>OX422143.1:85159805-85779063 GCA_949129095.1 Volucella bombylans | reverse complement strand
GGGACTTCTCTAGCTTGAAACAGAAAGTAAGAAAAACTGTAGAAATAGATACGGCAAGAAAAACCGACGTTTGGTGGCCGAAGATTTTTTCCGTTGAGACGAGTTCGAGCGGAGACACCAAAGACACAAGTCAAAAAGAAAATTAATTAAGTGTGAATAACAAATAAAAGAATTAAAATAATTTAATAAAAAAAAATTAATTAATTTAATAAAAATTATCGAATCAGAGATTCGAACATTATTTGTTTTTTTTTTTGCTTCTGTGTCGAAATCGTCTGCTGTAGAAGGCTCATACCGTGGTAGCGGAAGGCAACAGTACTAAATATCCAAACACGATGTGATGACCCTATACAAATATATGTACAATGATGACAGGCAATGATAAAGTGGAGTAACTCGTAGAAGTCACGTACAACAACTGCTGCAGAATATGCAGAAAAATGGATCGGTCCTTTACATACGCCTTGGTGGATTTTCCTTTGCTGCCAGAAGAGTGGGAAGCCTAGGTACCTCCTCGATGAGCTAGAGGACTCAAAAAAATTTTGACTTGACGAAGCTTCTGAAATGCATATCCTAATATAGATCGTTCGGTATCAGTGGGCTCTAAAGCTAAACCAAAAAATTACGTCAAAATCGCCTACAAATAGATACATACTCGTATATGATGTACTGCGCAAGTTCTCGAAAAAAAAACAGTGAATTTCAGGTCCGATTGTATAGATGACTATGGAGAATGCACGCTGCTCCATCTAATTTGGTAACAATTTCACCCAGACCTTATGATTTGATGAAAAGATTTTAGCAAACCCACTCTTCTTTAACATCACGTGCAAATGTCAAAACGCCAACACCAGAGGCATAATCTTTCCAAAATTCCTCCAGTTACTTGTAACTTTTTTATTTGATGCCGTCGGCAGAGAACCTTTCAAAAGGTAAAAGATACACAATCGCAAAATTTATGAAGGTCGCATGCGGAACCCTGGAGGGTTCCAAATCGATTGCATATAGTCCGTCATATACCGTTGCAAATGTCACTGAAACTACATGCTTACTTTGGTATCATTATGCCCCGTAGCTATGTCGCATCGAGACTTTATTTTCGGACTACATTACTAAAGACACTATTCTTTCCTGAGTCGTTTCAATCAAATATAATGCCTTTTTGGGCCATCTTACACAAGCCAGCATGCTTACACTTACTGATGTGGTGTCAGAAGAGAACACTTTACTTCATTCGTATGTCGAGGGTCGTTACCTAATTCAAATTTTAGTACTACTCTGCTGTTGATATTTTATCGAAACAAATAAAATTTCTAAAGTCAATTTCTTCAGTTTCAATTTAAATTTATAAATACCTCGATATTCAAAATATTTAGTTAGACACTATATCAGACAACCGGTATAGTAGTGGTCACGAACCATACCAACTTATTCCTTCTTATTGCAAATATCATGTTTAAGGAAGCCCATTACTCAAGAGTTCTCGAACTTATGGGATTGCATCAAAAACACACTATACTATGAAAGCTCGAACCCACAATTCAGCTTACAAATACTCTTTTTCTGATTCTAAATGATTTTCTTGATTATAGTGATGTTCTAACGCTGCCGTAGACTGCCTTTGAGCCGCTGTAGAGGGCAATACACCATAGCTGGTTACTCGTACATCTAAATTCTGAAAGAAATGTAGACCACTTTCAGTTTTTTTTTTATATTTTTTAACTCCATGGAATACCTATATATGCACTCAAAATCACTTAAAGTACGACGACGAAGTGAGTTTTTTCACATTTTCCCAGCAGATGTAGCCCTCCCCCTTTCTATATAAGAATACCACAATATGGCTGCAAATATCTCTCCATAGCTAGCTTCTGAAGGAAGTGAAATTTTCCCGAAAATAACCACAAATTCCGGCAGTAATTTATTTAAGCAGCCATCCCTTAGGTTTCCATCAGGAAGTTATATGCACCAAAGGTCAACTTTCAGAAACCACAGCCAATGCTACAGTAACATACAACCAAAGCCAAAAAAGCCCACTAAACTCACGATTTTGCTAGATCCACCGTTGTACTTTATTCTTCAGTATATCATAGTCCATCGGCACATACATATGTAGCAGTACTCGTACTCGTACTCGTATTACCACTCTGTAGCCGTAACTTACGGTAGCAGCAGTATTTCGTTGCCCGTGCTTCCTCCCAAATGGGATGAAAACGGCATAAAAAGCGAAACTTTTTGACACCCATACCGCAAGCTACTCCATGGCCATCGCACATCACCATACCGCCGAATTGAGTAACCTGGTATTAGCTCAGAGGCCCATACTTACACCACGGTACATACGACCATAATGCACATAAGCATAAATCACATTCGAATCTAGATGGCGATACTGTATACGAAACGAAACAACTACGTCAGAGAAATATTATGGGCTGCCAGTAGCAACTACCATCCAACGAACGACGACCGATGACGCTCGTGCCAAGGACCAGCATGGATTTATGCAAAAATTCGCTAAAGTGTAAAGGAGGTGGAGGATGTGGTATGCTTCCTTCCGAAAGTGCATCCAACGATTCAGCCATTAATTTCTTCACGCGCGGATGCAAACAAAATGTTTTTAGCGTAAAGTGTGAAGGCCGTTATCTAATAGGGACGTCCTAAAGTGGGCAACGATTTGAATTCTCATTTCTGTCCGGTCCTGGTATTTGGTATTCTCATAATTTCAGATCCAGAAGTTTACGCAGCTAAGTGCTTCCATAGTTATATGTATTCGGTGTCATATCGACTTGAGGGTATTGCTGGGTGCGAAAGCAATTTCCAGAAATTGGCAGTTCAATGGTGGATGACAGAGGTTGGGAAAACCTTTTAAGCTTGTGCGAAATAGGGTCATGTATCATATCTTATATTCCGCCTTGAATGGTAGATTATGTTGCGCTTTGATGGTGCATTGTGCCGGGATGCTATGATTATCCTCATAGTTATAGAGCAAGAAAAAGGACCGCTACTTGTATGGAATTGGATACTTGATGTTTTGAAGAGGAAAATTTAGAGGTCGGCAGTTGAAACGCGTCAGGAATGACAGCAATGTCTTTCTTAAGCGTGTGAAATTTCAATGCGACCAAACACTGAGGCCAAAAATACTACAATGTCCCGAATTTTTCGCTATTCGTCAAAGACATTAGAAACTCTGTCCTCCATTATAACTTACGAGTATAATGACATTCCAGTTGTCAGCTCTTTGGACAAGGCCAATGTGCTTGCTGCACACTTTGCGGCCAGCTCAACACTTTTGGATTGTGCTTTATCTCCGAGTACATTTGAGTGCATCGCATCTTCAATAGAACAAATACACTTTCGGACTCGTGTCGTAGCAAGCGTTCTTAAAGATCTTAATATTCACAAATCCGCTGGTCCCGATTGTATATCTCCCCTCCTTCTGAAGAGGTGTTCTTCATTGCGGCAAAACCACTGCGTAAGCTTTTTCATCAATCTACTCTTAAGAACTCCTTCTGAGCAGATGGAAAACAGCATTTATCCAGCCCGTCCCAAAAAAAAGTCGAATCTTGGTCTCTCTCCTCCTACTGATCCATTGCACTTACGTCCCTTTTTTTCAAGGTAATGGAAACGCTGATAAACCGCCAGCTCATGAAATATCTCGAAACATGAAAACATCTCAATGACCGGCTGTACGGTTTTCGTAGCAACAGGTAAACTGGTGATTTGATGGCATGTCTCACCGAAAAGTGGAACAAAAGCGTACATCAATCTGGCGAAAGAAAGATAGTTGCACTTTATATTTCTAAGGCATTTGACAGAGTTCGGCATCAGGCTCTTTTGTCGAAAATGCGTGCGATGACTCTCTTCATCAATGGATTAGAAATTACCTTTCGGAGCGTTCAATTCAAGTTGTCTTGGATGGTTTCAAGTGTGATATGATATTCACAAAATAAATGCTGATGCGGACCAGGGCTCCGTTCTGTCTCCGACGCTCTTTTTAATATTTATCAACTATCTCTTGTATGCTAGAAGTAGCAATCCAATATATTCCTTTGCTGACGACAGTACTCTCTGCTTTTCTTTTTCGTTCCCGTACTCACGTCCCTGCTCTTCGGGTGTAGAATGGGAACGCCAGCGTAAGTTGAGCTCATTAAATTCTGATATTAACAGCATAACTAATTGGGGAACCAATAACAGAATAGACTTTAATGCTCCTTGTCGTTAAAGCAAAATTGAAACACCCAGTCATAATTCATGAATGGCACTTGTATCGTCGAAACCGATAAACTTTCCATTCTCGGTATGTGCGTCAATGACAACCTACATTAGATTGACCACATATTCAGTGTCGTCAAAAATTCTGCGTAATAACCTGAAGAGATGTTAGAAATACTTCACCCCCTCTAATCGGGCCACAATATATAAGGCATTTATCCGCCCGAAATTGTAGTACGACGCCCACATCTGGTCGGGTGCGCCCAAAACAAATCTGCACCTACTAGATAGGATTTAAAACCGTGCGATAAAACCCATAGGTGATACTAATATCACTTAAATAATGAACACCCTCTAACACCGATGTAATGTCTCGTTTCTCACTCTGTTTTGTAGCTATTTCCATATGAATGCTCATCAGTATACACTCAAGTTCACTTTCGGACGTACTCTAAAATATCGTGGCTCATTCCTAAGCCGTACAACCCGATTATGGAACGCCCTGCCTAGCTCTTTACTTAGTCATTATAACCTTAAAACATTTAAAACCAACGTTCACCGGTACCTCTCTTTCCATCCTCCCAAATGTTCCTTCGCCCGCGCTGTGTGCAAGCATTTTAAGGGTACTTATATCCCTTGAGCTCGCGCAAATTATAAAAAAACCAAAAACTGCAACAAAGACAATGAGCGAATAGTAATACTCGTATAATACTCGTAGAAAATAGTAAACCTGAAGTTATTAGCCATAACTTAATATGATAACTTTTAGAGTATGGAAAGATACAGTATCTAAGTACGAGTACGTTACTAACTCTTCAACCATGCAGCAAATAGACTCTGCACCTCTACGCAATATATGTACAGTGCATGGAATTCTTTCACTTCCCTGGTGAAATCTCATCCGAAAGATTGAAATGAAAAATCTGAAAATTAGTATTAAATTATTAAAATAAAGATCCTCATACGAGTATAGAAGTGTTCTCAGTTATACGTTTTATGGCCCAACTTTCACTATGGATACACAGGAGGAAGGAAAAAGTGTTAAATGAAAACAGATTTACCCATTTCCAAGCATCTCCACATTCTTTTCAAGGTTTTCTCATCTCCAACATACCAACTGCGCTGGTAAGGACAACACGTTTTAGCGATTCATGCACGCAGTTGACTGTTAAAAGTTGCAAGGATGAAAGGACAAAAGGAAAAAACACAAAAGGATTATAGCCCATAAAGCATACTTTCGCGTACACTATCTTCTGGCGATACCACCAGAAACTACCTCCGACCTGAAAAACACGAAGTGACAAATTTCTTTCCATTTAATTAAGGCGAAAGAAAAAAAATTCTGAAATGTACGAGTAGTATAGCAACAAAAAAAGATTACCGAAATAGCCCATTACAGTAAAAGGGTTTTTCGCTGAACTAAAATCCTTTCACGAGGAAAAGTCAAAAAGCATAGACTGACAGAATAAGAGTGACCATAAACTTTAGCAAAAATGATTGCACTGAAAAAATAAAAACTAGGAAAAACTGTTCTCTTAATAGAAGCATATTCTACGGGCACGTCGACGAATCTTAAAATAATTTAAAAATAAATTTACCATCCAATTACTTGTATATTCCGTTCAGTAACTTTTGAAGCGATTCACATTTAACTTAAATTGGAACTAAATAAAGCTTAACAGTTTGAACAGTCCATGTGACTATTCTGAATACGAGACTATTCTGAATACGTGAAATGTTGCTAACGCAGTAATACATTTGATGTCGCCAGACCAGACCAGGTGTGGACATAAGGTGCTGTGATACCTTAATAATAACACTGCAAAAAAACTTTCTGGGGACGTAAATGAACATGAATGACATAGAGTATGGGTACAGTTCCATTCGTATAAGTAAATTTTGGATTATCAAGGCCGTGTCACAATAGGATTATCTGGCTCCAAGGTACAATTCTCTCTGACTTTCATTAAAGTGCATGATTCTTCAGCAATCCTAATATTGATTTATATCTATAAAAATCCACAAAACGTCTAGGTCCAATTAACTTTTACTTAATTCTTGAAACTTCTGTATAACAATAATTATAAAATGCCTCGCTTGACAAAGTCAAAAGCTTGGGCTATCAAATTGCCGGCAACAAAGAAAACATCCGCCGCCAAGAAGACCAATAATCATCTTGTACCAGAGCCTGTTTCGGAAGGTGTACATATCTAAAACGCAATGCAAAATTGTACCAACCATCGGAAAAGGAGGTTTAGGTGAAATCTAAACAGCTTGCAGAGCCTCTAGTCCCTCAGTCTACGACTATGTTGTAAAAATTGAACCCCACAACAACGGAACACTATTTGTGGAGATGAATTTTTATATGCAGAATGCCAAACTAGAAGACATAAAGCAATTCCAGCGAAACCGCAATCTTAAATCTCTTAGAATACCCTATTTACAATAGTAGGCATTGGTTCGCATTTCATGAATGACATTAAACACTGCTTTGCTATGGCTTAAATATTTCGAAGATGTTCATAGAATCCGAAGGAAAGCTCCGAGAAAACATAATCTATCGTTTAGCTCTGCAAATGCTGGATGTGTATGAGTACATCCACGGAAGAAGGTACAATATGTTCATGCAGACTTCAAAGGCGAAAACATTCTTTTAGGATATGGAAAGGGTGGTACTGCCTAAGGACTTTGGTATAGCAGGTCACTACACATAAAAGGAATTCAAACCCCCAATGCAAAATGGCACCATTGAATTTATATCGCCAGATGCACATCTTGGTGTTGCATTATGCGAGGAGATTTCAAAATTCTCGGCTACAAAATCATTTATTGGTCGGGTGGTATATTGCCATGGGAAAAGGAAAATCTCTTAAAAGTCCCAGTCAAAGTGTAAAAGTCAAAGGAAGCCTTCGTGGATGATGTGAGCGCGAGTTTAAAGAAACTCTATCTCAAGGGAGTGCCAAATCCAATTTTTCATGAAGTATGTCGAAAAATATTCTAAGCTCGGCTAAAGACTTTAAAAGTCCTGAACTCGGGTGAAATTGAATTTAAATTAAAATCCACTCCAAATCTTAAGGCAAAACTTAATAAAACACCAGCTGCGCCATCTTCCGACGAATCCGTTGACAAATCAGACCGTGGTGACGCTTTTGAGAAGCCATCACGGGCAAAAAAATCCCAAACCAATCAATGTAAATTCATTTCCTCTGCTAAGAATAGGAAAACGCGCATCTGTCTTCCAAGCGGAGATTTACCCAGTTCTGATAGCATTGAACTATATTGCGGAGAACCGGTGGAAGGGCGAAGAATTTGCAACTATAGCAACAGCCAGGCTGTGTTTAGAGCCTTGATGAACCCTCTTACGCCTTTCAAGCTAGTTCAATAATGCAAGAGATCACTGAACGCAGTGAGGCTAAATTCAATAATAAGACTGAATGATTTCATTAAAAGGAACTTACAAAGAGTACAATGGGTTAGTTATATGTTTGAATGCTCTCTTCCGACAGAAAAAAAAGCGTAGAGCATTACATGCAGATAGTCCAACAACCCAGGCTCCTGTAAAATCCGAATCACAAACAACGCAAAGCATCACCGGTACGTTCGAAGCGAGCTTCACGAGCATCGAAATGCACACCAGTTTAAGTCCAAATTAATTTCAGTGCAGTGGTATCAAAAAGAAACAACACGTCAAGCATTACAGTTTTAATTTTGAATTAGACGTTAACTTGGACGCTAATGTTGTAGTAAACAGCAAGCGTAAGAAAAATGCTGAAGAAGAAACCACCACCATAGAGCAGACTTCGTTAAATGGTAGTTACGATTCACCAAGATCGAGAGTTAGAATAAGAAAAATGAAAATAGATTCGAGTACGAGTAGGTCAGAAAAGAAAGAATCTACTAAATCACCGCATAATATTAAATTAAAGTCTCAAATAAAATTGCGAATGAATTAAAAAAAATAAAAAAATTAAAACGGATATTTTTTAAACAACAATTGACGTTAGCGGAAGAGCTATAACAAGGCTATTTCAAGGTCATGGGAACAAAACTCGACGTTTTTGATTGCCGTTTGCAGCAATCATCAGGAGCTGCTGCAAGAGGTGCAGATCCTTAAAAAAGAGAAGTATTTTCCCTAAGATGTCGTAAGACGGGTATATGAGTAAGTTTCATTTTAATTCAAATTAAAGGGATAAAAGCGTAGCAGGGTTAGTCGGTAGATTCAAATTTCTTCTGTCAGCGTTAGAAAAAGGGATTCAAGAGTTTTTTGCAAACTGTAAATTGGAAAAAAAAACATAAGGAAACCCAGGAGAAATCTCAAGAAGTCTCCTTGGAATACATCGATAAATTTCTAGATGATGAATTACTCGATAGCTTTTATGAGTTAAGGACGCAGTACAAAAATTATCCCAGAAAAAGGACATCACAAACATAACAAATTTCTGAAAATTATTCCTAACTTCTATGGGCAATATTCGCATTGGCCGACATTTAAAGAGCTATTTGAACAGCTATGTCTAAAATATTTCAAATACTCAAAAAATGTGTATCCTTCAATCAAAATTAAGAGGTCCGGCTGCAAATTGCTTAGCCAATTTGCCAGCAGCTACTACAAATTTTAATACTGCTCGGGATATACTAAATAAAAAGTTTACAAATAAAGGGTTGCTAACCTACATGTATTTTAAAAGATTGGGAGATGCTACTGCAATCATTGAAGAAACTAAAGGTGTTCGAGTGTTTCTGGAAACCATCACTGAAAGTTTGAACCACTTAAGGCTTTGGGTTTGACCACTAAGCAACTGTTTCTTGCTTTCCTCAATTACGTTCTAATTCAAAAGCTAGACAACAATTTTAGGTTGATGTATAAGAGTTCGTTGGAAAATGCCAAATTGATGGCAAGTCTAGATTCGTTTGTAAACCATGAACTATATGCATTAGAAGCAATTTAAAAGTCACCGAATTAACAACCATATTTACAAGCAAATTCCTCATCTAAGTGCATGTTTGGTTGTAACACATATCATGCAATATTTCAATGTTCTAAGCTTAGAGGCTTCTCTGTCCAAGAAAGATGGAATAAGGTGATATCCGAGAAACTCCGCACCTAAAGCCTGAAATCAGATTATAATACAAAGGATTGCAAAGGTGTAATTGTAATAAAAATCACCATTCATCGTTTCACAAAACTACAGGACTATCTAAGGCGAAAGGTGTGGTTGTGAAAACAGATTTAAATATAAATAATAACCCAAAATATGTTTTATTATCTATTGTCATTATTGGTATTGAAAATAGTAATGAAACTCCAAAATTGCAAAAGCCTTATTAGATAATGGATCGCAAGTGAATTTGATCACAAAGGAGTTAAGCAATAAGCTTAAACTAAAAGCAAGGAAAGAAGTATCCATTGTTAAATGTATTGGAGAAAATAAATCTAATATCAAAGAAAGGATTAGTCTTAACACTAAATCCTGAAAGTTTAATAGTGCCAACAACTGTATCACAAGTACCACTGCAGACAATAAAAATTAATAAAAAACCAGAGAATATCAATTTAGTCTATCTCCTGGCAATATATAAATATTTATGAACTCTTCTTTGTATTACATAAAAAGGGAAGAATTTATATTAAAAAAGAAACCTACCAATTTCAAAATAGTGTACTCGGATGACTAGTATAGTCCAGTTTAGCCTATTTTTCCATTTAAAGAAAATTATATTAAATTTGGCGATTCTTCTTTACAAGCAAAGAGACCTTCAAGCAAATTCAAGAGTTATAAACCGCTAAAAAACCAATACCATAATTTTATAAAAGAATATCTAAATTTGTTGACACATTAAATTATCAAATGAATATGTGTAGTTCTAAGGATTTTTTACCACATCACTGTGTATTTAGACCTGATAATTCATCAATGAAACTAAGAGTTGTGTTTGATGCATCATGTAAAATGAACAAAGACTTATCTCTAAACTCAGTAATGCATATAGGACCTAAGTTGCAAGAAGATTTGTTTAATATTCTTCTAAGGTTTCGAAAACATAAATACGTTATTTCAGCAGACATTGAGAGAATATTCAAGCAAATATGGATTAGAGAGGAGGACCAGTGATTTCAATTATTATACTGGAAATGGGATGATAAACAACCGCTGTAAACGTATGCCATAAATACGGCAACTTATGAAACAGGTGCATTTTCGTATTTAGCAGTTAAATGCCTGCAAAGGGTTGCAGAAATCGAAAGAGGAAATAATCCAAAAATATCAGAAATTATAAATACAATACAAAATATTTAATGCAACAGCTTTGGAAGACGAAGACTAATTGGGATGAAAGACCAACCAGTGGCTTAAAATAAAAGCAGAGCTCCCACTATTAAACCAAATTAAGATACCAAGGCGTATTTTATGTGACAATCCAACTAAAATATTATAGAATTGCATTTGTTTGTGAATGAAGGCTTATGGAGTAGTAATTTATGCAAAATCCACAAATGTCGAAGATGAGAATTGCATAAATATTGTGGCAGCAAAATCTCGAGTTGTACCGATTAAACCCATTACACTACCCAAATTAGAATAGTGTGGCGCGGTATTAGTAGTCGAACTAATAAGAAACGTTTTAGAAAGCCTTAAGTTTCAATGTAACCTTTTTTTCTACACAGATTCTACAATTGTTCTGAATTTGTTACACATATAAGCAGGAAGATTCGTAACAGAGTAAGTTTTAAAACTGGAGACATATCAATTCGAAAGAAAATCCGGTGCACCCTATGTCCAGAGGTATGTTACCATTAGAAATGTTTAATCACCCTCTATGGCAGTTGAATACGAACCTAATACGAGTATCTTAAAAACTGGTGAATACATTGGTTCATTAGTTGAATTAGATACTAAAGCTTCCGGAGCTAAA
Source organism: Volucella bombylans (assembly GCA_949129095.1). Classification (NCBI taxonomy): domain Eukaryota; kingdom Metazoa; phylum Arthropoda; class Insecta; order Diptera; family Syrphidae; genus Volucella; species Volucella bombylans. The sequence continues at coordinate 85,767,933 of OX422143.1, read as the reverse complement.
GAAGAATAATAATGCCTAAGTGGTCACTTTAATTGAGAATATATTATCAGGAATAGATCACATTTTTGCAAAATACATCTGCAAATATTTTTAAATTTAGGGATATTATTGTACATTGAAAAAGACATTAAAACACTGCATACAATATAAAAAAAAGCGGCAGAATTTCTAATAAAAAATATTCAAAAAAGACATTTTGAAACCGAAATAAAAATAATATGCACTAATAAATAGATTCCCGGAAGTACCATTGGCTTCGTTTTTAGATGCCAATGGAATAATCATACAAAACATTTACATGTACGTCCACAAGGTCTTTTAGCAATAAGAAGACAAAAGTTTTGGCCATTACAGGGTATACAATTATCAAGTGAAATAGAAAATAAATGCTATAGATGCTTTGAAGCAAACCCTCGACCATTACATCAAATAATGGGTAATTTGCCAAAAGAGCGATTAATGAGTACAAAACCGAACAGTAATGTAGGCGTAGATTTCTAGGGTCCCATATGGATTCACCATAAAATAAGAGGGATACAGGCAACTAAAGCTATTCATTTAGAAGTTACATCGGACATGAGTTCAGCAGCCTTTACAGGAGCCCTTAAATGATTTATAGATCGACGGAGTTTCCCATCAACAATTTTTTCGGACAATGGCACAAATTTCATTGGAACTTGCATGAAAATTTTAAACTGTTTCAAAAACACTGGTAGAGCTAAACAATTTTTGCAATCACAACGAAATTACTTAGGTAAACATACTTGTATACTCTATACATGTTGGTGGCCTATGGGAAGCTGCAGTCAAGTCGGTTAAGAAACACTTTTTTTGAGAATATCCAAATGATTTTCAAGTTTTGACGCCAATACATTTTCTGATAAGGGAACCTTTATCAACCATTATTGATGGCAAGAGTTATCACGGTCTGCGGGACCACTGGAAAACAGTAGAAATAAATTCTAAAGAGTTCTGAAGTTAAACATCCATCTGAATTATAACCAAGAGTAAAATGGAGGGTTCCACAAGAGCACGTTGCTGAAGGCGCATTGGTTCTTTTAAAAGGGGACAATACTCCACCTATGCAGTGATGGAGAGGTCGGATTGAACTTGTTATTTTGGGTCACGATGGCAAGTGTAGAATGGTAGAAGTCCTTTTCCAACCTCAGAAAATATTCAACCTGAAATGTTGGATGTCAATATTAAATAATAAGGAAAAATCACCGAATAGGTCGGCAAGACTAAAAAGTAAGAATTTCATTATTGAAATTGCTTAATTTAATTAATTGCTTAAGTATACTTCAAGGATTTAATGTTTCAACTCATGACGAAGGGATGACTTTGATGATTCACCGGCTTTACAGCAGATACAACAACATAATCAAGAACCGCTCTCTCGCAACGCAATAAAAAAAAGATCACCACGCTCAGTATTTTAATTTCTAGTAGGACTGTTTCATTCTTTGTTTGGTATAATGGATGAGGAACATGATGACCTAGTAGCTGCAAAATGAGAATTATCTGTTGTAACTTTTACGTAATCATTCATCGGTTCAAGATGCAACGATAGACATTATAAAAATGAATTGAGCTGGGAAAAATGCAAGATATTGAACAATTCTTTATATACCTTGAGCAATTTAATGCTTTGAACAAATGCAGGGAGGCATCATAAACGCCAGAAATCCCAGACGAAATTTCTTGGAAAGAATACTACCAATGGAAAAACATTTAATTGAAAGGATTATGCCGAATATAAATGAAAATATTCGATTGCCTGATCCTTTCGAACTTGCACCCATTGCTACCACCATAGTAAAAACAACAAAGGATTTTATATTATTAAATATAAAAATACCTTTAATAAACAGAGACATTTTTGCATACAATTCATCCGTATTCAACGTCTCACGATGGGGTTTATGCAAGTATTAATCCAGCATCCACTTTATAAAGTTGAAATTGCGAAGTACCGTGGTTGAAAAATAAACAAGGAATACCAGAAAGATGTGAGAAAAACCTAGTGAATTTTCTCAATGAGTGAAGAAACGAAAGCAGAGGTAATTTGTGAAAATGACCACCAAACTATCATCTTAAGCAAGCACGGTGCTGTGCATCAGGATCCGGGATGTCAACTGACAACCGCTGTGATCAGCTTATGGACATAGGCATGAAGACATCACATCTGAAATCAGCTACGAAATACGACGATTGAATATCTCCGACTATCTTCTATCCCTCCAGAATTTCGCAATCATGAGTGGAATATAATCCTTCAGATTTCCGAATATTCCTCAGCCAACTACAGTTTGGGGATTTCCCACATATATAAGGAGTATTTCTTAAATTTAGCAACTCTATTTATGGGTCAGTACTTGATTCTTTACACTTAACAGTCGTTTTTTTGTATTGTTTGAATAACTCGCTCAGCTAGCCCATAGGCCTTCGGAAAATATGATATGCTGTTTCTGAAGGCTATCATTTCTTAGCTGTTGCGTTATTGTAACAAAATGCATCTACAACGTGTCCCTGTTTGATGTGGATTTTGAGCTGAAGGCATCATCGAACATTTCATGTGGTACAACTCAATTACATACAATAGTATTTGAATATGTATTTACATACATATATAGAATATACGGAATCCTGGCTAGTTGAAAGGCAGTAAATGACACTCGAGTGTGAGTTTTACCAATGTATCAATATGTGAATATTCTTCTTTAACCAGAAAATCTCTTCAAGGATAAGTATGTAGTACGAAAAGGATAAACCAATGCATTTAGAGTGGAGCACGACGTTTTAAGATAAGCCTATTTGCAGCCATTACCAAATATTTGGAACATTGTCTAAACACCAGTGGCATATTAGCTATCAAAGCAATGCAATTCTCAGCAAAAAAATTGTCTCCAATGAACACTCCAAATTACCTTTTTTGTGAAAGTCGGATGGAAAGTTGATAAAGATTGCAGAATGTTTTAAGAAATACCCACTTTTCTTGATACAGAGAGAGTAGAATAGAGCTATCCGGTTAACAGTGCTCGCAATCCGAAATCTGTGAAAATTACTGGAGACTGAACCATAAACAGTTTTACTTCTGATATATAACTGGACGACCATCAAAATCTGAAAGATATAATGGTTGACTTCTTTGTATAGAAAACTCTTGAATGCGACTTATATTTACGAGTGAAGTAGCAACAACTGCACCCCGCAATCGTATTTGACCCCATGGATGAACACAATAGCATGCTGGCCGGCTAAAGGAAATTAAAATAACAAAACCAAACTTGACGAAGTAAAAAGAACAACATGCAGCAACACAGATGTTCTATGGTCAAAAATGTATGTCTGATGCTTCTATATTACAAAATATAGCACGAGAGAGTCTGAATGATGGACTGAGAAACCCTACACCCACATAAATATTATAGATTCTCTCCCGAGACTCGCATCAACTGCAACAGATTACATCACCCTCGCCAAAAGCGACACAAAGCGTTTTAACACGCAAATCCCCACAGATGATTACGTATTTTAACTTAAAAATCAACGCAGCTGGTTTAAATATTCCAATCGTTGAAAATCTTAGAGTCCTGTAGACTACCGTACACCCACTATTAGTCCATATTTCGTTAGACTAAAATTTATTTACAAAATTAGTTCATACTTCATTGGCAGCAATCAAGACAATATTTTCTCGAACTTTCTTGCAAAAGCCAATATCAGATAGATTAAGCTGACAAACAAGATATTTGTTGTTTTAAATGTCCCCTTTTTTGTATAAATTTAAATGGACAACTGTTTTGAATAACACTACACTTCGAGCCGCTGACAAAAAGGAGATTACGCAGCCAGACTAGGTATTCCATATGACACACACTACCGAAGTTGCAAAGCAGTAACTGCCAGTCAAATCCTTATCAACAAATGATACTATACATATACTCGTACCTAGGGCATCATGCAAACCCTTTTTCCGTCCATTTGATGAAGACTCAAGGAAAATATTTAAGAACAAATATTTCTCTTAAATTCCACAAAGTAATTACACAGTTCATAGGGGCATTCCATCAATGCACCTCAACAACCAGGTCACATGAGGTGTGGTAACAAAACGGCACCGTCCAGTTCTTACCTATATTTGGGGATATTAAAGGAGGAACCCTTGGAAAAGTTCATTAACACATACATATATGCCTTTTGCAAGGAAATAGCACGAAATTCATCAATAATTTAATTTCACATCAAAATCATTCTGGTCACACTGTTAAGGCAGTTTCATTCTCAACACAGTAACTATGATTACGTGAGTTATGCAGAACGAAGGGTTTCTTTTCGTCATGAACGTGTGATCGCACAAGGAATGGCTTGTTTCACCTTTTGCAAATCTACAAACTTACAGACATATGAAGGTACCCTAGTATAATACAAGCACACTGTCGGAGAATTAAAATAAGTGTCAACATGAACGAAATAATGGCTAAGGTTCAAAAATTTCATTAAATTCTTCTGGTTCTACGTTCCATTTTTAGTAATTACCTTCGTTGCCTGGTAAAACGTGTTAAGCACGAGTAAACCAACACCTAAAAACTTACACATTCGAGATGGATTCACCTGGTAAGGTAGTGTGTTGAGACTGATGGAAATATCATAGAAAGATTTTAAATTATGATATAAGAACTGGTTTGACACTAAGGGAGCAGCAGGATGAACATGTACGAGTACAATACATAATAAAGAAAAAATAGGGAGAAGAGAAAAAAAAAATATCGTTATACAATATATTTCAATTTCCGGAAGAGTTGGTTTTTAGATACTATACCTTGAGAGATTGAACTAAGTAGAGATGGTTTATTGGACGTCGTTTCTTTCTATAGGCATTTGTACTGAAATCACTCTGATGGATAAAATTAAAATTTATAATGTTTTAGAAGACTTACGAGTAAGCCCTAAATCTGAACTATACATATTTAAATGCAAATGCAAATATATATTGCTCTGACTGGTAATGTTTTTCCATTATTTCTAATTATAATTACAATCCATTGGTAATTGTTTCCATTCGGTCTTGTCAAAACAGTAAAGTAGCAGGTTCGTACCCCCGTATATTCACATGTGTTCCATTCACAAGTGTTATGTCTTAAAAAAGTAAGAATATTAACACGCTCCTGAAGCGTGAAGAGTCCTTGGCTCTAACTTTGCAGCTTTTCATCTTCTTCGATTCTCAGCACATTGTTTTCCAGATCAATGCGCTGTCACCCGTAATATCTTATCAAAATAAAGTTTTTCTACGAATCTTCACTATGCTGTTATCTTCACTGTTTTGAAGAATGTGCATACGGACTTAATGCCAGCTGCTAGCTATTTGACATTCCTTTTTAATGTTGTTCTTACCGAGCAGCTTTTCTGCAATATTTCCTTTAGTTGATCTGACTGAGCACACTATTTTCTTCCTTCGCCAGATTTTTTCTCCTACTTTCACCTGGCCCAATCGTCTTAAGCGCCTTAAGATAAACATCTTGCGTGCCCTTTTTCCGATATTTTCAGACATGACCACACCACGGATATCTTTAGTGGGTTTCGTAAGTGGATAACCTCATGTGAGAATACCTTTTTCATATTTTAGAGATATTGAATTCACTCGATGTGCCCGTTAGGAATGATTATCGAATGACTGCGACTCTGTCTAGGATTTCATACAATCCCTTGTCGATAGACTCTTTAACGTTATTGATAAACAGAAGCTGAAGTTTTATACATAAGCCTTGATATGGTACAGCAGGAGGCCATGGCGTATTCACTTACCGCCCTTAATATACTTCTTTAATCGGTCCCCCACGACGAATCTTTATTTCAATAAATAATGTAAAATCTTACAAGACATAAGCACATGTTTAGAGTGTTCCGTAAAACTTGACGGTTGATTTAATTTACTTAAATACACCTAGGGTATACAAAATGCACGCATCAAAAATACTTAAGGATATATACCGATGCCTTTCATCATTTGGATTTGTCATTAAAAGTTGATTGTATTTTTAGAATGTTTTCCCTAATTTTACAGTAAGTTAAAAGTTAATCCAACGCCGCTTATTGGACTAAAGTTCTGGTCTCCGCTATAGAACCACCAGCAATCCTGATTTCTGATCTATGTGCCCCGATATCGTTAACTCTATCTAAATAATAACTCAGCTATGTCCTGATATCAAGAAGAGTGCCACAGCCAGATTGATCTTCCTCCTCTCTCTACCTTCCTTCCACTAATAAACTACCAGAGAAGTTTGGACCCTACGCACTATACTACGCACCCAGAGTTTACCAGCGTGGTGGTGACCGTAATCAACCCGTTTAACTTAATAACTCTACAATTTTCAGAATTGTAAAAAGAACATGGCAAGTTTGTCGGTTGGCATAAGATTGATTTATGAACCACCTTGAGTATGATATTCACATCTAGTCAAGTAATCCTAAAACATGTTTGCACCTGCTAGGTAGGATTCACAACCGTGCGATAAACCTAATAGGTAATGCTAATATCATTCAGTCAATGGACACCCTCGAACACCTACGAAATGTCTCGTATCTCGCTTTGTCCATCGTTATTTGCACAATCAGTGCTTCATATAAATTTCTAGTAGCATTCCGTACCCTCTAACCCAGCCGTGGTGTAGTGGTACAAGCAGTCGCTTCTCACTCGGAGGGTCAAGGTTCGAATCCTACCTATGACAAGTTTTTCATTTGTGGAATTGGCACTCAGTCAGAAAAATTCTGCGTGTGAAGGCATAACACTGACACGTAGATTTGGCTGTTGTAGAGTTTCAAGCATAAAAAACAAGTGTGAATTATAACCTTTCGAATCACTCTGAGCGAAGAAAAAACTCTCCGTCCTATTCGGACTCCCATCCCCTGGAGAGCTAATACCGAAACCAAATACACCTGAGTTTCAAACCACTACAAAACAATTTTCCTTTCTGCTCCTTCTACCGTAACCGTCTCGCTAATAATGCTCATCAGTACGCCCACAAGCCCACTTTCGGACGTACTCTGATATATCACTTCTAAGTCATACAACTCTCTTATGGAATGCCTTGCCGAGGTCTCGATTTCCTAGCCATTGTAGGTTAGGTTAGGTTAAAGTGGCCGTTGGAAAGGCCAACCCACTTAGGCCTATTGGCCCATTGTGATGCCTCTATGATCTATGACTCTCCTACACTTGGAACCAGTATGAGGGTATTATGAAGCGTAGAAGACTGTTAACTTCTTTATTCTTGAGATCGCTTAAGTCGTTGTAGAAGAAAGCTCGTAGGTGAAGTTTTCTTCAGAGTAGGTAGAGAATTTTTGTCCATGCAGCTTTTACAGAAATCGATTGTAAAGGCGCCAAGCCTTCTTTCATGCTTGCCTATAAGGCAGTGTCCAGTGATGACACCTATGATGGCGCTGAGATGTTTCCTATTTAGAAGAATCAAACTCTTAGAGCGATTCAGAGCCAGCTTTGGTCAGATCCGTTTGGTCGCTAGATATGTTGGTCCACCTAAGGTCTGTTTTTTTGTTAGTATCCAGCTTTAATATTAATTTGTACGTAGCGATTAATACATGTACCGATGCTATCCTTTTCCGGTACAATAGATAGAGTGGTTCTAATTTTGGCGAATTAGTCAAATCTACAATTCTCTGGAATGCCTCTGTGGCCCGGCACCCAGCATAGGTAAAGGTTAAACTCCTCTGTCATCTCTCTAAGAAATTATCGGCATTCAGGAAGTTTCTAAAATTTAATGCGACTGAGTTCAGGGATTTGATAGCAGCCTGACTATCCGTAAAAATGCGGATATCCTTTACAGATATCAAGTTTTTCTGTACCCAGAGCAGAGATCCTTTAATCGCCTTTATCTTTTCTGAGAAAACACCGCCACTAAACCCCACTATAAGTTCTAGATCCATCTATGTAAAAGTGTCCTCATGAAAGCATCTTCCTGCCAGAAGGATCTAGAGGGGAAGCTTACATGAAAGTTTTTGTCAAACAAAAGTTTGGGTATAGTGTAATTGATGTTCTCTGTGAGGATTCCTAGTACATTAAGAATATTAGCGTGACCAAATATGTTTTTTGCCCACTGTGCAGTCGCTTTAAAGCGAATAGCAATGGTCGCAGCTACTTGCCTGCTGAAGATATCGAGGGGTAATAAATGAAACAGAATAACCAGTGCCGCTTATGCACAGATATGGGATACTCGTATGCTGTTCTTTGGACTCTGCTTAGCTTGCTGCAGTTAACTGCATTGTCTAAGGACGTCCACCAGACAACTACCCCATAGGTGAGTTGGTTAATCGAGATCAATCTTATGCGAGTCTGAAGGTCCCATTTGTTCCTAATGGCTTTTTTGCAACTAAAACTACTGTAGCTTTCTTGACTCTTTCTTGTTAGGTTTCCAGTTTGGTTACCTGTCAAAAATTATACCCAGATATTTTGATGTATCGGAAAAGACTAAGCTGGTACCATCGATTGAGGCAGAGTCTATAATTGGAATTTTGTATTTACTGGAAAAGAGAACAAGATCAGTCTTATGCGAGTTTACTCAAAATCCACAGCGCACTGCCCAGCGAATTAATCTGTTAAGATTTAATTGTAGGAGTTCTTTAATGGTATTAAGATGCTTACCTGAGACGGCTATAGCAACACCATCCACATATGCAATCACCCTGCTACCACCCACTTCCGCTTCATTAACCACTAAGTTCCAGAGAAGGGTAGAAATGACACCGCCTTGTAGCTTACCTCTGCTGACGCATCCTTTAGCAGAAGCTTCACCCAGTTTGGAGTTGATTATCCTGCTATTTATCATAAGACCGATTGATTCCCCAAGTGAGCCATCTACCTGCAGAGTTGACAGCGCAGTTGTGATTGCGGATGTGTTGACGTTTTTAAAGGCACCCTCTGTGTCCAGGAAAGCGACCATGGTGTACTCTCTATATTTTAGGGATCATCCGATGTATCTAGTCACTGAATGCAGAGCCCTTTCCATCGACTTTCCTTTACAGTAGGCATGTTGAGCCGTTTACAAAAGTCGTGGATCAATTTAAGCTCGTATAAGGATATCAATCAGTCAGTCTAGAGTTTTCAGAAGGAAACATGATGGACCTATAGGTCTGAGGTCCTTTCGGACAACTTGAGAGCATTATCCGGCTTTGAGAATGAAAAGTGCATTGTGGATCAGTTCTGAGGAGCTGTCATGATATTCACTAGCGTAGGTAGGATAATATCTGAGGACCTTTGTAGCTCTGCAGGTATTATACCCTTTTGACCAGCAGATTTGTATGGTTTGAAGCTATGCAGCGCCCAAAGCAGCTTGTCTCTTGTAATTAGACCATGGTTGCTGTAGTCCTGTTTTGGTTGCTACTGGCTGTGAAAAGGGAGCTACCTGGAAATCGGTGTCTAATAGCAGGTTGAGTGACTCAACACTTGAAGTTGTCCAAGGGCCATCGGTTTTTTTTTGCAAATAGCTAGGCATCATAGAATTTGTAGAGAAAATTTTTCTTAGCCGCGATTCCTCAGAGGTTTCTGTAATTTTGTCATAGAATAATCTCCAGGGTTGTCGCTTTGCCTTCCTTAGTTCTTTTTTATATATTTTGACGGATTCTTTGTATGAGTCTTAGTCAGTCACTTTTCTTGTGCTTTTTGATAGGTGAATTCCTTGAATTTCATGTCAAGCTCGTTGATGTCACCCGGTGGACGTGAGAGTTCAGAGGATAGTGTTTCTGACAGTATTCTCCTGTATTTTAGCCAATTAGTTTTCCGGTAGTTCCGGAATGCTTGTTGGCTGAAAATAGCATCACTCAGGCTGAATTGATACTCTGGTCTGAAAATGAATGTTCAGACGATACCATCAAGTTCGTTAGCATTTGAGGTATGTTGTCGGAGACAAGAGTGATATCTAGTACTTCCTGTCGATTTCTTGTTATTCTCGTAATAATCAAAAAATATAATCAAAAAATGACTCGGTACTGCCCCATGGTGAGGCCAGATTTTAGCCTTCCAGCTTCCAGTGCCACCCTTTCTAGGCTATCACCAGGGAGAGGGCCCACATGGTTGTGGCCAAGATATGCCGATGTCAGCCAATAGGCGCCTTTGGCAGTCTCTAGTCTGGCAACGGTTAAGCCGGGGTCACTGAGGTTAAGAAGCAAAAATTTATGCAGGCAAAGTTTCACTAATATACAAGTTCTAATCTTACCTTTGTTTCTTGTATAGAGTGGAGCATATGCAGGTGTCCCAAGTCCACGAACCACGCCTTCTACGATCCATGGTTCCTGAATTAGGATGATGTCTTCTGCGTTTTTGGAAAGACGCTGAATAAGTGCGGCCGAGGAGTTTTTTGAGTGATGGAGATTAATCTGGAGAAACCGTATCATTGCTACAATTTATACCCCACCACGGTACTGTTCGAGTCCTTCGATTCTGAACATCTTCTTCCACTGATCGTAAAGGATCTGTTTTTACTTCGTAGTCGATTTCCATTTCCGAAGAGAAGACCGAGGGCTTAGTTGTCCCCTCGGATAAATTGGAGTCGTCACTATTCATTTCTAAAAAGGATATCGACTCTCCAACATCTACCGCTGAATTTGCCGTAAATTGACTCGAAACCGGAGCGAAATATACCTTTAGTCTGCGCTAGAGGGTTAACGGATTCCTTATTGATCACAATTAACTCGCATCTATAACGGCCCCTTATTTCTTCCAGTTTCGCGACTTTCTAGTCATGAGTCGGAAGGGTCCGATTGCTGAGCCTGGTGAGGAGGGTTCTGCTGGATCCGCACTTCGAGTTTTGTACCTGGCCATAGCTCTCCTAATCCACCTATGGCTTTGGGGTAACGATCGAGAGATCTTTGATCGGCACCAGCGATAAGTCCCGCATGGTGGCCAAAAAGTTGCCAGAATGCTTTAACTTGACCAACTGCCACCGTTCAGGTGTTAGCCATTGTAACATTCAGACCGTTTTTTTCCTCCCTAATTTTGCTTCGCCCACGCTGTGCAAATAGCACGCTGATTTAATAAAAAAAAAACATACCGAGTTTCTCACCAAAGAACAGCGCTGTTGATGTGACATAAAAGAGGTCTTCTAGTGTTAGCCTTTGTAAGGCTAGTGTAAAATATTTATCGTTATATCAGACCCTCCAAATAAAAAGACAGCCAAAATAATACTTAAACAAAACAAGGGGATGCATACCACATGAAGGCGTAAATCTCCGTTTTCAAAATCAAGGTTAAGGTCCGATTGTAGATGTAAAATAAAAGCCAACAAAGTGTATATATATAAGAGCAAACCCGTTCTTGTTTATATCAATTCATCATAGCCTCTGTACAAGAAAAAGAACGGAATGAATAAATAATGATAAAATGTGATTACTATAATGTTCATCTTCTAAAATTACGATACCATGGCCACTCATTCCTTTTTAACATTTGAAATATAGTTAAAAAGATCAAATTAGGACTTTAAATCCCTTGAGATTCACAAGGGTGGACACAACAAACTCAAAAAACTAATTCTCCTTATTAAGTTGTAATCTCTGGCACCATAACCAAGAGGCGCGAGGCTTTTAATCACATTGAAAACACTAAAGCAAATCACGTTTACTAAAGGAAGAATCTTTAAGATTGTACCTCTTAAACAAAAAAATCATATCAAAACCACTTAGATATTGTAATAAACCACTTTAAATTATGTTGATTTCCCTGGACACGAAGAGGAAAACTTACTCATGAATTTCTAAAACAATTTAAATAAGCAGCAAAAGCAACAAAAGTTGCACTAGCCAAAGGATATCATTGGATACCTTATTTATATATCCGAAAGATATAACATATTTAATTAATTATTCATTGTCTTCGGAAGTTAAAGTGCCTTTTCATACTACATTAACCCTTATTAACTGCAACAACGTATTCGATGTTGAGTTGAGTTGATCCCAGAAGCACTCGCTCCCGAATTCTAATGAACTCAAAATCGCAAATTACACGCATAAACGTTCAGTAACCGGATAACATCACATACTTATTCAACTGGTGAATTCCGAAATAACAACGAAAGCTGAAATTAATCATAATTAATACGATGAGTATGTGCTGTTATTCCCCGTAGCCATCCATGTTGCTATTGAATATGTCATCGTACTAACCCCTAGATCCGGAATCAGCTCCTCTATAACTCCCAATTATCCAAAAATTAACATACAGGTTAGTTTTCATATTTGCCTTTAGATACAAGTTCATGTGAACAGTTCATTAATATTACTATACAATCTCGAATCTCTGGGTTTGAAACATTCTGATGAACTGAATTTTGACAGACAGCTCCATCACCCCATCGCATCACTACTACCGAAATCATTTTATTTAAAAGCATGGTAGCAATCTGTAGAGCAACATTTCGCTAATATTTATCGCTAACGAAGCTAACGACTGTGCTGATGTTAATTGCCACTCACCCATACTGACTGTATTCCGGATTTCTGTTCATCCTCCCCTCTCCCTTATACACAGGGATTACCATCAAAATTGTATACGTTCCTGTATCTTCTATTCTAGTGGCATTTATTTGAATGCATCCAATGTCAGATTATTTATTCAAATTATGCAAGGCGTTAGGGTTAAGAGGCTGTGGGATGCACCATTACAACAACTTTTTGGTTATGCTACAGACTTGCCCGCATTCGAACCGTATCTCAGTTTTTTAGAAATTTAGTTCACGAATTTTTCAAATTCCGAATAGCAAGCTAAGGGTGTGAATAGGTCGTATAGTGGTGCTCTCATCTACATATAATAGATGAGGACAAATTACAATATATATACGTATCAATTTGCCATATTGTGGGCATACGATTTATGACTAAAGAGTTGACGGAAGGTTTAATCACAAGACCTCCTATTATAAATGCTTTTATAAAGTTGCAATATTCTAATAAAAAGGACCAAGATAGCTTTTTTCTTACATATATGTATGTGTACCACCTATGTATATTAGTAGTAGACCAATATCCACAACCCTGTCTCGTCCCACTCAATGGTATACTATGTTTTCTAACCAAGTTTTTAGGGAAGCCCAGAATTTTACCTTTCCCATGGGATGCCATTCTGTTAGCTCCTAATACCTCAAAATATGAAAGCAGCATCAGACGCCGTCCACATTTTAAAGATCTGAACTAAATCAGAGCAGCCTCTGTGTTTCATATATTGATACCAAAAATTTATTAAATAGGTATACAGAGATACAGATAAATAATACGGAGTTATTCCCCGTTCTTTATATCTCATTGATCCCTTTTTGGCGATGTTTATATTGAATTTACTAGAAATTGGCATGATGCAGCAATCAAAGCGACCCAGTAATAATTTCCATCTTTAATTGTTGACCAAACATCAGTTAAGCAGTATTATTCGGAGAAACAAAGAATAGTAATGCTTTCAAGTAAACGATGTCTACGATAAAGACAAAAGAACACAAAAACGAAACAATAGCAAATGACCCAAAAACCAATGCAAGAATACAGGTCAAATCCAGCAATGAGGCATCAAATGACAATTGCACATGTTACGTATTCTTGCCCACTGCCCAGAATACGACACATGCTGCTCAACCGACTCGGTTAACCGAGGCGGACCGATTCCGAGGTTCACCTAGAGTGAGAGTACGATCGAGGTTACGAGGGCAGCCAGAATGAACGGTTGGAGCAGTCTGCAGCACATCCAAACTGACACTGGTTCTCTTCATTTTTATTCACTCAACATGTTGGTGGCAGCGGTGGCAGTTTAAGGTAAAGCATCTGCTTTAATTCCCGAATTAATTCGTAAATTCGCCGCCCTCCAAAAAAAAAACCAACCCCAAAACACCACAGAGATAATCCATTTCCTGTGGCAGCCCCAGAAGGAAGGAAGAAACTGCCATTCCGAGGCAGAACAACAGAAGTTAATATAAAAAGAGCATTAACCACAACAGGAAGAACATCAGCAGCATGACACAACTTTTGAACAACCTCTCGTAAGCCCTTATAAAAATATAAAAAAAAAAAAATATTACTTAAATACTATATAAAGTGTATATTATAAGACATACATATAAAATAAACTCTCTTTATACACACATTACCCTCACCTTTGCCCTCAAATCTTCTTCGTCGCCCACATATTCGTTGGTTTACTACTTCTAAAATTAGTACGAATTTGGGGTAGCTTGGTTCCAGTGGTATATGCATGTCGGGTTTCAACATTTATATATCAATAAGAACGCTCGTAGAACACTTAACGTCCGAAGCAACTCCCGAAACCTCAGGGCCAATGCCAGTCGGACTCTCCCCAGTCAAAAAAAAAAAACGAAAAAAACCTCAGTAACTAGGATAGTTTTTTACACACACCCGAACATCTAGAATACAATCCGCAAACCCCCTCGTGTAGCAATTATACACATCTAAACACCACACAGAATTCACAGAAACACTATAGTCAACCAAATATGACATTTAATTCGTCGCAAGCCATCAAACTTATACCCGAGTTTGATGGATCCGTCATGGCGATAGATAGATTTTTGCAGCTAGTCGACGTCCAGTCAAAGAAGACTGTCTCTCCAGCAGACAAAGCGGAGTTAGTCGACATAGTAAAGTCTAAACTCACAGGCATGGCATATAATGTTATAATAAAATATAACGATTATGATGAATGGCCGGAGCTGAAAGACGCGCTAATAAAAATTTTCAAGAAAACGCGATACCAGCAAGTAAATCAAACGGAGGTTTTCAAGTTTAGGCAATGTTATCAGTAGCCTCCTACACGGAAAGATCATACTCGCTGATGAACTAAATAATGCAAACGCAAGTAGCACAGACGAAACAGCTAATAAGGCAATTAGATCTGTGAATAGCAGCATGATATTGAATAGTTTCTGACAAATTAAACTATTGGTAAAAAGCGCTGAGTGCACTGATTTAGACGCAGCAGTCGACATAGCGATGGAAGAGGAAAAGCTCCTCACTTCCTCTAGGCAGCAAAATAAGTACTGCCGTAACTGTAAAATGAAGAATCATGACAGTAGTGAGTGTCGCAGGCAGAAAAAACGCTATCCAATCGTCGTTTCATAAGCCAAGAGGCCACAAAGTTTACCAATTCCACAAACCACAGAGCAATTCACACTAATGGCCAACAATGCCCAAACAATAACCACGTTAACACTATACAAAATACGACTTACTGTAGATACTGTAAAAAGCAAAGTCACACTATCGACGAGTGTCGAAAAAGAGCCTTCAATAACAACAGAAATACTGGTAACAACTCCAATTTGAACCAGGAAACTTTTCGCGACCTGTGCCGTCCAGCACGCAGAGTCAGGTGAAGAACGTCGTAAATGAACAATCACTAAATCTCAGAATCTCAAAAGATAAATATGTTAATCCAAATCTAACTCTATGTTAAATCGAAATCCACTGAATCAAGATACCAAATTCCCAATCACACGAGTAAATCTAACACAAGAGGTAAAACCTCAAATACAAAATCGCGAAATAAATTGCCACAATCCTTATCGAGATAACAAATCGCTCAATCAATCCAATGCACTAAATCGAGATGATGTAGCTCAGAACAAATCAAAAGCACTAAAACAAAACATAAAATATCGAGAATTAATACCAAACATACTTAACGAAGTACAAAGCGAAATCCTACATCAAAACTCAAGGTTAAACCTTCACTGCCAGCGATTCCTCAACACGAAGAATATTAAAAGATTGGCTAGCAATTGAATGATTAGGAGATTGTAAAAATTACTTTGACCCTACTGACCAAATTTAAGATAAAATCTGCAAACAGTCATGCTATATCTAACAAGAGTAACCACATTCTTCCTTAAAAAGTCTGAACCGAAATTATACTAGTTACGAGTAGGATAGATGAAAGAAGCTGATACTACGTTCCAGAGCTTTCTTAACTTTATTAATCCGGCGTCAGTCAGAAGGTACTTTTAACGTACTTTTTAATCAAAATTAAATTGTCTGTGAACCTTGATTGCAGAATCAGAATTAAAACAAGGTAATGACGGCACATCGATGATTCTCTTCTTCAATGGATTAGAAATTACCTTTCGGAGCGTTCAATTCAAGTTGTCTTGGATATTTTTAAGTCTGATATTCACAAAATAAATGCGGGTGTGCCCCAGGGCTCTATTCTTTCTCTAACACTCTTTTTAATTTTTATTAATTATCTCTTGTCTGTTACATCTGACTCAATATTTTCATTTTCTGATGACAGTACTCTCTGCTTTTCATATTCGTTCCCGGACTCACGTCTCTGCACTTCGGCTGTAGAACGGGGATGGGGAATTGGGGAACTATCAACAGAGTAGAATTTAATGCTTCCAAAACTCAATGCTGTCTGCTGTCACTCGTTGCAATGACCACATATTCGATGTCATCATAGATGCTGCCAAATGTCTAGGTTTCCTCATGCGATGTGAAAAATGTTTTACCCCTTCTGATCTGTCCAAAATATAAGGCATACAACTACCCAAAATTTGTGTACAATGCCCACATCGAGTCAGGTGCTACTAAAACATCTCTGCACCTGCTAGATATGATTCAAAACCGTGCGATAAACTTCATAGGTGATACTACACGTAATATCAGTCAGTCAATTGACACCCTCCAACACAGATGTAATGTCCCCTGTCTCACTTTATGTTATTACTGTTTCCACCACTAGTACTCCATTGAAATCATCAGTAGCATTTCGCCCCTTCAAACCTTCAACTGTAACACCCGTCTCGCCATGAATGCTCATCAGTATACTCTCAAGCCCACTTTCGAACGTACTCTAAAATATCGTGATTCATTTCTAAGCTGTACAACTCGCGTGTGGAATGCCCTGCCGAGCTCTCTATTGCCTGCTCGTTATAACTAGCAAACATTTAAGAACAATGCACTTCGGTACGTCTCTTTTCTACCTCCCTAAATTTCCTTCGCCCGCGCTGCATGCAAACATTTTAAGTGTACACAAATCCCTTGAGAGCTCGATAATTATAAAAAAAAAGATGTTGATGCATCTTAGATCATAAGTGAGTAACTTAAATTTTTCATGTCCAACAAACCGTACGCTGTTAATGACGATTTATTAAATTTACTTGAAACATTATTTAATATTTTAAAATAGTTTCGGGCATATGTCTACAGCCGCTGGCTCTTACAAAGCCCATTCCGTAGAGGTTAAATTTTCGAAATACTTTTTCGAGCAATTGGGGGCGTATATCGAGTATTAATCGAACAATGTTTTACTCCAAAGCGTCGATCGTTGCTGGTTTATCGGTATAAACTAGTAAATAACTTGAGAAAATTATCCAATGGCGTCAAATCGCACGATCTTGGTGCTCAGTTGACAGGTCTGTCTGTTGAAATGACGTGTTTTGAATAAAGCGATGTTTTCGTTGGTAATATGGCATAGAGCACAAACCTACTCTTTCAGGTAGGGGTCAGAATATAGCCGAGATAGGCATGACTGCCGTAAGAGGCGACTAAAAAGCAACATCTGAGTATACAAGTCATGCAATGGACAAAACGAAAGGAATCAATTCCCCAGGTGGCAGACCAGTTTTGCAGGACAACGCACCTTCTTCGGAAGTTGACTCTACGGAATGTTGCATCTAATAAAACGGTTTGGAAAAAGCTCACGGGTATCGAGATTACCTTATTTCGTGAAACGGACTTCAGAAATGACCAGGTAAGAAATGAAAAGCCGGAAAATCGAAATCCCAAACATCAACCACCTCCGTCTACCAACTTGATCGGGATTGTGGATTACAACAAACTTCAAAGCATCATGAAGACGTTGCTGCGATCAGATTATACCGTCACATTGCGTGACAACAACGTGTGGAAAGTCAACGTCGAAGACGCTGACAGCTATCGCTTACTGTCCCGAAATTTAAGTTCCGAGAAAATTCAATGGTACTCTTACGAGAACAAATCGGGAAGGCCTAGACATAAGATAGAAAATGATAGAAAAGCAAAAGAAACAAAAATCGGAAGAATCTTCACAAAATTTATGGAATAAAAGCGATTCTCAACATATTATTAAAATCAAACCTCTGCGTAAGAACATAAAACTAATTCCTGTCAAGGTTCAATCACACGCAAAACGTATTGGCAGAAAGAGCATCGTTATGTGAAATGCGCAGAGAATCACCTCTCCAAAAACTGTGAATTAAGCAAGCAAATTTCTGCAAGGCCTATTAATTGCAAACTAGACCACCCAATTAATTATCGAATGTGCGAAGTAGCCAGAAGATCGAAAATAACTGCCACAATAATCGCACTAAATCGAGAACATGAATATCGAATGCGTGCTCAAAATACTTACCTGGAAGACTAACGGACTTTTACGAAAACCTGACGAATTAGAAATGTTCATGCAAGAGAAGAATATTGACGTTTGCTTGATCTCTGAAACCCATATGAAAATTGGATGTCGTAAAAAATAAGAGGCTTTAGATACTATCACGCTCATCATCCATCCGAAGAGGCGAGAGGCGGATCCTCCTTGTGCACACATGACTCTATCGAATATATTGAAGACCCTAAAACAGAGCTCGAATCTATGCAAGTAATCACGGTATGTGTAAAAAATAGACTTAATTTCCTTACGATTTCAGCCACTTACTGTCCACCGAGATCCGTTTTCGAAAATAGTGTCTTCAAAAATATATTTAAATCACTTGCATCTTTTTTTTATTGGACGTGACTTTAATGCAAAACTTACCATCTGGGACTCAAGATGCATTTCACAGAAATGTAGAATGCTCTATGAAGCTAGTATGGAGCACTATTGTGAGTTCCATCCGACGGGCAAACCGACATACTGGCCGACTGCTAAAACCATAAAAATACCCGATCTTATCGATTTCTTCGTTTCAAAAGGAATATCTAACAATTTCATTGAAACCCAATGAACCAAAAGCCGAAGTTGATAACTTCATTAAAAACATTCAATATGCTGCTTGGAATAACACATCCTATCAAAGGAGAAACCAACAAACTAAGGTTTAAATTTTCCGCAAGGGATAAAATAAATGGTAAGAAAAAAAGAAAATCCCGTAAGATATGGGATTGTTGGAGTTTAGCATTCAACTATTGAACAGCTGCATAGAATCACTGAAGTATTAGCAAAGCTTTGGAAGAAACAAAGATTTGCTCAAGCGTATTCCTTGATATCTCGCAAAGCTTTTGATAAGGTATGGCCTGAGGGCTTAAGGTTCAAATTACGGTAGGTATTGTCACTGAACTTTTATAATATACTGACAAGCATCTCCAGAAAAGAATTTTCTGCATCAGACTCGGGAACGGAGTATCGCAAATTCAAAGGAGTTTTAGCAGGCGGCGTGTAGTAGAGAAGTGTTCTCGGCCCACTTCCATATACAATATATACATTCGAGCTACGTTTGCCGATGATACTGCAGTGCACTCTTGGTAAAACAATTGGAGAAACATATATGAATGGACAAAGGCCTTTCGAATATCCCTCAATGACACATTGGAAAGGCACTCGACGCAAAGTTAAAATGGAAGTCGCACGTTAAGGAAAACACAAAGAACTCGAAAACAAATACAGAGAAGTGTATCGTTGACTTTGTAAACATTCCTAGCTTAGTATCAAAAACAAGCTACTCTCATATAAACAAGTGCTAAAGCTGGTGTGTTCATACGGTATACAACTTTGGGAATTGTACCAATAAAAAGAATGCCAATATGGTAGATAAGAAATGACGACTTACACCGAGACCTTGGAAATCCTATTGTCGATGACAAAACAAAACATTTAGCGATACCAACAAAATTCGACTAAACGGACATATTAACAATACAGTCCAACAAGCAACACGAGAGTAACCTAATGTGACCTCTCCAAAGGACCAAACGTTTGAAACCGCATTGAAAAACGGAACATGCAGAAACGTCTGTGGACCCATGATGCCACAGACGTACAATCCGCACTATACAGTGCATTTTGTAAGATACAGTGGAATTTGGTGAACTTCTTGAAGATTGCTCACTCCGAATATGGCAAATCTGCTTGTTTACTTAACCTTGTAATCAGAAATTAATCTCATCTCTGATCACCCGACGCAATTAAAAGGTCACTTGGCTTTAGCTCTTACTCCAATTGTATCTTATAAGCCTTGATACCAATATCTTTACGCAGCATTTCCCAGATTTGCACATATCTTCAATACAAACTTTCACAGGCACGATATTTACTTCCAAACACTGTTCTCGTTCTTGTTAGTATTCGAGCATCCGGTAGCTTGAATTGGTTTAAATAGGTAAATTGGTAAATAGGTTTTCCATATGGCCCATGATGTCTATTTCTCGAAGTGCTCATTGCTGTTACGTCGATCTTTCCATAATGAAACGGCAAACTATACTGAAAATAAATGAAGGTTGACAGCTCAATGTGGTAGTTGATTTGACATTTAATCCTAATTGAAAAGGCGGTCACTACAAAAAAAACTTTACTTACCCATTACTTATTTATACGGGTTAAACTTAGCAGGCTGAAGCACCAGCTCAATTGATATACATTTCGGTCAAATAATTCTTGTGGATGTAGTCAGGAACATACAGCTCTCACGATCTCTGCAAGAAAAGATGCTTTCCGAAAGAATTGCCCTTTTGGACGGGCTTATACCGCATCCATGGTAGTCTGCCTGTGAAGAAAAAAGCCTACTGAGGAGCGGCCTTTATTGGTTTGTGTCGTTGTTCGAATTTTCAGCGGGCCCTAAGTAGTCAAAACCAGCCTTACTACCTCGAACTTGCAGTTTCCTCTTGTAGCTCGCTAGCCAAGGTGTCGGTAGCATATTTTTTGTTTTACCTACACCACTAAATTGGTCGCTTATTTCATTATTTAATGTCAATCACGTCAGCGTATTCTGACAGTTATAAAAACTTTTAAAATATTATACGAGTACCTATGATAATGACCTGTACACCACAGAGTTTTCCCTACTATCATCCGGACACACGAACAAGTCTAGCAGGGATGTCGAAATTCCACATGGCTCTATATAGCTCATCTTTTTTAACGCTACCATGTGGCCTTAAAATCAGTTTGCATTAATTTGAAGTTCCATGTTTTTTTTCCAAGATCTGTAGTAAGGTGAATATCTGGTTAATCGTGGACTTATTAGTTCTAAAATCTCATTGATAAGGATTTATCAGATTATTTATATACGTATAGGATTTCAGGCATAACATAGTACAGTACATGCCTGACAGCCAAATGATGATCGCATTCGCCGTTTAAAAGCCTGCGAAAATTGTCCTACCAAATTTTCAACACCGGCTATACTACGACCTTCTATTCGATATTTTCATGGTTGGGCCCTGCAAAAGCATCACTGCATTTCTGTTTCTTTCTTTTCATTTTTGTTCCTTGTATCTCCATTGTATATAAAGCTCGTCCTTCTTTACATTACCTTCTGACTTTGAGAGATTCGATCAAAAAAGATTTAGCATTTCCTTTAATGTTCTGTCGAATGGAATGTTCACATTCTTACTTTTAATACAATAAAATAGCATGCTTAATTGATTCCTCGAGTTTAAGAATACTAGAGTTTCCTCGATCACAATACCAGCAATTTTGTTAATTGGCTGTTAAATCCCTTTATTGATGTCGTGGTGTGGTTATGATAAGATTCACCCCGCTACGTAGTCGATTAGCCTGAGTCCGTCTTCAGAGCTGGTCCCGCGTATATTTTATACTTTTTTAGGGTGTCCTACACTGCTGTAAGCTCCTAGAGCAATACAATAATCCTCTTCTCTACTAGTTACGTACTCTCTGATCAATCTAATAATGGTGTTTATGATGAGCTTTGGCATCTGATCCCTAACATAACATTGCATAGATCGAAACCGTCCCACATAAATGAGATCTTTGTTCATCATACCATCCCCTTCGTGTCAGAAACCTCTATAGTTACGCATCTGTTTGGGTATACATATATGTATGTACACAGAAGAAGATGTCCTGATTAACAGACTGATTTTATAGCAGATCCCAAACAACAAAAGCTTAAAACATTATTTGTGCGGGAGATTCTTTTGTGTCATAAATATGCATCTACATCTATAGGTATCTTAAGGAGAGATTTTCCTAAGGGCAAACAAAACCAAAACATAATAATAATAATAACCTAAAAGACTGGAAAGTAAACAATTATATAAAACCAAGATTGTCCCCTAAAATGTACACATCAACAAGAATTCTCCAACCTAACCTTCAATATTTCGTTGCCACTGACATCCGTTCGTTATCGTTTCGTTTGCTCTAATTTTTGACTTAAACGGGTGGATGGAGGTATTAAAAAATAACGTGACTTGAAAATTGTCGTTGCTTAAAATCTTGTCGATGTTACGATTACATATTTTGCTGTCGACGGGTAGCACAAATAGTTATTCCCCGATGCGTATTGGATACGTTATTCAGTAAAAGGAATCCGTGGTTGCTTCAGGAAAATTATTCAAATGTTCCCTTGCATCTTTTCAACAGTTAAGCAGCATGTTTTCGAGGACATTTTCACGTGCAGTCATGGAATAGACGTTGACAGTTGAGTTGGGTGAGGGAAACTCTACCCCATAGAAAATGTAATTATTCCTTCCCTCCGGTAAGTCTGGACGGCAATTAATTTCATGGCAATAATTCCATTTAGAGGCATTGGACAAGGTTGAATGGGGGTGGTTTGTTGGCTTGTTTTGGCAGGTGTTTGTGTGCCTTTCTATGGTACAACTGCCGCCACGTGGTTTGAATGGTTTTATTTTGATTGGGCCACAACTTGAAACAAAGTGGTAGTATTGACCTAGAATGTATGTTTGTTTGCTCTTGTACAACGTCGAATGAGTTTTGGTTAAGAGAAGTTAATGGTGGAGATGTGATTTGAATGCAGTATCGGAAAGCTGAATGTTTTGGTTTTCAGTTAAATAGAAGTATAAAGTGTCAGGAATTGTGCAAACATGAACTTAATGTTAATGGAATTTAGAAAGGAGAGAGTAAAACTTTTGTTTTGCTATAGCATAGAAATGATGGCCGTTTGATGTGTATAAGAGAAATAAGATATTATTGGAGCCACATTTACTTTTTTAAGTACTATATGCCTTAATACTCGTACTCATAGAATCAAAGAGCAACCTTAAGATTTCGATGTAATGTGTATGCATTTGCAGTTAAGTGAGCATCATCAAGGTTTTGGATATCACAACTCCATTAAAAGATTAGTATTACTGTATATTCCTATGATAGTTCGTTATTGTGAAATCTGCTTTTCATTTAGAGAAATCTAGAATTTTGACCTTCTTTGGAGGAGTTCAATATAACTTGACAGTCGCTATTTTCTTGCATACTTAGAAGGCACTACAATCCAGAACGAATCAACCAACAGAAGTTTACTTCAACGAAAGTTGGTTTAGGACCCCTTTCACTTAAATGCGCCATCTAAAAAGGGGGTGTCTCTCAACTGCATTGTCCCAATTTGAAGGTTTGATGAACCGGAGGATTGATATCCATTCACTCCATACACCCCAACACTCACAGTTTTTGAATATACTTGGTTTTCATACTCTTCTAGTCTCAGCTTTAATTCGATATCTGTAAACACACATGTGATAGCCCTGGGTTCTCCCGCTAATGCCAGTTGTACAGGCGTTTGATGGATTGGGCTTCGTGTGTTGACGTCTGAGTTTAGTCTAGAGTGATGTTATGACAATCGCATAACAGTGTGTGGCTGCTTGAAGCATTGTTTGACATTGAAGGTTTCGTGAAGCTTTTACCAATCGTGGTGGAGCAGCTTATATTTTACATCGGTATTTTCCACAGTCAAATGAGTTTGGCAGGAATACAAAAACTAAATATGTGTGATATAGTTATACGAGTACATATATCGACAAAAACATGGTGTGTATCAATTTGGTGCTTGTAGGGTTTTCTAAAGATTAGCAATTATGTGAAAGTTCCTGCTTTGAAACCACATTAGAATATGCCTTAAAAGTTACTGACGAGGAGTTTTTAGGCCTTCACATATGTACATATGAGTATATTGGCAACTAGAATCTTTTATGGCATGTTTAAGAAAGTGATTCATCTCTAGTTGGTACAGTTTGTTCGGTAAGCTTTGTCTCTAATATATGTATAATATACTCGTATGTATATATCTTACAAATAATTTGTTGCATGGATCCTACTACCCACTATCATCTGATTTAAATAATTAAGTTGTGAAGTATTCAATGCATATAGCGTTATTCTATTAGAGTTTTTAGATATCATCAGCGAAAATATCTAATTTGGGTGCCATGAAGGATGAATATTGCCGTATTAAACTCGAAAAAGTACTTGAAAAAATATTAATTGATAAGTTAAAAAAAAATGAAGTAGTAAAAAAGTGATTGGTTTTTTAACAAGATACAAATGGAATCTGAAAAAGTAAGTTCTATATTAAAAGCAGCAACATTGCAAATGATTATATTCAATGCGAAATCCTTAGCAATCCAAGCTTACGCCTTAACAGAACCAGCACCGAAGAGTATCTTAGAAACGATTTTTGTAGACTAAAAGTTAATACAAGGCCAAATAAAAGTTAATACAACTTTATCGTTAAACTAGGAAGTATGAAAAGACAAAACGAAGATCTTCTCATAGTGAACTATGGCTTTGGAGAAAGGAATTAAAGAGGTGAAATGTAAGTCCTGCCGCAATATATTATTTGTGTGGCAAGAAGTATATTTTTAGAAAGAAAAATAAATGGAATTACTTAGTGGGATCATTGAAAATATTAAGTTAAATTTTCTATGGTGAATAAAAGGTCTATTCTTTAAAATTTAGACAGTGACTACAGGTAAGAGCCTACCAAATATGTTAATATAGAACGTAAACTTTTATACCGATTTCCAAACTATTGCAAAAAGTGACTGTAATGACCGGTGCTGAAACAGTAGATAGCATAACAAACACAAGTGGTAATTTCGATAGAATTTCTATATTTTTATTTATTTAGACTACCACGCTCTGACACGATCACTAACAGACTAACTCGCGTAGCCGAAGTTGTGTGGATGATTACCGGCGAGCGAGAGAGCGCATCGTGGGTGTAGAGAGCACTATGTAGTGAAGCAATGAGTGGCGAGAGCGTAAACCTGCGTGTCAGCTCAGAGCTCGTCCTCGCTGACAGGTCACCACAGTGACAAAAAGCGAAATAAATTGGAAAAGAAACTTTCATTTTTTTCTTTTTTAGAACACTCTAGTGGGTGTGAATACACTTGAGCCACGGCCACCCACCCACATCAATTAATAATTTTGGTATATACTCAGACCGTGTCGACAAACACAAGACCACATCTTCACAATAAAAGACATGATAAAAAAATGGACTGCTAAGGGAAAAGACCTATTCTTGGTATTCGTAGATTTAAAAGCGGCATTTTATAGTGTGCCAAGACAGCATGTATAGGAGGGAGGCATTAAAAACAAAAAATGTCCCGGAGAGACCAATAAACGCTTATAAAAGTGGGTAAAGTAAGACTAGAAGGGGAAAAGTCAGAAGTATTCAAAATATGCAAAGGGCTAAAGCAAGGAGACTTTCTTAGCTCTTTACTGTTGATCCTATTCATGGATGAAGTAGCAAAATCGTGTAAGAGTCAAACAGAAAAGAAAGAAATTGGAAACTGGAGGCTTAACACCATCTACCTGCAATTCCTACTATATACAGATGATATTGTTATTTTAGCAAACAATCCTGACAGACTACAACAAGTATTGGAGAAGTGGTCCGCTAATCTAAAGAGAAAGAGTATGGTGGTAAATATAACTGAGAGCAAACTAATGTAGGTCTCTCAAGAGGATGGGTCTACAGAGAATCTGCATATATTATGCAACGACAGAGAATTAGAAAGAATTGAATAATATGAATTATTTGTAACCATTGTTAGCTGTAATGGGAACATAGACCACGAGGTAATAAATCTAACCAAGAAAGCAATGTCAGCGTACTATCAGATAAACAACACAATAGCGAGTAAACCAGAGATAAGGTCAAGGACAAAACCAAAGCTCTACAACGCAGTTATAGTACCAATAGCATTATACGCTACCGAGTGTTTACAGTTATTAGATAAACATCTAAGTAAATTTCAGGCAACAGAAATTAAGTACGTACGAAGGGTCGCAGGGAAAACTAGAAGAAATAGGATCAGAAATGAAAGAATATGCTCAGAAGTTGTCGATCCTACAAGAAATCAAAGAGACAGCTAAAATGGTTCGAACATATGCAAGGGATGGACGAGTCAAGAAAAGCCAAACTGGTAATGGAGATAAGAACAAAGGGTATTACGAGGAAAACCCAGAATAACTTTAGAAAATCGCATCCAGGAAGAGTGAAGATGACGGGCAAAACCCTAGCAGAGAGGAGAATAGAGAGCCTGGACCGAGTTCATTGCAGAAGATAAATATCCCGAGGCTACCCTGACGGTTAATAGCAAGCAGGGGTCGAAGAAAAAGAAGAATATACGAATATAGAATATATAAGAATATATAGAATATACGGAATATAGGTAATATAGCTACATGTATAGACATGTAAGTTAACCAACCCGTTAAATAAGACATCTACTTTTTTGAATCACTCTGCACTTCAAAACTAAGCATAATCCAAAGACAAAATGAAGCATCCGAAATTGAAAATCAATAAAAGAATTGTTAAATTAAAAATGTTGCGGAGATGCCAAACGATGTTTTTTTATTGGTATATCTTCCAATAGTTATGCCTCTGAAACATTTCTATCAATTTCAGTAGTTATTGGACATTTATCTGAAGTACACAATCATACACAACACTCGAAAAATGATTCCGTATCATTTAAAATTATTCCGAAGCTTCAATTCGTGAAACGTTTACAATATTACCTGATTTTTATTAGTCCTCATAATCGAAGAACTGAGATCAGTATTCGTAGTACTGTGGATAAATCTTGTCTCACATACATTCTCCATAACACAAAACTAACAATTCCTCAACATGGGAGGGAAATGTGGCTGAAGAATCCGCAACAGCTTGGCTTATGTCCATTAACTATGTGGAATATTTCGTGAAAAAATGTCGGCTTATGCCCATATAGAACTCAGGCGTTGCAGGAAATAAAGCCACGGGACCACAGCAACTTGAAGTTGATACTTATTTTAATCGAAAAATTGTACTATATTTAGTGACGAGGCTTACTTTTTGCTGAACGGGCTTGTTAATAAGGAACATTTCAGAAGTACAGGAAATCCAGACATCATGAGACTTATTAACACTCATCAAATTTGATTTGGTCTCCACGCCGATGGTTTCATTGCTTTTATTTTTTTTCAAAATTAGAGGAACATAAAGAATATAAAAGCGGCCTGCAAGAAAAGCGTGAGATGGTGGAAATTATACCACAAGGTAGAAAGATCATGAGATTGAATAGAAATATTCTGCGAATAGACGTGTTCTTCTATCGGTCCAACTCTTTTATCTGTGTGATTAATTATAATTTGAGCTATTAATCATTAATTTCTGTGGACTTGTACTGCTGATGTTGTGACATGTTAGTGATTTTTATTTTTAATATTTCTATTGATTCCACTTTTCCCTTTTCCTTACTTAACTCTATTATTCTTTATTTTCATCTATCTTTGTTAGATGCCTAAATTTTGATGACCGCAGCACTGAAGAAAACATAAAAACGATCGACAAATTTGCACCAATCCGAAATATTTCGGAAATTTTTATCACACAGTGCGGGAATCTTTATAAACCTATTTAACAATAGATGAACAACTACTTGCATTCAAGCGACGGTGTCCATTTCGAATAGTCCCCATAGTTCGATAGTTCGATGCGTCCCCATATTTAGGAAAAAACAGCGATATATCTATTGGTGAACCTCTTGGCAGTTACTATGTTATTGTAAGCTGATAACTGGTTTACATCTGCCAACATCTTAGTTAAACAACTGCTTGCTGACCCGTACAAATAATAAAACAGAAGTTCCGGCAGAATTCAAGCATAATACATCGCGTCGGGTTGGAACCTTTAGTTTCCATGCAAACCGAAATCTCAAAAAACTGTCCTCTTACTCTCCACCATTCCTGATGAACCATGAATACAGAACACCAAATTGTTTGCAATATTGCTTATTACAAGAAAATAAAAAGGTTAATTTCATTTTACGGTGGAAGCCACATTTTAAACGACAGACCATTGAAATTTTATGCATTTGAAAGGACGTCGAAATAGCTTTAAGGTAGTGCAAGGATTTTAGTTGCTCCTTTGAGTTACTTGTATTTTTATTTTAACTAAAAATGCAATTTCAATTGTTATATTTTTTTAAATGTATGTTTTGTAAAAACCGAATTAAAATTTTTCTTTAATAAAACAAAAATCTCTCCCTCTATTTTGGAGTCGCCAATGACAGATTATGTCCGAAAAATTACATGAAATCATGTACGGTTTTCACATTTCTGCTGTGCAAGACCACCTTGGGAGAAGTTCCCCGCTCTGTGAGGATCCGAGACCTTTGCGGTCAAAAAAGTGATTTCTTCAACATTGAACTTAAAAATGTTGTGCGAAAGTCGAACTATTTTCCAACTGTCTGTTAAATCACTTTCCAATGCGATTCCCATAGGTAGATACACATACGAGTATGTAGATATGACCGTTAGGACAGTGAGCAGGTTTTGAGAAAATTGTAAGAATTAGAGCAGACACCACAAAGATGCGTCCAACGCTAAAGGAAGGAAAAATTAAATACACGCTATCGTAAAGAAACGTTTCATCGATGACTCGGACAAGTCAAGCCATTTGCAGATTAGACTCTGCAGTTTTTAAAAACAGCGACACCACTTAAGAGATGATTCGAAATATAGCTCTTCCCAATAGGTAGAGTAGTAGAGCTCGACTACAATAGTGTTGTATAAAGCATTTATCTTCGAAGTCCTCCCTTATGGTACAGAGGCATGAACTTTATTGGAAAAGGAGGAGAAGGGTCATGTCGGTTCGCGAGAATTTAGCTTTGATTGAAATACATTTTTTATAATTTTGGGAAACAAAATTAAAACTTCCTTTTACCTTGAATAACTTTTGCTACAATAGCGTTAGAGAAAGAGATAGTTTATGCGAGCTTTAACAATAAAACGAGCAACAATTTTAAAGATACTACACATAATAGTTGCTATACTTAACCAGGCAACAACAGGCTCTTATACATATGTATAGTATAGATCCTTCGAAGAGTCCCACACAATACAATTTTGAATATGTAGTTAGTCAAAAGCATTTCGCACTTAATAATATTACTTTTGTTACTTTTTATGTTTATAACTTTTTACTGAGATTATATTAACACCTTTAAGCAAGTTTTAAAAATAAATTATAATCGATATGAATATAAAAGCAAAATAATATAGCAATTCTAACAAATAAATGAAGTAAGTACTCGTAGTAATAAAATATAATAAAATTCTACATTTACAGTGGCGAACAAAAATTAATACATCTCTCAAGAAAATGAAATGGAAGACAATAATTTTCTTTTTTTTTCATTACGAACTTAATTAAATTATTTTTATTCTTGAATCTACAATTATAATGTACTATTCAATAAAAAAAAAGTTAAAAATACTTTAGAGTTAACTGTATAAAAATTAAAAAATAACAGGGACTCTCATTTATTCAATTTTTTACGTTTCTCCCAATTTTCTTACAACTCCCTTTTTTTAATCAAGCTTTGTGTCTTTGTTTATTTTGTGTATTCGTAAGCGTACGTTTTGTCCAGATTGACAATGAATATTATGAGCTTTTGTGTTTTTATATATTTTTTGTTATATAAATATCAATAGACATATGTATATATAAATATATTAATATACCTACATTCGCTTTCCTCTAAGTCGAATTTTCACGGCATATCAAAATTAGTTCGAGTTAGAGGGAGTTTTTGAAAAATTCGAGTTAGAGGGATTAATATTTTTTTTCGTTTAAAAACCTTTATTGTGTTTAACGGACATGAGACTGTCCGAGGTTAAATTGAAAAAATTTAAAAAAATTAAATACAAAAAATTTGAAATGAAATACAATCTGCTTGTGATAATTACATATATGTTATTATTTAGCTATTGAATGAAAAAAATGTGGTTAAATAAAAAAAATATATATTTTAACATCATATTAGTGAGGTAAAGTAGATCTCTTCAAAAAAACATAGGTGGTGATTGCTCCTTTCGTAATCATCTAAATTCCAAAAAGATTATTATTCAGTAGGGTTGTCATTTAAAAGATTTGAATGAAAAATTGCAAAATGACGGCCTTGTAAAAAAAGTTTCAAAAATCCACTGTTTTTTTCGGTTTAAAATCGAGATAGGTAAAAAAAAAAGTCTATAAAAAAATCCAATTCTGGTACCGGACAGAACTATTTAGTTTTTTCTAATCATCTAGGCCGACGGATAAAAAGTAGTTTCGAGAAAAACGCGTTTAAAGTTTGGTATAATCCCCGCAGCTGCAGGGTACGTTTTCCCGTATTATTTGCTGTATCTTTAAAATGACTTAGTGTATCGGTCTTAAATTTTCACAGTGTATTCTCAACTTATTAAAAAAATGATTTTTTGAAGATCGAACGCCGAGACTAGCCCCATAAAAATAAGGTTATAAAAATTAAATAAACAAAGAGAAGCTTCTTGCTTTTATTGCTCATTAATTCATAAATATCTTATCAAAATATTGATCAAATAAAATTACTTAAAAAAATTGTTAGTTTTTGATTGTGTAATTACTGTAGTTGGAGTTTCAAAAACAATTATATTTTAAAAAGGGTGTGCTGGACCTCATCCGGTAAATCATCTGTAATTTCACTTGCAGATTGCAATATAGCATTGCGTTTTAAATGTCATCCTTTTCCGGGATTTCAATATTCATTTTTTCGGTTTCATCTTCCTTTTCTTCACCTCCACTCCCGTCATCGCTAGCATCCGCAGCATTTGCTACAGCTTCCAAAATTAAATCGTGATCAGGTACTTCTGTGGCTACGATACGGTCATCGACTACAACATAATCCTTCCAACTCACGCCTTCAACATTATAATCAGATTCTGTAAGCCTATTCCAAACGACTTCAATTTCATTGGCATCCTCGTTTAAACATCTGAGTACTCGTAAGTTAAGCGGAATATCATCTTCATCGTCCCATGTCTCGGCGTTAAATCCGGCCTTTTTGAAACAATTTTCAATTGTCAACGGATTTACATCCTGTAGCCATGCCTTTGAAATTTCTCGTACACAGTCTTATAGTAGTCCTCTTTTTTGGTTTCCCAAATCCGTAAGATTTTGGTAAGTACACGACGCTTATAGGTTACTTTCGAGGTTTCGAGGCCGGTGGTGTACGCTATGCGACTGAGAGAGTCAGAGTATGTGAGTATGTGTGTTTGATGTTTATTAATACGATTTGCAAGAGGGTGATTTTTTTGTTTTTTTTCCGCAAAAGAAAAAAAATCGACTTAGAGGGTTTGAAAACAGACCAAGAATCGAAAGAATGTATTCGAATTAGAGGGAATTTCGACTCAGAGGGAGTTCGACTTAGAGGATAGTTTTTTGTATGGAAAATTGAAGGGAATGCCAAAATATAGCGAAAAAATTCGAGTTAGAAGGAAGTTCGACTTAGAGGGAGACGACTGTATTTCAGAAAAAATTGTTTTGTAGTACATGTAGAAAATACGAAATATAGTTTGGTTGCTTCAAAAGGGCCTTTCTTTAAGACAGATCGCAAAACGGGAGTTGGTCTACGAATGCCAACAATACGAGTAGTCCAGGCCGGGCAAGAATTTTAACTGATTGTGACACGCGCTCTATGGAACGTTTGATAAGGCGAAAAGAATGCAAAGGCAGCAGCAAAATTTTTAAAAAAGAATGCCAGCGAGTGGAGAGCTAGAAAAGCTTTGCAAAAGGGTCGTTTAGTAGCACCTGTTAAACAGGAAAAACCAGCAAATATAAAGGCACGCCTAAAGTTCGGTAAGAAACATAATACCTTCAATATTGAAGATTGGAAGCGAGTTATTTAGTCATATGAGACAAAAATTAACAGATTTTAATCAGTTGGTAAGGAGTATTATTTTTATCGACCGAACGAAAGACTACAAAAGTATCAGGTGGAATATGGATCAAGTGGTCAGGATCGAAGTTGTAATGAAAAAGGAACAGTACCTTGATATTTTGCGTACCAACTTGCCAGAATTCGTTGAGGAATAAGCTTATCCAATTGAAGAGATTATTTTTCAACAAGGCGGTTACAGAAAACACATCACACGGATTGTCCAAAACTGGCTTGGGGACCAGGTATTTCAGACTATTAAGTGGCCAGCTTGATAGAAAATCGATGGACCATACTGATAAGGCTGGCGTCATACGATAACCCTCCATAGACTTTGCATTACTTATGGGAGCAAGTACAAGAGCAGTGGTCAAATATTTCCCATGAACAAATCGAAAAGTCAGTGGAAAGTAAGCGAAAAAGAATGAGGAGTATTATAAAAAATAAGGGATTATGGACCAAATATTAAAAAGTGGCAGCAAATACTGCGAGAACAAAAGCAAAGGAACGCCCAAAATTGAATAAATGTGAGCCTCTGTTACTTTTAAATTTTTATGTGGTTATCCCTTAAGTATCTTTTATTTATTTTTTTATTGAATGGTGGATTTTTATTGTAGTTTTACGACTACAAATAATTTGATTTAGTTCCTAACAACATAAAATTATTTCCTTGTATCATGTACTATACTCATTTTTGCTTGCCACTTTACGAGTATGTATGTACTCGTAGGATGGCCTTTCGGTCAGCACATAAAATTTGAACGCGGCAAATGAACAAAAAACAAAACAATTCAATTCAAATTTTAATTATTTAACCAGTTACATAAGAATTATTAATGAAATTAAATATGTAAGAAAACAATAAAAAGAAATTTAGCTTCGGAATAACGGACTACGAGTACTTCTTCTACATCGACTTCTTCGGATGGTGATCAAAAAGCAACAACCTCGCTTTCCTCATCTGTCAGATTTACTCTTTGGAGAAAGTGGTGAATTTAAGTGTAACAGGGTGGTCCTACAATTCGGCCGTCCTGCAAGCTTTCTTCGGCCTCGTGAAACTTCGAAATTCAGCATAGTTAAATCGTGTTTACGTCTTTATGGAGTTCATCATCGTTGGGTGCCTACTTATTTGTTTTGATTTTCCTTCTTAGCATAGTCGGCTCAAAGGTTCACCTTGAGCTTCTTCGTCTTAACCGCTCCTGTCGTCTTTACCTTATCTCATTTCTCGTTTAATCTTCATGTTTATCGTTCGGGCAAGTAAGTTGTCGTATATGATTTCGCATATTTTGTGTACATTCGTCTTAACAATTTCTGATTTTAGGAATAGCATTGACTTGGCATGTTTCGTTATTCAGACACATTTCCCCGTCTTCGCTGTCGGAAGAGTCACTTTCCGTATTTTTCCACAGCTTCATATTATCTGCACTAGTTGTCGTCGTCCGAGGTCCTTCTTGATTACCGACTTTGTATACTTCGTATCGTTCGTTGGGAGAGATTTTGGAAACCCTGTATGATCCTAAGAATCGTTGAAGGAGTTTGAGGAGAGTACCAAATTGTGTACGTTTGATGGCTACCAAATCGTCTATGCTGTACTTTGTGGCGAGTTTTCTCTTTTTGTTGTATGTGACTCAGTTCTCATTCTGTATTTTCTCAATATTTTTGCGTGTCTCCTCCCTTATCTGGTCTCTTTCATCTTCGAATATTTTCCGAACCTCCTCGTCGATGCTGTTGGCTAATGACAAATCTTGCGGATTTCTCATTTTAATCCCCATCAACACTTCAAAAGGGCTTCATTTTATGCTACGCTGGTATGTTGCATTCAGTAACATCTGGAGTTTTGGGACATACCGAAACCATTACTAGGATCGCTTATCGTGAGTTTCGTAAGGATGGAAATGATGATCCTGTTGATGCGCTCAACTTTGCCGTTAGCGCGTGGGACACCAGTAGTAACTAGTAAATGCTGTATACCTTCCACCTCACAGTATTCCTTGAAGCTGTTTGAAGTGAAAGCGGATCCACGATCTGAAATTATCCTCCCTGGATTTCCAAATAAGGACTTTTGCAAATCCAACTTACTTATTACCTCCGTCCAGTCCATTCAAATTTTGAAAAAGCATCTACTACGCAAAAGATATAACAATACTTCTTATTTGCTGGTGACAAGGGTCCGAGATGGTCGATGTGGTAAGTGTCTAGTGGTAGCTCATTTTTAGAAATTGGATGCAAGTACCCTTCCTGTTTTCCCGCTTTCCGATCACTCAATATGCAGGGAATACAATTTTTCCTTACTTGGTCAATTTTTGCTCGAATTTTGGGTATATAATATTCTCTGCATAAGAGACCTTCGAGTTTTTGTACCGTAGTGACCCTCCTCGTGCGCTGCTATGATAACTTCTTTCGCCATGGTGTTCGGAATACAAAGCAATTTGCCTCCTTCCCAGTCGTCCTTATAGAAAAGATCGTGTTCGCTGAAATAGTCTTCGTGCGGTCCGGTCCGTATTATTTTCTTTATAAGCCTAATAGTCTCATCATTATTCTGCGCAGTTCGTACTCGGTGAAGAAATTCACTTGTGATCATCATACTGCATCAGAGTGCATCTACGTGTTTCATTCGATCTCCAAGTCGATGCTCTATTTGGTAATCAAAATCTTGCAGAGCTAAAGCCCAACCAGCAACTCTAGGCAAGTTTTCCTTGTTCTCCATGGTTGCCTTAAAAGCAGCACAATCTGTCACAATCTTGAATCTGAGTCCGAGTAGATACACCCTTAGCTTCTTTAGCACGGAGACAATAGCCAATACTTCTAGCTCGTAGCTACAGTACCTTTCTTCGGCTGCAGTGGATTTCTTGCTGTAGAAGTATACTGGATGAAGTTTGCCATCATCTGACTTTTGTAGGAGATCTGCTCCATAGCCCCACTTTGACGCGTCCGTGTGAAGTTCAGAAGCTTCTGGTTGGTACAATTTTAGTACTGGCTTCGAAGATAGGCTATTTTTTAGTTCGTTAAAAGCTACTTGCTGTGCTAGGCCGAATTCGAAGGGTTGGTTTTTTTTCCAAAAGCTGAAAGAGTGGCCGGGCTATTAATGAATAACCCTTGACGAACTTCCGAAAATAGCCAGTGAGGCCTAGAAAACTTTGAACCTTCCTGATGGAAGTGGGCGTTGGAAAATGTTTTATAGCTGCTGTCTTGTGACCAGATGGTTTGACAGTTCCATTAGCAATTTCGAACCCAAGGTATTCTATTGTGCGGCATAAGAATTGGCATTTTTCCCATTTAATATTCAGACCGTAACTCTCAGCTACACGCAGCGTCTCTTTTAGTCTTTCCAAGCATCGTTCTTCTGTTACCCAAAACTACAACATCATCCACGTATAGGAGGATATACCCTTTCTTTATAAGTGGTTTGAACACATAATTAATAAATTTTTGAAATATGGTAGGCGAAGTGCATAATCCAAATGGAACGCGTAAAAATTCCCACTGTCCCGAGGGTGTGACAAACGCAGTATACTTTATGCTCTCCTCAGCCACGCGAACGTGGAAAAATCCATTTTCCAAGTCTAAGGTGGAGAATACCACGGCCTGACTAAGGGCATCGATCTGATCTTCGATCAAAGGCAACGGCTAATGGTCCCTAATAATTTGTTTCTTCAGACGCCTGAAATCAACGCATAAACGCTTGGTGCCATCTTTTTTGTTAGCTAGTACCACAGGGCTAGCATATTCGGAGAAGCTTGGTCGGATAATTCCATCTGATAGCCACTGAGACACCTGTTTATCGATGATCATTTCCTCAAGTGGTGCTAATCTTCGCCAGGGTTGCCGAATAGGCATATCAGACTTTAAAACTATCTTCATTTCAACAGACGTCGACTTCTCTTCTCTGGGCTTGTAACTAGATACTAAATTCTCTATCTCATCTCTATATTTGGTATTGCCTATGTTCAAAACAGGTTTGGCAGTATTTGTTTTATAGTCGTCGTCGGATTGGTCTAAAATTTCTACTGCTTCTGAAACAAGCACTAAATTCGACATAAGCTTAATGTTTTTACCATCAAGCACGTCCCTTCCTATAATAAGAGGAGTCATCATTACTGAGTCGGACATAACAAACACATTGGTGCGGCAACAACAACCGTCCACCTTAACATCGGCAACAAAATATCCAAGAGCATCTACCGATTTAGATGAAAGACCACGTACTACCATCGATGTTTTGGAAATCCTTGGAGCGCCAATTTTACAGAAAACATCGCTTCGAATGAGGCTAATATCACTGCCCGTGTCGATTAACCCGTCTAGTTTGAAACCATTAACAAAAACAGTTTTTAAAGCGCTTGAATTTGACATATTAACAAGGTTAGAATTCTTCTCACCTTTCTTCGGACAATTTATTGCTTTATGTCCGAAATCATTGCACGCAAAACACTTGGGTTGTTTTTCAGTGCATGTCTTGCTCTTATGACCCCTACGACCACAGTTAAAACAACGACTCTCCGTCGAGACATCCGAAATTTGCCGAACCTCCCTCGGTCTGGTACTACCCCCCAAACTCTCTTTGTAACGTTGATAAATCGACAGCTTCTCTTTAAACTGTTTCATGTCTGTGGAACCATAAAGAATAATTTTGTTTTGTGGACAATCTATTATACCGTCGATGACATACGCTATAATTGATTGACCTGTCATCCAACCGACCTTTTGATCCCAACTCCCTCATCGACAACAAATAATCATTCACTGTCTCGCCCTAATGTTGCTTTCTTTGTACCATTTTTCTATGCACGTCCGCTACAGTCGTTTTATCGGAAAACTCCTCGATTAAAAATTCTCTTAACTCACACCATTCCATGAGATTCGGCTTGGACCTGATTGCTAACTTTGCAGAACCCTTCAACAATCTTTTTCCAAATAGTACACACTCAAAATCGGACCAGTGCATAATATTCACATTCACTGTCTCGCCCTAATGTTGCTTTCTTTGTACCATTTTTCTATGCACGTCCGCTACAGTCGTTTTATCGGAAAACTCCTCGATTAAAAATTCTCTTAACTCACACCATTCCATGAGATTCGGCTTGGACCTGATTGCTAACTTTGCAGAACCCTTCAACAATCTTTTTCCAAATAGTACACACTCAAAATCGGACCAGTGCATAATTTCAGAAGCCTTTTCAACGTCCTGAACCCAACTATAAATCTCATAGTCATCACTTCCATTATAGTCTGGTACGACCGCAGCAATATCTTCAAATGTCATACTCGTCCTATTTTTGAGTTTGGCAATCTCCTCCTCCGTAGATGTTCTTAAAAGGGATGTTCTTAAAGGGAGCATCCGAGCCTCTTTTTCTTTCTCCCTAACCTCACTTTCGCGGCGAAGTAACTCTATTTCTCCCTGTATTTGTTTCTCTAAGATTTCTTTGTTTCTCGCAAGGTTTTCCGCCTGAAAAGATTCATGTCTTCTTTCCAAATCACGCATAACTTCTGAAAAATCAACCGATGAATTATTTAGTTCCGTACTATTTTTTCCCACCTTTTTTGGCATCGTAGCAACCAAGATTTTTTTTCCGAAAGATACAAAATTGATTTATTTTCAACCTAGCAGATCTGTTCCTTGTGTGATGGATTGTCGACGATGACAGTGTCAAACAATGAGCAACAACAAAATTTCGAAGATCAAAATCTTGTCGTGTAGATGGCGCCGCAAGCAGATTAAAGAAGTTGGAAAATAATGAAAGTTTACCTGTGATCAGAGTGTTTTCTGGATAAGCTGTTGTTTTCTCCTTTTCTGTTATAAACTGTAATAAACGGCAACTTCGTACAGGTTCTGTGCGTAACGGGATTTTCTGTCTGCGTCTTTAACTTACATGCCAAGTCGATGAAAAATGCGATTTTTGTAAATTCTTCCTTACGACAGTTTTTTCCGAGATGTCTCGTTTTTTTTGTTTTGGAGCCGCTTAATTATTTAATTATCACGTAGACCGTAAGGCTGATCCCGGTTGAGCCCTCAAAACTTTTGTAGGATGGCCTCTCGGTCAGCACATAAAATTTGAACGCGGCAAATGAACAAAAAACAAAACAATTCAATTCAAAATTTAATTATTTAACCAGTTACATAAGAATTATTAATGAAATTAAATACGTAAGAAAACAATAAAAATAAATTTAGCTTCGGAATAACGGACTACGAGTACTTTTTCTACATCGACTTCTACGGATGGCGACCAAAAAGCAACAACCTCGCTTTCCTCATCTGTCAGATTTACTCTTTGGAGAAAGTGGTGAATTTAAGTGTAACAGGATGGTCCTACATGTATAGGTATTATAGATACTCGTATAATGCTTTAGTTTTTGCGTTTAACAACAGTTGACTTTTATTCACTTTCGCTGGAAACGGAGTTTTATGACTGAATGTTATGACTTTCTGAAATGTTAAAGTGGCACAGGATTTTTTCCAATAATTCCGACATTTTTGGTGTAATTTTGTATCTTCTTATCTTTGGAGAAGCACGTAAACTTGTAATGAGCGAATCTGATGTAAAAACTAGTCGTTGAAATAAATCGATAATCGTGTCAATTCGAGATGTAACACATTAATTGTAAAAAAAATTCCCTATATACTCTACTGTGTTAATTTCTTCCCTCTTGAGCTGGTTCAGATAATTGGCCAATCGAAAAAATATAAGATGATATAATACCTTTTCCATGCAATAGTACTTCATATAAAGTGCAGTGCAGTATGTACCATTAAATTTCCCTAGCATATGAGGAACATGTTTGATTTGTGGATTCGTTGCATTTATTTATATTTCTTTGAAATTCACCATCTATGCATTTTTATATGATATGGAGTTACTAAATGAATATGCGTTATTTTAGCAGATGTTTCCGCATTATATGAGTATATTTGTCATTAGTATTGCTTGCTGTTTGGACATGACTGTAAGCAGATTTACATAACTCTCTTCTGAACTTATCTTGGATCTGCTTCATTCTTTTAACTATTGTAGCATCTATTGATATTTTTAGCAAAAATAAATTTAATAGGATAACAATGCCTGGTCGGAGATGGTGCTTGCTATGTTCGTGAGTGCTAAATAGGCTGTCGCCAGTGTGCTGCTCCTCAGAACATCTCCATTTAAAATTAAATACAAAACACAGTTTTGAGGTAAATTCAAAGCCCGAAGTAATTTCTCTTGAACATACCATATAACAGAACAGTGTGGGTTATAAGTGCTTGGATCTATACTCGTATATCAGCAGATATTTCTATGGCGGTTATTTTAGGAGGATAGCATAACTGCTTTGCAGCTTAAACTTATAACTATTGTAGTATGTTGAATAGAATTTTAAGTTCTGAGTTTTGGTTTGTATTCGTAGGATTTTATAAAATGGTACATCTTTAAGAAAAATCAATAGACAGTTACTTAATAATTGCATCTGAATCTTTTTTCCCTATGCCTTGTAGTCTCATTTCGGTGTACAATGATATTTCTTCTAGACCTTAACTTTTCGTATCTTAGACCAATAACTATATACACTTAACCGCTTTTGTGGCTTATCAGACTTATTTCTTGACGTAAAATTAAAAATACTAGGAATGACATCAGTCACGATATTTTAAAACTGCTTGTCGTGCCAAAAAGTTTGTTTTTCTAATTGCTTGCTCACTACTTGTGGTGTGCGGGGAGCGCTAAAAATACTTCGAGTTTCGCATTAACTTATCAAATTTATTGACATTAGTTGAATCTGTTTTACATTGCCGAAATGCATTTTTTAGTTAAAATTCTACCCCTTCAGTGTGCTACGTTCCGAAACGAAATTACTCCATGAAATGATCATACCGCTCTCCCACGGATACCGCCGACTCTGACACTATTCCATTCCCTCAAAGTTTATTTCTACATTAACATTCATAATGTCGTACTTTTCTCATTTTACCCCTGTGGCGCTGGCATGCATGAATAGTCTCCAGATGTTGAAACCATACAACACATACAGACTTCGAGTTGTCTCTCTAGATGACTCAGAGCCCTCTTCTATGTTAAAGGTCCTGAATATGATTTTCGTCATCTAGGTGCCTTTTACGACAAATAGGTGAAGATCTGTTGCAATACTAAATATTAATTCAAAAAATATTATTCTGCTAAACTATAGCTTGAGCTAATAAAGCATATAATAATACTTATAATCGTCAGGTAGGCAGATGAAATTATTCTTATTTAAACTTCCTTCGTATCACGACATACAATCGAATGGATTGCTATCTAACCCGTCAAGAATTTCGTTTTTTCAAATGGTGAAACGTAACCTGAAAACGTAAACCTCACAAGAATCTGAAAGCAGTTTAATCCTTTGAACTGTTAGGCAAAAGATAGTTTACTTTTAAAGGAATTTGTATGCGTTTTAAAATATTTGCCAATTGCCTAAATCGATTTGAGAACAACCGCTGCGATGGTTTTACAGACAATTTGTTTCCATTTTAGAACACCACTGAGCTCAAACATGACTGGCGTATCCCACATCACTATCAGAACTCTTGGGCGGTTGAATGCAATAAGGTTGTGGTTGGAAAAATCCTTAGTGTGCTTAAAGGATGTTTCTGGTGAGGAAAAAATGTTTTTGACTTCCCCATAGTGAATGTACATTTGAGTGGATACCGTTTGCTTGCCCAAATTGAGAGATGCAAAACTGTTAAGGATAATCGTTTTGTGGCTCTCTCATGGCTAGGGATTTTGCAATTAAAACCGCATGCAGCAAATAAACATATTCAGATAAGAGAGCCACAAAGAACCACGTAAAATGTTTCGAGTTTAATTGAAATTCACGGAAAACTCATAGGTGATGCTAATATTGCACATTCAACTGACACTCTTGAACACCGACTTCATGTCTAGTGCGATACCTTGCTCTATTGCTATTTTCACTGCATTTTCGCTCCAGTGAAATTGCCAGTAGTATTCCGCGCCTTCAAAGATTCAACGCCCATATCGCAATGAATGCAAAGTTGGCTAACTGCGAAGTTGATTTCAACTCGAGAGTTGAACGGCAAGTTGAAAAATATTTTTTTTTCACTGTTTGAACTCTCGGTTTGGAAGTTAAAATTCGCAAGTTGGTGTACTTGCTGTTTCGAAAAATTTCCTGGGATATTTGTGACAGATGACACAAATATATCAATCCCAACTTTGGATTTGAGATTTATAATTGCGGACTGTTATTCAAAAGCAGTAACGTTTTCAAAAAAATCGAAATAAGTGAAAAAAAGTGAAGCAATGCAAAAAAACACAAAAAAAGAATACCAAAAATAGTCTACACAGCGGAGGAGGAAGATTGGCTAGTAAGAAATGGTTTGGAGTAGAGTTCCATAATTGAGAATAAGAAAACGGACGGTGCGACGAATCGCGACAAAGACAATGCGTGGGAGAAAATTTCTTTGAATTTGTACTTTTTTTTAATTCCATTCTTTCTGTCCGTAGGAAAGAGCTTTCAAGTCTCTGCGCGAAAAGTATTCAAAAAGTAAGCAGACATTGAAGGATCGTGCGTTTTCCTTTTTAAGAGACGCCATAAAGGCCGGTGGTGTTCCGCCCAAAAAGGAACTATCTGCATTGAGCGAACCAATGCAGCAATTGGCGGTAATTTTGCCGCCTTCTACATTGGGTTTTGCTGCAATATCCGGGGATAGCGACCATTTAACAGCCAACCGATTAGCACTGCAATATGCTAAACGGGAAATAGCTTCATCTTCTGACGAGATGCAAGTAATTTCTGTCGAAGAGATCCTCGTCGATGATGGGGATAGGGCATTCTGTTTAGACGATGAAGACGTGAATGCCACATTTGCCGATGAGGCGCATGACAATGTGCTGGCAAATGTAAGTGAGCACCCGCGTCCAAGTAGTGAAGTACTAACAACGGTCGAATTCAAAAGCACAAAACATCACAAAACAAAATCAATGTTGTGTAACGAAGGTACAGTTGTTGACCGCACTTGAGAGAGAGTAAATTCTGCGTAAAAGGGAATCGGAGGAGATCGCAGCCCCATGTAAAACTGAAGAATTGGCAAAAAAAAGCAGCGACATTCCGCGGCCAAATATAGAATTGAAATTGAGATTTTAGAGAGCGAGAAAGAGCGGTACAAGTATGAACGCGAACGAGATGCCTTAGATCTCAGATCTCAAGCTGCAATTGAATGTGAACGGGCTGAGCTTGATCGGGAGCGTTGGGCCATTGAATTGCAGCGGGCAAAAAATCAACCTGCTCACGACAAAGAGTTTCAACGCCTTCGCTTATTCACTTCAATGACACCAGTCCCAACACCAGCAGCAAAAAAAGAGTATGATTCAATAGTTTATGTTTGTTTAAGTTTTTAGTTATCCAATAAAATTCCTGGTAATAAACTCAATTTTTACTTTTATTTTTTATTGATGGATTTTTTCAGCTAATTCTAAGCCAGCGATCTAACACTGGCTGAAAATAAGTACGAACTAATCGAGAGCGGATATTGTTATTGGCTGCCAATGGTGCTCTCAAAAGCGCAGCGGACGGAACATATGCGGCGAATCCCGGCATTTCCGATTGTGGTTGCGATTCATTTTCATCTATGTTATGTTATGAAGGACAGTACAAGCGATGATGATTGATTGTACAGTTTCAACTCTGCACCTTAAGCCAGTGGCCAACACTGGTAACCACCTCCTTTATATGCTGTACGAACGTTCGACGCAGTTTCGAGTCCGAATCTGCGATTCGTTGAATAGATTTTCAACAGCGTTTGTGAAATTCAGGAAAGGCATTGCAAGGTAACTCGTATTTGTGTAGCCCGAATCACCAATAAGAATGATATGTCTGAACTCGATTTCATCGAATGGTTTTTTTTAGCCAGAAATATTGAAAATGCGCTGATGATGAGTAGAGCCCTTTTTTAAAAGAAAACAACAAAAATTGGTTTGAAATTTGTACTATTTATACGAGCACAATACCTGGCAACGAGCGACGATATCGTTTATTTTTAAATTCGCATCGGACACCGTCTGAAAGTTTATGGAGAACCATCCCTTACGATTTCTGAAATTTTCCGGATCAGTTCCACCTGGTAACTGAATGCGGATATGTGTGCAATCTATCGCGCCAATTTTTCGACCGAATTTGGCTTTTGCGAAAAAGTCACGTGCTGCCAGCAGTCGTTCCCTTTGCGTTTCCGGCATACGAATGAATCGGGGTGCAAGATTGACAATAGCTCTAGACACACGTTTTAACACATAGTGCACTGTTGTAATGCTAACCCCGATAAAATCTGCAATCGCCAGTTGAATTAATACGAGTGCATAATAACGTAAAACTATTAGTAATTGTGTAATTGGCCGTAGTTCATGCGATCTAGCAACAAGTAAAACAACAAGAATATAAACACTAATTAATTCGAACAAACTCGTAATGTTCACTACCGTCTCTTGTCGTACGGCAACGAATCCGTTATTGATTCAAGAACCATCATTGTCGTCCATTTTGAGAGACGAAAACTATAGATAAAGCCGCTGTTGTCCCATTTGTTGAATTCAACACATGGAAGCACCTTATATTGCCGTCTTTCAACAGACAAATTTTCTGCGTTTTCTTCAACTTCGCTGCTCGAAGAAGATGATGGCCAATTCTCCCAGAAATAATTAGCGCGAAACATTTTTATTTATTGGTCGTATTTTAATTTTAATATTTAATAATACAATTATTTTCGACATCCGATGTCAAGAGCGAACTGTCAACAACTATAGTGAATAAACAGAGATTAAACAAAATCCCAAGTTTGCTCGGATAACTTCTACTATTTACTATTATAAAGAATACAAGATAGATTTCCTTATCACTTAAGGTTATTGCTTTCCATTGTTACATTCTGCCTAAGACTTAGAGTGTATTGTTCTTTTTTTGATGACAGCATATATTTAGGCTGCTTTTGTCTCAATACTAACAAATGCCCCACTAAGTTCCGGCTGATTTCTCCCTGTTACTCGTATGTCAATGTCATCTGCATATACGAGAAATAGAACAGATTTTTAAAATATTGTGTGTCTGGTGTTGTCTTCAGCGCTGCACTATATTAAAGAAGATATTTCTTTTCACTATGATAGAGCAGCGGCAGGTTTCCATAGACATCATGTTTTTTT
The DNA here is from genome assembly GCA_949129095.1 of Volucella bombylans. Taxonomy (NCBI): domain Eukaryota; kingdom Metazoa; phylum Arthropoda; class Insecta; order Diptera; family Syrphidae; genus Volucella; species Volucella bombylans. The sequence goes on along the minus strand of OX422143.1, from coordinate 85,723,594 downwards.
TTTTTTTTTTTTTTTTTTTTTTTTTATAATTTACGCGCGCCTAAGGGGTTGATACCCTTTTACTGTTGCCAGGGCGCGGGCGGAAAGATAGAAGGAGGAGAAAGGAGATATACAACCAAAGAGATGCCAAGACCAGATATTGCTTTTTATTGCTCGTCTCTAAAGATGCTATTATATCAATATTAAACTCGACTAAGAGGTGGTGAGTATCAATTTGATATTCTTGGGTCCTCTCTAAGATTCACTGGAGAGTGAATATTTCGCCGAAGATGCTCTTACCGGGTCTTAAACTTCAGTGATATAGAACCATAAAATTGTTGATGATAGGCTATAGAGGTTCACATAAAACGTGATCGATTATCCTCTATCCGATATTAAGTTTATGTCGTGTTCACAACCAGGAAGACCATTCTGAGATTCTATTCATCTGTCATACGAGTACATTAATCTCACCAAACTTCAAAGATGAGCTATTGTATGCTCCTTACCAGATCATGTCCCCCACCTTTGAAAAGCTCGGTGGCTAGACCGTCTGATATTGCCATCCTCACTGTATTTTAAACGGGTTTTCATATTCCACATTAATATTGAACGGAATATCCTGCTTGACAGCGGCATATTCATCGTCAACCTTGGGTTTTTCGAACTACCCCTTTTTCTTTGCATTCACAGAACTGCTTCTATTGTTTCTTATAATACCATCCCTAATTATGAGGAAAAAAAAACAAGACCATTCACAAGTCTTCTGATTTGGATTTTTCTATCGGGAACTTCTGTAAAAGATTCCAGGTGAGTTTAAATAAGACGGCGGAGTAGCCACTGACTGATGTTAAATGAAAATTACACTGATTTTAATTGTCTTGATATTTTTTTTTAACTAACGGAGCATGGTTCGTGAAGATCTATCTCAGCCAATTATGGAAATATTTATCTTCCAAATGAGCACCAATTTTAGCATCAAAAAGATGGACGCTTTATCGAGTGTTTTCCTTAATACTCGTATTTCGTTAATATTCCAGATATTTCAAAGTCTATATTTCAAAACCAGTATTTTCGTGAATATTTTTGTAAATTATAAGGTCGCCAAAAGTGTCGTTCAGCACCATTGTGGCGGTGTGCGTACCAGATTAATAAACTTGAAATCACACCTCAGGATTCTCAAAAATCTTTCTTCTTTCTGGCCTCAAGAAATGTTCAATCAGAACCAGATATCTTTCACCATTTACGTGTTTATTTCTGGCACCATCGCCTTCAAAGGAGAATGGCATAGCAACTTTTTCTAGTGCAGTACCATACCTGTCAGGTGAGTAAAATTACGTAGAAAACAGCTGAGGATCTTCTGATTTCAAATAATGCCCAGTTGGATTTTCCAATTCGGTTTTAGGACTTTTTGCAACGACCTGCGAAACATAATGAATTGTGCTTTGATTTCAACATTTCTAGACTTTTCACAATACTTTAAAGAATTCGTTCAACATCTGCTTTAATCTGGGCAATGCGAGGTTATTTTCGGGAAGGATAGATTACAGCGCTCGATTGATGAAATCGAGCGACAGGTTCAGTACCCATGTTCGAAGACGATGGATTTCGTACATGAAAATTACACTGAATTATGTGCAAAATGGAATTTACGAGTAATAGGGTTGCTAAAGTGCTGTTGAATTAATTCATCATAATAAATATTCCACTGTTAATGTTGTTGCTGTCGTTTTTCTTGAAATAGAAATGAAAACAAATATTAACTCTTCTGAAGTGGAAACTAGATATTTCGATGCATGACTGACCCTATTGTGAATTATAGATAGATTGTTACCACTCATCCCACTCATATAGTTTTCACCATTACTCTGGGAAAGCGGAAACTTTAGCTCACCACTGAGCTAAGCCTATTCGCAATATGAATTAAGGAGCAATGTGTCTTCAGTGACGAGGAAAATCTATATATTTTGACACTTTTCTTATCGTACTCAATAGAGTAACTACAAGAGTCAGATATTCTGCAGAATTTGTGAGCTAAGTGCTACATATTATGTTTACTGCAGACATAACTTGCAACGAATAATGTACTTTTTGAGCACTCAAATATTTTTTCTCTTAGTAGATTATGTTATCGCTCCTCCGGCCTTGCTCATTCAATTTTGTTTGTTAATCTTTAAACTGACCCACTATTAAAGGATCATAGCGTTAAATCGTAATCCTGTATTTCAGCTTTCATCAGTAAACGTTATCCTTCATTACCAGTAAAATCCACATTTTTGCATAAAAACGAGTAATCTACACGCACACTACAAAAACCAAAGCAAAAAAAGGACATGCAAAGAAAAGGGAAATTTCCTTGTATGGTCTTACCGCTAATAAAGTAATGGACGTATGGACGAGTACAGGCGTTTTTTTTCGCCTGTACACGTTCATACACAAAAGATGCAAAATAAAACCTAAATTAAAGAAAAAAGAAATACGGAAAGGGGATAATTCACTTCACAACCTCAGCACTAGGTATAAATGACCTAGCTACTCCAGAGATAAATGGAAAGATAACACCTGAGTCGTCCTCGGAGTTCATTAGGGCGCAACGAAAGATTACACACACACAAATATGGCATAGTTTACACGTTTGCACTTTGACCGTGGGTTATACTTTATAGTTACATATACTATTCTTCCCTTCCTCCTTTCTTCATAATCCCTTTTCACCTGCTCACTCTATTTGCAAATTAAATCGCGGTGCTTTTTTATTAACGCGTTCTGTTTGTGTGCACTTAAAAGGAAGATAAGTGCTTGGAAAACTGTAGTAAAATAAACCCTAGAGAACGATGAAACAGGACATCCTTTGAGATGATTTACCTTACGGAATTTTTTATCACACACGTAAGATTCAAAGAAACTGTGGAAATTCCCGTAGGGGAGTTAACCACCGCCAACCACAAACAAACAAAAGAAAAATTATAATAATAAAGAAGAGAGCACATTAGTTTTGTATTCCGTATTCCGTCGAGTCCTGTGTTCTTTTCATTTTTCTTTTTCTTTACAAATACGAGTATATGGATCTATTCATATCCATCTTCGGCTTTTGGTCTACAACTGAACTAGCTGAACTAACTATTCGTTACTGGTTGCTAGCCACTTTTAAATCTAAGAGCTGAAGATCCTTTTTTCAGATTTGATGTCTGCTAGCTACTACCAAGCAATACGGAACCGCAAAAAATAGCTTAAACTGGTAAGTGGAAAAGAAATCCCGAAATATTATAATCACTCCAAGCTCCATCTCTGCACAGATAACAGCGAAACACATTAACATCCCTAACTGTGTCTAGGGAGTACGCAAAACCGGTACACTGTCGAAAGAAGACGAAATATATCATCCATTGGGAAATGGCTTTGGCAGTCCACTCTGCAGAGTTACTGCATGTTGGTACACATATATGTATACTCGTACATACGTATATAAACATGCTCGTATGTAGAGATAGTGATAGTGATTCCTTTGCTGATGCTGATCCTGAAACGCATTCCCAAGAGAGTGGGGTAATTTAAATAACCAAGTCACTTCAATATCCTTTTATTTTTCTGCTCCACAGTCCTGTGCTGAGCTTTGTTGGTACTTATGGCTGTCAGCCTGCAGGCTTGTCTGGTTGCTTGGATGGCTGCCTAGTTGGTGGTGGTCGGTTGGCTTTTCCTGCGGGTATATCATGTATGTTGTGTTACATGTTCGTTATGCAATAACCCTGTGTATGCTCTGTAGTCCTGTGCATTTCAGTATAACGATGATGACAACTACTGTTAAACAGGGATATGCACATGTACTGGGCGCAAGCATGCAGGTTGGAGGATGTGGAGACTTTGTAAATAGTTGCTTACTGTTAACTATGCTCCTGTTCCGGTTTCCTTTTCCTTCTTTGTATTGCCGGGCTGGATTCTGCGTCTACACTTCTGAAGCGAAGTTAGTTTTGAAACATTAGAATTCTGAATTGTATGCAACAGAGACCGCTTTGGACTGCTGACTCTTAAGTGTTATGCAATTGCGAGCACATAACCTAGAATCTTTGCTCATTTTTCAAAAAGCGCCCTTCCGCTTCTGGCATTGTGGTTGTCATAGTTGCCGCCCTAGTCACAGCAGTCGACTTAGTAGGTATGGTGTTATGCCTTACCCATCCAACAGAGTGGAAAAGTGAGCTTTTCCGTTTGAATACATGGGATATCTATACCATATGCAATACATATGTACACGTATATTCATATGAGCTGAAGGTGAATTCATAGGACATTAGGGTTTGATTGTATATTTCATCATTATATCGGAAAAAGAAAAAAAAAGTTGAAATTCGAGAGAGGAAGCAGAAGGGTTAACTTTAGTCCCACTCATTGGAACTGAGAGTTATTTTCGGTTGGTGGAAAAACAAATTTATCATATTCCTTAATTGTTGTAAGAAGTTAACTTCCAAACCCTTTTATTATTTCTTTCAGGAAAATTTATAATCCCTCACTCTCTCTGGTGATTCTATACAGAATCAGGCTCTTTTATTATACAAATCAAAAAAAAAAAATCAAAAAATGTATTAGAAAAATTTAACTAGTAAACGGAAAACAGCAGTTCGATTCGAAGAAATCAATCTTAGCATGGCACAGCCATTTTATGGACAGTCATGGGTCAACGTAGTTCAACATAGCAGCTACTTTTTTACGGTTGGACTGAAAAAGAGAAGTCGATAGCTTGGTCACGTGATTTCGTACGAGGCACTGTCCGCTCTAGGGGAACTTCCGCGGAAAAAATCATGGTCATGCCGATCATATAAGAATCCGATAACGTTTTAATACCACTAGAGAGTTTTGTACAACAGAAAGCGATAACCGAAGTCCTACCCACGAGGGTCACCATAGTTTCCGAAAGGTAAATTTTGACGCAGAGTTCAGAAAAGGTGTGAGTTTTGTGATTTATCGCCAGGAATATCCTCACGCTTTTGCTGTTGTCACTCAAAATGTGAATAATCCCAACACCCAAACAAATGTTTAATTGACTACGAGAAGATAAATGTTCAAATCGGTGACTAGAAAAAAATACGAGTTGCAGTCTCCATCTGGTGTGCAGACTGTCATATTGAGGGTGTCCACTTTGCAGGCACTTCCAGCTGAGTTGAAGGTACGATTATAGCTAAACCAAACAATGACTAAGAACCGGGATGCAGCATTCAAACGAGAAGAATCTGTAACGAATAGCAAGTTACCCGAAGCCTTATAAATCTAAATTACAATACAAGGAGACTGCATTCGCTTGATCAATACCAGCACAGACAATGTTGCCTTGTCTACCAAATGCATGTGTGAATGCCAGCCGGCAACAATAAAAGACATGGTGAACGCAGTAAGGCCACGCATGTCAGGAGAACAAATCAGTTTTTTCCTATAAGAAAATAGTATTAAAACACTGAAGCTGCCAACAAGGAAAGAAGGAAGTGATGGGGCAGATGATCCAGGAAATTACTGATCGAATCTTCCTACAACCTCATGAAAGCTGCGTTCGATCTTACGTAGACAACTACCGCTTGAATAAGGTAACGAAAAGGGACTTTTATCCTCTGCCAATCATAGACGATTTTTTTCCATCATAGGCTTACAAAGTGGCTAGTGGCAGGTCGAGGCGAATGAGCTTACGTACGAAACGGTCTATGATATTTTCATGTTATGCCTTCGGACTGTACAACGTGACAGCAATGTTCAAAGGACCTTCATGACAGGCTGCGATATTCTTTAAGTTCCCAGATCACATACGAGGGGCGTTCAATATATTCTCGGTATCGATATGAAGGAAATTCAATTTAAATTGTTTTTATTTTTCAATATAATCTCCCCTAACATCAATGCATTTGTTACATCTTGAGATAAGCTTTTTTAAACCCTCAAAAAAATAAATTTCCTCTTTCTCTGCAAAATACCCATTTATTGCGACTTGAGTTCTTCATCATCCGAAAATCTTTTTCCACGAAGACATTTTTTCAAATCCGGAAACAGGAAATAATCACTAGGGGCAAGGTCTGGACTATAGGGTGGGTGTTGGATTTCTTCGAAACCACAATCTCGCGCAGCAGCCTTGGAAACTCGCGCCGTGTGAACAGGAGCGTTGTCATGAAGAAGCAACACACCCGCTGCGAGTTTACCCCGTCTTTTCTTTTTAATTTCCTCCCGCAAATTATGCAAAGTGGAAGCGAAGGATGTGGCGTTGATGGTTTCACCTTTTTTTTTGTACTCAATGAGCAAGATTCCCTTTGAGTCCCAAAAAATTCTGGCCATGAGCTTCCCGGCAGACGGAGTGACCTTGAACTTCTTTGGGTAGGTCTGTTCCTTTTTTATGCCACTGCATGGACTCTTGTTTGCTTTCAGGGTCATAGTGGTGGACCCATGTTTCGTCCCCAGTAACAATTCGATCCATAACACCGTCCGCGTTATCACTACACATCTCCAAAAGCTCTCTACAGCATGCGATTCTCACTTTTTTCTGAGGCGCTGTGAGCATTCGTGGCACCCACCTTGCACTGACCTTTGAAAGGTTGAGATGGTCATGAAGAATGGTGTGAATGGTACCAATTGAAAGCTTGGTGATCTCTGCCATTATTTTCACCTTTATTCGGGCATCCTCAAGAACAAGTTTTTCGACTTCTTTGATGCTTTCTTGAACTCACTTGACCCCTTTTGCACAGTTGATAATGAAGGTGCGGAACCCTGGTAAACAGCCACCATCTCTTCATGAATAGTTTTTTGACTTTTTCCTTGCTTAGTGAGAAATTTAAGTACAGCGCGATGGTCAATTTTCACCATCATCGTCTCAGTTGCCATTATGATTCTGTTTAACTAGAGATAAAACGCGAATTAATAATCACATTTATATGAAATTTTACATGAATGCACTAAAATAATAGTATTACTTGATAAATAAGTCAATTTATATATACAACCACAGCTTCACCACGATACCGAGAATATGGTTTACACTACGTCTCCTACGCTTTACCATAAGTTCAAATTGGTTCCATTAGTAAGAGGATCATAGATCCACGTGGCATCACAATGGGCCAATAGGCCTACGTGGGTTGGTTTTCCAACAGCCACTCATACCTAACCTAAGCTAAACTTACACTAAAATGCTTGAGGACAATGTTAAAATTCTGGAGAACATTTTTAAAAAGCTGAAGGCAGCTTTTCTGAAATTTAGCCAAATGTTAAAAGTAAAGAGCCGATATTTTCAGGATGGTCTCTTAGCTCTCTTGAATGCATGGAACATGGGGACTATCGAGAAGAACATGCTAACGGGTGACCAGATAGCAATGATAGCTTTTCCATTATATTCCATGTTATATTTCAGGAGCAATCAAAGTTACCAATGATATCCTGCTGTCAAAATATTTCAACATGCATCATTTTACGAATTCTAAAATCACAAAAATTATTAAAAAATTTAATTGAAATACCGGCTCAGTTGTAAATACGCAACGTGAATTTCGTCGTTTGAGCATGAGTAGGAGCACACTCTTTTGGTTTATAAGCCACCAACCAGGCAGAGATTGGTGCGAATTGAAGAAAATGTATCTTCTCAGATGAGGACCATTTTTGGCTCAGCGGCTATGTCAACAAGCAAAATTGCCATTATTGGAGCGAATACAATCCACAAGTGCTCGGCCAAGCACCAATGTATCCACAAAGATTGACTGTTTGGCATGGCGGTATCATCGGACCTTATTTCTTTCGAAATGCTGAAGGAGATACCAATACCGTTAATGGTCTTAGTTATAGAACGATGTAAACCGACTTTCTGTGTTCAGAGCTCGACATCATCGATATATCCGAGCTGCGGTTCCAACAAGACCGCGTTACATGCCATACAAGCGACGCAACGCACAAAGTTTTGAAGGAGTAATTTGGCGACTGGGTCATCTCGCAGCGAGGGTTCATCAATTGGCCGCAGCGATCATGCGATTTTACGCCACTCAAGTCCTTAGTGTACGCTAACAAGCCAACCACTTTGGACGAGCTCGAGGGCAATATTCGACACGCTATTACCGGAATAACGCCACATATTGGACCGAGTCATCAAAAATTGGACCAACCGCTTGAAGCACTGCCATCGAAGCAGAGGCGGCCATTTGAGTAATGGTATCAGCGTAGCTCCAAAATAAAGCCAGAACCAAATCTCGTGAGCAGGAAGCCAACTGCATTTTTCGAAATTACCCGGTCACTGAATTTCCATTGTCGCACTTGAGAGGTGTGCTATGGCTCCATCCTGCTGGAACCCTATGTAAGGGTGAACAGCAGGATGTAAAAAATGCTCTATCATTGTCCGATAGATGGTGCCAGCAATGGTTTATGGATGTTCATCATCATTTTCTAAAACAAAATATCAATGGATGACTCCGCCATGATCCCACACCAAACCATGCATCTCTAGGTGTCATTTTAAATTAATAGAAAAACGAACGATTTTTTTGAAAAGTACTGATATTTTTATTTTAATCTAAAGTGAAAACTCTGATGGTGGTAATGGAATACAATATCTGTTTGTATTTTGATAACATTTTTCATCACTTTTTCCCATAATTGTATTTCGCAAATAACAGCTCTGATATTTTCTTTTAGTGCATGGATCGTTGGTGGAGAATAGACGTAGACTTCATCTTTAACATAGCCCCGAAGGAAAAAGTGTAATGGTGTTAAGTCACACCATTACATCAATTTAGGCAGACCAAAGTCAGTCAGCATCGTTCAGCAACGCACTCTATTCACTGAAACGGCGGCACCTCTTGGGATTTCGGAGCCTCAGATACGACAGTTTTACCGAGATAAACAGAAATGGGCGTCATCACTCAGAACAATTTTGTGTGAAAAATTAAGATCTTGTTCATTCATTTCCAGCACCCAATCAGCGAAAGTACTCGTACAATGTTATCCGCGGTCTACTGGCCTCAATTCTTGTGTCGACTGGACCTTACAAGCATATAGGTCGGGACCTTTTTGTGAAATGTGGTGTAAAGTGGTTCCAGATATGCGCAGGACACTCTTGGGTTTTTAGTCACACTCTCAGCTACGGCGGCGATATTTTCAGCTGAACATGCCGGATGAGCAGGATTTGTCCTATAACTTTGCTAGAAAGCGCTTGATAATGTCAAAAAGCAGTACGAACTCTCTGAAATTTTTCCGCGACATTTTCACAGTTTTTGTAGTAAATTTTCACTATTCTAACAGATTGTACGGGTGTGCATTGTTTCATATTTTATAACTTCCTAGTTTTTACTTATTAAAAGTCATCGCGATGATAGTTGAGTGTAGATAGTTCAATGATGGCTCAAAATTTAAGATTACACCTTTTGTTGAATGACCTTCTAAAAACATGTAACAGACTCCGATGCAACGTTCTCTGATTATACGTATCCCAAATTACTTAAAGCTACCACTGGTTTTCCGAATGAATCAAATGTAGGCCGCGACCGAAGCAAAGAACCCTTCCTGTATTCCGCTTGCTCGAACATTGCAGGGATTAAGCAGTAAGCCGGGTCACTACCTTGTTAACGAGCGCGGATATCTCAAACATCATCAGGCCAACAAAATTCAATCAGAACGAAAAAGATAAAACGTGATAAGTGCTTAGTCAAAACATGTACAATACAATCATAGTCGATACTAAGTATATAGAAGCATGCCTCTGCAGAAGGCTCCTATGCAGCAGCTCTCTATTTTTGTGGGTCAACCGCCGATATGCAGCATAATTTTCTTTTTTACATAATTTGGGTTTGCTTTATAGACACTGTGACCGCTACGTTCTTTTAAGCCGCTAGACAATTTTACTAAGAAGAAGTATTAAATTTTTCTTAAAAATTTAAGCAGGTCACTCACCAAGACTTCAATAATGTCCTCAGGAATCAGTGTATTGACGTATCGGTCTTATAACCTAGTATATAGAAAGTGAGTTACTAGCAGTTTTAGATAATATTTAATTGGAGTGGCGTTTCTTTGCGAAAAAGAGCATTGTTGTATCTATTTTAAATGTATTTTTGGTTTAGGTGCCCAACTCGTATTCCTGTCTAGAACGGCCTTCCTCTACTGATAGATGCGACAGATGTCCCATCCCTTGTTGAGGTGATCATCTGACTAATAAACAGGAGATAAATCTTCCCATATCAGGCTATCTAGCTTCCGTGTTCACATTAACACATTTTTTGCACCTTGTGTGTCTAGAAAGGCTGCCATTGTACTGTGATTATATTATATTGTTATAATAAACAGAATAAGTATATTGAGTCACAGACGGAAGTTGCATACCACTGATAAAGTTATCTCAATTCAACACATGTCGTGGGTTGTCTCCAGGAGTCTTTAGTGCACGAACCAAACTTTTGACAATCCAGGGTTCTTGTATCAAGACACTTTCTTTTCAGTCTTTAGAAAGAAGAATAAAGAGAGCGGTCTGTACTAATCGCATTATTTTAATTTTATTCTTCAATTGACTGCCATTGAATTTTTAATGGCTTGTGGGTCTGAGTCATTAGGCTCATCGGTTATGTTAGCTAATTTTATGATTGCATATTTAGTATTGCCAGAAACACTGAAAACTTCGCAGTTACAGAAGTGAGATAGTCAGATAGATATACTTCAGTCAGATAGAATAATTCACTCAATAGCGTGACAATGATGATCAATAATCCTCTCTAATTTATTGATGGAAATATCTAAATATAGGTCGGCTAATATACCAGCTTAATTTTTAAAATACCCGAAACGGGTTTGCTTAAGAGTATTCTCTAACTCATTCATACGCGAAATATTAAAAGAAAAAAGTATCACCCATGAGTTAATCCTCAGCATTCTTTGGCCGATGCTAATAAATGAAATCGTCAGTTTTTTAACACAGCGTGTAAGATTTTTCTATTGCTTGTACACTGAAAATTCGTAGCGTAAATTAGGTGTTAGTACTACAGTATATTTTGCAAAATACATAAATTGCCTCCAATTTTTATAGCTTTTGATATACTTAAAGCCATTAAAAAAGTATAAGTTTGAAGCTATAATTTATTGAATACCAAACCAACCACTTGTTGTTTAGCATTTGAAAAAGCCAATTTAACTCCGCTGTCATTTTTGATTGAAGTTTTCCTACATGCTGTCCAAACGAGTAGTTTCACGTTCGAGATTTATAGCCCTTTATGTGGATAACCCTCTATTGAAATGCTCTCGTCATACAGTAGTTCCGTCATATAGCTGCAGTGGGATGGAATCACCCTCTTTTGATTTCCGGTTTTTATTTTTTCGCGGCTGTTAACTCTAGTCTTTCTTTTACTAGCTCTCAGCTAGTTTGTGGGAAACGCTGGTTTATTGTATGTCGAGATGTGTATGTATGTATGTAATGTACGCATTCTTCCACCAATTTTCAAAAAGTAACGAAAGGAAATAAAACACCCGTCTGCGATGGAAGCGCCACCTCCTGGTATGATCCGTAAGGATAATTTCAGGTACAACAACTAGAAAAAAAAATAAATTTAAATAAAATCCCTTTCCATTCTATGTTCTTATTACATATGTATCATCCATATGTGCGGTGGGCTACCACCATTCTATTTGGTTTGTGTATCGAATTTTACACTTGTGCATCAAAAGTGAAATAACTGTTTCTAAAGCTCGATGGGGTTAATGATTTTATGCATGGTGCCATGGCATCGAAGCACGACCCGAAAATTGATGTCAATGAGACTGAACACCAGCTTCCCCATCGATCTAAAAGAGCAGTTACACGGACTAAAAAGCAGCTTGAAATACACCCTACTTACCTAATCCCATTCCATCTATTTTGTCCCCGCAAAGACCTAAGGTGGTGGTAGGCTAAATCATTAAGTATTTTTTTATCAGATTTTGCTTCTCCCAAATTTTATTTTATTGATAATAGCTCTACGATCTGACAAGCAAGAAAAGAGCAGCAACCCCTAAAACCCTAAAAACCACCCTTAACATCCGCCAGCGAAGGAGTGCACTTCCTCTCTGAGATCAACAATTTTAAAGAATTCGGTAAGTCTGTTCAATACTCTCTACTTCATATTTCTTGACAAATACGTTATAAAATAAAATTTTCGAAGAAGCATATACTTAAACTTAAAAATTTATTTTGTAATCGTTTAACAGAGAGATACCCTCAGTATCCTCATAATATATAATTATTGATCACTCGAGCAACATTTAAAACATGCATACACACATGCAAACTTGCAGTATCGATACATAAAAATTTAATATTTGGACAACCTATAACAATATGATATCCTTATTTATAAATATCTTTATCCTAACCTAAGACTTTACTTTATACTTTATATTTTCTGTTTTTATTATTTGAAATTTTTATACTTCAACTGTTCATATAAAAATAACTAAGGTCCTTTGCTTCTTAATTTTTTCCTCTTCCTTTCTTATGAACTAAAATAAATTGTAGCGAAAAATTTTCAATCTATAAATCGTTTCTTTTTTTTTGTTCCTACGCGAATAGTTGTATTCAGACACCTGCTGTTGAACCTGATCGAAAACATCATGGGAAGCCGAATCATTGATTTTTTTTCTCCTCAGCATTGTTAGGTTGCTCCTTTAGAATGTGGGGCTACATTTTAGAAACATAGGGGTGTGAAAAGATCTTTGGGCAGCGAGAGATGTAAAGGTTACTAAGACATTACTTCACAAAAGGGGTAGCTACTATTATATCGACGGACCATGTAGCTACCAAGGTGTGGTATAGCAGCATACTGCTATACCCAAAAGGGGAGGGTTTATTCCGTATGGGAGCGTACCATCTAGCTCCCTTCTCTTTCTTTTGGGATTTGAGAATGAGAGATCATCTGCAGTTTACACCAAAGCGGTTTAATATAGAGGTGCGAAGAGGAGAGAGCGGATAGAGGGTTGGAATTCGTAAACGGCAAATTCGGGTTTTACACATTTTAAAATTTTTAGCTCAAACAACATCCAGAGTCAGGAATGAAAATAGAAGTAACTACGGTTGACCATTATTAGCAGCAAGATCCCCCCATTCCGTCGAGCTTAGGACGGAGCCCATACTTGCATGCCTACCGCTGCTGATTGGTCACACTACCTGCTGCTTTTGCCCGGACTGGCCTCTCGAGTTACCTGTGCTCGACGGTCATAAGGGTGAAGAAAAGGTAGTAGGGAGGGTCCCTTTTAGTGTTGGATAGCGCGAGGTTATGCTACTCTCTCTTTCTCCGTTATCTTATCGTTACAAGTTTTCTAGAGTATCGCCCCATAGTTCTTGTTGATGGCGACTGCTATTTTCCGGACTGTAGATGTCTTTACTTTCTTGGAACCATTATGCCTAATCCATTTCATATACTCCTATCATTCAAGAAATCTGGAATGCTTATTTTTTCCATAAACAAATAGGGATGAAGAAAAATACATTTTTATTATAAATAATAAAAGAACCAAAAGGTATTTTTAAAGCATTTCAGAATGCGACCAAAGTTGGATTTCTTGTGCTGGTAATCCCTGCGGCTTTATTGTTGTGTTTATTTAAAGTCAAGCACTTTTTCTTTCTTTTTGTGAAACAAGAATTATTTTACATCTCATTTAGAATTAGGTACATAAACATTTGTATGTTCGAGCGTGTTTTTATATGCCTGACAATTTTTTAAAGGATATGAAAAATTTCCGCATATGATTCATTTCACAACAACGTAGAACTTTTCACTTTACTTTATCTTCAACTCATGTGTTATCATTGTTTTTTGTTTCTTGAATTTCGGTTCTTCCTTGCTCACAAGGACACTTGTCATTTCTTCTTCTCCTCCAGCAATTGAAAAACATTGCTAAATTTTTTCAAGCATCAATGCCAATACCATTTATATGGTATATCTCATTTCTGAAATACTGATCTTTATTATGGCAGTAGCGGCTTTAAAGAAGATTATGAACTTTTAACCCTCCGTTGCCACGAGCCAAGAACCAATTTTCATAATGAATCCTATTCCACTGTAGGTTATGAATTGCAAAGCTGAACTTCAATCAGAATTGCTAATGGTGCATGAACCTCTCCACAATTTCCAGATAAAGACTCTTTGATTACTGTATATATATTTACTGTGTTCGTTGAAATAAATGCATTGCCATAGCTATTTCTAATTCGCCCCTTGCGTATCATCTAGTTATATTCTTCTCTTTTATTTGTTTATACACATTCTCTTTATCTCAACCCCGGCTACCACGTATATCTACCACCACCCACGTCATCAGATTGTCTAACGTAACATTAATTCGATATCGATTACGCTCTTTCTAGCGTACAGCTAAACAATTTATGACTTCTCTTCTCCGTTGTGTTGTTAACTCATCAATTTCCCTCCAACCCCCCTTAACAATAAGTTGGTGTAAGAGCATGTTGCTATAAGACAGCACCACCACCCGAAACGCTCCATTGACAACATCTCAACCACATCCACCACCACCCCCGAGGATGAAGCGGAAACATTGATGTAAATTTATTACCTGAAAAAAGAAATTATCTTAATGTAAACGAATGAATTTCCTTTTTGATGAGAACAAGTGATGTATGTGTGTACAGTGGCATCACATAAAATAAGGTACACTTCATGGTTTCTTATTTGATACGAACATAGGTATAACCTTTCGATTTCGTACCTACTGTATTTGTTTTCTGAAGCTGATTAGTGAATATATTGTATTCAATCCGGATTGATGATTTTAACAAGGTTGAACAAGGTCTATAGCGCAAGCTGGCAGTCCTAGCGTATGCAAATAAATGCCAATTTTACCTGTTTTCTATAATGAATTGAATAGTAGTATAATGAATATTGTCGCTTAGAAGATATACGTACGTATACTGAAATGAAAATAAAATTAAAAACAACGCCTTTATAAGTTCACTAAAAAGAAAATAATATTTTATGTTATGATTTTACAAAAAATATTCCAAAATTCAGATAAATTGTTGAAACTAAACAAAGAGGTACATGAAATGTTTCTCCAATAGTCGATGGATAATATGAACATTATAATCATATTACATACATACATACATATATTATATGTTGAGTCTTTTTGGTATATTCTATGTACATCAGTATTAATAATATCGGTTAAGAGTAAGAAAATTGATATTTTAGTGTAAGTGTTATATTATTTATGAAGAATACACCTCACTTCGCCGATGTAATTCGAATTCATTAAGTATCTACAATATATAAAATTGCTTAATAATTAATTAGCAAAAGTTTATCAATAATACAATACATAAAATTAACGTCGATGAAACAAATATAGTTATATATTTATTTGAATTTACATCTTTTACAGCTGTATAAACTTTTATAAAAATCTTAAAAAAAAAACATTATTTCCTTTAGCGTTGGTTTAAATTAAAAGTTGTGATATTTTTTTTTTTATTAAAATCTTTTTAGTTTTTGTGATAAAAACTTCATATAAAATAATATCTATTATGCAGGGTGTCCCCTAATTCGTCAAGGATAATTTGGGAAAATATTTTTGGGTATATTCTAAGAAAAAAATTGTTCTACATTGAGGGTCTATATCCAATGCTGATATTATTTACTGAGGATTTAAGAAAAGGATTACTTTGGTGTAGTCTGACACATGTTAACGGAAATTGCTCTGTTACTACTATGCTAATTTTTGACTTTGAGGTCGCATTTTCTCTAGAAAATGCGTAATAAATATAACGTTTTATTATTTTTTTCTTATGAATGTAACAACAATAAAAAAGAAGAACTGTCAACAAGTTTGCAGAAAAACCCATAGCTTTTATAATTTTTTTATAATAAAAAGGAATTTATGATTTTTTTTACCACGTTTCTAACAACAGTTGACATTAAGAGTGATTCTGAAAAAATTAATAATTTTCCAATAATTTTTTTTAGACTTGCATAGCTACGAGTATTAAAGGGTTTTAAAGCATGCTCTTTTATTTGACTACCTGTCAAAATTCTCATTTTTTTACCTTGTTCCTTAAAAGTTCTCAGAAAGAGTTAGATTTGGGATTTGAAAGCCTATTTCGAAAATTTACAAAAATGATAGAAACGCTATTTGAATTGTCAGCATTTATAAACCAAGAATAAGCAGACATTATTTACTTTTATGGGTTGTGCAATGGAAGTTCGACTAGAGGAGTGAAGGAGTGCTTGGAAATATGAGTACGTATCAAATGCTCCGAGAAACGAGACCAGTTTCAAACTACCTAACGCGGGAGCTCCAGAAGTAAGAAGAATTTCGGCTGATGAAAGATTACTGGAAACTGTTGCAACTGATCCAATAATCAGCATCTCATGCTTACTCGTACCTTTGCAATTCAATGTTCCCAGACATAAAACTTCTAATGTACTGCATGCAGAAAATCATACACCTGTGCAAGAACTGTTTCAAGATGATTTGGAAAAGAGACTTGAGTTTTCCAACTGGTTGCTGGAGGGGAGCTTGGATGACAACGAGTTTATTAGCAGATTTTTTTGGACGGACGAATCTCAATTTACAAGAGGTGGGATCACAAATTTTCATAATCTTCACACATGGGCTGCAGACAATCCACATAAAATTAAACATAAATCATTTCAACACAAATTCAGCGTTAATATTTGGGCAGGGGTAATTAGAAACAAGTTAATCGGACTCTTCAAACTACCACTTGAACTGAAATCTACAAACTATCTAGAGTTTTTGCGAAACAATTTACCAGAACTATTGGAGGACATTCCACTGATTCCACCAGCTCCATCACATTTTCAACAGGATGGTGATCTAAGCCACTATGATAGTGAGGTTAAGAAATGGCTAGACGAAGAGTACGATAATCATTGGATAGGAAGAAATGAACTAGTTCACTGGCCTTCCAGATGTCCTGAGCTCACAGTATTGAATTTTTTTTGTATGGTGAAGAATGAAAGAATTTGTTCATTCAACCGAAATAGCAACTTTAAGTGAATTGGAAGAATGTATTCTCTAAGCTTCATCAAAAGTAATTCAGCAGTTAGCATCAGTAAGCATTCACATTGAAATCCAAAAACGGGCTCAAGAAACCATACAAAACCAAGGAGGATACTTCAAGCACCTTTTACAACGGTTTTAGTACACACTTAAAATAAAAATGATCTAAAACCACACATAGCCTTTGGAGGTTAAAGCAAAAAAAACTTTTAAATATTACCTGCTGCAGGTTTTTCCAAGTCTCACTTTTTTCAAAAAGTTTTTTCTACAAACTTTTTGATAGTTTTTTTTATTATTGTTCGTAAGAAAAAAATAGTAAAAAGTCAAAAATTAGCATGGGTAAGAAAAATGGGACCGGCTTAGAAATTGGATATCTGAAGACTCAAAAAGGATACCAATTTTATCTAAGTGCAGTTACAAAGACCGGTATTTTTTTTAAAACTAAAATCCTAAACGAAGTTTCTACAATTAGTATTAACAGAGCAATTTCACCAAAGTAAGCCTTTTCTTACAATAAATCCTCGGTAAATGATATCAACATTGGAGATACATAGACCCTTACTGTAGAACAATTTTTTTCTTAGAAATTATTTCACAAATTATCCCTCACGAATTAGGGGACACCCGGTATATTGTTTTTTATTTATAAGTCTCGTTTATACAAAAAAAAAATAATTTATTGGATATAGGTAAAGATTATTACAATGTTCTGTTTTATCTCCTGTGATTCATTTCTTGTAGTGGATTTTATACTACATTAGCACTTGGCATCCTAGTACTTGTTTATTGCTTGTAATGAATTGCTTAAGCGCCTTAACATGAACCATGCAGAGTTCACTTAGTGTAACGGGATTGGTTTTTCTTATTAACTGTGTGAAAATTCCGCAAGGAGAGATAATAAAAACGCAACTTTTCTAATCGTTATAAAAATGAGAGTGTTCTTTTATTGATTGTTCTTCCTTTCTAATAATAATAATGCAATTTGACTCTAAAATTTTGACAATTCACGTGTGGGCGTTGATAGCAGGTGTGTTTGCTTTGGTCGATCTGGAACATGTTCTAGGTCGAACACGGATGTTTCTCAATCAGAATTTAGGTTTCACGAATGTCAAAACATTTGGGATCAACAATTGTTCATCAGCTATTAACCAGCCAATTCAATTCTTTGCAACAGAACAATCTGATTTGTACAGTCAATTCAATAAATGAAGCACGCCAATATGCGGCGGATCCTCTTAAATTTTTCAAATAAAAATGGATGCCGTTTACACATCAATTTTGACTTTAAACTTTCTTTCTACGAACTGCAATGGTAGCTCCGGCACAATAATATTCAAAAATTTATGTTGCATAGAAATGACTATCATTTTCATGAAATAGGGCATCGTTGCCTAAAATTCGATATTGATAATAGTCCAGAATTGTTGTGCTTGCTGTTCTATTTTCTTTTAAACTATTTATTTAAAAAGATAATGCCAAGCATATTTTTCAGCCTTCAATTCATGTGCCACATTAACGATATTATCTTTAGTCTTTCTTCTAAACTCTTTTAAATTTTCAGACATCTCAATCCCATCTTCGATGTCTGGTGTTCCGAAATCAATAGGAGCCTTACTGAGGATTGCACAGGTATTGATTGTACATCATGTATTTGTAGTTGTTGATCTCATTGTTGATTAACAAGTACATGAGCTTCTTCAAATTTATTTATTCAACTGAATAGTTCTGGAAATATTAATGGTCTTTGATACTATGTATCAATAATCCTGATCTTTGCTCTTTTTCACGCATTGGAATTTATCGTATATCGTAATTTGAATACACATCAATGAAGTCAAGCGTATGTTCTACATTACATAATCAATGACGCTCTTCCGAAGTATCGCACTCAATTATACAAGCTGTAACATGTATTGTGCACTTGATCGTTTTGAACCACAAGAATGAGAATCAGTAAAGTGGGATCTTTCTTCAAAATGCATAACTCCAAGTGATTTTCCTTGTGCTATAAGTATACCTACACTACGAGTATGTGTTAGAAATAGAATTTGCAAAGCATGACCGAAATTTATTCCAATAATATCATCATTATTAGCACTGTCAGAAAAACTTGGAGTAAGCTCAGCTTCATTTGCATACTCTAATTGAAAGGCATGCCATTGAACGAAGTGGCTACACACAAAAAACAGGCGTCATTGGAATGAAAGAATTTTTGACAGATAGAGGAACAGTGATATATGAAATGAACCATTTGAACATTTGTTTTGTAAAGAGTAGGTGAATTCGGAAGTTTTTGGTTTGCAGTAATTATGTATTTGTGAAATACAAAATGAGCGATAACGAGCTATACTGTTTGCAACCGCTGCTATATTGTTTTGTGCAGCCGAAAACGAAAATAAAACAGCATATGAGGAAAGAAAAAAAGCGAGAATGGGTTAAATCCTGCAGATTTTATTTTGAATTAAACGTATAACACTAGGAAAAATTCATACAACTTGTTACGTTCACCTGATGAGACCTTTCCCGTATCGCAACACTTGCAAAATGAAAATTTACGTCAAAGACGATATGATTTGGAAACGAAACATTCATGCCCAGGTAGAAAGTCATATTTGAAGATGATTTTCGGTGGATTTTTGGTACAATCAACCTTTCTCTTTCCAAATTACTAAAAATCTACCTGTTTCGCCCGGCATGCCTTTCAATTCCACGCTTGTGTGGCTAGACACTATGAAAGGAACGATTGTGTATAGTCAAATCTTCTTTTATTACGTAATTTTCCGTGGTAATACATCCTTTTCTAGTGACAGCACCCTAATCACTTTATACATTCTATCAGCTTCAATCATATTCATGCCAAGTCTAATTATGTTTCAATTTTGTGCAGGTGTCCTGTTTGAAACACATGACTGTTTGCTTCTAGAAATATTATTTATTCTAGAAATATTATTTATCTTCACGTATGCGCTTCTTACTTCTGATTGTAGCAGTATCTCTTTATTTGTTTCCTGAACATTTTCTTAGAATAAACTTGAGTGATCTACAGATACTCGAATAAGGTCTTGTTGATTTAATCGCGCATTCTCAACAATATTAACTTCATGATACAGCGGATTATTTTCCATTAATCAACGTAATGCATTATAAACCCGATTACGATCTAATAACAAATTCACGAGTGATATACAAGCTCTCGAGATATTAACAAAAGGTATGATTCTAGAAACCAGTCGTCTTTCAACAGACGTTAAGGTTGACGGCTCATCTGGTAATTTTCCAAGTTCTAAATTGTTCCAGTATGCTTTAGATGAATACGTGTTTCTATTACTAGTGATGTGGATTTTGCAACGATAATATACGAGTAAATATAGTTTAGCCACAAATTCTCGTGGCAGATATTATGTAGCATCTATGTTTGGTACCATGGTACTTATTTAGTTCGGACAGCAGCGTTTAGTGCAAATTTCATTACTGGGATCTGAAAATTAATTTGTTACTTCCTCAGAGGCATCCGATGGAGTATTCAATTTTTCATATCGTCTCCTATGAAGTTCTCTATCTTAATATAATCGAGATTTATATTGCTCATGTGTTTCCGTAGCCCTTGCATTTGATTTACATAATCTGTCTCTTACTTTTCCAGCTTAACATAGTTGATCGGATTTTTCTATATTTGTTCGTCGTTTTAGAAATTTTCCCATTTTCTGTTGCTCAATTTCTAATTTTTTTCCTTTCGTGACGCTTTTGGCATACATTTTCTAAACGTCGCTTTCTCTGTGTAGCTCTTACTCTTTTTTTATCATACGATTTTATCATCTATTGTACATTTAGTTTTAATTGTCTTAGAATTTCTATAACTAGACCAATTTAAATGTTTAGTTCTATGTTTTATTTACTTCTGTGCGAAGTCGATGTCGATCTTGGGGCATCCGCCATATTACATTTATAACTTTTATAAATTTATATACCTATACTAGATAACCAGACTTACAAATATGTGCAAAATTTTAAAGCTCTAACTTAATTAGAACTAGTCAAAATTTGGATTGAAAGATTTATCCTGGATAAAGTAGCTTACTTACTAAAAGCGTTATAAATAACGAAGAGTAGTAACGGCCTTAGAATGTTGAATATGAATCTGAGTTAACCCGATAGATAAACACTGAGAGATCGTCTCTTATTAAATTACCAATGGAAATAAATGATAACAAATCCTTCCATTACGCAGGACCTGAGTCATGCCTCGAGATACGAAGCATCTGTATTTTCTAAATTCCTTCTCTTCTTGCGTAAATAGATCTCCGATTTTTTCAAAACGAAATAAATAAGCACATCCGCCATTTTCTTCTAGGACTCGAGCTTGCTTTCCCTGCGTTGGATAGCTGCCTATTTGATTTCCGCTATATAGTACTTGCGCTCTACAACGCTCTGAGGGAAGAACTTTTCTAGGGATCATTTTACTTACACTAATGATGTAGGAGTATAGTCACCATGCGCTGGGCCAGTATAGATGCATGGATAATGGCTAGTTCGCATTAATAAAGTTTAGTTGCTAAGACGAACGTTCCATGTCTGGCATTGATCAAGGCTTTCAACCATGTCTCTCAGGTTTTTAAATCTTTTTAAAAGACTCAGTATTACGGCCCGTTACGGTGTTTCTTTTTAACGATACCAAAATATTTAAATTTCTTACTACTTATAAATCTTGGTGCATGGCCGTATTCATCCTTCAGCTGTACGGTTTTTAAGGCTCATTGGATCTAGGCTCAACTGTAATTGTTAGTCACGGTAGTGCTTTAGATGCTCTTCCTTTTTAATCCGTTCAATTTTATAATGCCTCTATTGGCATACTGTGTAACGAGTATGAAAACTTTTATTTTTTTTTTTTAAGAACTTAACACTCAAGAGGATATGAATACTCATAAAATGCCAGAGAGCGTGTTAAGTTTTTCGGAAAATTGGATAGAGAGGTGGCCTTCCGTTACACCTGTACTGTCTTTTACAATGAAACTCATCCTAAAACTTAGGTACCAAAATTCATCTTCACAACGAGTGGCCATCTTGACGAAAAAACGCAGCGCCAAAAAATACTACTGAATTTTAGCTTCAGCAGCTCATATTTATTTTTGGCCCCCGCTGAGGAATAAGTACAAAACCTACAGGGATTAGCAATCGGAATTATTGTAAACCATGTGTTTTTTGTTTTCTTCATCCCAAGCTGGCTCAGATTTTATAATGGTAAGAAAAGGAATAATAACAAAAAAAAAATAAATAAAAATTCAAATGTGCATTTTTTTTTTAACAGTAGTGTTTTTAATTTTATAGCCTGATACTGTATGCGTATCTGACGGTGATGGTTAAGAGGTGGTCGAGGCAAAACCGGAAAAAATTCGTCGAAATCAAAAAGTAGAAGGGATATTCTTGTCTTTAACTTTTTTTTTTTTTGGTTCGAATGTGCCTCTTGGGGTTGAAATTGCAGAAAATCGTTACCCTTTTTAAAGCTCATCCCTCAAGAGTATCGAATTTAACAGTAAGTTAAGTGATTTTGATGTTGACAATATTCAACATGTCAGGTGGTGATATACTAGACCCATGAGACTGATTCGTTCGGGTTATACCTGATGCCTAATCGATGACAAATTCAACGCATCCCCGCCAACATCGACTGTTTTCAAATCAAACAAACTCGAGTGGCATTCATAATTCATAGGTCCAAGGCAGCTACATATGTATACATCCGTGTAGACTCCAACTCCAGTCTAATTCAGATTCACCAGATTTTTTGAGTACCATGTGAGCATATGAAATTTTTAAGTGAATTTTTGAATTTCAAGATCTTTGGCAGGTTCATTTGCATCTTTATTACTTGCGAAAGAATCTGAAGCAATCGGAATACTCACGCACGCGAGTTCTCATTTAAAATTAACACATTTGTATGCAGTACGTCTGTCTAAGAAGAAATATGTAAATGTAATCTAGGTATAATATTTGCCATGGATGTTGTGTGAAATTTCCCAGGATTCTTTATGCCCTGACATTACGTATATGGTCGCTATGAGGTTATACGCAAATAATTATGAATAGGAAAGTAGGGTGAAATTGAAAAAGATTAAAATAAGTAAAAGTCTATAACTGAAAATGAATTCAGTTAAAAAATCAAAATTTGATGATGTTCCAAAAAGGCATGTATATGCATAGTCTGGTTTGTTTTATGCCCTTTGAAGTGCTAATGCAAAGAAGATCCCCCAGCAGATCTCTAGAGTGAGCTCTTGTTCGCGTAATTTTTTATATTACATATCAATTAAGCCTGACTCTGTAAGATGAAAAGTAAAAGACTAATTATATGATATGAAAGGACTTGATCTCCTGCTAAAAAAGGGTCGTATTTTCTATTTTTAAATAGCAAAGACTCTCTATAAGATTTGGTTAACTCCCTACTAGCGTTACCACTGAGGTCCTCTTTTTATCAGTCAAACATTTATTTAAGCTAGTAAATAATTTAAGACATATTTATCAGTCAGACCGTTAATTAATTGTACACACTAAATTCTTTCAACTGCGCAATGTTGGCCCGCGCGAATAGTTTGTGGGCATCATGTGTATCTCCATATATACAATCTGAAGTATATTTCCTTGAAATGGTTTATGCTTTGTTTGCATGTATTCCGTTTTGTAACATATTATTGTTATAGAAATTCAGAAGTTAGTTGGGCTTAGACAAAAATCAATCAATTAGGTGCATTCACTTAAATAATAATAAATGCATTTTGACAAATGCAATCGTCATTAAGGCTAAATTCCTCGGCATTATCCTGATATACTCTCACGCTCTTACTGAACGCATACTTAAGATTTGTGGCACGCCGCTAGAAATGACGCATCTGATGTGCTGAGTTTCGCCTGCCCAAAAGAATGTATTAAAGTAACAAGACCCGACCAGAAACCTGTAGGGATAAGCAAACAAATTTAGTAATAGAGTCGCAGTCGGTGCTTAAGATCTGGAAAAACCACTTCTCCAGACTGATAAACTTTTGAGAGGCTATAATCCAACATTTGCATCCCCAATAACCATACTGGTTAATAGAAAACCTTAGGTAAAACATAATTACTCGTAACTATCTGCCGACATATTTAAGTAGGAGGAGATGTTATGTGGCATAATTTCTAAATTGGACTGTGGAAATTATATCTGATGAATGGAATCTTAGCATATTCAAGAATAAAAACTCTCTTAGCGCTTCAGGTATAGGGTCATTTGTTTTCACAACATCTCTTACAATATTTTATATACCGTATAACGATACCACTTGAAAACTATTACGAACAATCCATTATCGAACAGATATATCCAGATGAATAAGTTTGGCAGGAATGCCGTAAATGTCTCCATTTATGAAGGAAAACAATGAAGAACATACTTGAAAAAGTCCCAATACTCGCATTTAAAAAAATCTGTACAACCTGCTGACTAGATTATGCGCTATAAAAAGGGACAATCAAGAGTAGTGGGTCGGATAGCATGCAACTAGACAGCGTAACACCAGGACGTTTTTAGTAAAATGACTTTGTTAAGAGATAAATTGCCCGTTCTATATGCAAAATTGACTGTTTAGTGTCGTTTTCATGCTTGAGGTGTCTAGGGCCATACTTCTTCCATGATGATGTCGACAATTCGGGTACAGTCTATAAAGACCGCTACTGTCCCGTGTTTACCATGTTTTCATTGTTGGCATAAGTAGCTGCTTTAAGACCCGGAGGATATTTGGTTTTAACTGGACGATGTCACTAACCACACGAATCATGCCACTTACCATACGAAGCCTGCCACTTACCACACTAAGCATGCCAAAATCGACTTTGTGAAGACTAAATTATATGATAGCCTTATCACCAGAAATGGCCTTGCCGACTGACCCTTCCGCTTGTGAACTTCAAGACCTTTAGACTCTTTCCTTTGAGGTTACACTAAGTCTCAGATGTATCCTGACAAGCCAGAATTTCTAGATGACTTAGAGGAGAATATTCGACGTCAAATTGCTCGAATATCAGCCGAATTATGCAAAAGAAAGTCATGCGAAATTGGTCCATTAAACCCATACATGCAAGCTACGAGTATTTCTAAGAGGGCATTTGAATATTTCGTACCATTAGTTTTTTCAATCCAAAATAAAAAAAACAGCTTGAGGCAAATCTAATCATAAGTACTTTAGTTGGCATTGTAATTCCTTGAATCTTGCCATCATTTATTTTGTTATTGTTATTTTGTTTTGTTCTTCTAATTTAAAGATCAAGACCTTTTCATTTTGAGGATTTTTTTAAGTGCTTCAACAGCGGCTTATTGAATATTGGCGATAATTTCCATATCCTGAAAGTAACCTCAGCAAACTGTCGTTTTGATATTTCAAATATCTTTAATGCTGCCATCAATCCAGTACTATTGATGAATTGCATATGCTTTAAAAATAATATATTTCATTCTTTTGCCTTTAATCAATTGTAAGAATTTAATCAATTGGCTTCGTAATTTTGCCGTTGAGTACGATGTTTTCTAGGTACCCTCTTTTCTTTTCCTTCCCAAGTTATAGATAGCTGCCAGTTTGAGCAGTCAATTAAGTATCGTTTTTTTTAGCAGGAAAGACTGTAAGAAAACAGTTCCTCAGTTACCTTTTTCCCTTTCACAATGAAGAAAAACCTGAGTCTAATATTATAAGATTTTGTTCGAGTTTCGGTAAAAAACCTATCCTCCACCATTCGTGAGCAGTTGTTTGCAGTCCGTCCCATGTTTGTTTTGAAGATTCTTTTTCTAATTACTAGCACCTGTTCCATACAATGTTCAAAGGCACATTTAACTTAAAATAACAACACTTTCTTTACCCCAGCAGCAGCTCATCAACCGCCTGACAAATTTATCTACGTGACAACCTATCCACACTTAATCTATTCCTCTAAAACTCTCTTCTTTTAACCTTTTGCCGAAAAAAAAAAAACCTAAACAGAATTAAGGGAGCCCACTCATCATTCTTGGCCTTTTATTTTATTTTAAATCATCTTTTCTCAACCAAACGTTTATCCATCACTAAGAACTGATGAAAGACAAGAAATATCAATTTCGCGGCTCTTCCCCCATCGATTCCGGATACGAGTACAAATCAAATTCACACTCGAGGATTTAATCCAGCTCAATCTCGTTCTTCATCCCTCCCGGCCGTACGACAACTATTGCTGTTTACAATAAAATGACTAATAAGGGTCTAACTTCGGCTGCCTTTTTAGTTTCAGTTGAGCGATTACAACAACAATACCAACAACACAACGAATAAAACAAAATACTGAAAATTATTTATGACATACGTAACAATATGAATGCTAGTAAACCTATACAATAAAGAAACCAAAAGGAAAAGAAAAACGAACAGAAAAATAAAAAAAGATTGGTTTGACCAAATAGCCTCTGTAGGGGGAGATTTTATACAAAAACCAAGTCAAGTCGACACAAGAGATAAGGCAAATCCAGATACACACCTCCAGGGCAGAACTTCAATAGTCATTGTTGAAAAAAGTTGTCAACTTTCATTCGGTAGTTTATTCCCCGAGGTGTAATTCTGCCGACGACACGGTACAAATTGGTGAGCATTTACCTATGCCTGTATTACGGATGTAAGGGGGAAAGGCAAAAATAACCACCCCAAGCCGGTAGTGCCAAGTCAAGGCTTATTTGTTAGCCCGGTCCCGAAAAGAATGCTCCCTTGATTCGATAATAACTTCAATAAAGTGTGACAAATAAACGAGACATTTACATCGAGTGACAAGCGCTGACGTACATTCATTCTGTCATACACGTGCATATGTCGAATGTATGTATGACAGGATAGGGCCACCCTATGGGTCAGCGTCAAAATGAGACGAATGAGGGTAAAAAAGAATGGTCTCACGAGGGATGGACAAAAGTTTGCTGATGATAATTTTTGTATTTTTATCTGAATAAACAAATGGAAATGATTTCCAAGTGGGAGGAGTGCTTTTTTTTTGCTACATTTACCTACATATTATGTATGTCTCCTTATGTGTTTCTTGTGTCCCAGACCCGTTTACAAAGCAGCTTTAGGTTCGAAGGGATTTTTTTTGTTTTCGGTAGGCTCTTATGGGAGTCTACACTTGTGCCATGACTATGGCAGAACTCCCTTGGGAGCACTATGTTCTTTAGTGTCTGGTTGGTTCATTTGATTGGTTGCAATTTTTTTTTCCAGTGAAAGTGGACTTTTGGGTTTGGGTTAAGATCTATGGGAGTTGAATAAGTTTGACGTATGATTAATTTTCATGAGTGCTGCAGGAATACGATAAGAGGAGCTAATGGAAGGCGTCAATTGAAGGACAAAACCATTTTTTATATTATTGTTAAGTGAAGAAGAAGTTGTAATGACTTCTTCTTACTGTGCGGAATTCGGGAGGTAAAATATTTTAAGTTGGGTTCTTAAAGTTTGAGTTTCTTGCTAGAGTCCCATCAGATTTTGGGAAGAAAAACAGGAAGAAAGCACCAGTCTGGCTTCATGAAATCATATGTACATATGTATTTGAATACACTACCATGGTTGGAACTTTTTCCACACAGCGGATGAGTGATTCAAGGGCGAATAGAAATATTGGTGTCGGAATTCGACGATTCCTTGGGGCGAGCATTATGGCAAGCTGGAAAAGACCACGGCGCAATGACAGTTATAAGTTTCGAATAAGAAGACTCATTACGTTAATGTGAAATCGATATACGAGTCTGCTGTGAGTATATCCAAAATTAGCTGTTTTTTTATGGGCAGCTAACTTAAAATAGAAAACAAGAATGCGGAGGAGGAAATATTTTGGCGCGATATCGATAATCTTTAAATGCAGCCATCTCTAGTGGCAAAGATAGCTGATTGGAATCTAAGACGAAAACTCTTTCAAACTTCAAAAAATGCTGAGCCAATCAATTACAACAGCTCAAAATACTTATCGTACAGCAAAATAAGACGTGTTGGCATTAGGTTTCAAAGATCCTGTGGGAGAAACAATAAAGGCATTGGACTCAATTTGGTTACCAAAGCAGACGAGATTTGAATCAAACCAAACTTAAACGACGAAGGCAGATATGCAGAGAGAAATGTTTCTTCAATGTTTCTTCAAATGCTGCGGGCCATCAAAATGACTTCAATCGTAGGATTGCCACCAGAACCATATTTTTGTAGGAGGATGGAATATCATCAGGATGTAATCATATTAAATCACTACAACGCAAATGTTAGAAAAATCTTCCAATCATGAATATAGTCTGATTCTCTTGAAAGGGCCTAAAGGTAATTTTCAATTGATGCAGAACAAATGAAGTGAAGTAATTTTAGTACTTCTGTTGAATGCTCAACCAGCAGAACCACAAGGAGATAACAAACTAGCGGCAAAACTCTCAAAAAGAATAAATAAGAATAGCGAATATGAGGATGCGCTGTCTTATTTTCGAAGAGACCCAGATAATGCCTTAGCTTAGACAAACATAAAAGCAGGATCTTTGGCTCCTTTTATCTCTAAATAATAGAGTGAAACCCATCCAAGCCATGACGGAACAGAGGCAATGGCGCTATGTAAAATCTAAGAATAAAATCTCGGACCCACGAGAAATTCCTTCAGAAACGTAAAAACAATCTATCCATCTTTCATGCCTACACATGTAAGAATCAAACTGACCTCTATCCTACTAAATATAAGTGGCAGAAAGAAGGAAAAGAGGACGCGGACGAGGACGTTATCATTACTTAGAGTACATTTAAAGATCTACAGCTTACACAATTACGTTTAATATTTTCAGTCACAACCGATACACAAAAAAAAACTTTCCGGACATGAGTTGACAAATTCCATGCATATACGAGTGATAGTCAGATACAATAACATGGAGAATGTAACAAAAAGAACACCATAAGGAGTTTGATCCCATTTTTTAAATGGATTATATGCATATGAGGAAGACTTAAACCTAATCGCTGCCGTACGATGAAAAGCATTCCAAAATTTCCATTTATAAGCATTCCTCCACTATCACTAGGATGATCATATTTACAGTTCAATCAAATGTGTTAGACCAAAAACTATGCCTGTCATTAGAAGACACTGCTGTTGGTCAATGAAAGAAGGGCTATTTATTTTTGAAAGTTCAGAGAACAAGCGATCCATCTTATTCATTAAGATGGATTGTTTTCTACAAGATGGAACAACTGCACATAGTCGTAGTTCTAGTATCTTCATGAATCTACTGCGTAAATATTTCCTAAGAAAACTGATCAGCCGCTTTGGAGACGTCTCTTGGTTACCGAGGTCTACGCTAAAAGCCTGCGGTCTGACTTGGAGTTGAAAGAAAACATCCTGCAGCACGGTGATCCGCTTCCAACAATATGTGCGACTAATTGGACGGTATTTTGCCTACATTATTTTCAAAAAGAAACGTAATATGTACTCGTATGTCCCATAGTTTTTATTTTACACACATTAAAAAAGATAAATCTGCCACCAGACTATCTGTTTAACTTTTGTTCGACCTCTACCTGAATATGGTTGCTATGGTTCGGTTAACTCAGTACTCGTAAATCTCCACATTCCCCTTATAGAAGTTGTACAAAGCAGGTTTCTCCAATTCTTTTATGGCGTCTTCCTGTTAGGATTCACAGTAATTTGATCAAGCCAAAATTATAATAGTTATTTTTGTAAAAAAAAGAGATATTGCTATTATATGTCCCGATAAACTTACCTTCAAATTGTATGGGCTTTCATCTACTCGTAGATTTGTAATGCGTAAACTTAACCTAACAATGAAAATGTAGTTCATTTGTATCTTTTATGATAGGATTGTCATCGCTTTGTTCACACGATCATAGAAAGTGATCATAGAAATCTTAACTCAGTTTTTTACCAATCTAAATGGAGTAAATCATCAATCACATAGTATATAAAAACTATGTTCCATTAATTTTTCAGAGACAAAAAAATCATCTCAGGCTTCTAACGAATATCAAAATAAGTCTTCAATTATATTTCACAGACTCCTATAGATGCACACGTGAAACTACAATGCATTCATACATTTTTCTAGTAAAAGAGATTTGCAGTGGAAAAAAATAAAAAAATCCTCCTATTCTCTGACATTTTCGTTATCGACTATCAAAACCCGTCATCGGAAGGAATTGATAAAATCCATCAAAGGTCCGTGATTCGGGAATTTTTCGATTTTCAATTCATCTATCTATGTATTACTTTCATAGTTAAAAACAATACCAGGTACCAGGGCATATGTGCATACTCGTGAATTTTTTCTGTAAAACATTTTCGTTAGAATCCGTTTACCATAGCAAAAATTCACCATTAGTTACGAGTACACGAAGAGGAAGCCTCTATTTTTTGAATTTTCTATTGTCAAGATCCGGAGCTTAGTTTTACTTCGAAACAAAAACAAAAAAAAAAAAAACTAGAGCGGATATGGCTTTAGTCGGAAATGAACTTTGATTGAAATGAACTTTATAGACACCTGCATTCAGTTGGTCGAAAGGAGCGAGTGCAGTGAATGTATGAATATTAATCCTCAAACAAATTTGTAGCTTATGTTATTTTGCAATTCCAATGAAACCAAAAAAAAAATCAAACTATCCTTTCGGGTTTGTTGAATATCATATGATTGTCGGAAATTGTCAGCATCCCACAATTAAACAGCAATAGATTAAACGCGAAATTGACATTTTCCGAAATATTTTGTAATGTATGTAACGCCTAACACAACAACATGGTCTGAACTTATTATAGAATCTGCTACTGAGTGTTAATTATTTTTTCAGACATTCAGGTCGAATACTCGTATAATGATGAGTAGAATCCAATAACTGATTAGGTTGCACACCTGCTTACTATAGGGTTAGCTTTGAATAGACATCAAAATAAAGGACTCATTTTAAGTGTAATTCTGCTTGCCTTGCAATATAAGATCTGGATCATACGAGTATGTTACGACAAAACTTTAAGGTGTCATCAGCGCAATCCAGATACTTATGGATTTCATTATCTACATATTGGATTCCAGTGCTTCCTATAGCGTGCATCAGAGGACCAGTGCTGCCAAAAGATAATTAAAAATATTCGCTCTGATGTCAAGGTCTTACTGTTCATTTATTTATACTATATATTAAACTTAATTTTAAACAAATTTGTGTTTTCAACTATTCCTCATTGGGTTTTCTGCTTGAGATTAGATTTCACAGATTTTATTTTATAATTTAAATTCTTGATTGAGAACTTCCATGCGAATTGGGTTTATAAGTAGTCCATGGAACAGCCTTCTGGTCGACAGCTTCCTTGAAGCGTACGTCATTATAATATTGCAGCAATCTTCAATATGATTTGGACAGCAAGCATTTTTAGAAATGCTTGATTACATCGAAATTGTTGACCTTAAGCTGTAATGCGTTTTGCATTTGTAGCTTTATTAAATGTATGGTAGACACGTGTTCCAAAACAAGGATTTTATAACCCAGTTTTGGTTTAAATATACCGTCTTTGACCTTTTTAAGTACATTTAACAGACTAATGTCGTTATATAGACCAAACAGTTCGTTGTTACAATATATGTTCCAATCGTGCAGGTGGGGCAGAAAACATTCGATGAACTTTTCTTTCAAAGCTTTTCATGAAGTATTTTATTACGAGTCATGCAATAGGACTGCTTTCTTCGTTGTCGTAAGATAAATTCAGAAGCCTTCTGAGTCTAAAGAAACAGCGATTGACAAACGTTTATTTTTGCTTGAACTCTACGGCGGAATAATAGTTTGAGTTTACAGCGGCGCACAGGTAATCAAAAGGTTTCAGCACCTCAAAGTACAGTTAATAAATCTATACAGATGTCTCATCCCTGTAGAAAAAAATGGTTCACTTTTGGTCGGCTAGCCGATATTCGTCCAGCCGACACAAGCTTTCGGAGTAATATAAAACTTTTTTATTTTCGCTCTTTCTTGCTTTGTATACTGAGAGATTTTTTTTTCTCTCTCCACAAGTTAAGGGCAGTAGCATAAGGAATATGAAAAACAATTGCAAGGGGCTTGAGGGATGGGGTATGAAGACTTGGCTGTTTGTTTTCATTCGACTGCAATAGGAAATTATATAATTTTTCATGAATTGGTATTTTGTTTGAGCTTATATACCCAATGTAAGAAAGAACAATTCAAACGCGGGAAAAGTGGAATATTTCTTTACATTTTGTAATTGAATTTTGACAAGCAAAATATTATAATATTAATAATATTAATCTGCAGTGCATATACACCTGTGTGCAAAATAATAGCAGTGTTAACATAGATATTTAACTTTTTGTTTTACAATTAAACGAATTTTATAGCACCTGTATTGTAATTATTTATTTTTTCTTTCTCTACATGGAATAATGTTCTAAAGATTTAGTATTGAATTTGAAATTAAGTAACTATTCTTATAGAAAACCTAAAATATTAAGCTTCAAATAAAAACAAGTGTGTAAAAAAATAGCAGTATTATTTACAAAGGCTTAAATTTTTGACTTGAATTCATTAAAAATAAAACTGAAAATTGAATATGCTTCACTTGCTTAATATTTCATTGAATGGCCCACTCACACTTACCGATCATAAAAAAAGAGCACAAGAAAAGACTACAAGCACGTGAAAAGCAAAACATTCAAGAGAAAATCGATTCATTGCTTGGTATTCATCAAAATGCAGTGATCAATTACTATACAGGTATATATATAGCTAGTACTATATACATATATTGGAATATATACGTGGTATGTCCCAAAAGTAATGAGAAATTTTTTTAAAATAATTTGTCAAATATTTGACGAGATGAGCCTTATGAGATGAGATCTAACCTACAATAAATTTAAAGATGAAATTGAAGGTTTTGTTGATTACGGAAGAAATCAAATATATAATTCATACGCTAAGTCTGCATTCGTCTTTGTGATTCGGAGCATATGTGGAAATTTTAAGCAAGTTTTATATCACGTCGTCTATCCGAACAATACACCCACCAAAGAACTGCCCTGATATATGCGCAGAGCTGAAATTAAATGTAAGAGCTATTTGCTGTGATCAAGGACCCACTTGTAGGCAAGAGGGTGGAGGTGGGCGCAAAAAGAAACACTTGTTTTGACAGGCGGTGTTATCTTTATTCGGTAACAAAGAGAAGAAGAAAAAAAAACTGCATTCTGCTTCTATTTATAGCAAAATGAACTTCGGGTCAATGACCTGATCAGGTGGTCCGAATATTATTAGTTTTGTTAATAGATGTCGTTGGCTGAATGTTCGAAACTTTTTTTGCACAGGGTGCTTTCTTATATTTCTTGTGATTTTTATATGTTCTTTTTACTTTTACCTACAATTCGGCCATCCTGATCAAGTAATCGCCCGGATTACATAACGCATTTTTTTCAATATATGTAAAATAATACTACATAGGTATGACTATGTGATAATTGATTTAATAGATAAGAATATTAGTACAAAATAACAAAATTCAGTTCTTAAAAAAATTAGAGAAGCTATTCAATAATTCATTTCAATTCAATCAACAAAAGAAAAAAATACAATGCGATACTAAAAATGATACAATGGTAGCTCAATGAAAATAGGTTTGGATAACGCGATATAATTATGTAATATGTAAATATGAATATCAATTTTCGGACCGAGAATCGAGATTTTCCAAGTTGTCCCCAACTGCCTCTTCACCGTCTTCTGAACATCTCTGCTGAACTCCATAAGGCCTCATGTTATCTGGAGAAAATATACTTTTGTACGGTAACCGCGATACTTGCAGCCCATCGATATCCATAATCAAGTACCGATCATTGGGTAAGACTTTCTTGACCTCATAAGGATCTCGATACTTGGCAAGAAGTTTTTGATTTACACCTGGGGCAGCGGCTGTGTTTCGAATCATCACATACTGACCTGGTTTATATACTTTAGGAATTTTATGTTTCTTGTCAAAATAGAGTTTGTTAAGTGCTTAGGTTTTTTCAGTTTTTTCATGCGCTTGGGCCCTAATACCTTTAAAGTTAGCTTGTTTTGACTTTCTCCTACTATCAAATAACTCCTTAACACGGTCACAAAGCTCTCCTTTCTGATGTACACCAAACAATAAAACACTTGGCGTAAAACCAGTACTCCTATTGATTTTTTTTTTTTTATAATTTACGCGCGCCTAAGGGGTTGATATCCTTTTACTGTTGCCACGGCGCGGGCGGAAAGATAGAAGGAGGAGAAAGGAAAATTGTTTTTGTAGTGGTTTGAAACTCAGGTGTGTTTGGTTTCTACGTTTGCTCTCCAGGGGTGGGAGTCCGAATAGGACGGAGAGATTTTCTTCACTCAGAGTGATTCGAGATATAATTCCCAGTATTTTTTTCATTGCTTGAAACCTTCACACGCAGAATTTTTTTGTCTGAGTTCCAATTATACAATGAAAAACTGATTTTGCCATGGGCAGGATTCGAACCTGGACCCTCCGAGTGAGAAGCGTTTGCTACTACCACTACACCACGGCCACCCCTATGATAGTATTGTTTTGCGCGAATTCTGCCTTAACCAAGTGCTTATCCCAATCACTGGTAGTGTGAATCGCATTCTTTGGACAACATCGGTACAAGTATACGATTTATACGCTCTACCTGTCCGTTTGACTGAGGAGAACGCGCGGCAGTTTTCACGTGCTGAATATTATTTTTGCGTAGAAAGTCGGTGAACTCCGTTGACGTGGAACAGGTTCCACGATCTGATACAATGCGATCGGGCCGCGAATAATTATCAAAGAACGATGTCAAACACTTTATCGCTTCGCTACTTTGGGTGGACTTAACAGGATAAAGTTTTATAAATTTAGTGAAAGCATCAATTACGAGGAGAACGTGTTTTTTACGCGACTGTGAACTAGGCAAGGGACCAAGGTGGTCAATATGAAGTTTATGAAATGGAACATCTCCTTTAGGTATGGAATGCAAATTCCCTTCAACTTTACCTGAGTGGGGAGAGAAATATATGCACTTCAAACAGCCTCTTATGTGCTTTTTGATTTTTTCCTTCATATTAGGAAACCAATAGCACCCTGATAGATGCTGAAAGCACTTTTCTACCCCAACGTGACACATTGCTTCATGATGCGTACGTATTACTTCGGTTTCCATATTTGATGGAACGTAAAAGTTGACCTTGCCTTTGCACTTCCGGTATATAAGACCGGCTTTCATCTCATAAATGGGGCTTTCGCTCTTTTCTAACTCAGATACAATCGACTTAATTTTAGGGTCGTGCTTCTGGGCAGCCGCCAAGACAAACTCAAACGATTCATCCTCTACATATAAAACATTAAATGAGCGACTTAAAGCATCAACGTGTGACATCCTATCCCCTTTCCTATGCTCAACGATGTAGTCGAAGCTTTGCAACTCCAAGGCCCATCGTGAAATGCGAGGATTTAAAGATTTTTTCTCTAGTGTCAATGCTAAAGCCTGACAGTCGGTTACAATTTTAAAAGTTACACCTATGAGATAAATTCTGAGCGTATATAATCGAAAGCGTCTCTAGCTCATAGCTATGATATTTGGTTTCCGTTTCAATGGCTCGTTTCGAAAATAAAAATACAGGGTGGAATTTTCCATCGACCTGTTTCTGCATGAAAATTGCACCGTAGCCAAACTTGCGTCACAGTGCATTTCTGTGGCGTTATGAGGGCTGAATAAGGCTAAGATGGGAGATGCTATAAGCTTAGATTTTAACACCTCAAAAGTTTCCATTTCCTTCAAACCGAATATGAATGGCGTGTCCTTTTTCAAAAGGTCATAAAGTGGTTTAGCCACATTCGCAAAACCTTTAATGAATTTTCGGAAATAGGAACAGAGTCCCAGAAAGCTATGCACATTCTTAGTAGACGAAGGTATAGGAAAATTTTTAATCGCGTTTAAGTAACTGTCATTTGGTCGGATACCATCTTTAGTGACTTTATATCCGAGATAGACGATTTCGGGTTGCAGAAAACTACATTTGTCAAACCTGAGCTGTAATGAATGATCAGTTATGATATTTATTACTTCGCGTAAAATATTAAGATGTTCTTCAATGGACTGTGTCGCAATGAGAATGTCATCCAAATAGGTAAGTATTTTACCCTTTGAAATAAGATTTCCGAAGACATGCTTCATGAATCTTTCGAAAACGGAGGGGGCGTTCTTAAGCCCAAATGGCATTCGCGTATATTCGAATTGCCCTAGTGGCGTTATAAAAGAAGTAAACTTCATCGATTCATCTGTCAATTGGATATGATGAAAGTCATTCTTAAGATCCAATGTGGTAAAAAACAATTTATCCCCAAGTCGATCAAGGTGATCTTCTATGAGGGGTAAAGGGTAGTTATCACGTAATGTGATTTTGTTCAGCTCTCTGAAATCTACACACAGTCGCAGCTCTTTTTTTTACTTTTGCACAAGTACAATTGGCGAAGCGTATGGTGAATTGGATTCACGAATTATATCCTTTTGCAACAAATCATCTAAAATTTTCTCGAGCTCGACTTTGCGTGCATACGGAGGTCTCCTAGGTGTACACCGAAATGGGATATGTTTGGACAAGGTTATCTCCATTTTAAAATCTGTTTGCGACAAGCGGTCTTTTGGTTGCAAATAAGCGGGCCTAGTTATCTCTTTTATTTTACCCTTAACATTTTCACACAAACTTTTATTAATGTATAGTTGACACTCACCAAAATCTGCCGTTACGTCGATGTTCATAATCTGCTGCAGGTCATTATCTTCAATTGTATAGGCACCAGGAGATGTATATGAAATTTCAGGGTTGGAGGAGCTGGAAACCACTGGTGAATCTCGATATTCGTCGTCGTTAATACGTCGAAAAGCCAAACCTGTTTTCCCAATGAAATCAAGACCTAGAATAACAGGATATATCATAGAAAAATTTTTCACTACTAAGAGATTAATTTGTATAATGGAATTTTGAAACCAAATACGGCTGTTGATACTTCCTACCACCTGAAGTGGGCTGTTGTTGACTCCGCAATAAGTCTGGCTCGTCCTCTCGAGTGTTGACAGTAAGACTGTTGGTAAATACCTCTCCTGCACAAAACTTACTGGACTCCCTGAGTCAAGCAGCATCAACAATCTTAGCGAGATCTCCATATGTTGGTTTATCCATTCGTAACGAATACAGCACTCAAAATCGTTCATCAGGCCATCCTCAGCTTCTAATAACAAAGTGTCCTTCAAAGAGTTCCCATCGTTTCTTTCAGCAGCCGCAGAAGTGTTCACTTTTTGATTTTTTTGTAGTGTCATGACTCGATTTATGTTGTCGCAGTTAGGAGATATGTGGCCAGATTTTCCACACTTGAAGCAGGTGACTTCCTTCTTGTTACTAGCAGCAGTACTACGACGATTTTGAGAAACAGTGGAATTAACTCTAGTCACTTTGTCGGTGTTATGCTCCCGGTGATTGTTCTTTAGTTTCTCATATTTCCGCTTCTTTTAACTCCACAAGGCAGTTAGCATTGTACAGGATACTTTTATTCGTCTCAGAATCAGGAATTCTTCTAATAACATACTGGATTAAGTCCTCCTCTTCCACAGTTCCATGTGTTGCAATTTCTTGCATATGAAGCACGTACTGTTGCATTGTTTCGTTGCTCATCTTTTTCCGTCTTCGCAGCTCGTTGTAAACGTCTGATGTGGTTACTTTTTTTTGGAATTCGTTCTTCGATGCGTTTTTCAATTGAGTCCAACTGCGAAGGCTAACAGTCCTGACGAAGAGTCTTGCTGTTCCCTTGAGAAACCGCTTACCGAAGATGAATTTATTCCTGTCGTCCAGTTCTAAAACTTCTGAGTACTCCTCGAACTGCTCAATCCAGCGGTTAACGGAGAAATTGTCATCTCCACTAAAAACGGGTATCGAGTCCTCGACGTCTTTGAAGTTTTAAGTTGGAGTCGACCTGGGAATAGATTGAATTCCATCAATTTGTAATTCTTTCAGTTTCTATTTCAATTGTCGAATTTCTTCTTTCTTCTTGCACATTCGTTGAAGTTTTGCTATCTCCTCATTCAGTTGTTCCTCGTCCTCACTGTTTTCATCAGGCACGTCGTTATCCGGTGGCGTTGAGTCGTCAGCACACTGTTCTATGGTGTCTGAAGAAAACTCGTTGATCAACCTGGTAAAGTCGTCAGTAGTAAAGTCGGTAGTAGGAAATTTTAGTGATCTGAGAATACACTTGAGTCTGGATACCGTCGAAGAATCCAGAATCTCTATCCACTTCTCAGACATTATTAAATTTCCACTTTTCACTCGCGAAATTGACTTCGAATTTAACCGCAGTATTAAATTGGAATGTACACTCGACTGTACAGTAGATGTATTGACCGAATCCCACTTCTGAAATTGTAGGCAAGAGGGTGGAGGTTGGCGCAAAAAGAAACACTTGTTTTGACAGGCGGTGTTATCTTTATTCGGTAACAAAGAGAAGAAGAAAAAAAACTGCATTCTGCTTCTATTTATAGCAAAATGAACTTCGGGTCAATGACCTGATCAGGTGGTCCGAATATTATTCGTTTTGTTAATAGATGTCGTTGGCTGAATGTTCGAAACTTTTTTTTGCACAGGGTGCTTTCTTATATTTCTTGTGATTTTTATATGTTCTTTTTACTTTTACCTACACACTAATCGTAGTTTATATAGTAAGCTTAGTATAAATGAAAAAACCTTAAGCTTTATTTACAAAAACAAATCCATATATGGAATGTATGATATCCCGCATCTTTTGAAAAGTATTCGAAGCAACTTAATAAAATACAATTTGACCACTTTTGATGGAATTGTTAGTTGGAAAGTAATTGAATACCTTTATAATACAGAAAAAATAATACTACCAAAATATGCCCAAGACTGACAGCGGCACATATTGACTCTACTGAATTTCAAAAGACGAACGTAAAGCTGGCTGCACAGGTTCTAAGCCGATCTGTATCCTGTGGAATTGAAGCTTTAATAAAACTGAACAAATTCCTAGGCCATATAGCCCAATTTGCGAAACCGACAGCTGAATTTATTATAAAAATAGATCGCCATATCGATCTTTTAAATGGAAAACCAACTCTTGTACGGAATGATAAAAATATCCATTTTATAATTGAAATGAAGGATTATATAATAAATATTAAACACATTAACGCAACAAATTGATCATTCTGTTTCAAAGGTTTGGCTCTAACTATAGGGAGCGTTTTAAGAATAAGGGAAACATCATGAATCATGATGATTTATATTACATTTATGTAAATAAATTTAATCGAGATCTATTAGATAACTTATATGGGAAAATAAGAGCGCGGAACATAAATAAAAGTAATCCCAGTGTTGCTGAATTTAGCTCATTGATATCAAAAGTTATATCGATTAAATTTTTATTTAAATCGAAATGTTCCAATTGCGAATAAGAAAATTCGGAATACTTGCAGGTGGATTGGAACGCCGTTTTGCAGAATGATACAGAGGAGCAAACAGTGCTTAATGAGAACGTTCTTCAGAATGAAAACTATTTTGAAAATAACATGAATACTAATAATATAATTAACCTATTAGATGATAACACAGTATTTTTTTTTTTTTTTTTAAAAGAACTTAACACTCAAGTGGGTATTAATACACTTAAAATGCCTGGACACGTGTTAAGTTTTTAGGAAAATGGGACAGAGAGAGAAAGAAAGATTTTGGGCTCAGTATTTCGCTCCATGGGTGGCATCCAACATTTAATGGGGAGACTAAATTATTAGTGTAATTGGACTTGTTGTTGTATTAGAGGCAACCATTCGTCTTACGTGAATTAAGTTGCCTGAAAAAAATAATGTCTTTCGGACGAGGATGGGATTCGAACACCGAACCTTCCGATTTGGAAGCCAACACACTACCACTTGAGCTACAGCCACCCACAGTATCAGTTAAGGTACCGCAAGTCAACGACCTTGCTATTAGATATTTTGCAGAATACTGCAATTTCAAAACAATAAAAAAGATGAATAAAATCTGTGAAAATTGTGCGGGAGAAATGTTAAAAGACAAACACGATTTCAATCTAAAAGCAGTACTGATAAAATTAAAAGAATATGAAAAAGAAAATACAGTTCTCTTGTGGCCAATCGCACTCGAGTTGCAACAATAACAACACAAACGGGCGGTTATGTTCGTCCCATTGTAAAACTAGCTCTATTACATTTTTCTGAAGGAACTAGTTCCTTCAGAGGGGGCTGAATGTTCGGGACTTACTAAGTGTTTACATTTGACCAACATACATAACTTATCCAATTTTTTATTTTTGTAATCTATCTATTAATTAGATCGCTATTTGCTGTATATTAACATATGTTAACTTAACATTGTAATTAATCTATTTAGCATTTAACTCAGCCTCTTTCATACTTCAATCATCGGCCTGTACGCAAGTATGTTGCAATCAAAGGTATACTAAAAATCATATATAAAATTAACTTCTTTGTAGAAAAATAAATTAACGTTAAATATTTGTAATACTTATGATATACCTATGTACATACATATATCGATTTTCCTTCATTCAATTTACAATTAACTCTTTATTGCTAAGTTAATTGCTGAATTTGGGATATTACAGAACGGCTTAGGGTCGATGAAAGAATCAATCTAACTGTTTTTTAGCCAGTTCGTTCGCTATTTCATCTTAGTCAATAGAGAGATCTTGTTGTGCATTTAAGCAGTGCATGACTGATTTGGAGTCAATAAGATTAGAGCCTTAGGCTGCTTGACTGTCTGTGAATATATGGATGGGGACATCCTTCATTCCTTAATGAGGTTGAGGTTAGCGCATACCTGAATGACATGTATTTCCGCCTGAAATACACTGCGACTTTTTCTCATTTGAAGCGATATTCATGTGTTTAGTCCAAATATACTATCACCCACCCCATGTCTATATTTGATCCATCCGTAATCCGTATATCACGTGATACCTTTAAGGTTTGAGGAGGGGTTGGGATGAATGAAGGCTTCTATAGCTGCTGTGGGCCAGGTGTACATTCCGCCGGTCATGCTGAGGCATTCAAATCTTTGTAGCCGCTGCAGCTTTTCTTTTTTGTTTTGTTCCACCATACTCCTGATGAGTAGGTGATGAGTCGTATGATCATTGTATATATCCAATGGGTGATCTCTGGAAATTTAATTATTAATATGTGAATTCCAAGCTAGTTTTTTTTTATCGAGAACCATTCCAAGATATTTTACTTAATTGGCGTACACAATTACTCAACCGTTAAGTGAGATCAAGTTAAGGCTCAGAAATCTTTTACGAGATTTTTTCTAAAACGCCAGTCATTTACTATCTTTAGAGCAGTCTGAATGTTATAGCAAACGTCTTTAAGGTGTTTACCCTTCACTATTATGACTAAGTCGTTGGTAGATCCCATTTTTTGTTAGCCCAAGTTACGAAGTTTTACTAGTAAGTCATCAATGAACAGTGAGAGAACACCTCCTTGTGAATAACCTTTGAGAGATTTTAGTCTCACTGGAAGATGTGGAGATTTTTCGGTTTACGGGCATCGTTCTAACCCAACGGTTAGTGGGATGGTCAATACTCTTCTTGGACATGCCTTCCGAAATCGATTCATATACGGATTCAATATCTAGAAAGGCACATATTGCAATCTCCTTTTATCGGTAGGCCTCTTTAATTTGTGTTACCACATTTAGTAGAACGCCTTCCATGGATCTTTCTTTACTGTATGCATATTGGTGAGGGTGACGAGGTGAACTACTGTTGAGATGGTGTGTAAATCGATAAGACTTTCCATCCTTTTCAGTAAAAATGATGTACGACTTATGGGTC
The DNA here is from genome assembly GCA_949129095.1 of Volucella bombylans. NCBI lineage: Eukaryota > Metazoa > Arthropoda > Insecta > Diptera > Syrphidae > Volucella > Volucella bombylans. The sequence continues at coordinate 85,681,672 of OX422143.1, read as the reverse complement.
GATAAGATTTAGGTAGTTCACTAGGTTTATCTAGTCTGAACTTTTACAATCAGTGCTGGGAAGGTTCCATCTGATGCGGGTTCCATTGTTTAAATGAGTTTATTGCACATTTAACTTTGTCAATGCTCAACATATTTCGAGATAGGATGTTAATTTTGTTTTTGTAGGATAAGCTTGTAGCTTCAAAATTCACATATTGTGTGAGGTCAAGTACCTCTTCTGTTATAGTCTTAATAAAAGATTCTGCTAATAACATAATTTGAAAGGAACTCACCCCGTTTATTGTTTTCGCTGCTACCGCAGATTTTGCTGTGGGTGTTGGCATAACATCCAAGAACGATAAGGCAACTGCGATAGTGGCAGAGTTCGGTCAGGTTCTGCACAAGAACAGGGGGATCGCATCTATATCTCCGGGGTGATAGACTGAGGTGCATACGAACTCTTGGAATGCATTCCCCAGAGGTAGTTTTTTTTTTTTTTATATATAATGAGCGCGCGCTCAAGGGGTTTGTGTACGCTTAAGGTGAGTGTTCACAGCGCGGGCAAAGGAAATTTAGGGAGGAAGAAAAGAGAGGTACCGATGTACATTACTTTTAAATGTTTGCAAGTTATAACGACCAGGAAATGTAACGACAAGGAAATAGATCGGCAGGGCATTCCATAAGCGAGTTGTACGGCTTAGGAACGAATCACGATATTTTAGAGTACGTCCGAAAATGGGCTTGAGGGTATACTGATGAGCATTCATAGCGAGACGGGTGTTACGGTTGAAAGTTTGAATGGGCGGAATGCTACTGGCGATTTCAGTGGAGCACTGGTGGTGGAAATAGCGATAAAACAAAGTGAGACAGGAGACATTACGTCAGTGTTCGAGGGTCTCAATTGATTGACTCGTATTATTGTCATCAATAAGTTTTATCGCACGGTTTTGAGTCCTATCTAGCAGGTGCAGAGATGTTTTAGGAGCACCTTACCAGATGTGGGCATTATACTCCAATTTTGGGCGGATGAATGCCTTATATATTGAGGCCTGATCAGAGGGGGTAAAATATTTCTTACATCGCTTGAGAAAACCTAGACATTTCGCAGCATTTTTGGCGACATCAAATATGTGGTCATTCCAACGTAAGTTGTCATTGACACACATACCAAGAATGGAAAGTTGTTCGGTTTCGACGATGCAAGTGCCATTCATAGATAATGGCTGGGTGTTTAAATTTCGCTTTAAAGACAGCAGACAGCATTGTGTTTTGGAAGCATTAAATTCCACTCTGTTGATAGTTCCCCAATTGGTTATGCTGTTGATATCGGAATTTAATGAGCTTAGCATACGCTGCCGTTCTCCTTCTACAGCCGAAGAGTAGGGCCGTGAGTCCGGAAACGAATACGAAAAGCAGAGAGTACTGTCATCAGCAAAGGAATATATTGGATTAGAAGTAGCAGACAAGAGATCATTAATGAAAATTAAAAAAAGTGTCGGGGACAGAACAGAGCCCTGGGACACACCAGCATTAATTTTGTGAATATCAGACTTGAAACCGTCCAAGACAACTTGCATTGAAAGTTCCGAAACGTAATTTCTAATCCATTGAAGAAAAGAGTCGTCTATCCCAAATGCACGCATTTTCGACAAAAGAGCTTGATGCCGAACTCTGTCAAATGCCTTAGAAATATCAAGTGCAACTATCTTACTTTCGCCAGATTGATGTACGCTTTTGTTCCACTTTTCGGTGAGACATGCCATCAAATCACCAGTTTACCCGTTGCTATGAAAACCATATTGCCGGTCATTGAAAAGTTTTCCGGTTTCGAGATATTTCATGAGCTGATGGTTTATCAGCGTTTCCATGACCTTGGAAAGAAGGGACGTAAGTGCAATGGGTCTATAGGAGGAGAGAGAAGATGATTCGCCTTTTTTAGGGACGGGCTGGACAAATGCTGTTTTCCATCTGCTCGGAAAGAGTAGTAGTTCGATGATTGCTGCCATAAAATCTCTTGCATTAAACCCTGGAATGAGAAGATATTTAATTTTAGAACGGGTCAATAAAGCGGCCCTCGGCCTTCGATCTCCTCGGGCAAATTCTACTATTTGCTCATTATTGTTGATGCCAAATATCTTACCCTTAATAGCCCAAGGTTCACAAATTAGTTCTAGTCTAGTATGGTTTGTTTAAAATGTACGAGATACTTTTAGCATGGTGCAGGTGTCCCAGCAAAACCTTTACTTCCGTTTGGTTTGTTATCACCACTCCGGCGTATGGCAACCTCGCCAAGGGAGTGGCCGTTTGGTACAGGGGCTTTACTTTTGGGTCTATTCGCAGCAGGTGGGTTTTGTATTAATCTGCTCGTTGAAAGAAGCTCACGTGATCTATCACCCTGAGCTGCAGCCGTATCAACGGTGTTGTTTAATAGTCTCATTAGCAGACTACTTCTGATGGTTGTGTTAGAGGTATCTGAAATATTGCCTGAGCTCTTATAATGAGCTGCAGCTTACCGAAACTGTACGCATGACCTTTCAGGTAGTTTCACCACACTGTCATTTACAGCAAAGACCATATGGACGAGATCTTTCTCTTCCACTCTTTGCAGAACTTTCCAGGCTCTGGTGTCAAGACCTAAGTTTTATGCATCCAATGACACGAAAATTTTCTTGTTAGCTAGTCTGGTGCTTTGCGGAAAGAAACCCCTTATTATGTGTGATTTCGGAAATGAATCCTTTTTCACTAAGATCACATTCAGACCGCATTTGTCCTTCACTTTACACACAGTCTGACACGTCCCAGTATATTCATGCATTTCCTGTTAGGACTCTCTTTGTTTCTGACGTCGGGGGAGTGGAATCTTTGATTCAACGGTAAAGTCGAGCAGTTTTTTGAATGGTGCACTCAATATAGAAGTGCAAAAAAAAAGGTTAAAAAATAACCGTATACATAACTATCATTGACAATCTATTTAATCCAGCAAGCAAAAAAATATTGCGGAACCTTCTGCAGCTCATCTGAAATATTTTAACGATTGAAAATACACCTGATTAGAGAAATTCCAGTACCACTAGCCACAGATATACACCTCCAGTTGATTTCATCTTAAAGTGCCAGGGCACACTCACTTCAGAGCACTTAGATCAAACAATGAGCCAGTATCTACTGTATATCCCAAACTCAAGTGACCTTCAACACTAATGGTAATTCAAACTGACTCCAGAACCAATTCCCTTACAAATAAAGGTAGACAACTTTTCATAGAAAATTGCTATTTCTACATTCCACAGATTTACCAGCGTGCAGCAGCAGAAACATTATCATCTACATTATCACAAGCTAAACCGATTAACATTCCTGACTACACAAAGGTGTGCCACTACAAGAAATAACCACAATCACCACTTACATTACATTCACAAGGTGATTTCCCAATTCACTTCGCAGGAAAATCCACTCTCCAATGGCACACCACTCTCCCTTTATCTGTACAAATCACCTGCACGCAAGCTTTGACCTTTCACCGGATAACTGAGAAAAAGGATAATCCAAGAAGAACTGCCGTTGCGAATACGGAATTGATTTTCACTCCTCTCTCTCAAAAAAGCAAAAAAAAAAGAGAATAAAAATACTTTTTTTTTATCTACAAACCAAGCAAAGGTAAAGCCGACTTAATTAGGGGACAAAGGAAACAAACCGACAGAGAAAGGATGTGCGTTAAGGGATTTCACCCTCAGCCAAAGGTATGTTGGGCAGAAGACCGAGCAAAGCTCCGACAAAAATCCTCTAAGCAATTTTACTTGATTGCAAACCCCTACGGGCTAAGGTGATTTTCTTAGGCATCCAGGCATACATACAGCAATCACAAGCAAGAAAAAAAAACAATCCCCAGGGATAGCCACAATTGTATGTACTTGTGAGCTGGTGAGTATCCTAGCTGCCATTGGCAGAGTCCTGCTCGACCACACAAACGTGAGATTTACACCAAACAAATGACCAATTTAGGCAAATCGATAGATGTAGCAAGCGATAATTATAGGATGCCCTGAAGTGGCACTTATGGTTTTAAGATGAAGTCCTTACCTTATACCCAGCTCAATGGTAATTGAGTTCATCTATGACAGTTGCATTCGGGTTAAGCGGTTTGTGCTATAATTTTGTGGTTAACGGCAATACGAACATTGTTTAGATATGCTCATGTAGGGGCATATCTCGAGACATATAAAATAAACCGTTCTGAAGGTTTGGCTGCAATTTAATGGCTTTTTAAGGGTTTTAAAGGCCTCAGTGTAAACGGTTCTCCCACGAGACGGGTGGATGTATTAATTAAGTACCTAATCGATGGCAATATGTATCCACTCTACATATGTATGTTGAGAAATTCCAAAATAAAGCAATACCAAGTTTAACTTAAAAGCATTTCATTGGAATGTTTTGGGGCTTTTTGTCAGCACAAAGTGCATCATGAAGTCATTAGGGTCATAATGCGCATGAGACGTCGGAATACATTTATCTACTCTATCTACAGTATGTTCATGGCAATCCAAATTTTTTGTTCAGAATAATCGGTTAATGCCACCGATTTGGCACGAACAAATAGTTGGAGGGTATTTCAGGAACAAGCTAGGAACTCAAATTTCATCTAAAGACGAAAGACAGGTTAATTTGATTGTGTATTATGCTTTTTTAAGGATTATACCGAAAATTGTGGGATATCGACCTTGTCATTTTGCCTTTACCACATGGATAGTAATGGTTAACGCCAGTTTGTTTAGAAATGAGAAAGAGCCTCTGACGCCCAACATCTTGAAGCTATGCCAGAAAGCCCTATTTCACGCCACAATGTGGCACTATCGAAGATTTTCTGAGCGGCAAAGAATGTTTGGATACCGTCCTCCATCACGTATCATGATGGTTGGTTCTGACCAAGCAGCCGCACTAAAAAAATAGTTGAAGACTACATCACTTGTTGTAAAGGCGTAGTCCAACATTAATTTAATAGCTCATGCTGCCAGGTACCGTTAGAACTCCACCATAGGAAGAATGAGGGGTGTCCGATCCAATGCTAACTGCGAGAAACTATACATATGCACAGCTAAAGTCATTCGAGGATTTTTCGGCATCTAAATAGATTATCGAAAAAGAGATGGTGGCAAAGCAGTTTTCGGCAAACGAACCCCAGTACTTATACCCACGTAGTAGGCACGATGATTTAAATGCCTTAAAGGACGTTATGAAGCTTTGAGTATAGAAAAACTCACTATTGCCATTCGGAAAACGACTTTTAACTACGCACGTCGAATGTTTAAAATCTAAACAGTCAATGTACCGTCGAACATTTAAAGAGTTGCCGACGCCGCTTCAATGCAGATATCACTATCTTCAAATGTGATGTGACAACTACTATGCTAATTGCAATAGAGATCAAAAGCAGTACCTATTTGGATGTGGATTTGTCATCAGAGAGAGACTTAGGTAAAAACTTATGAACTTCAGGCATCTGAAAGAAGGCGTAATTACAAGCCCCCACAAATAAAAAACTCATTTTCCCATACCGGCTCCTCGAACAGAAGTATGAGCATTGTCCTAAGAACGATGTTAAGACCACCGTTGGTAATTTTAACGCAAAGATAGGAAGGAAGAGTGGGAATACACTCAGAATGCGTCACACCTAAACATTCATAGAGTTACTTGGAAATACTTTAAGTTACTTGATTAAAATATCGTCATTGATAGCATAGCGATTGACGCAAGCTAGCTGAAAAGTAATTTTGATTTTATTCATTTTTTGTTTGTTAACATTTGTTTTGAATGTTGTTTTTTTTTTTTGGTTTAGCAGAAGAAAGAAAAAAAAGATAGATGTTTAACACAGTCAATCAGAGAACAGACACAGAGCGTTGCGTATCGTTTGAACGCAAACAAAGGACCAGGATTTCAACTGGAGGTTTTTGTTTTTAGTTTTTTTAAAGTTGCCATATCTAATGTGTTAGATTTCACCCGGCCACCACCACAAAATGTCTTCAGTTTTTCAGTTTTAAATGCATTTTATTTTCTTAACACTAGCTCTTACATTCTAACAAAAAATGCTTAAATGCTAGCTTACAATTACCTAACAATCTTATGCTAAGTTACTGGCCCCACACAGGCACTTTAATTTACTCTTAATTCTTATATCTATGTCTTTTGATTTTATCTACATATTACTACTTATTTTATACTCGTATACTTACGGCTAAGAAAAAATTTGTTTACAAAAACTTAGCATATGGACATTTGTTTAATTTTTTATAAAAGCTTAGTATCTAACTTAAAATAAACCTTAGCCTACCTAGCCTAAATGCACAATACACACATAAAAACACATACACATTATACACAATCATATACATATATCAGTATACACCTTTGTATACACTGATATATGTATATGTTTCTTAAATGCTAACCTAAGCCTATGTAAGCTAGCCACCGCTATTCACAGAGCAAATAAATTGGTCAGCTCTGCCTCATTAGTGAGGCTGGTCCGTAATTGACGGAAACGACGACGAAATTTCTTCTCTTGTAATGTGCCATCGAGTCAGCTTAATTACGAAGTTGTCTACTCGTATTAGGTTCGCCTTGTTATAAAGGACCTCTTTAGGATAAAATTGTTTGTACTCCGACTCTGGTGTTCTGTACAAGCGAGGGCAAGCCCTAACGCACGCCTTCTCAAACACCCGAATCTTTTCCATTGAGCTTGCTCGTACATTGAACCACATGGGACAACCAAATACCAGCATGGGCCTAATAAGGGCCATGTAGCAGATTACCTTTACCCTCACATCGAGTTGGCTGCTATAAAACAGTCTCTTTGTAAGGGCAAAAGCACCTTTAGTTCTGGCCAGAGCAGCATCTACATTTTTGCCAAAATACAGAAACTGATCTAGCCAGATCCCAAGGTATCTGACTACATTTCGACAGGCAAGAGGTTGTCCGTGTTGTCCAATGATAGAGAACTTTCGCCAATTTTTTCTGGTATCCCTAGAGGCTCCAGACAACGGCGTCATAAAGAGAATGATTTCCGACTTCTGAAAAATGATTTTCAACTTCCAGTCATCGCAAAATCCTCTTATCTTATCGAAGTCACTCTGCACGAGAGTATTAATGACCTCGATTTGTTGACCTGTTTTGTACGCTACCAAATCGTCTGCGTACGCATTAGTATGGGGAAGTGAACCTATCAAGTCGCTTGTAAAAATGTTGAAAAGGATCGGCGAATTGACTGCGCCTTGCTGAAGACCATTTTTAATTTGAAATATTCCAACAGAAGTCACATCGCCATTCTTCACGATGAACTGTCAGTTAGTTAGCATATTATAAAGAATATACAGGAGTGGTTTACTGATCCCCAGCCTAGTCAGCTTATAGAAAAGACCCTCTAACCATACGGTGTCGAAGGCCTTCTCCAAGTCAACAAGGCACTGTTTCTTTCCTTTGTTCCATTGGATATCAGAAACCAGTTTAGACGCGGCATGTGTGATATCATGTCCCGCCTTAAAACCGAATTGATTATCCGAAACTATATGTTTGTCATCAACCCACCTAGACAGAGCTCTATTGATTACTTTTTCAAACGCCTTACTGATATTCGGAAGGAGACTTATACCGGATTGGATATATCCTTTCCCTTTTTGGGGATAGGTTGAACCACCGCCGTTTTCCAATGCGTTGGATAATGTGCATTATTCATTACATTATTAGACAGGGTAGTGTAAATGTCCACCGCTTCTAGAGGAAGATGTCGAAGCACGATGTTTGGAATACCATCGGTCCCCACTGATTTCCTAACTCTGATTGTGTCGAAGATCTCATGGAGTCATTCCTTCGAAATGAACGGGGGTAGGTCACCCTCTCTGGCAATGACATTATTTGCCATATTTCCGTCGCTGAACCGGGTGAACCCAGAGCCCTCGCATCGCCAGTTCTCTACTTCATTTCGAATGTAGAAATCGTGCACCAAGACGCGATTGTGCAGGTCATAATTGAAGCCAATGGTGTCAGTGGCCTTGTATACTTCCTGGAAAGTCGCCCCTATTGCCTCAACTTTCTCCTGTGGGTCCTCGATCACAAAGAAGTCGTCGTCATCAGCGGACTCATTCGGATCAATACCTGCTATTGTCAGTAACCGTTCGTTGTCTGTTGTCCGGGCTATTTTAAGACACTGAAGGTCGGTTTGATTTTTTCTCCGAAATAGTTTATTTATTTGCGGAAACATATTCGGGTTGCTGGTGTTTACAGCCCGAACCTTGTTGTTCCAATACAAACTTACAGAAATTCTGTAATTCTCTTTTATTAGCGTTTGAATATTTTTAATCGACGACTTCAGTGTCCTAATCTCCGGTTCTTGTCGGTCAGTTAACTGTCTGTACAAGTTTTTAAGTCTTGACAGAAGTCTACTTTTCTGTCGGTGCAGTGCGTCAATAGTAGGATTGCGAAACAGGTCTTCGTTAGTCGTACGTCGATACCGCGGTATTGTAGTGTCCATAGTCTGTTTAATTGTCTCGTCCATTTGTTTTAGGTAATTGTCGATCTCCTCGTTTGACAAATTCCTATTGGACGGTGGATGGAGCGTGTTTGAGGAGAGCGCTCTTGTCAAGGTTGCGGAGAAGCGTGTCAATCGAGTCTTACTGTAGTTGTAAGAATATCTTTGGACAAACTCCTCCAATTCCGCAATTTCATTGGGAACCGTAATTTCGGTGCTAAAACCACAATGGTCGCTGTCATACACGAATGTGCGCAGACAGTTTAATGTTTGTAAATTCGCACCTGTCAGTCGTATACGTTCGTCGTACAGCAGTATATCCAAATAAGACCCGCCTCTGGGAAACGACGGGTTATCCGTCGCTTTAAGACCGAGTCTGTACATGACATCGTGCTGAACCCACCAATCGAGTAGTAGGTTCCCTCTAGTATTTGGCAAATTATTTCCCCAATCTCTGTGTCTAGCGTTGAAATCCCCGCCGATTATAAAATAATTCTCCCCCGATTCCAGCCTCAGAAGTCGAAAAAGCGTGTCGAGCTCCGTAATGAATAAAGTGGATTGTGAGGCCTCAGGTGCATAAACAGAGGCCAAGTACAGCCGCTTTCCACTGCGGAGCGGGATGTAAACGACGACTGTCTCCAACACCCGGTATCTGCGCAACACGCCCTTTTACACTCTGTGAAATTTTATACCTTCTTTAATGAAGATCGCGACACCACCTCCACGTTTGGATCTGGGCCGGTTTCTTCTTCTAACAATATAGTTATTGTACTCCAGTTTGTGATTATCGGTTAGCTTGGTTTCGCTAGCGAAAAGCACATCAGGAGTTTGGTCTTGTAGCAATTTAAACATCGCGGCTCTTCGTTCGATCCTAATTAGTGAATTAACATTCACCGCAAAGACCTTCAAAGTTTGCTCCACCATGTGCATACTCATTACGTCATGTGTTGCATTAGGCCCGGCAGCAGCGCGTAGATCTGGTCCACCCGCTTGGCCTGTACATGCACCTGCTTTTGCAGCTGAGCCATCTGCCCTTGGATTGCGAGCAAAATGGCCAGCATGTTAGGTGCAGCTTCCGTTGTTCTCGGCATTGGCGCCAGAGAAGCAACCGTCGCTTGCTGTACCGTAGCCCCCCTACCTGACGCCATTTGGGCGTAGGAAATTTGAGACGTGACGGCTGGTGTTTGAAACCTAACAGGTGAACGTTTGACCTCCACCTTCTGCTGCCGAGCCAGTTTTGCTTTTTTAATGTCAGCGAACTTAGGACAACCTCGATAGTTTGCGGTGTGTCCCACGTTCCCACATAATACGCACGAGAGCTGCGTCCTATCGGATGCTCCGTCCCTACCCAGAGCACACTCCTCGGAGCTGTGGTTCTTTGCGCACTTCACGCATCGAGGCTACATTTGGCAGTTCCACGCGGCGTGCCCGAACCTCTGGCAGCGAACGCATTGTAAAACGCCTTGGCTCCTTTTTAATTTTTCCCAGTGAACCACCTGGTAGTCTAGGACATTGATTCTCCTTAGACTATCCAGACGACTTTCGGGACTGAGCTACACCAGGAAGAACGGGAGACTCCGTTTCTCCCGCCTGGCTTTACCCCTACAAACTTGAGTCCTTCGCACTCCTTTTCTTTGAGCAGCGCCAGGATCTCCTCAGGATCAGTAGATGATTCCAACCACTTCAGCAGCATCGATTGCAGCTTTTCACACTTCGGTGTGAATGAGTATTGCTCCGTTTTCGTTTCCTTTAGGAGCTCTTTCACTTTCGCGTAGCCCTCCACTGTATTATAGTGGATGGCATGGCGATCGTTCCCCAATCTCATAATTTTAAAATTATTACCAATGACCAACCTACACAGGTCCTTGGTTGCATTTACCTCTAGTTTATAGGTGTTGATAGGAGGCACCTTCTCCTTCTTCTTCTTCTGCTGCTGCTGCTGTTGATGTTGTTGTTGTTGTTGTTGTTGCTGCAGCTGCTGCTGCTGTTTTTGCGGCTGCCTTTGTTTTTGCTGATGCCGTTGTTGTGGCTGTTCTTGTTCTTGATGTTTTTTACGTTTTTGTTGGTGTTGTTGTTGGGTCGGCTTTGGAGCAAGCAACGTCTGCTGTTGTTGCTGGGATTTTTCTTCCTCTTCCCTCTTCCTTCTAACCATTTGCCATTCTTTGATGGCCAGTACCCTTTCTTGTAGCATTTTGATGCTGCTACTTATGGCCTTCATATCTTCCTCTTCATCTTCTGACTCGCTCGGTGCCAATGAAGCGAAGCTATTGCCTTCCCTCGCTCCTTCAAGCAGTTTTACAGAGAAAGTCGGAAGGGAGGGACGTTGGACTAAGTTGGAAGTTGGCCTTAGCTTCCTCCTTCTCTTAGCTGTTGCTATTTGGCTTGAATTGCTTGAACCTGATAATTCAGCAGGTCCCGCTATTGGTATAGCGGACCGCTCTCCACACTCCATCACGTGCTGTTTACTACAACACTTTAACTTTTTTTTTTATTATGCCTTCTAATTTAATTTAAAAAAGAAAAAGAAAAATGTTTTTACACGACGCGGAGTCGAACCCACAACCTTTGCTGTCTCAAGCGAACACAGTATTACTTAGCTAATTGGAGCCTAAATCCAATTCGTCAAATGTCGTAATTAAGGGAATCAACTTCTCACTTTCTAGCTGAACACGTTTAAACTCCGCGGAGGTGTATGAACGACTCCTACAAAAGGTCTTATTTGACATAGATTGACGAGAAGCACCCAGCGAAAAAAAAGATATTCAAGCCGGCGCGGCGCTGCAAAGAAGAACAAGCACTGCTCATGAACTCTATGAGAAGCTGTCAATCAATACCACGTAGAGAAGCTTTTGCAGAAATGATGTTTAAAATTTCTACCAAAGGTGAAAGGAACTTGAGAAAGACACAATTACTGAGATAAGCATGTAGAAGTCAGGATGGGAACATAAAAGTAAAGTCACAAACTGTGCTGATATTTTGGATGGATTACTTTTGAAGACTGTTTAATTTAGAAAACAACATTCTTCTATCAGGCAAAATTAGCCATTCAAGTACCAAACCAATAAGTCAGCTGATTTTCGGTCAGATCTGCATAAAGTTAGGATAAAAAGATATAAAAACGGCGACATTGACCTTGTTAGTGGGAATAGAAAAAGAAAATATTGGCTTAGATGGTAAGAATGTGGTGAACGATTGAACCAGTTAACTTCTTCCAGATATATTAAAAAGGTTGTTAACTGCCATTGGTGGAAAGGCAGCGAGCGCCATATATTTATAAGCCTTAATTAAGGTATCTAGTAAAAAGTAATACAGCCCTTTCCGCAGCTCGATACTCAAGACAATAAATAAGCAACAAATTATGGTTTTCTTATTCAATGGCTTGTAGTCTCAACTTACCTCTTTAGGGGATCACCCCCATTAGATAACCCGAAATTAACGTATTTAAGACAATATTATTTCAAAGTTAATATCTACTTTTGTAGTTCTATAATCCTACGATAATTAGAAACGTAACTTCTTTATAAAGGTGATTTAGTGTTGGGCTAAGCTCTATCTTACGAACAATACGAGTATATCAATATGCGTGTGGCACTTCACTGTTGTCTTCTTCTATAATTAATAAAATAGCATCCTAAAAAGTATATAAAGATACAATTAAAATCCTGCAAAAAGCTGAAAGCAAGTAGTCTTTATCTGATGAGGCTAACAATTTCAATGTCGACAAAAATAATTTGACCCTTGCCCTTTGATCATCTTTATATCCATTGTAAAATTACCTAAAATTTTGACAATATCCCACCATAACAGTGCTAAAAAATTAACAATTCACAACCTTACGCACGGATTCGTCGTTTTGATCTTAATTAAAATATCGTATACGACCCTTGATTGAATTTACGCCAGATATCCGCATCAATTCACATTCTACGAGTGCTCAACATTCCGGCGTCCGATGGAAAACGATTTTGGATGGCAAAATCCAATTCCGATTTCACGAAAACCCTGGAATGTTTTGGTTAAAGTTTTTATTTTTATTTATTCGTTTTTCGACTTTCTGCTGCCAATCACTTTGAAATCTGCGCAAAGAATTTGAATTGATTTTAATTAATTCTGCAATAAATGACCAAATCAGGCATCTCCTTTTGCCTTACTATATTGCCAGATGCATGGTATTGAATTTTTTTTTAATTTTTCGCTATATTCCATCTCGTGCCGAAAACTTCAAATCACAGCATAATGCGCCATTTACATTTGAACCAAGGTTTGCGTTGAAATTGTAGCCACGTCCATGAGCTTGCACAGGAATTTATTTTTCATGTATAGTAAAAACATAAGGAAATCTAAAAGACACTTTTATTCTTTGCAAAAAGGAGAAGAACGTATTATGATTATCTTAGTCCGAACACGGATAAATCCACAAAGGTAACTTTTCACCCGCTGGGTGGGGCTGTAGAGGGAACATTACACAAAGCCATAGCCAACATCCTCACTGTTCCATGTTTCCTAGGGTAGCTTTGATCTTATATTAGGAATAGACCTAGAAGTAGAATGATTTATTGTTGACTGAGATCAAGCCTGAATGGGGAAGTAGAAGTGATGATTGTAAAGAAGAGTTCTGATAACATCATAATTGTAGTTTCTGGTAAATTTCGCCCTAAATTAGGGCACCTTAATTTTGAATTTTTTGCAATTCACATAGTTATGTACAAATGTACATATGTATATCGAATAGCGGGGGAAAATGAAACCAGCAAAGGCATTAGGCGTTATTAAAGCTAAGAAGATGGTTCAGAGTGACCATGAATACAAATAAACAATTCATAACCTTATATAGCAACGCATATACATGACCGATAATCACCTATCAAAACTTGGAAAGCTTGTTCTTATGAGCTCTAGAATTTTTTTTAAGGATTAACAAGGGGAATATCTTGTCATGAGACAGTCTTCATCTTTAATAATTATGAAGAACGGTTCATAAATTATATCCCTGTATCTTCATACTGAAATTGTTATTGCAGGCTATTTAAATATACTCAATGCTAGCTGGCTTCGACATTCTGGACATACAACACCCGAGGACGATGTTTACAGATCTTCGCTGCGGAAAACAGCTTGACCCAGCTTGTAAACGAACCCTTGTGGGTACCTGACTTTGATAGTCATACCACCAATACCCTGGGCTTGTTTTCAACTTCCCACCCTGATAAGTATACTGTTAATGAGCTTTCTCCTCTAGGCTTGTCTGACCATTGTGCTATATCAACTTATTTCTTGTGCACCGAACACACAGTTAGAGAAAGGGTTTCTAAAAGAACCGTATGACAATACGAGAAAGCCAATTGGAACGAACTTAGCACCTTCTTTAGAAATTCTAACTGGTCGTTATGTTTGCTCGATAACCACGTGGATGCCGCTGCTGGTATGATCACAGACATTATTCTCTTTGGAATGAGACAAATTATCCTACATCGGATAGAGAGTATCAAACCAAAAGAAAAGGCTTTTAACCCAACGCAGAATAACCGAACAAAGTTCAAACAGCCAGGAACGATTGTAACGTCTTTCTTAAGAGCGTGAAATTTCAATATGACCAAAAGTTGAGGCAAAAAATACTACAAAGCCCTAAAGGTAGCAACAATTGTTGACCAAGACTAATAGAAATTCTGCGAATCGGCGAATCTTTTCCTCTCTCCTCCTACAAACCCGTTGCACTTACTCCTTTGTAAGGTCATGGAAACGCTGATAAATCGTCAGTTCATGAAGTATCTCGAAACGCCATGACCGGAGAGATGTTTTTCGTAACAACAGGTTCACTTATAATTTGATCTCATATCTCACAGAAAAGTGGAACCAAAGCGTATATCGATCTGGTGAAAGCAATATATTATAATTGCACTTGATATTTCGAAGGCATTCGGCAGAGTTTGGCACCAGGCTCTTTTATCAAAAATGCATGCTTTTGCGACCGATGAATCCCTTCTTCAACGGATTATAAATTACTTTACGGAACGTCTAATTCAAGTTGTCTTCCACGGTTTCAAGTCCGGTATCCACAAAATAAATGCTGGCGTGCCACAGGGCGTCGTTCTGTCTCCGACACTCCTTTTAATTTTCATTAATGATCTCTTATCTATTACTTCTAATCGAATATATTGCTTTGCTGACGACAGTACTCTCTTCTTTTTATATTCGTCCCCGAACTCACGTCCCTGCTTTTCGGCTGTAGAACGGGAACGGCAGCGCATGTTAAGCTCATTAAATTCTGATATAAATAGCATCACCAATTAGGGCACAATAAACAAAGTGGAAGCTAATGCTTCCAGAATAAAATGCTGCCTTATGTCGTTACAGCGAAATCCAAGCTACCAGCCATTATCCATGAATAGCAATTGCTTTGTTGAAACCGAAAAACTTTCCATTTTCGGTATGTGTATCAATGGCAGCCTACGTTGAAATGACCACATATTTAATGTCGCAAATGTTGTTGGTATTTCAAAATCGACACATCATTACTCTCAGTGCCGTGCAGTATTGTTGCGTCTTAGCTTTTTTTTAAAACCTAATATTACAATGAGGTGTTCAGCATTAGGCAATCATCCTCATTTTGAACATAGCTCTTCATTTCCTGTCATTGCACGGTTTTGATCACATGTGACTTTTTTATCATGTACTATTCCTACGCCGGTATCTCACATGCGTTTGTAGTTCTCAAAGAAAACTCAGCACAGTTTTATCGTATATATCTCCCACCTCCAAGACACCCAGGGAATCTGGCATTCTAAAGCAGCTTTTCTTAAGTTAGCAGGAACTTGAGAATCCCATCGTTGTCCGAATTTCACCGCTGTATTGTATTTGTTGTTGTTTTGTATCTTCTTCTTAACCATCGCATCTGTTACATATGCTTTGCTGCACGCGATCTAAAAGTGCCTTAACATTTCACGTGCATATCTTAAATTCGTTGCCCTTGTTTTGTTTTTATGGGTCATTAACAGTAAAACTGTTTTTGTGTAGGGGGGTATTCAACCCCACAAATAATACCCTAAAGGGCCACACCCTTCTGTGACCTCTCGAACAAAAGGGAGCTGGTTAATTTGGAGTCAATAATTTACTTCGGGGATGTGGAAGATGTCACGAAAGTTATGTTGCATATGTCCTCCTTCTGATGGTAAGTCACCTTGCTCGACAGTTGGGCTTATAAATTTATTATAGTAAGTCAAATTTCTGGTATACATATACCACGAGAAAAAGTACAATTGATGTGGAGAAATATTTACAACAGTAGGCCTCGCCAGCTTGTACTTAGTTAATAAGGGGAGATTGACAGGTGCAGGGATATAGGGTAGTTTGAGACTGTCTGCTAATCCAATCTTACTGATTGCGAGGATATAATCAAACATATTCGATAGAAATTGCATTACATACATTACATCCGTTGCTAATTATTGTAATTAAATTTTCTGCGACATCGTATCCGTGAAAAGTGATTGCATAAAGTGAATTTTATCAAAATAAAGACAGCAACCTGGTAAGTGCTTATTTACTAAAGTTTCATCCACGTTGCGTCGCTGTTCTTGATGAGACCATGAGTATTGACTTTCTTTCCTAGAAGCTTGCGAAACTTAAAGGCCTCGTTGGTTTCTGAAACTCATTCTTTAAATCTGTTCCAGAATCGTCGTTTACCCTGTATTATTATATGGGAGGTGGGCGTGGTGTAGTTGCACTAGCAATCGCTTCTCACTCAGGGGGTCAAGGTTCGAATCCTACTCGTGACAAGTTTTTCATTTGTGTAATTGGAACTCAGTCAGAAAAATCTGTGTGTGAAAGCTTAACACTGACATTTAGATTAGGCTATTGTAGAGTTTCAAGCACAAAACAAGTGCGAAAATTGATAATCTTCGAATCATTCCGAGTGAAAAGAAAAAACTCTCCGTCCTGTTCGGACTCGCACACCCGGAGAGATAATATCGAAACCAAATATACCTGAGTTTCAAACCACTATATACAACAATGTTTTCCTTTCTCTTCCTTCTATCTTTACTCCCGCGCCCTTGCAACAGTAAAAGGGTATCATAACCCCTTAGGCGCGCGTAAATTATAAAAGAAAATATATATATACATAAATTGCGTTTTATTTTATTTATACGGGTCGCATGACATATCGCCCAGATTGAACTTATCTCTATTATGATTTCAAGTTCTTAGCTCTTAGTTATCTTTCTCTTCGTTTCGTTTATTTGCTTATTGCCTCACCTATGTCCTTAAAATTTTCAATAGAGGTATCTAAATCTTCTTGATATTTCCTTACTATTGCCGTATTTGTGAACTTACCCCGGTGTTCTCTCCCGGAATTTCAATAGACCGACCTTTGTTTGAGATTAATTTAAAACTCTATTCCTCTGTGATGGGTATATTAGCTTCCTCAACCACTTTCTGCTTCCTAATTACAATATTACCCTCATATAGTGCTCGTCATTAACGTAATGTCATTGGCTTCCTGCCTGTGGGCTCGTTGCCCACATTATTACAGATGTTAAGATAAGACATTGATTGATTAGATCAAAATAAATCTTTATTGTCATGTAGGCAAACCGGCTGCCATAGCCTAAAATTGCTTCTTTCTTACACAACTTACAACAAAAATAGAAAAGAAAAACAGTCGTAAATTTATAAGGTACTTAGCTTTCGCAATTGTCACATTCAACACGTTTTAGTATACAAATATACTACAAACTATCCATCTGTTCACCACTATGTACGAGTAATTGTAATTCCAAACCTTTGACATTCTCCATATACGTGCGTACCACAAGAATGCGGCTACAGTAGGTCTGAAGGAAGGAAGAATGGGGTTCTTGTTTTTCTTTCCTTCTAAAAGGCCTATGAGTACTTGCCGGTGTTATTATCTGTTTGTTTAAGTAAAAAGTTTTGCACGCACTTTCCTTTCGTTGTTAGGTTCCGTGAAAGTTTATCTTTGTATTGCGCAGAAATTCGCAGAAAAAAAAAGAAAAAAAGATACCAAAAAGAGGAGAAAAAACCTTTAAAAAAAGGACTTTCAAAAAGAGCTACGAAAAAAAATCAAAGAAACACAGAAACTTTTTACTTGGCACCCATTAAAATGTTTGCATATTTAACGAAATGTTTGTCGTTATGTTTTCTTTCTAAGTTTTTTTTTGTTTTTGGTTCATCCTACATCCTCTGCTCCTTAGTTACACCCAGAAAGTTTTCCGGGGGAAAAAAAAACAAGAAAAGAATAAGTTAGTTCCATCAGTCGTCGTCCTAAGTACTTGAGGACACAAAATTTCCGCGAATAATTTAATTTTCTTTTTGTTATTTAAAAATAAACATGTAGGGGCCAAGCGATAAGAACGAGGGGAGATTCTCAAGATACCCCCACAGGAGTGCTCGAATTTTAGATATTTGTATGAGTAACATATTTGCTTACTTGTACTCTCGCAGTGGCAAGCTCTATGAATTTGGATTATGACATCAAAGATACGGAGTCCTGCGGAATCCGAGGTAGTCATGCTGATGGTGGTGGTGTTGGTGGTATTCCTGCTTACCAGAAGATGTCAACAATTTGAAATGAAGTGCTTTTATTTAATTGCACAATTAATTATGCAGAAAAAAAGACACCGAAATTGGATTTGGCTGGCTGGTGAAGTGAACGTAGATCAGTGTAAAGCATGGGATGATGAGGTAGTTCATTTCTCTTTTTTTTTCGGTTGTAGGCCCATCTAATGGAACGATGTCATTTGGTAGACAAATGTAGTGATTATGCCGTTTATGGGTGGGTAGAGAGATGGAAGTTTTTGAGCGAAAGCAATTTATATTTCGGAGAATTGTTTTTTTTTTTTTTTGGGTATACGAGTACATGCCAATTGAAATGAGTGTTTAAGATTCATTAGGTTGGAACACGAAACTTTAATGAATTACAAATTCGAAGGTGTCCTTCTGACTAAGGTAAATGGGATGTGGTCCAGTAAGCTTTTGTTATTGATTGAAATCATTCGCAATATTTCGGGATTTAGATACTACTTAAAAAAATATGATATTTCCTTAAAACCCAAGGGACCATGCCAGCAACATTCATACACGATACGAGTAGATCATTTTGCCATACAGTAGTACCCTTCAATCTAAATGCAAATAACTCCCTCGCAATCCCTTATGGTATGATATAAGATATTCCAAAAACAATCAGATATACAACGAAAGGTTTAAGTGTTACTGTACAGTGTGAGGAAGATATGGAAATATAAAGGCGGAACCGATGAATATCTCAGAATACGGGGGATATAATGGTGGTGCTTGATAGCCGCAAAAAATTATTTTACAGATGGGAACAACATTCCCATCAGAATCTTCAGAAGTACATAGATTAATACGATCTGAGGCTACAATATGCCTTTAAGAAGAAACTGCAACAAAAATGAGGAAAGAGTTATAGCATAGTGTCAAAAGGGACAAACGTAATTTCATTAACACTCTGCTCTTGAAAGTAAGCAGATGTGACACCAGAATCGACTACAGCATTATAAA
This sequence comes from Volucella bombylans, assembly GCA_949129095.1. NCBI lineage: Eukaryota > Metazoa > Arthropoda > Insecta > Diptera > Syrphidae > Volucella > Volucella bombylans. Next base: position 85,662,628 of record OX422143.1, on the reverse strand, counting down.
GTATTTAACTTACAGTCGGAATTACAAATAACAAGTACTAAAAGGATTATATGGCAGGCAGGTGACTTCGGTTGTTCAGTTGTGGATCAAATTATCAGACGGACTACACGTTCGAAATATTACTAAACCAGTTCAATACTACATTATGCAGGTTTCCCGTTAGTGCAGCCGGATATCTCAGACACTACTATAAAGGAAATATACTGCGAGGACCTTTATACGTTTAATTGCTGAAATTGGCACAGACCGCAATATCTATTGCCGAACAAACTCTCAACAATTCCCATGAAATCTGAAATACTAGTACTGCTATGCACGATTTCACCCAAGCATCCTAACCTGGTTTGCTTAAAGTTGCAGTTGGGCATATGAAAAAATATTAGATTCTCAGAAAAGAGCATGAGAACCGTGTTATTGAAAGTTTTACTAAGGGCCAAAGTGTACATTGTAAGACAATTAACAAGAACCTGTAAAGGTGAGCAACTAGGTTTAATAGTAAGATCAAAGTTGAAGACTACACGAGGACTAATTTTAAAGATTTTGTCGGAATAACTTATGCTGGAGAAAGAAGCCACATCACCGTTTGGCTGATTTAAAAGAAAGAAGATTCTTGACTATACCAGCTATTGAGGTGTAAGTCTACTAAACATTGCTCAATTGAGCAAATAAGGTAACATGTATAGGAACAACTTACACTTATAACTTTGGCACCATTTGTCGTCAGATTGTACAAAATAACGACGATAGAAAATGCTCACTGATCAGTCAAATTTAGAAACATTTGCCCCGAGACCAGTAATGGGCATGGTTCCAAATGTCAAGTAAGTTAAGGCGAAGTTATATGTTACCATGTAACATTTCCAACATCTTACATGAAAACCAACACCAGAGATGAAATGTTACGAAAGTTCCTGAATCGATTTGCATGTGCTGATAGCATTAGTATTATTGACAGAAGGTAGCGAATTCTTACCCGTATGTTGCAAACAGTTTATCAATATAATACATTTATGTATGCACCCCATTTTCCCAATAGGGATTCAATGACCTCACGCATATGATCCTTAAACAGGTGTCATACTTGTGTTTCATTAAAATTCGCAGTCAGTAATTGAAATTTTAGGCCGTTATAATCGTCTCGATAAGCAAACAATTGAGCGTTGAGTGAAAAAAATCGAATAGACTTATTCACTCCATAGTGTTCCATACCGCTAGAAGTGAAGAGCATATTGCGACTGTACGCGAGTCGGCAACTGATCTCAAAAGCAGGGCATCTCTTAAACCTCCCCATGGCTCCACTTGGATGAACGTAGTTTCGCATATAGCTTCCAGCCCTAGCAACGTAACCAAAGTCGCACCAGAAATTCCCATTGTTTGAGTGTAAAACTGACAAACAAATGAATTAGAAACACTGATTCAGTGTACAAAATAAAAACTAATTTATTCGCGGTACTGATAGATAATCTGAGAGGAAATTCTTTAAAACCATGAAGTAAACTATCCAATCCAACAATCCCCTGCAAAAACCAAAATTATATTTTGCAAACATTTCTTCAACTTGTTTAAATAATTAATGGAGATCCTTTCAAAAGCTGAGGCTGACAATTATATAAACTCGTAATTCAATGGCACCGCAAATGAAGTCTTTTGTCAGTCGAACTTCCCAGATAGATGCTGAAGGCTCAACTTTATCCTTGATCATAGTGGTTCGAACTGCTGGTTATTTCTCTCAAAGTTTGCCTTTATTCTCGCTTTGCTGTTGGTCGTGCGGTATTTTACCAGAGTTTTTTGAATATTTTAACAAATTGTTGTCTGTCCAAAGATCACAAGTGTAACATACTACATGTATAAGAATTATACAATTTCGTTTCTAGAAATTTCTCAGAATAATATTATTTTTCAATGTTGCTTGAAAATTGGTAGTGATTCATCCAACTAATATACCGGTAAAAAATAAATCTGATATCCATTCATAATTTCCTGCGTACCAGCGCCATACATTCAGAAAATAAATTAATATCGAAATGTCGAATGTCACAATAATTATGGCTAAAAATTTACAAATAAGAATCGTATTACATGAAATCCATATAAAATGGGGTCGAGAAACTAATACAGATGTATTGTTATAGAATGGAAAAAAGTAAAATTGTAGTTGGCATCATATTAACAGCAGTCGGCGGATGAAGGTATACAATACTTTTGCTAAGCAATATTTCATGTAATATTTATAAAAAAAGAGCGGCACGTTCTGAAACGGGGCACAAAACAAAAAATGTTCACTATCAACACTGAATAAGGTAAACCGCGAAAGGTAAAAGATTCTAAAGTGATATTGGTGAAATGTTAATAAGTCGGCACCAACTTTAGTTTTCCAGAAACTACAGAAAAACCAATGAAAACCGGCATCAGTCGAGAAAGTAAACTGAGCGCATAAGCTGTATGGAACAACTTTGGGATTGTGATGTTACAATTAAAATATGTCCTTTAAAAGCCCACATCAATAAAGAAAATTCTGCAGTTGTTGGCGACTGAAAAATGATAGTGGCGGTTATAAAAATGTTACGAATGTTAACGGATATGACAAAACTTGGTGTGCTAAGATGTACACTTGATAATCAGATAGTTAAGCCATTTTCAACGAAGGATGTGCAAATAACCTGTTTAAAAAGCGTTAGATACGCAAATTCCAGCCGAGTTTCAACGAAGAAATTGGAAGAACAAAAATTTGAATTCACAAATGAAGTGTTTCCTATTTTTTTTTAAATGAACTTAACACACAAGTGGGTATGAGTACACTTATGATGACAAAGCGTGTGTTATGTTTTCCGGAGAAAGAAAGATATCAATGGCTACTTCGCTCCAGGGGTGGCATCCAACATTTAATGGGGAGACTAAATTATTAGTGCAAATTGACTTGATGTTGTATGTATTGAGGCAACCATTCATCCCACGAGATTTTAGTTGCCTGAAAAAAAATCTTTCGGTCATGGCTAGCATTGAACCCTGAACTGTCCGATTACCACTTGAGCCATAGCCAACCTCAAGAAACATTAACAGACAATTGGCCTCAACATCAAGGTGACCCAAAATAGGGCGGCCTACAACTGAGACCCGCAAATTTAACCATCCCATTAGCGGCGAAATGGCAATGCAGGTACAATATATTGGGGAAATATTGTATGTATTGTATATATTCGTAGATGTACTATATGCGTTACATATTTCAAATGTTCATAAAATAGAATAATATTGATGGTCAAAAATGGTCTTTTGGAAGACGGCTTTTCATGTGATATTTTTTCTGCTATACGTTTGATTTATATCTCGAAATCTTTCAATTCAAAGTATTTTCTTTAAGCATTCGTCTTTCAGTCTGTAGCGATGTTTGTATTGTACTTCATGTTCAGCCTCCATTTGGACTCTGATTTATGAAGACCTCAGAAAGGGATTGGATAGATAGTTCAACTATCTTTCTCTCGATTGCAAGTGTAAGTTTTCATATTTTTTCGCGTAGAAGATCATTAAAAGATTAAAAGTTGTATATTTCTTAAGAGTTTTTCTTAAAGAGCTTTTAGGTTTAAATATCAAATAAAAGAAACACAAGTTAAGCAAATGAGTCAACGTTTCTTTATTCGAAAAATAATTTTATGGCACTAACGAAGAAGTGATTGCGGGCATCAATTTTCGACCATTTTTGCGAGTATTATCTAGTAGTATCCACGTAATCGTAGTAACCAGTAACCAGTAGTATCCAGAAATCGTTGTTGCCTTGAGCGCACATACCAATGAAATAAAATATCCCCAACAGAAAATAGTCCAGCAGCGTCAAATCACATTATTATGACAGGTCCGTTTCAGGAGATAATATTCTTCGATCACTTCCTTCAATAACTCGCTCATTTCACCGGCAGTATCCTGTCCTAAATGTCCTGCAGACTATGTTCACGCTTTTCGAAATATCGAGGTGCATCCCATGGATAACCTTTAGATTTTGCTTGCTTCATATTCGGCAATTTTACTTATAATAGAGGCAGAAATGAGCCTCTTCACTCAACAAAATTTGATAGTAAAAAAGTGGTTGGACTTCCAAACGTTAGAGGGCTCAATTAGCGATGTTACGATGATCACCTTGCTTTAATTTTTGCAACAACTAAATCTTGGGAGCCTGTAAACTAAGACCCTTCATCAAAATCTTTCACATAGTGGATAAAGGCTGAATTCTTGCGCCTGATGACGAATCGCTGGATTAGGATCTTCCTCAACACTGGTCTCAAAAGCGCCAATATTGTCATCTGTGCACACTATCCGTATCCTTGTTAGTAACTTAGAGTACAAACGAGTAAATGCAGTGTGAAAATTTTCAATTATGTTCCAAATAGGGGACGCACTTTTTCGATGTTTTACAAAACACTGATTATGAAAATAAATTTCCACAATTTGCAAACGTCCTAGCGGCTAAGTTTTTCCATATACTCGTAGGTCTGCCCTACAAAAAGAAAGGTGTCAGATTAAATATCAGTTGTCTAAGTTTTGCTATATTGGAAAAAAATCCTAACACCATTTGTAACAATTAAAAAAACATTCTTTACTCTACCACGCAAAACATTTAAACCTTGCGTCAGCTTTGTAATGTCTTTTTGAATTCAGAATGGTTACCATCTGATTTTTCTCTTGCATAGAGTGGACGTTAATTCATACCCATGTTTATTGTTTTCTTTTAAAATCTCGACCAAAATAAGTTTAAAGTAACTGATGCATTTGTAAAATAAATTTTAATTACAAAAATAATCGACTTAACTCAATGGCTTATTAATAAGGTGTATTGTAGTTCCATAAAATGGACCAAATATCAGTTCAAGACGATAACCATGAATAACAGGAGATAAGGATTTTTACCAGAAGTTTGTTTTATGGTCATCCTTCAGATGAGACATGCGTGGAACTGAGTTTCAGAGCTTAGAGTATGTTCACGAACTACCAGTAATTCGGGCCAAATTTGGCTTCGAAGTATCACATTGTGTATATATGAATCTAATCTGTGTACTGTATAAAATGTACAAAATCTGGGAAACTGCAGTGAACGGCACTTTGGATAGTAAATCCAAAGCCGGTGATGTACATCCGTAGACACATTGCTCCAATGCTCCGTTGAAAGTATTACAAAAATATTTCAAATGCATTCCTAAAGTACATTCCCAACAATATGGCAAACCAAGTTCAACAAGCTTTATATCGTTTCTTTTACTAGAAAAACACAATACCCCTTACAAACCACAGCGAGAATGAAAACGAGTATGCACTTGTATATACTCGTACTATATACCGAAAAATACAGAAATAAAAAATATGTTTGTATTCTACCATAGTGAACATGTGCTTGCTGTTAAACTGGCACAAATTGAAACCAAATTTTATGACTAAAAAAAATTGTACAAATTTCGCAAGCTCTTAATAACCTTTTCTGAATTTCTCATTTAACAAATAACCTCAAGGATATATTGTATAAACAGATAAAAAAAAAGGAAAGAACTAATTCGCCTGACTAATCATAACTTAATAAAAAGAAACCTTAATTCGGTCTCTTGAAAGATCATCAGAGTAAATGTCACCAACTCACTTCAAGTCAACATCATCATCTTTTTCGCACTTGCCAAAGACTATCCCCCACGCCAAACACTAATCTTAGATGCTCTTAATAAAAATTAATAAGTTCCTTGTTAAAGAAAATAAAAATAAAAAAATAACCCCTGGTATATTCCTTCTTCCGTGAACATCATCTATGTAAAGGACTGCCTTCTGGCACAAATAAACGTAATAAGCTTGAAGCTCTTAAAACGCAATTACAATAAAAATTAACACCATTTGGCCTCGGCTAAGAAGCTAAACTTATCTCCATTAGCCCATACTGCAGCAGCGACCATTTAACCACCAGACCATTTGACCATCCGACCGTTCGACCATCCGACCGTTCGACCGCCTCCGGGTGTGTTTCCTTTGATCCAGCAAATGAGTTCACTCTCGTGTAATTCTTCAACCAAATATTTAAGCAGGACTCTGTGATCTGTGAAAAGAAGAAAAAAAGGGAGAAATTCAGAGATACAACCACTTCTTGCTCATCCAACAGATACAGATAGCAACAGCTTCCTATCTCGACGAGAAAAAACCTTGCACAATCGCATCTCCTCCTCTGCTACCGACCGGAAGTACGAATGTTCTTCAACAGATAAGCGAAAAGGACACCATTTTACAAATTTAACTAAATTTTCCTTGAGAATATGAGCATCTCCTGCAAAACCATTTCCACTCATTACACCCACCCAGTCGTAGCCAACCCCTCCGCCTACTCCACAAAAAAAAAGGATACGACTGCGAGTGTGTCCTTGTCTACAGTAATTTGCAGAATTTCAACATTTGTATTTAATTTTGCTATTTTCATATTCCATCTGAAGAGTTTGTGGGTGTTAATGGGTACTGGAATGGCGGTGAAGGACGACACCCCTTCCAGAGCATGTCTCCAATTCTAGTGCTAACTTAAAATGGGACTAGTTAGCACAAAATAATCACCCGACAACTCTGTACTGGTAGCCGTAGTGTTCGTACAAACGATGAGGGGTGGGTGACTTAAGTGGGAAATTCAATTAAACTCAAAGGTGAAATTATTGTCCCCACAAATGAAAATAAGCAATCATTTTGGATACCATTACACAGCATACATAACCCCCTAGCAGTTGTCGACACAATGCTAGTACACCAGGGGTACACCAGATAGCACCAATTTAAAGGATACACTCACCACTCAACAGTAAAGTAATTAGAAAATATTCTCGCTGACTTTGGTGCGATTTTTCATATCCGTAATCGGCTTAAGGGCGAAATATACACAAATTCTCGAGCGAGGCGACTACTGCGAAATTATCATACTTTTTATCGCGAGTTAAAACACATTTCGTCAAATCGCGCAAGGTGGACAATTTCTCGCTTTTACGCTTTTTCGTTTTTCTGCCTCGGGAATTGTTAAATGAGCAGAGATTCGTTTCAATTTTAAGGAGGGCGATGCGCAATTAATTTTGTCTTATTTAGGGGAAAATTTGTTCGTTTTTCTAACATTTTTTTGCACGTAATTATGAACGCAAAATTTTCTGCAACCCTCCAATTTCTTCGTATTTTTGCTAACCCAATCTATTTGATAGACATACAGAGGGTAGGCTTAACATTTCAATGGATTTGGTATTTGTAATAATGATACTTACGAGCAGATGTGTATGTCGGTGGATAGAAGACCTTTTTCGCAAAATTTGCTGACTCCTTGGGGTGTTAGTAATTAAAATTAGGGTAGATACTGCAGCTTTTAACTTTGTGCAGTCACCATCTTCCTACTTTTTTGTAGGATATGCTCAAACATCAAGGGAATATCATATTAAATATGATATTTTCAATTTCGTACAAGTAACCTTCCTGGCGTTTCTGAGATATATTGTCTTAATTTACTGACCTTGGGTGTCGAAACAGTCGGTCCTGGCATGAGCCAACAGCTCTCTTCATACAATGGACACGCTTGCTAAGGCGAAGTCCTCGTTGGTTCTCCGGGATGGAACATGTTGAACATGTCATAGCCTTCTTACTTTATAAATGCAGGACCTTCTGGCTAGGTTAATTTCGCTGTTAAATTCGCTCATAGAGTTCGTTGAATCCTTTTCTCATGCTCAGGAGACCGTGATAAAGTTCTTTTTTGTTTTTCTTAAGAGGGACAGGCACACAAGACACAATGATTTTGAACATTGAAATTTGTGGTTATATTAAGTGGGTTTAGAGAAAGGACTTTAACAATACATTGCCTACTATTATGCCGGCCTGGTTGAGACTATCAACAATATGCTTACCAACAAAAGCACTTGGAAAACTCATTGAAATTAACAACATAGCTCACAAGAGTATAAATAGCTACAACAGGCATTCCTTACGATGTAGTGTATAGCTATGCAAAAACGAATCATAATGCCTCTTCTAGCAAGGCAAGGCAGTTGTCGAAAAAAACATCCTAAGGGTAGCCAGAAATGCCTAAAGTGCCAATGAACATTAAAATATCATACTTCAGCTAAATCTAAGCCATTGTGAGGTGGTCCAAGGCCTTTAATCACAAAGTATTCATGGACTAGGCGTAGACTTAGCAATCTTAATAAAATCGTATCGACAATATAATAAGACTGATAAACAATTTTGTAGCCAAAACTGCAACATTTTGCACTAAGGGCTTGCGGCACATGACCATACAGAGAAACAGAACTGATACGTACTTGGTTCGAAAAATCGATGGCTAGAACTAAGAATTCTATAGCTTCCATAGATCCCAGATGTCGCAGTCCAGTTTTCATAAGACTGAATGACGTTAGAAATAGTAATTTCTGAGTTCTGTTTTTTTTTTTTTTTTTTTTTGTTAAGTTGGTAAATCTGTTGTTGACATTCGCTCTCAATCTTAGCGTCATAGCTTGACATTTGCAAAAGTTACGTAGCCAAGAGTACATCTATCTATGTGTGTGTTGGCGATTTTTTACAATTTTAGAAATGGATTTAAATTTGCAGCAACAAACTTGTATTAACGTTGGAAATGTTGAAAAAGTGTTTCGGCAACGATTCTCTAAAGAAAACGGTCATTTACCAGTGGCACGAGCGGTTTAAAAGTGATCGTGAGTCAATCGAAGATGAGTCTGCAGTTGCAGACCATCGCCATCGAAAACCGACGAATACATTCAGTCGTTCATAGACCTCAGCGGAGATCAGACGCATTTCGTGTTCGGCTTTACAAGTGTGGAAAAATAATATAGTGTTAAGCAGCGAATACACGATACAGCTATCATACCGATCTGAGTTGTACCAATATCGGTACAACGCGTTATACAGAGCACATACACTATACGATCTGTATACGATTTTATTTTATGCTCATTCGTTTTTCAATAACAACTTAATTGATATAGTAAAAATAAGTGATTTGAGTGTGAAAAAAAAAATTGTATTAATATGTGCGGAGGCAATATTAATTAATAATAATGAGAATATCGACAAAAAAAAGAAAAAGTAAGTAGGTCAAGGAGTGGCTACTGGAAAGGTCAGTGTATTCAGATATATTTCTCGTAAAACAGTTAAAATTGACTGAACCTGAAAACTATAAATGCTATTTACGTATGAAAGATGACCAATTTATTCAACTTTTACGTTTAGTGGAGCCTTATATCACCAAACAAGACACATTAATGAGATCACCCATATCAGCTGAACAGCGTTTAATACTAACGTTGCGCTTTTCAAGAATATCACCTCAAGCTATAGGAAAAATTGTTCCAGAAACTAGCCGGGCAATATATTAGGCTATTCAATAAGTTCTGCGGTTTTTTTGGTGGAAGTCAAATACACATTTTTTGTTTAAAACCATATATTTAATTAATCAAATATTGTCCATTCTGATCTATTACATTCTTCCAACGTTCTGGAAGAGACATTATTCCTCTTTTGTAAGAATCAGTAGACTTTTGGCCAAAAAAGTTTTCCAGATGCGCTTTTATGTCCTCCTCGGAATTAAATTGCCTTCCGTCCAAATCATTTTGGAGAGAGCGGAATAGGTTGGAGTCCGACGGCGCAAGATCTGGAGGGTATGGTGGGTGCTGCATTACTTCCCAGCCAAAGGCATTCAGCTTTTCTTTTGTCACAAAAGCTGTGTGTGGTCTGGCATTGTCATGGTGGAAAACAACGCCCTTCGCTAACTCTGGCCCTTTGCTTTCCACTGCCTGCTTCAAATTCTCGAGCTGAGAGCAATATATGATTACATTTATTGTCTCATTGCGTGGAAGCAACTCGCAGTATAGGACACCTCGCCAATTCCACCAAATGCCCAACATGACCTTTTTGGGATGCAAATCTTGCTTACCAACCGATTGCGGTGTTTCACCAGGAAGTCACCACGACCTCTTACGTCGAATGTTGTTGTAAACCACCCATTTCTCGTGTCCCGTAACCACTCTGTTCAAAAAAGTATCCAGCGAGTTACACCTCAACACAGACTCACAGATCATTATGCGATCCATAGAGTTTTTTTCACTGAATTCGTTAGGAACCCAAACATCCATTTTTTTCAACATTCCAAGCCTTTTCAGTCTCTGTGAAACCGTTGTATAAGCAATGCTAAACCTTTGACCGGTCTCTCGTGTCGTCAAATATTGACAACAACGCTAACTGTAGCTAAGATTTGATCGTCGTCTGTGGTGGATGGACGTCCAGAGCGAGCAGCATCAGCAAGGCCTGTATTACCGGTACGAATGCGTGTAAACCAGCGCTGACAAGTGTCAGCACTAACTGCCGAATCTCCATACACCCTACAAATCTCACGTTGAGCCTCTGTAGCTTTGACACCTTTTTAAAAAAAAAAAAGCAAAATATGCCTAAAATGCACTTTTTTATCTTCCATTTTTTAAAAATTTGAGCACTTAAAACACGTACGATCAAAACAAATTCTTGTAACAATGTAAAGAATAATCCTCTCTACTTAAAAGTAAGTTGAACTTATAGTATTGTAGTATATGTTATGTACGTATTTACTAGTATACTAACAATTCGTCTAATTCCAGTTTCCACCCACTGAAAATGATTGGAAGGTTGTTGCCGAAGGATTTAAAACAAAATGGAACATACTTTTTTATCTATAAAGGAACGCATAGTATCGTTTTGTTTGCCATAGTCAACGCAAACTATGAATTTATTTACGTTCATGAAGAGACTAATGGAAGAATTTCTGACGGAGGAGTGTTAAGAAGAACCGATTTTTTTGAAAAGCCGGAAAACCATGATCTTAACATACCACCACCGGGAAAACTTGTTAACTCTTCATACGTTTGTCCATATGGTTTTATAGGGGATGAAGAATTTTCCTTATCTGAAAACATATGGAAACCTTTTAAATGTGTAGATTATCTGATAATTAAAAATTCCATTTAGTGTTTATATTTTAATGTAATGCACTTTAATATATGGTATTTTATGTAATATTATACATTATGATTAGTCTTTAATACCCACTTTGATTGAAATATAAGAATTTGTCAACGATGAATTCCCTTCTCTGCTTGTCTCCCTGTCTTTCAAAAAGAGAAGTTCATTGTAGTACCACAGAGTGGATAAATAAACACTGTTTGCTGCACTGCCGGTACGCTTGGATTTTTAACTTTTTTTATACTCCCGTCCAAAAGCAGTCCTTATATTCGCGATTCTTTTCCGGACGTAAGCCTTATTTGCTTCCGGATTTATTTCCTTGCAACCTGCAACGCTCCTTCCCTCAACTGCTTATTGCTGTATTCTTGTATGTACACGTTCCACAAACAGGGAAACGATCGATATTTATGGATGAATTCGATCCAAAATTCTTTATTGGTTACCGAACCCATCACGATACATACACTGTGAATGCTGATCAAAAAATTAAATCGGTACAACAGTTGTACGCACGCAAACGAACGGTACGATTTGCTTACAACCGGCCGCATACAACCGTTGGTTTTCGGTGGAGAGCGTTCGACTGTACAATATCAGTCCAACGAAAATTTTTTTTGCACACACATGATTTACTCGTAATCATCGTATGCGACCACGAGTTGGTACAACTGTCGGTACGATAATTGTATCGTGTATTCCCTGCTTTAAACAACAAACTTTTTGAAGTGTTCGGTCGCCGAAATGGTAGGCCCGGACAGTAAATCTCGAGGTTTGTGGGTTCGCTTCCCGGCCTCTGCGAAAGTTTTTTTTTCTTTATCTATTTAATTCATTTGCAAAGACAATTTTAATAAAAAAGTGTTTGTTTTGTATTACAAATTCACGTGATGGATTGCGGAGATCGGTCCGCTATGCCAAAAGCAGGATCTGGGGAGATATCAGGCGAGGCTTCGAGTGGTTCGAGCCAAACGCCAAGGCCGAAGCGAAAGAGGAAGCTAAAGCCAACCTTTAACTTCGTACATCGTCCCGCCATACCAACGACCACTGTAAAGCTTGGTGGAGTGAGGGCAGGAAACAATTTCGCTTCATTGGCAGCAAGCGAATCGGACGATGAAGAGGAGGAAATCGAGTCGATAAGTAGCAGTATCAATGTGGGCCTAACGCAACACATGTCGTAATGGGTGCGCACATGGTGGAGCAAACATTGAAGGTCCTTGCGGTGAATGTTAATTCACTGATTAGGATCGAACGAAGAGCCGCGATGTTTAAATTGCTACAAAACCAAACTCCTGATGTGCTTTTCGCTAGCGAAACCAAGCTAACCGATAAGCTCAAACTGGAGTACAATAATTATATTGTTAGAAGAAGAAACCGGCCCAGATCCAAGCGCGGAGGCGGTGTCGCGGTCTTCATTAAATAAGGTATATAATTTCACAGAGGGAGTGTTGCGCAGGTTCCGGGTGTTGGAGGCAGTCGTCGTTTACATCCCGCTCCGCAGTGGAAAGCGGCTGTACTTGCCTCTGTTTTTGTACCTGAGGCTTCACAATCCACCCTATTCATTACAGAGCTCGACACGCTTATTCGACTTCTGAGGCTGGAATCGGGGGAGAATTATTTTATAATCGGCGGGGATTTCAACGCTAGACACAGAGATTGGGGAAATAATTTGCCAAATACTAGAGGGAACCTACTACTCAATTGGTGGGGTCAGCACGATGTCATGTACAGACTCGGTCTTAACGCGACTGATAACCCGTCGTTTCCCAGAGGCGGGTCTTATTTGGATCTACTGCTGTACGACGAACGCATACGACTGACAGGTACGAATTTACAAACGCTAAACTGTCGACGCACATTCATGTATGACAGCGACCATTGCGGTTTTAGCACCGAAATTACAGTTCCCAACGAAATTTCGGAATTGGAGAAGTTTGTCCAAAGACATTCTTACAACTACAGTAAGACTCGATGGACACGCTTCTCCGCAACCTTGACAAGAGCGCTCTCCTCAAACACGCTCCATCCACCGTCCAATAGGAATTTGTCAAACGAGGATATCGACAATTACCTAAAACGGACGAGACAATTAAACAGACTATGGACACTACAATACCGCGGTATCGACGTACGACTAACGAAGACCTGTTCCACAATCCTACTATTGACGCACTGCACCGACAGAAAAGTAGACTTCTGACTAGACTTAAAAACTTGTACAGACAGTTAACTGACAGACAAGACCCGGAGATTAGGACACTGAAGTCGTCGATTAAAAATATCCAAACGCTAATAAAAGAAAATTACAGAATTTCTGTAAGTTTGTATTGGAACAACAAGGTTCGGGCTGTAAACACCAGCAACCCGAATATGTTTCCGCAAATAAATAAACTATTTCGGAGAAAAAATCAAACCAACCTTCAGTGTCTTAAAATAGCCCGGACAACAGACAACGAACGGTTACTGACTATAGCAGGTATCGATCCAAATGAGGCCGCTGATGATGACGACTTCTTTGTGATCGAGGACCCACAGGAGAAAGTTGAGGCAATAGGGGCGACTTTCCAGGAAGTATACAAGGCCACTGACACCATTGGCTTCAATTATGACCTGCACAATCACGTCTTGGTGCACGACTTCTACATTCGAAATGAAGTAGAGAACTGGCGATGCGAGGGCTCTGGGTTCACCCGGTTCAGCGACGAAAATATGGCAAATAATGTCATTACCAGAGAGGGTGACCTACCCCCATTCATTTCGAGGGAAGAACTCCGTGAGATCTTCGACACAATCAGAGTTAAGAAATCAGTGGGGACCGATGGTATTCCAAACATCGTGCTTCGACATCTTCCTCTAGAAGCTGTGGACATTTACACTACCCTGTCTAATAATGTAATGAATAATGCACATTATCCAGCGCATTGGAAAACGGCGGTGGTTCAACCTATCCCCAAAAAGGGAAAGGATATATCCAATCCGGTATAAGTCTCCTTCCGAATATCAGTAAGGCGTTTGAAAAAGTAATCAATAGAGCTCTGTCTAGGTGGGTTGATGACAAACATATAGTTCCGGATAATCAATTCGGTTTTAAGGCGGGACATGATATCACACATGCCGCGTCTAAACTGGTTTCTGATATCCAATGGAACAAAGGAAAGAAACAGTGCCTTGTTGACTTGGAGAAGGCCTTCGACACCGTATGGTTAGAGGGTCTTTTCTATAAGCTGACTAGGCTGGGGATCAGTAAACCACTCCTGTATATTCTTTATAATATGCTAACTAACTGACAGTTCATCGTGAAGAATGGCGATGTGACTTCTGTTGGAATATTTCAAATTAAAAATGGTCTTCAGCAAGGCGCTGTCAATTCGCCGATCCTATTCAACATTTTTACAAGCGACTTGATGGGTTCACTTCCCCACACTATTGCGTACGCAGACTATTTGATAGCGTACAGAGCAGGTCCAAAAATCGAGGTCATTAATACTCTCTTGCAGCATGACTTCGATAAGATAAGACGATTTTGCGATGACTGGAAGTTGAAAATCAACTTTTCATCCATTCTCTTTAAGACGCCGTTGTCTAGAGCCTCTAGGGATACCAGAAAAAATGGCGAAAGTTCTCGATCATTGGACAACACGGACAGCCTTTTGCCTGTCGAAATGTAGTCAGAGACCTTGGGATCTGGCTAGATCAGTTTCTGTATTTTGACAAAAATGTAGATGTTGTTCTGGCCAGAGCTAAAGGTGCTTTTGCCCTTACAAAGAGACTGTTTTATAGCAGCCAACTCGATGCGAGGGTAAAGGTAATCTGCTACATGGCCCATGCAGGTATTTGGTTGTCCCGTGTGGTTCAATGTACGAGCAAGGTTAATGGAAAAGATTCGGGTGTTTGAGAGGGCTTGTCTTCTTCGCTTGTACAGAACACCAGAGTTGGAGTACAAACAATTTTATCCTGACGAGGTCCTTTACAACAGGGCGAACTTGATACGAGTGGACAACTTCGTAACTAAGCTGACTCGAAGGCACATTGCAAGAGCAATGACCTCGACGAGAATAACCTGATATCTGGGGCTTACTACCCCAATTACCTTTACCACGAGAGTGTGCGCTCTGACGGCTTCGTTCAACCGGAAGCATTCCTCTACCTAGATCAGATAGGGTTGATCCAGGATAGATCAGCGGTGCCGTTAATCTTCCATGTCGCTCGGACAGCTGGGGACAGGCGACTCAACTACGACAGAGACGTCGCGCATGGCAGTGCAGAGCGTCTCCGGTTCAGTAGGGAGGTAGGGAGTCGCGACATAAGGGATGTTGCTCGGCAGCACCAACAATTTTGGTTGCTAGTTGAGGGAGGGGAAGTTTCGTAGTCCAATTCTTCCAGTACTAGGTAGCTCTATAGGAAGCAAAGTCGGTCGTCTGACTATTTTATTAGCCTTGGCCGGCTTACATAGTTTTAGGTAGGATTAAGTTAGTTTTTAAGAAAAAAAATTACTTAAATACAAAAAAAAATTAATAAAACAAAAAAATAAAAAAAAATATATATATATATTTATATATTTAGTATATATATATTATGTTTATATATATATATATATATATTGTATGTCTATATTTGTGTTAGATAGATTAAGTAGGTTAAGTAGATTAAGATTTATTTTTAGGTAGTCTGTAAGTTTTTAGTTTTAAGTTTTATAATAAAATAAAAAAAAGGTCATGTTACTAAATTTTTTTGTTAAAAAATGTTTTCTTGGTCTTAGTATTAATTAATGTTAAAATCAATATAAAATTAGACTGTAAGATACTTCGAAAGACATAGTTTAAGTGTTAGGTTTAACTTAGAGTGCCCGTAGGGGGCCAGTAAGTTAAAATAAGATAATTTTAAGTTAATTAAACTAATTTTTAAGCGTTTTTTTTTGTATATCTTGTAAGTGTTAATTAATTCAATATAATAAAAATGCATATAAACTGAAAACTGAACTGAAAGGTTTATTTTAAGCTAGATATTAAGTTTTTATAAAAAATAAAAAAGTATGTCAATATGCTAAGTTTTTGTTAGCAATTTTTTTTCTTAACTTTAAGTATAGTAAATAAATATTTCTAATTAAAATGTAAATAAAGTCGAAAGGCATAGTTATAAGAATTTAGAGTAGCTTAGAGTGCCTGCGTGGGGCCAGTAAGTTAGTATAAGATTGTTAAGTAATTTTAAGCTAGAATTAAGCATTTTTTGTTAGTATGTAAGAGTTAGTGATTAAGAAAATAAATTGCATTTAATACTACTATACCGACGAATACATTGATGGAGTAAAAGAAATGTTGGTCAATAACCGCAAATTAACCATCAGAAAGATAGCGGAGGACTTGAACATTGCCTCTTCTGTCGTGTAGCGGCAAAGTTGTTGCCAAAAGACCTCAATTTCATGCAAAAACGAAACCGTGTTGACGTCGCAAAAGAGATGATTTGCGAGGCTGAATCCGATCCACATTCATCAAGAGGATCATTACTGGAGACGAGGCGTGGGTTTATGAGTACGACACGCAATCCAGACATCAGACACGTGAATGGCGTTAACCAAATGAGCCGAGACCAAAAAAAACACGTCGTTTTCAGTGAGAAAAGAAGGCAATGCTCACGGTTTTCATGGATTTCAACATTATAGTGCATCATGGATTTTTGCCAGAGGGCCAGACAGGAAACAAAGAGTATTATTTGGACGTTATGAGACGTTTGCGTGAAGCAATTCGCCGAAAGAGACCATAATTGTGGGCAGAAAACTCATGGATTTTGCACCATGATAACGCACCGTCGCACAGTGCCACCATTATTCGTAATTTTTTGACGAAAAATGCAACAAATACCATCCAACAGCCACCGAATTCACCCGATCTGGCTCAATGTGACTTTTTTCTGTTCAATCGAGTTAAACAACCACTACGGGGAATGTGTTTCAGCAGCCGAGAGGAAGTAATGGAAAAATCGCAGGAAGCACTGAAGGACATACCGAAAACCGAATATAAAAAATATTTCGAGTATTGGATCAAGCGCTGGCATAAGTGTGTTGCAGTCGATGGGGATTACTTTGTAGGGGACAATATAGATTTAGATGAATAAACTTGTATTTTTAATTTTCTAAATTCCGGGAACTTTTGATCAAGGTGGTTTGTAGAGTCTTTAGATCGTATGCTTGCGGATACGAAAATGACTGCGTCAAGTATATTGTGAGCAGCTGTTTTCGGCAGAGAATTATGTTGTATACTTCGATGCTGGTGCGGAAGAGCAGGTTGTTTAATTTTGAGTATCCCAGGTCGTTGGGTTTGGAAGTTGGAAGTATTACTATGAAATTAATTCAATTGTCTAATGGTGGCTCCCAACAGCTGGTCTCGCATCACCTGGGCACAAAACAGAAGCGTACTAATTACAAGTATGAGTAGAAAATGAAAAGAAATCGTCATGCCTACATTGGCGTTCAGGGATCCTTCTTCTTTAGGGTCGCAAAAACAATAGTGAGTTTCATTTTGTCGTCAAAGAGTTGTGAGCCCTATGATATCGTAGGCCTGTATTATGCTAATATTTGAGCACGGTATTGTCATTTCAGCCTGCATAAGTAAAGATTTACTGCGTGGGTAAGGATTTATTCATGCTGTATTCGGGACCAGAGAGATACACTACGGACTTGAATATTGTACTGCTGGCCCAATTCCGATCAATCGCCGCGTAAATCCCCAGTTGTTGCGTCAGTAGTGCATTATAGATCACCAGTTTAGCAGTAGGCAGGAGGGCAAAATCATACGTGCCTGTATAAGTGAAAAATCAAAGCAGTAACTCGGATTTGTGTTCTGGAATTGATGAATACTTTCCGCATAACCTCGGATCAGGCACCCTGCATTGCAGAAATATCACCAATTAATATGCTATAATATTTTTTGCGGTACGAAGGTGAAAGCGGGATATAAATTCTCCAGTAGATGATCAATGACAGCACTTTGATGACAGTGACAGGAGAATGAACAGGCAAATATACTAAAGGCGCTAATATAAGATCAAACATCAGTGACGTCCGAACGACAGAAGCCATTTATTTTTTATAATAAACTTGAAAATGGATTCCCAAACTACGCATATAAGTGCATTTCAGCGTTCATGACACGGGAGAGAGGAAGAGCCAGTAGAGGATGATTTTCAGGATTGAAAAGAGAACTTAATATCATCGACTGTGAATTTAAAATTCTTGAAAACGGGATAAACGAATGTTTGCTTCACATTTGGTCAAGAAAAATACTGTATAATGCCATCGTACGAGTACCTAAACTGCAATCATTTACAAAGGTGTAGGAAGTGCGCATATGGAAGTAAACAAGCACCACAAATTGACTTTGACAAATTTTTTACAACTCTTGTTCTGTCTTCTATATGTCATATTTTTTATACCCTGAGAGCTAGAGGTTTTCGGAACAATCACTCAGGTCGACGACCTCACACAGATGATATGAATAGGCGTTAATGACAACCGTTTATTATGACAAACGTTAAGCGTACAGTGTTGAGCAGAAGAATTAGTACTCAACGACTACAAAGGTATTCTCAGAAGTTATACGAAATAGCGATGTGCTGCGGAAAGCGGAACGTCTGTGTGACAGAAGACCTGAACGCAGGAGTAGGAAAAGAAAGAGGTACTGAAAATAGAATATCTGGAATAATTAGACAATCTTAAGATCAAATTTCTAACGCCAATGGTCCCAAGTTGTTGGAATTTTGAGATTCGTTTGGGTTAAGAGTGCTGAATGGTACAAGTTTGGGTGACAAATTTGGAGAGTTCACTTTTGTGGGAGGACCGGGGATATCCGTAAACGACTATTGTGTATCAGGTAGTGAATGGAGAACCCTTATAGCACATTTTGAAATGACGCAAGTTCCATATTCAGATCACCTATCCATTTCAGCTGATGGTAACGGATAACTTGAGTTCAAGACACATGAGTCTCCTACCGAGTCTTATATGGAACAATTCTGTAGCATTCTCATATAGAAGAATAAGATGAGAAACTAAAAACTCAACAGCAGTTGGATTTCAACAGAATTTAAAAGATTAGCATGGAGTGTCCAATCATAAGCCAATATAAGAGTAACAAAAAACGATTCAAAGAACCACAGTTTGATGGTTTGACAATGAGTGCTGGAAAGCGAGGAAACTATCATGCGGTTTAGTATGAAAAAAATCGTATGGGAGGGGAGGTGGGTGGTCTATCTTGGACACCCACTGATTTACCTACCCATTCCTTCAGAGAAGCAAGTAACTAACAAGTATTTAGTTATAATTTGTATTGCATGTTAAACCTAGAGCAACCGAACTAGGCTCGTTTGATAGTCAATGGTTAGATTAATGGTTAATTCATATTTAATCACTATTACCATCTGTGCTTTCATTGTCAAGATATTTGTCTACAAACACAAATTTGTTTAATTGTTTTTAATAAATTTTTGGAGAAATCGCACTTATCTCGGAAAAGTACGCCTATAGTTATTTTTTATTTTTTATCATTTTGGTGCGACATAATGTTACCAACATATTCACCCTACAAAGTTTTTACCTGGGGCTTACAGTTTTCCAGTATATCCATTATCGTATGGCTTCAGTATCGGGTGGGATACTAGTCCAATTCTACAAATATGGCTCAGACGAACTGAACACCAAACTTACCTGCTTGTTCAAGAATATTTTGGAAGATGGAAAAATATTGTAGCGTTTCGATGAAGCTCTGATTTTTCCCATTTATAAAAAAGGTTGTAGGGTAGACCCAGGGAACTGCTTAAATGCGTCGTACAAAGTTGTTACAGCGATACAACAAAGTCGACTAACTGCATGGCTAGGCACCAATAATCTTCTCAAATAACATCGGAGTACTAACATGAATCCCTACAGCCTACAATAAACAGACCCTTCGAGGAAGTGTCTTCTATTGCAAACAACTGTAAGAGCATTGGCTTTATTAGAATAACTGATTTACTAAGAATGACAAAAATCCAGGCTCGTTTAAGCCTCAATTCACAGAAATATGCAGTCAAAGAAAAATTCATAAAAGCATAACTTTGTACCCCGATACTATATGGACCTGGATAAATTCCGTTCTAAAAGTTCGGACTCAGCGAGTCACTTAAAAATTACTAAGCAGGCACTAGTTATAATAAACAACAGAATTGAAGACTTGGATAAAACCGACGTGTTAATATAATATAATAATAATGCAAATATTTGAAAGAAACACTTAAAACTGATATTGCGTAAATTATTTAATATTCAATCACCTCTATCATTTCGAATCTAAGTCTCACAAGCCAGCTCGACCAACTTCCGATGCGTGGGAAAGTAAGAGGCAGGCCATCTGTAATAAAGTTAGCACAATGTTTGTCCTAAATCCCATCTCAATTGGGTTTACCCCTGGCGAGGAATTTATCACCGCATTTTCATCTGCGAAACCACAAATTATTTCCTAATCAAGTTCATGTACATTAATATTAATTCCATTCAATTAACATGGCCCCATCCTCAGAAGTTGGCCATCTTATCGGCCAGCTCAATCCTACCACATATAAGCTATTATTTTCCATCTCTTAAGACAGAAGCTACCCATGTCCGCTATGTGCACGATGGCACCCATAATTCTTTCCTTTCCTCTTTTTCGCCACAAACGCAGACATAACTTCTAAAAGCACAACAAACAAGAGAATATAAGAACAGAAGGCAAGAATCTAGGAACACAAAAATAAATAAGAAAATAAAAAAAAAATAGGACGGAAACGGAAACATGTTTACTTGTGTTGTAATGGATCGAGCGAGAAAAAGAACAACTGAAAGAAAGAACTCATCCAAGGAAGCAGAACATGCAGAAGAGCTTCTAAGGATTTATGGAACTCACTATCGTATAGGCTGTCGTCCTCACCAATGTTTGACCCATGTTAGGTTCTAGGGTAACGGCAAAGTGCCACCGAATGACATCACGCTTCTCAGAGGCAATGTGAGAAGGTCCTGTCACTGACACTGGTACTAGCAGCCCAACCAAGGCGCAGAGACTTAGAAGGTATGGTGTTTCCTATACTGTACCAACAAACCCCAAAATACCCAACCCCCATCGTTTTTGTATCACTACAAATGAAATGAACGCAATTACATTTTAATGAAATTTTTGTTCCTGGGCTCCTAATTTAACACGTTGACACTTGTTTTAATTTGCCCACTCCATGCCCGTTCCATCAGCCCATACACGAACCAACCGACCGGGTAGGACATTAAGTGGGTGATGGCTCTGTGTAGCAAGTTTTCTCTCACATTCCTTGAGGGATACAATTAAGCGAGAGTAAAAAAGCATAGCGAAATAAAGAAAGAAAAACGGAAAACGGATGTTAAAATTTAATGGCATGCCACCTTACAAGGACGTGTCCTCAGATTTGAATGTGTGGTACATGCACACACGGTAAGTAATTGTAGCTTCCCCATTGAATACGAACACCTATCGCTGGAATTCGTTGCATTCTGTCCTAAATTAGGTAAAACGAACATTTGTCACACGTCAACCGAATGGATGGTGAAAGGTGATTTACTCGCGTCTGCTTTGACGTTTCAACTCTTGACGCAATGGGTTCTCTGAATTTACAGATACTCGTACTAGATGTGATTTCTGTAATGTGATGAATGAAAGGCCATGCCACACAGTTAGAGGGCGGGCTCATTTTTTATGAAAACTGTTTGGAAGTTTAAATTGAAAATTAATTTTAAATTACTTTTCTTGCTTAAGGCAAGGTTGCACACAAGATGCTATGGCAAATGGCTATGACAGACACCCGCCTAAAATTTAAATAAAACTCTTTAAACAAGAGAACGAATGGATACGTTTTTACTTATTATTATCTCTTCTTTTGTGATTTAAAATTGAATGGCCTTTGGGTTTTTTAGTAAGTCCATGTTAAGCAACAAGTGCCCGGTAGTAAAAGGTGTTACATGTACATACCTACTTATAGTGCCAGTTTATAAATTGAGACACCTACCTCGGTACGTCCTATTGTAAATTAAAACTGCTTCTGGCCAATTCAAACCATATGACATAAGATATCATAGCTTGTTTTCCATCCACGTATTAAATCCTTTTCAAATGTTGTCCATCATTCTGACTTAAGAACTTCATAAATAGTAGTTGGCTCAAAATAATCTTGCTGGAAGGGATAAATCTATTTGTATTCATGAAAATATTTCCAATCGAATTATGGATGGAATCTGATTGCCAGACAGCTTTTAATAAGATAATTTTCTTTCTAAATCATCTTCATCAAAGTTTAAATGTAAACCCAAACACAACTTCAGATTATTGCCTATAATTCTTAATTACTCCTAAGCATAGAGATAGCTTTATGTCTTGTCCAGTCACTGGTCACTGGGTATTTATGGCGAAATTCAAGGGAAAGACCAGGAACCTAATCATTAACCAGCGCTACGCTCAGTGTAGGCAACAAGTTCTGTGTCTGAAGTAATCTCGTCTTTAATAAGATTAAACGCTCTTTTGCATTAAGCAGTTAAAGACAGCGTCTTTCTGCAGCAGAAAGTGTAGAAATTTACGAGCAGCCCAACTGCGTTCGATCGTCTAAAAATAAGAAGGAAAGAAAAAATAGCCAGAATTTCGCAAAAAATTACTGACATAACTCTGTGGAGTTCAAAGAAATTTTCACCAACTGCTTTTGGTCGTCTAAGCACTTCCTCCCTCTAACCGTGCCTCGTTTTTTTTTTTTCAAAGTTTCAATATTGAACTGTGTTTTAATCGAGAAAAGCAAACACCAATTCTGCTCAATGTACCACTGCCAAATAGACAGTATCAATTTGACGCCATATATCAATCTATTTACCTAGTTGTCTTGTTGCATAGTTGGGATTGACTCAATGTGTAGGTAAGCTTTACTGCTGATCAATGTGATTGCTGATTCGATAGCAGCCAGTTGACGTCGAGAAAGGCAGCTCGAGACACTTTATCGTAAAGATTTCTACGTCAGGTCATTCGGAGTGGAGTTTATTGCGTATACGATTCGATTAAAAAAATCGTATTTTGAAAAATAAAAGGTATGAACCATTCCAATACAGGGAATCTTTTATTAATCCTACTCTAAGCGCTTACTGAGAAATATTTGTCCCGTGCTTCAAAAAGGCGAATCTTCTTCCCTCTCCTCATCTCGAGCCATGAAAGTATCTGAATAACTGACAAAATGGTTCTCATTGGAACTGGTCCATTGGTAATTTGTAGGCATTTCTCACCAGAAAGTGGAATCAAAATTTACACGAAACTGATGAAAGTAAGATAGTTGCACTTGATATTACCAAAGCATTTGATAAATTTTGCCACTGACTCTTTTGCATGAGTAAAAGGCATCGATGAAATTGTAAGAGAAAAAGGCATTTATACGCCCGGAATTGAAGAACAATGCACACATCTGCTCGGATGCTTCCAAGACCCAACTGCACCTACCAGATAGGATTCAATGTTGTGCAGTGCAATAAGATTTATAGGTGATGCTAAAATTACCCAGTCAATTGATGCATCACCGCTGAAATAAATGTCTTTAACACACCTTTTTCTATGGCTATTTTTAATAAACCTTCAAACCTTTAATCACAATGTTTGTCTCGTTATGAAGCTCAGCTACATATTCTTTGGCACATCTTCAGTCTTGTTCTGAAATACCATAATTTTTTCCTAACTCATATAGCCCACTTACAAAACTCGATGTCGAGCTCTACTACCCATTACAAACATTCAAAATCACCGTGAATCGGTATTTATATTTTTTCTGCCTAATTTTCCCTCCAATCATGCTTAACACTTCTTGCAGAGTGGTCGTTCCACGAAATGTCTTCGGTAGAAGTAGCAAGGACAAACAAAACTAAGAATCTGTTGTTCCTATTTTTTATAATTTCACATCATTGACGGGTCTGATGAGCTAGAATGACCTTAGTGAACAATCAACATATAATATAAGTAGGTACAGGAAACTTTATTTTTAGTCACACTGATTCTGCATGTGGATGTAACAGATGCGATTAGTATGCAATTTATTAGGGACATTTAATAATGACCTACAATACATGTGTCAACAACCTACCTTTTATTAGCATTGTCGAGAGAGTAAAATGCTACAGGCAGCCCATGCTATGCCATTTTATGTCCCAGCTATCACATGCAAATTCATTTTTCTACTTAATAGCATTTTTTAAACATAATTTTCCTCACTGCCAACTAGGTCTTGAATCCCTGTTGCTCCCCTCAATTGTATGATAACTTGTGAGTTGTTCATATACCGAAATCTTATGAAAACTCATATCCAAGAAATGGCTTAAAGTAATTTCATATAGCACCTTATATCAAATCACAAAATATCTAACATACAATCACTGAGGTTAAAGGCAAATAACCTTAAGGACTTAAAGCTCAAAATTATCCAAAAACATATTCCTTAGTACATTGTATCCCTGCAATCGATGATAAATAAGCAAGCAAGCATATGCAAATATTTAGTGGAAAAAATGAGTTTCAGCCAAATCGCTTTGAATATTATTACATCAACCATCTACGTGTCTCAGTGTATCTCGTATCTTTACACGAGTATATAGAAAGAAAAAGTAATTTCCAAAAAACCTCTTCTGCCAGACGAGACAAGACGACTCGACATGATACACCATGTGCAAATTCACATCAAACTCACTCTGAATTAATTTTGAGACTTCAGAATTTTGAAGGGACCATGGAGCATCATCCCATCACCAAGACCATATCCTTATCTTAACTTATGAACATGTTCCTACACCACACTTTTGGCCAATCCAACTGCTGACTGCTGCAGAGAAGCTGCCAACTTAATGCCATGCAAATAGATTCCAAGTTAAATGGCAGATAGCAATACCAACTGAAAGAAAAACGTCTAAAAATAAGAACGAAAGAAAAAAACAGGCAGAATTTCGCCACAAATCACTGACATCACTCTGTCGAGTTCAAAGGACCACCACACCTCCTACAGATACTCACACACTTGAGTTCTCAGAAACTCAGGCTATGAATTACACGAAGAAAAACATTTTCAATGTCTTCATCTTGAATTTCATCCTCATATGTTATGTGATGTGCGGTTGGTTCATATCAAGTCAGTCACTATAGCCAGGACGACTCATGACATGACATTTGGTGTATTTAGATATCACCGACAAGCACACCAACACAAAAGCAAACAAGGCCCATAGAAAATAAAGTCGACAGTTTCCGTTCGTCGTCGGTCGCCTGTCAAGGACATTCCTTTTCTTTATCTTATTTTTTTTATTCTTTTGCAGATTTTTTTTTCCTTTTAAACAGTCCTTTCTAAGAATGTCTAAAGAAACGAAGTTATAAATGGTGAAATCCGCTGGAAAAGAATTTATATAATAGTTGCGGCACTGAGAGATTTAACTAGCACAACGCTGAAGGAGTCAAATTGTAAACCTAATATACGAATACTCACACAGATGAAATCTCGACTCGAAGGAATAGTCAACTTTTTTGGTTGGAGGGTTTTATATGCACCGACGAAAAGATTTGCAAGGGATAATAAATCTTCATTTCGATTTAAGGAAACAAAAAGGAAAACTGCATTTTCAGAGAGTTCCTTCCGTCATTTCCATCCCTTGGCTTCGCTGTTCTTTAGATTTTAGCTCATAGAAGGAGCAAGAGAGAAAGTTTGGTCGGGAGTTAGAATGATTTTTTTTTTTTTGGATAAATTAAAAAAAAATCCTGGTGGCATTTCTTAGGGTGAGAGAATTTGGTTCAAAACGTATTTTCCTGGTTATATTTCTTGGTTTTCGCGTTCTTTGACGAACTGAATTTTTGTGTAGAATTATTTTTATATATTATATCAGTTCTCAATTGCGACAAATTGTTTAGGCCTTCTTAATCGCTCCTCTCTTTTCTTTGGCTGTTTGTTATATTTATTTTTTCAACAAATCAAACGGGTTATTATTTAAAAAAAATGAAAGTAGAAGTCTATTAAATTTCCATTGAGGAAACAAAAATTATATTGTAAAGGAAATGAAGCAAACTTGGTCAATTCTAAAACCAAGGTTAATTAGAGTAAGCGAAAATCCTATTTGTTATTTTTAACTCTTTTTTTTGTTTTTTAATTAGTTCATCATGTGAGTTAACGCTATTTGCAGCTTGTCAAATCCGTTGGAAAAGAATTCCATGGCCATAGCGGCGAAAAACCATTCCACTGCCGTTGGACACTTTCAAATTCAAAAACTCATTCTCATCAAGAAAAAATTATAAAGAGTGAAAGAGGTAGTAATTCCATATACATATA
The DNA here is from genome assembly GCA_949129095.1 of Volucella bombylans. NCBI lineage: Eukaryota > Metazoa > Arthropoda > Insecta > Diptera > Syrphidae > Volucella > Volucella bombylans. The sequence continues at coordinate 85,636,294 of OX422143.1, read as the reverse complement.
AATATATATGCACATGTTTCTGGTGCAACGCCATGAAAAAGCGTTTCCAACAGCATTTTCGAAATAAAATGGGCCAATGATGCCACCACTGCAAAATCTGCACGAAACTGTCAATCTCTGCGGATGAACTGGCTTCTTGGCAATCACGTTCCAGTTTTCCGATTCCCCGATGCGTCAATTTTGTTTATTAACATAATCGCAGAGGCTATGATTTTTAACCAAATTCGACGTCCAATTCGAGCTGCTGTAAGGCCCAAACTGAGAAGCTGAGTCAATTGGACTTTGTAATGAAATAATCCGAGATCCTTGTGCAAAATGTTCATGAGGCTGGTGCGTGAAATATTGAGTTGTTGAGATCGATGTCGAGTCGATGTTCCTGGAATGAGTCAAACCCTCTCGGCCACAGCAGCTACATTGTTGTCGGTGCGTAGCGTACGACGACGGAGACCGTGAGTGTTGTCAGCAAGCAAGGCAGTCTCATGATCCTTTTGCACAAATTTGCGTACAGCAAGCGCGGTGGGTGCTTAACTTCGACCAACATTTGTTTCAATAATCGCACTGTTTGGACTGTTTGTAATATTTCCCAACATTACTCAAGCATAAAGCGATTCATCTAATTCTGCAGAAATATAATACTGACTAAAAGTCAAGATTTCGAACGGGAAATGGTTTTCAGTGCAAAATAAAATATGAATCAGAAAGTAATTTGTATTTGTACCACCCGTCATATGATAATAAGAACGATACGTGATATACACTATGAAGTTAAAATGAATGTTAAATGCGCTAACAGGCAACTGTTTATAGTTGGATTAATGTACCAGAAGATAACCAAATATAAATCAGCCATCAGGAGACATCGTGCTAAACTGAATGCTTAAATTCTTTCATTACGTATCGATCAAGGAAATTGCATAGAGTCAGTGTGGAGTTGTTTTAGTGGTACAAAAACTCCGCTGTATATTGTGTATTTGGTATGCCTCTTTAAATTAGAATTTAAGTATTCAAGGCTTAACATAAGCATTACAATGTCGGATGGAAATAGAAATGTTAAGAATGTCAGAGGGTGATGTGAAACATTACCACAATAAGAAACTAATGGGCTGAGTAAATCAACTGAATCAACGCTGTGAGGTTCAAAGAAAGTCGTCAGAAAATTTGGTCCAAAATGCTATATATGCTCATGTTCCAGTCCAGGTTCGAACAATAAAAAGATCTGGAAAAGAGCAGCCTGTAGAATAGTTCTAGGGTTCAAAAGTTTAGCCAGTAACATTATAGATAATTATACGCGTTACATTTTTTAACGGTTAGGAAAAACAGAAGAAGATACATAACACCCAGTTTAATGGAGGTACATCCTTCTCTCTATCATTGAATGGTTCGACAATCTGAAGTTAGCCAGACCGCTACATAAATCTTTTTGTGAGAAGCTTGTGCTATTCATATCCATGATTTGTGAAACTGCGCAGTCTGCTCACCGAATATCATTTTATGTTGTCGTTATACGATGTCAAGTTGTTGTCGTTTTCGATTTTAGTATTAAAATATTGGAATGTGGGGAGTAAAAACCGGATTCATCTGAGAAGTAGTAAAAGTCCTCCTTTTTAGAGTGTACAGTTTCGCCGGTGTTTGTACATTTTAGACTTGAAAAGGGTTCAATAACTAACTACTATCAGCCCGATCATAAGAAGGCGATTCGATTTGAGTGAATTTTCACATATTTCCAAGTGCAAACGTTAGCAGCTCAATTAATTTTAAGCATATACAATTGGTTAGTATTCGTACAACTCAATAGCATATTTTTAATTCGTTGTTCGTTCCGAGACGTGATCTAAACTAATATTAAAGTATTTCTGAACGTTGGATAATGTCCTGACAATGGATGTCACCGTTAACATCTTCAACTTTAGTATCTCTTGTTAAAAATCCCATTTAAGCCGCTCGAATCAACAAGAAATGCCCCATTTGGTTCCGTGTATCTGAGCCGAAGTACAATTGGACGGGTTCTACTTCACATACGTACGAGTATGTAATCAAATTCAACAAACCCTCATCACTACTTCATTGTTTAAGTAGCTGCACCACAATCAGGGATACAATTTTACATAACATATTCCAATAATATATCTGCACACTCTACCACCTTTGTATTAGTTCACGTCTCGTTTTTGCCTTGACGTCTCGGTGTAATTTTCATCGGCTTGTTGATGACAGATGAACAAGTTCTGTACGGTTGCTATACCTACAAATTGCTATACAAAATCAAAAATTTTCATATTATCAAAATCGGAAACCAATCTGTAAACTTACCTCCTACAATCAGCAACACCTTGCCTCATACAAGAGTAAATACTTACAAATGTTCCGTTTATAACTGCCCACTGCTGTGTAGTCTTCGCCACTGAAGCAGTTAATAGCCAGAGCCTTAATTTCACAAAATGAAATTGTCCCTTTTACGGCCATGTCGTTTTCCCCAAACGCATAACCGGATGTTAGAGCCCATCGAGTTAACATGATTTCATTCTTTTATCTAACAAACAAAGAAACAACATGTTGTCATGTCGTTATTATTTGATGAAGTGAACATCATAGCTAGACACCATGGGTTACGCTATGAATTTTTATTTCCGTTTCCGCTTCAGTTCAACTAAATAATCGGACATAGGCACAGATGGCGCAATTACAGCAAAACGGTTGACAACTTTACACCTTCTAAAAATGTTATTGCTGTCGACGGACATTTGCCTCCACAAAAATGTTATTTCTCATCCTTAGTCACTATATTTTTTCTTCTGCCAACGACTTTCCATTTCTGGTCTTATGCGTCATTTGAATAATCCTTTTCATGAGTGTCTTTCGTGTCCTCTCCGAGTCGTCTGCGACATTGGTGTATGCTTGATTTCAAATCGGACTACACTACTAACAACAAGCGGCATTTCATCCTGAAATGGAAAGGAAAAATAAAAAAGTAAAAAATATATATATGTATTTTCAAATTCGAAATAGGATAACTGAATCATAAAATAGAAAAACTGCACACCCAGGGACACTTGTGTTTAGAACAGGCCAACCCAGACCAGCTTACTCGTAATTCAGAACCAAGACCAGAAATGGAACATCTGCCACTGCTGCAGTAGTAGCCGGACATTTTATGCAAATTTAACTATTCAGACGGAGGCTACATATTTGTGGAATTTTCAAAAATTACATTATTTGAAAATGGCAGATGGGCGGCATATCCGGGTCCAGGATGGGACACAAACACGACATACGTCTCATACTACTTTTCCGAACAGGCGATCGTTTATCTCTTGTATTTGTTTGTGTGTAAATCTGCCTGTGTAGTGTAATCCTTTCGTTTTATTTAGTTTAATGCGGTCATGGTTGCATTGGATTGGAAAACGCCGACCCAACAATTTGTCCATGGACATTGTTTTCGGCTCTTTTTTTCTTTGCAGTCCATAGAAATATTACCCATTTGATAGAGGACGTGATGGTGTATGCAAATAAATTGTACTTCCGGTTAAGAAAAATTCCAAATTTTCGATTTTAGACTATGAATGAAGAACGCATCAAATTAAGGACGAATAGCATTCTGGTTTAAGAGATTATTATTATTATTTCTTTCAATTGAAAGAATTGAAATGAGTTGGAAATATGTTGTGAGTAGTCAAGCAGAAGGGCTTAGAATTTTAGAAATTTCATCGAAAGCATAAGGACTTCAATAGTACTACCCAATATTTACAATACTTATACTTACCACTACTCACGCACATGGGAGGTCATCAAAATCGAGAGAAAACAAGCTTAAATTCAATTTTATACAATACTATACGAATACGAGCAATTAGGCAGATGCTATTGAACCGTATACTGCCGACGAATCGGAGCATAATAAATAGTGAACTTGCTAAAAAGGTATTTTAGGTCAAGAAATCAATCGCCCAAGAAGTTGATTGAATCAGTTTTCTAAAATTTGTTTGTGATGCTGCTACTTTTGTGTAGAGAGCTGTGAACCCTCCTTAATCAGTTATGCTGGTGAGCATACGATTTTTTAGATATGATATTTTGTATGCTTTTAGTTCATTCAACCAAACCAACATGTAACCTAGTAACAAGTGCGGAGGGCCTCAAAGCCATTTTAAGCTATAATACAAGAAATCAATTTCCATTTTTTGTGGGTCTTCTGCAAATTAAATCATCCGACCAAACTACAATAGCAACAAAACTGATTTAATATGCTGAGACAGATAGCTCGTCTTAAGGGGGTAGTCTCATGTTCGATCTTCAAAAAATCGATTTTCTTTTTGCATATTTTCAAAGTTCAATAGCAAAATACATAAGCATATAATTATCATAAGAAGATTGTATTTCATTTTCCCCAAAAAAAAAAAAAATCCTTAAAAACCTTCAAAATTTTACCTCGGACATGAGACTATCCCATAACACCTTGGTTTTTTTCCCCGTTTGCCAATAGTGTTTTGTTTGCATAAAAGTGTATGTTTAGTGTTCTGTGTTTTTGTGTTTTTTCAATTTTTGTATGTTTTATGAGTGTGACTACAGGCGGGTCAAACGGCACCTGATGAAACTGAAATGCATGAGGTGCCGAGTGAGCCGCCAGCGGTCACATATATTTTCGTGTATATTTTATCTCTAGAGAGGCTTTTTGTCAACAAGTGACATTTAACCATTCACATATATTGATTGAAGTAAAATAATCATTTCGCAAACAACGATTTAGCAATGAATCCCAGCTTGTTTTATGGAAATCGATAACGAGACGGGGATTCCGATAATGATGAGTTGGATTTTGTGGCTTCCGATTCAGATGAATACATTCCATTTGAGGGAAATTCAAGCGATTCTGAATACATGAAAGACTTAGAATAATCTTTTGGAGAAGGTAATGAGCAGGTTGTGCTGCCGGGTGTTTCTGATGGACCAAGTGGTCAACAGTTAGTGGGCAATCCCTAAAAACGTTCACTTTCGAACAGAATGATGTTATAAACATTCAACCACAAGCATCAGCAACGCCTATTTGTATTTTTGCCCTTATGGTTACAGAAGAAATTTATCAGCTTATTATTAGCGAAATAAATTCCAATGTCAACCAATTTTTACGGAGCACCACTATAACGCGTACTTCTCACGCATAGGAATGGGTAGACGCCAACGTGCAGGAGATAAAAAAATTTCTTGGAGTAGTGATGTATATGGGCATTGTTAAATATCCATCTATTGCTCACTACTACAGTACTGACAAGATTCAAGTTGATACTGAAATTCATTCACTTTGCGGACAACTCAACTATAAGTGGGGAAAGTAAGTGGACTTTTGGACCTATTTGAACAAAACTTCGTCAAGTCCTGAAGCCCAAAAAAAATATTGGCAGTTGATGAATCAATGATCCCTTGGTGTAGTAGGTTGCAGTGTATACAGTACAATCCATGTAAATCACATACGTAAGTATGGTATAAAAGTCTATAAACTTTGTGATCTAGATGGATACACTTACACCAGTGCCATTTAAGCAGGAAAAAATGATTCAAATAATCAAAGAGGAAAACCTACCCAAACTCTTCACATTCAACTCAAATTGTCTTGGACTTGGCGGAACAATATTTAAACAGGGGTGGAACCATTGCAACCGATAATTTTTATACCTCTCTGTCCTTAGCCAAATAACTCCTTGCTCGTAAAACGCACATTATTGGAACTCTACGTGGCAACAAGCAAGAGAATCCAAGAGATATGACGATATGGCGAAGAAAGGGCTTGAAAATTCACGAATTGTCGTTGCTAAATGGAAAGACAAGCGTGATGTTCTAATGCTTAGCACAAAACATGGTTTGGAAGAAGTGCTAACAGGAAAGCTGTCGAGGCAAGGCGAGGAACTAAAATAATTGTGAATTACAATCATGCCAAGCAAGCTATTGACATATCTGATCAAAAGGCTTGTTATTTTACACCTCTTCGTAAAACTATTAGATAGGTATCATAAAATAGCCTTACAGTTTCTACTTTAAAAATCCGTTTAAACGCGTTGGTCATTTATAATAAAGAAATAAAAAACTGCTCAATTTTGAGTTTCGAAAAGCGATTTGAGAGGCTTTGTGTAACCCTGTCTTGGAAGCACAAGCATCAACATCCAAAACAAAGCACGTTTTGAAAGAAACGGAGAGCAGGGATTCTCGAAACAGAAAAATAAGAAAACGGTGTACAGACTGATATACCAATATAAGTCAAAATGTAGGTAGAAACGCTGCAGTCAAGAAGACGAAGAAAGTTACAACATTTTGTGATACCTGTGAAGGAAACCCTACATTATGTTTAGAATGCTTCAGCAACCATCAAAAGTAATACCAACTAATTATAAGTTATAAAAAATTTTCATTATCATCTTTCCTTTGCATTTTTTTTCAATAAAATCAACCCCAAATAATTTTGACAAAATTGGCTAGAAGTGTGTGTTTTTTCCCCTGATCATTATAATGCGTTTATCTAGGTGCCGAGGAAGAAAAATTGGTGATTTTGTAACAGGCCACGCAAAAAACATTCATACAAAAAGGTATAGCCTGTGACCGCCGGCGGTGCACATGGCCTCTCAGGGAGTAAAAGATGTCAGTGAACTAAATAGATATAACATTTTGAAAAAGTTTTTACGAATCGTTAAACTTATGTGCCGATCCCGACAAAATGACATAATACGACTGTAAAGCAATTTACTTTGTTTTATGTTGGGACAAATACTCGTATCGCACTTGAACGAATACCAATCTTATTTGAAAGTGTATGAAAATAATATCTAAAATGGTATATATATGTACTTACTTTTTTAGAAGGTGTAACAGTCTGAGATAGTTCTGGACCAAAACCAATAAGCCTCCCACTCTAAATTCGCTGAGGCCTCCTTACATTAGTGCGCCCGAGGACCTACTCTACTGCGTTTTCCGGTGGATTCGAATCGAAAACCCTTCAGGCTAAAGGGTGGAATATACTGTCTACTTCTCCCTCGTGCATTGCTTAATCCCCTATTGCCACTACTGTTTCAATACATATCTGTAAACGCACCATCGAGAGCTTTTACTATTGATTTAAGTGCTGTAAGCACTCCTCCAGTGTTCTGGGTATCCAAACGTTCCGAGCAGCCAACATCGACTCGGACCATTACCAAGTTGTAGCCAAGATACGGATGCATGTATACGTAACAGTCAAAAATCAACGAACCATTGTGAGGGAGAGACCCCCAGTGCTTTTTTCGATCGGGTTTTCCCTAACCTCTCGAGGAATCCGATGCCGCCAGCATCAGTGGCATAGCTGCAAAATAGCAACCAGAGAGACGACCTCTGATGTAATGGTTATCAACCCGGCCCAACAATGAAATCCCTGATTCGATGGCAAATGCAGACAGGCAAACCTAGAAAACAAGGAATTTAGCTCGCAATTTATACGAGCAGAAAAGGAGGGAAGAATACAGAGCACGACAAGCACATCGAGTCCTTATAGAAGTGCTACCAAAAGAATGAAATCCTGAAGTTTTACTAAAAATAGAGTAGAACCACAATCAATCCTGAGAATCTGAAAAGATTATTCCTCAAGACTGTTAAACGCCGATGATGAAAAACATCACACCGTCAAACAGAATGAACTATTCAACTGAACGAAGACAGACAACAATTACATCCACTCGACAAAGATGAAGTCAAGACAGTCATTTCTAAGCTCAAGTCTAACAAAGCAGTGCTATTTCAACCAGCAGGTAATGATTGGATACGGGGCATACATCAACCCATTTCCAACTTCAACATTGTTTGTCCGATCCTAAAGAAGGGAGACCCTCTGGACTGCGTCAACTACAAATGAATTAGTCTTCTCAACGTAGCATATACAATCCTTTCTGCGTGTAAACATATGTGAACCCCCAGGAATCTTTATAGACAATCACAACAGGAAACAATCAGGACAGGAAAGTCCACCATAGATCACATTTTCACATCACTGCAGATCTTGGAAAAAACCCATGGGTTCCAAATCGATACACACAGTTCTTCTCCGATCTCAAAGCCGCTTATGAGAGCAATTATAGAGATGAACTATACAAAACCATGCCCAGTTTTGCTATCTCTGTCAAGCTCATTTGACAATATATGATGTTAGTGGAAAATGCACTCTGCACTGTCAAGATCGGTTATAACAAAACCGAGATCTTCAGTATGAGGACTTAAACAAGGCGATGCGTTGTCATTTGATTATTTCCACATCGTTCTTGAAAGAATTATGCGATGCTAATTATTCTCTTAGTAAAGAGATTCACAAGATTCACATAATTTCATAAAGTACTCGGTGTGGAAGGCCAGATATTTAAAGAAACCCGAGTTACAAGATTATCCCAAGAAAATTCAGAGGGAAATTAAATAAGAGATTCAATGGAGAAAGTTGGTATTCCGTACACATGAAATGCGTTCAAAAATTATCTAACAGAAAATCATGATGAAATAACTGCCCAAATTATGAAAGAGAGACTTTTCGATCCACATAAAGACTACTCCCATCATGCAAGTATTACCATCGCAAAAACGAAGACGAAAACAAACAAAAAAGTTTAAATCAGAGTCTTCTAGTGCTTGCTGCAGAAATATTAAAATTCCAACTGAAACCACTACAACAAGGTTCCTTAGTTTATGCATAAAAAAAAACATACTAGCCAAACCATTTTCCTTCTAACTTCAGAAAATACAACGCGTATTTCCAAATAACTTCAATCGGTACCACAATGGTCTTATTGAAGCGTTTAAAACAGCATTGGAATGTATTCCAACTTCTGATTATAACGGAGTAATAAGTGCAAACTGAAAACCACTAAATGGCTAAAAGTCGCGTTTGAGTCCTCTTCAAGTAGATGAACTTGCGCTTAGATGTAGGTACTTATATCAGGGGATGGTTAACGAGATATCGTAATTTAACGATTCTGTGAAAGATAGTGGCTCCTTTAACGAAAACATTAACCCTATGATAATACCCATTGATGCTTTCTCGTAGCGATGATGAATATCGTGTTAATTTATGCAGATTAATCCAAAAACAGGTGAGGCAAACAACAAAAAAGTTACAGCTAAATTCTGTTCAATTCTTTCCTCAAGTATTTCTTGATATGTATGCAAATTAATCGCCTTAATCAATGCACATTACGAGTTGAAAAATATTTTCAGCTAAGCGAAGTATAAAAGCTAAATCTTGATGCTTAAGTCGTACTAGTATCAATGTTTACAAGTAGTTTTAGATATATAAAATAGACCTAAGTTTCTATGATGTATTTGAAGTGTTCTGGTGAAGAAAAGCTTATCAATGGTCAATTACGAAGTTAGTTTCACGACTTGACTACGAGAATATTTAAACAGAAGCAGTTAAAATTAATTGACGCCTTAACAAAGAAACGTATATGGTATTGGATTTTTTTGAATGGCAAAAGTAAGGACAATCTCGTTGGCGCAATTTCAACTGATTGGCGAACAAAATTTATCCCATTCAGATCGATGAGGTTCTATCAGCTCGCTGTTTATTAGGTATTAAAAGTGTACCAAAAAATCTGATTTAAGACATAAAAATCGTAAATGACGGCTACCCGCTATATGGACGGCGATCTCCAGAAGATCGTGCACATCGAAAGTGAAAGTACATAGGAAAGCATAAATACAATAGAAATTGACAAAAGATGGACTATGCCATTTTCGTCAATATTTAAATATTTTTGCAAATGTAATCACAAATGTAGGGATATGACTGTTTTCAGGATAAACAACGAGAGAGCAAACTATGAATGGTATCAGTTGGGTAGGTACTCATACATACATACGCATTTCCAATTCACGCAAGACATCCCACTGTTGTTCACCACAATGATCAACCAGTTTATTTCACAGCGGAGTGCTTATTTAGTAAATGATCAGCCACCGAAAACAATGTTAATATTATTGTTTCAAGTGTGTCAGCAGGATCATTCCGTACGGACCTTATTGTGCACTGGGATACCTCGATATTACACATGGAATGTATCTGGGAACATTTTCTGTAAAACAAGGGTAATCAGGTCGTGAATTAGCAAGAGGTTTTCGTGAGTGGAGCCTAAACGAGAGGGTTAACAATGGTGTTTCTTCATCCGATTCCATGTCCTCTTTTGCGAAAAATGTATAAACTTCACTGCATCTAAATACATATTAGAAAAAAAAATTAAAATCTGGTGAGGAAATCCAACATAAGAAATTACATTTACTGCACACATTTTCAACAAGACTTTGGTTGTTCTTGAGGATAAGATATCATGCGAGAAAAGGACTACAATGCAGAAAAATTTAGATCATATGTCGCCCATAAAAAGTCACTTCTTAATCAAGATCAGATGTAAACGTACGAAATTACTTTAGATCAGGTGGTGGAACACAAAGCTGATATAATTTTTTCTTGACGCTTCCAGGAAGGACACAGAGAAAAAATTCTGACCTAAATCAGGGCTCAGGGCGATTCCTCTTGCTACCGCCTCTTCAGGAATCGCAGTGACGTTAGCAAAAGAAGGAGATATATCTAGTAGTCACCCACAGATGTTCAAGGCATGTAAATAGGGAATAAATTTTCGCAAAGAAATACTGGAGATCAGTGAAATTAGATTAGCAGCCGATTCTTCGGGGAGCATAGAATTTCAATTTTGTGTGAGCTGCTGTTGTTCTTCGTATGATAATAAGTGCTTTGGTTTATTCTTGATGCCATAAACTAAGACTTCAAGAAGACTGACAATCAGTCTTCTTTATTATCAGTCTTGCTTTATTATCAATCGTAGTCACTAAATACAAGTCTATCAGAACCAAAGCAGATGCTGATGGGATCCTCAATTCCCCAACAGAGTTCCTAAATTCATTTGATACAACTTAACCGCCACCAGACACTTTACTTAAAATAGGATCTTTAGAACATCGACCCCGACATATCCTCGCAGGAATGAACGAGCAGTAAAGCAGATTGTATACCATCGATACCACTTATTGCGACAGATCTGCCTTTTAGCTTTAAGAGCTGCAATTTTTAGTAAGACTTGAGTTCATAATCGAACAAATAATAATATGTGTACTATCGTGAATGTTTAAAAGATTATTCTGAACAATAAAAATTCATATACTAATTTCATATTCTAAACATTACAGGGTCGTGTAGTCAAATAGTAGGAAATAAAAATCATTTGGCAATCTTCCCTTTATTGATGACCAATAAAATTGAATTGGTCATATCAGTGCTTACTACTCTTGGTAGCATAATCTCAAAGTGTTTTTCGTGAATTGGCACTTTATTTTCAATAAACAAAGAAAAGACAATTGGAGTGATATTTACAGAAGTCGATTTGTACATTAATTCAGAAATTCCTCATAATTTGTTTTCCCAATTCTTAAACAAATTGTCATAAAGAATTGTAAAAGCAATCAGATACGCTGGACTTATACTCGTATATTTAGTCTCCACATACATTATCAAAAGTTAGAAAGCTGACAAGCCCTTTTATAATGAGAACGACACTCTTTTAAGGCAATTTGACAGAAATCTTCGGCTTAACCATTTTAGAATTATTGTATAACTTACTTCAACGAGAATTGTACATTTATAAAAGTAGCTTAGGTCATTTTATATTTTGGACATATTGCGGCGTTGGAGATTATTTTGTATGAACATTAAATCAAATCAATCTTAAATACTTGGCCATTTTCAAATTTACCATAAGGTTAGTTCAAAACTCACACTGAGGAAGGATCAGCGATTTCAGAGAAGGTTTGAAGTTTTCAGGTTTAAAACAAAATAAAATTTTTCATCGAAAATGAGTCAACGAACCAGGGTCACTTTGAAGATGTCTGACTATTCCTTAACAAAGCACTTCGAGGTAAACTGATAAATAATTTGTTCATGAAGCCATGAGTGTAAGTCACTGGCTACATCAACGACATTACTTTTACAAAATATTCTGTAAGATATGAGCCCTTGAATGAAATTTAGAACCGAAAACCTACGAATAAAAAAATTATGGCATTTCTCTTTAAAGTCTTATCGTCAGAATTTACCTTTAGGAGTTTGCAATATACGTATACTATAGAATTAGAATTCAGAAAAAAATTATTTTAAAATGAATTTTTTGGGAGGATTTCGTTTTAAAGATTTTTTAATATGATTCATTCCTCCACAGCCGTTTTAAAACCAAAATTATCACAACTTTAACCCGACTGACCATACAAAAAAATACGTTTTCCGTCTACGAGTATCTGAAAGTTTTGAAGCAAGCCTTCCATAATGCAAAATACTTTCCCCTTAGATGCACTATTTAAAATTCCAAATTAAAATACAAACTCGCTGATCAAAAGTGAATGACCCACTAGAAACACGACTGTCGACGCACGAATGTCTTAATGAGTTGAATTGATTTCTTGATCGATTTACATAGGTCACTTAACAGTTGGATAAGCGAAAACTTTTTTGCTTACATATATGTGTGTTCTTGAATGTGTTTCGCCCTTCTTTTTTTTTTTTTTTTTAAGTTTTTAACATTTAGATTATTGCCGGTCTTGACAGAATGTGGGTATCTTGATGTCATTTCTTTGTTGGCCTTCAAACGGCCCTGTAGTGTCTCTTAAGCGACCGGTTAAATTGAAGTTGGTTTCTTATATAATTCTTGAGTTTGAAATGGCACTTGTTGTTAAATATTTGTACGGTTGGATATCATATTGGTTTAACGAATACAAAGGTGTGGTGAAATTTTAGTACCCTAAATGATGTTCTGTTCGTTTTATGGATTTTTTTTTTCGTTAAGATCCCCGCATGGAAGGAATGCTTTTACTAGGTTCCCCATGGCCAATGTATGGAATCCTTGCTCTCTACCTTGGATTTGTACTAAAGTGGGGCCCCAAGTGGATGGAAAAGAGACCTCCGTTTGATTTGAAGAACGTCATACGGTTATACAATGCAGTCCAGGTTATTGGCAATCTTGTACTTTTCATTTTTGTGAGTGTACCAAGCCCTATGTTAAGAAATTCCATAAATTTATTAAATCGTTTTTCAGGGATTTCAAAATTCTTACTTTCGCAAGGAGTTCAGCATCTTATGTCAGCCGATTGATACCAATAATAATGAACCTTGGATGCAGAATCTACTTTGGGCTACTTATGGATACTATCTCACTAAATATTTGGATCTCTTCGATACGGTAAGTCAATTGTGTTTTGCAATTCTCACAGACAACTTACAAATCATGACTCACAACTCGTTTTAGGTATTTTTTGTGCTGCGGAAAAAGAACAGCCAGATCACATTCCTTCATGTATACCATCATGCAGGTATTTTATTTGCATCCTACATTTTCACAAAGTTCCTAGCTGGTAATTCAAGAGCATTTGCATAATTTCTTATTTATCAGATTGACTAATTGACTTTTCTTTTCATAGGAAGCCACTCGACAATGTTGGGTGTAATAAATTTATTTGTCCACACAATAATGTACTCCTATTACTTCATTACATCTGTATACCCTGAGCACTCGAAAAGTATCTGGTGGAAGCGATACATAACTCAGTTGCAATTAGCTCAGTTTGGATACTTATTGTTCCACTTCATAATTGTTATTGTCAAAAATGACTGCAACCACCCGGTTCTGATATCTTTTGTAGGGTTCATTCAAAACTTTTTCATGTTTGTTCTGTTCTTCGATTTCTATATGAGGACCTACGTGCGGAAAAAGTCGTCAAAAATTGAACGAAATACCCGAACATGAATTGGAAATTAGATTAATACCTTTTTTTACATTTATTTCTCCATTCTGTCTCCCCTTTTTTGTACATTTTCCACGTTGGAATTAATTTTCCTGTTCGCACGTATTTTATTTTAATTTTCGTGTTTTTTTTTTAATCTTACTATATACAAGCGTGCGTAGTATTAAATGAATAAATAAATAAATGATTTTAATTTTTAATTTTAGTTTTATTTAAATTAAGATATGGAGACTTTTATTTCAGCACTTACAAAAGTGCTCTGTTAATATTCACAACACTAAATTTGCAATGAAATTCATTTTCGGGTCAGATAATCCTCTCATGGGACACATTCTAATTACAATGTTCCTGAGAAACTTTTAGTCATATACAGAGTGTTCCGGAAGATGTGCCGAGGACTTTAAAGGGATTTAAAGATTACTTGGCATATATTGAGAAAGAAGTCATGTCGGGAACGATCGGAAATGCATCCCAACTGAGATACAGAGGTTTTAAGCTAGACCTTACTCTTCCCTATTTCTATTCCTATTGAAAATAACATCTTTCAAATTGATGCCTGCATGGTAACAAATGCGGTTAATGCTCGGTATTATAGGCATGAGTATTTTTATTGTTTCAAAGCAAATGCTAGCCTAAAATAAATTGTTGAAAATTTATTTTAGATCTAAATTGATTTTCTTTTATTAAAAAACTTAAAATTTTGATTTTGTCTTTTTTTTAGAAATATCTTATTAACACCTTATTATACGGTTTTGTGCAGTATTAACCAGGAAAAAAAATCTGATCATTTCATCTCATGTCAGTAGTTTTCAAGATATTGTATGTTACTATCCAACTTTCTCAAACTATTATAACATATACAATTCAAAAATGGGGTATTCTTTTACACCAGCCCTATAAAATTACCTATTTAACAGCTGCTTTGAATTTATTCCCATAAAATAAGCTTATTATTGCAAATGTAAATAACAATTTATTTAAAAAAGGTAATTTTATGACCAGCCCTGGCGATTTATATAGAGCACTGGTGGTGGAAATAACGATAGGAAAAGCATCGGTGTTCGAGAGTGTCCATTGACTAAGTGATATTAGCATTACCTAGAATTTTATCGCAATCCAGCAGGTGCAGGCGCACCTAACCAGATGTGTGCATTGTGCGAAAAATTTTGGTTGGTTAAATGCGCGGTTTTTTCCTCAACGAATATATGATCATTCCAACGTAGGTTGTCATTGACACACATACCGACAATGGAAAGTTTTTCGGTTTCAGAGATGCAGGTGCCATTCATGGTTAATGGCTGGGTATTTTGATGACTTGGACAATAGGATTAACGAGGCAACTGCGAGAGTTCGAGAAGAATTGCAAAGAAGGGACACTGTAATAAATTTTCAAAGATGTGCTCTGGAGTTCACACAAAGCAATTGTTTGCACTTGCTTTGATAAAAAAAATAAAAGAAAACTGTCCAATCAATATTTGTAATTTTTTCCAAAACTGTTGAACAATTTTCAATTTATTTTGTTTACATACATATTTCAATAAGTTGGGTCGTGTCTTGAAAATTACCAACTTAAGATGAAATGGCCTGGTATTTTTTTTTGATTATAAATACTAAGTACATGTTTCAAAAGCGCAAAAAGTGGGTGTTAATAAGATGTTTTTCCAAAAAGAGTTATGAGAAAATCAACATTTTAAGTTTTTTTTGTTTAAATCTTCATTAACATTTGACACATTAATTTTAGAGCAACTTTAGAACAATTAAAGTGCTCATAAGTACTCATACATGCATAAATTTGGAAGATGTCAAAACAGGGCAGCGTAACAACCTTTTTACACAGCATCGAAAATCGACTTTTCACGAAAACTCTCGTAATCTCAATCGAAAAGAGAGGTTTTCCCATGATTTTTTTTAATTTCTGAAACACCTTAGTTTTTAATGAAAACTGCTCAAAACCAACTCGCAATTGTGAGATTTTTGAAGCAGACACACTTTTAAAACCATTTAGCATGTAAACAAAGCAGCTGACTGTCTAGTTATCAAAACAAAAGTGCAAAACTTCAAATTGAAATAAATATTGAATGTCGTTCATGGTAAAATTTCTTTGCTTTTATCAATAAATAATTCAATGTTAAATAAAATAAAATTTTTTTTCAACAGAATATGGAGGAGAAAAAAAAATCGAACTAAAAATCCTTGCCTACACAAGAAATTCACAGCTTATACAAGTGTCGAACAAAACCTAGTAGGCGGTATTCGGTGTAAACGCTCCTATGAATTTTCGTAAACTTTTTAACGAAAACTCGGTTTTTGATACGGTGTGAAAATGGTATATAAGACTTTGCATAAAATCTCTATATCTCAGATTGGGTGGGTATTTCCTATCCCTGCCCGCCACCATATGTCAATAAATCTCCCCTTAAAGTCTTCGACAAATTCTCCGGAACACCCTGTATGTATTTTTTTTAATTCATTAGTCTAAAGAGAATGTTATATCACAAGCATAAGGTGGTTGATGTAATTTATTTTTAACTGAACTATAGTACAAGCGAATTTACGTTTTTGATTTTGCAAATTTCCAAATAAGTTCAAGGACAGAGGTAAAACATGAAAATAGGAATGCATTCAAAAGATGGATTATATCAAATAGGCAACTTAACAAATTTCGGTCACACTTTTATGAAATAACAAAATAATTTTATTCAATAATGGAAATCATTTTAATTAGCAGGATTTGAACTAATTAATTTTGCGGCAATTAGCCGAAAATTTGAGTTTATTTCGTTATTAGAACGATTTTGGAGATTTTAATTTCAATCGGTTTAATTTTATTATTATTATTCTCTTTGCATGATTATTATTATCCTCCTATTCATTCAGTCCTGTTGTTATTGCAGATACCAATATGACCTTTTAAACAAAAGCGCCTATGGCTTAGATGCAGGTTATACAAGCAAATAAAAAACGTATGATAAACATTGTAAACACCTCCATAAAGGCAGGCGATTTATTTGTCTTTTTGATACATCTTCAAAGTAATGAGTCAATAAGAATGAATCTGTCCAAAGTATCAATTTCAGCTCCAACTGTTGTCTTATTTCTTTTTTCACGAATAAGGGGTATAGAGGTATGCGAAAAAAATATCAACTCGAACACAAAAGCATAGAGATAACAGCTTAATAGAAATATAAGATTTATCTAAATCCCAAAAAATTCGAGCTAACAAAATAAATATCAGGGTCCAAATGTTTTTGAAATTTTAGAAAGATCAGAACTGCCTGATTACAAAAACGGACTGCTTGATTTTTCTTATTTTGGTTTAATCCAAAATCAGAAGCCTCTCCAGGTAATGCAGTCAATTTGGCAAACAGACAAAGTCTTCTTCCTTTACATGTCCTTGGGAACTCATATGACTGAAGTGTGTTTCTCTGACTAGATCGATGTTTTTGCACAGCACGCTCGTATAGTTAACTCCTGTAAGAGTGTCTTCTTTTTCGAAGATCGTCAACGTAAACAAAACTAAAAACTCCATCGCGAAATCGTCTGTTCAAAACGACAAACGATATCTTCAACCGGCTTTGCTAATGCTCATATTTTTGCCCAATAGAGCGGAATTGAAGCGAATATAAGTATATAGATTTTTTCAGACTCAACACGACCGTGTTACTTTATTGCATTTTGGAAATGCAAACAGGTCAAATTCTCCGTATGATTCTTAATGAGGGGTCATTATCAGAGTTAATAGTGTCAAATACATTAAAGTTGCGCAGTAGTTGCCCATTTTTACGTTTTTTTTCAATTAGCCGATGTTGACGGCATATATGTAAATATATGGTTTTGTCCTCTTTCTAAGCTAAACCAATTTTTCCGACATCGGGTCCAATACTTGTGAACGCACCAGTGACAACAAGTTGCATTCTGCCAATGATGTCAATATCATCAGCGCATTTAGGTTCAAGTGCTCACTTTGCATAGTTGTAAGTCTATTGTGATTAGCGTTACCACTGAGCGTTTTCAAAAATAGCAAACAAAGTCTAAACAGGCTGGAAAAAAGTCTCAATACTCCGGACAGGTATTTACCTTTTTTGAATGAGAATCAAGCATTATTAGCAAATATTTATTTATTTTATAATTTATTATCGATATACTTCTTAATTAAAAAATATAATACAGTAATGACATTTATTTTATTTTAATAAGTCTTCAAAATTATATAAGGGGTGTCCTAAAATTCACACAAGAATACATGCGATATAGTGTTGCCAGCAAAAAGAAAAAGACAGCGTGACGGCTGAGAGTTCAGGGTTATTAAAAATGAAGAGCTTCACAAAAGAACAACCCATTTTCTATGTTGAGCAATATTTTAAAAATAATAGGTTTGACAGCTACAGTTCGCAATTTTCGTACAAAATATGGGCGGAATAGTGATTTGACTTCATTAACTGTGAAGGTATTATGTAATTCAGTAATTCGGCAACGTGCTCAACAATTGGAATTGGACATCTCACGAAATTCTCTACAGCGTATTCTAATAGATTTGCGTCGTCATGCATACAAAGTGCAAGTGATTCAAGAACTGAACCCCATTGCCCACGCACAGTCAGGAGAGTTCGTTGAATGAGTTATAAAATAACGACAAATCGATTTTCAAACAAAATCATCTTCAGCGATGAGGCTCATTCTCATCTCGATGCCTTTGTTAGTCATCAAAATTTTCGAATTTGCGGTTCAGGAAATTCACGAGTGAGTATTGAAAAACAATTGCATCCACAACGTGCCACTGTGTGGTTCGGATTTTTGGCTAGAGGCATTACCGAACCGTTCTTCTTTGTTTTCGGCTTGTAAGGTAATAACATTAATGATGCTCGCTATCGCGACATGATAATACCGTTTTTGTGCCTAAATTGCAAAATACGGGTGTGGACGACGTGTTGTTCCATTAAGACGGTGCCACATGTCATACAGCCTAAGAAGGAGAGTAAATTGAGCGCCGTATCAACGAAACTGTCATGAGAATTAACGGCAAAGGAGATCGTGTGTGTCAGCAAAGCGGTGAAGGCCGTTTACCCGATATGCTATTCCATAACCCTTTATTTTTAATTCTTAATTAAAAACCTGCGTGTTCTTTTCTGGAATCAGGTGATTCAAGAAAACGCTTTAGACACTTTCAGTTATTTGAAGGTTGGTTGATTGTGGATACCGCAAGTCCTACATTTAGCTATTTCCATTTCTGACTGAGGGCAGTGTTAATTGTACAAATTTTAAGGTAGCCAATGGAACAAGGGTTGAATATCCGCCTTTTGGAGACGTTCTTAATGTTCCTGTTACGCTTATATACGCACCGACAGGTTGATATCCGTCTTTCCGTTGCAGGCTACCAAACGTTTAAGTCATAAGTTGTGATTTTGGATTGTAGACCCCACATTATGCCTACAGCCCCCTTCCACGATTAGGGCGGAACTAAGCGCTCACAAGCATTTGCTTTCCACATTAGTTTTCTATCTAGGATGAGGCCTAGATACCTAGTACCCCTCGAGAAACTGAAATGGGTGTTATATAGCTTGAGCGGGATGTTGAATTGTCTCTTGGTTCATCTTGTGAAGAGGATCAGCTCCATTTTAGTCGGTTTTACGTTAAGGCCCCAGCTAAGTACATAAGGGAATAGTATGCCTTAGGCTAACTGGAGAATCTTAAGGAATGGCTCTGGATCTTGCCCGACAGATAGATAGTACCACCGTCGCCCGCGTAAGCATCCGCTTTCAACAATTCGGTAAGTAATCCATTAAGAATGTTTATAGTAGAGAAAAGAGCACACTCCCGTGTCCCCTTATGTGGAATTGTAACGGTCGATCTTTTCCATCCGTTATTCCTTTATTCATACTCTCTCGTTCAATTCTATGTGTGTAAAGACTTCGTGTTGCAACGGGATGATCTTATGTGTGGTACATGTAAATTTAGCATAGGAAAATGTGCTTTACAATGAAAAGAAATTTAATGGATTTATATGAATGAGCAATAAATGAAAACTAGTAGATTACAATGAAAGAAAATGTAAATACTTTTAGGATGTCTGCTACAGTGCTCTATTTTGAATAGAGTGATTTGAGTCCGCACTTATGATTCAGAAACTTGCTTATACACATTTTGAAAGTTCTTCGACACGACGATGTGGAAAATATTTATGTATATTAATTTATAAAAAAAATAGGTGATGTTACAAAATAAATTGTTTTAATATCTGCCCGTTTTATTGAATGTTCTAATATTCTGTTTGATTTGAAAAACTGTTCGCAAATATTTCGATTCGAACTTTGGCACTCCACCGAACATATCATCCATTATATTGAGTGATCGTGCATAATGAAACGAAAAGAGACGAAAGCCTCAATCAAATTAACAGTATTACCATACAACAAATAAAATTTAAACTTTCCAAATTAGTCCATCTACGGGTAATTGTAAGAATTATAGTTTTGCTGTTTTACTGTAACTTAGAAAAATTCGTAGTACTCGTATTATAAATAATAAGTTATTGTTTCCTAAATTTTTTGAATCATCTTCATTTTTAAGAAAAAATCACAAATTTACAAGTATTTTCTTTAACATTTAATAGTGAACTACCTCTTTTAAAAAATGTATCACCCTAATTAAAGTGATCAATATAGTATTAGTTGCGCGCTTTCGGTTCAATAATTACAATATATTATATACCAGAGAAAGCCATCCCAATAAATAAGAATTGTAGTCAAATCGAAAAACCCTTTGAACGATTTAAGAAATCAAATAAAACGAGGATGACAACCTTTTAAGTCATCATAGAACATCATATCGTTAATCTCATTGCGTCTAATTGTAATTCTTTGTTAAGTGATTTCGCATATTTTCCTTCAATGTTGTTCAAAATATTCGCAGAGTTCTTCCTAGTTTTATATTTATTTCTGCTCCAGCTTTTATCGGGTTTTAGTAAGCTGAATCTAATAACCTTTGTGGCTCTTAACAATTCCTGTTCTCCCTGTCTTTTTTAAAGATTGTTGGATAAGTCATCTTAACTCCTCCTCGGGAGATTTTATAAAATAAAATTTCAAAGAATGAATAACAATAAATTTATTGGCGTGATAATCTGGGATAGACGAAGGCCTAGTCTCTTTCACTAAATTTATTATTTACCCTGTCATTTTGTGGACAGTTTTTTTTCCGCCTTCCAACAACAGTAAGGCTAGTAAGTGGGACTAGCTAGATGACTTCATCTTAGAAGATTAAACATTGTCCACCGAAGGGCAGAGAATATTTTCAGATTTCTTTTACTGCTTTTTAATATTGGCCGAATTTTGAACCCAGCCCCTTTTACGTAGTAATCAGAGAACTCACCCACTGCACTATGCAAAAAAGAACGTTGAATAAAACAATTAAAAGAGCCTGAAGCCCTCGCAGCTAGTGCTCTCTCTTTTTTTAGCATGTAAATCTATTTATATGGTAATAAATTATAATAATAATAATTACACAATTAAAAAATCACCTTTGTATGTGCTTATGGACTTCAATGTTAAGACGAGGGTGTCTTTTCCAAACAACTTGAGTGCAATACGTAGCATACAGTGATAAATTACAGAGCTTCAAGACGAAATGCGTATGTTGTCAATGAATTTAATAAAATTGATTTGTCCGTACAGGTTTGAATGACATTTGAATTCTTTGAGAAAGCTTAAAATTTTAGTAATCCATCCATAACATTTCACTTATTTCTTAAAAACTTGCAGTTTCACGTATCAAACTGCAGTGAAACTGTACAGAACAGAAAAAATAAATTCAAGCGTTCGAAGCCATGGTTTTCCTTGCGTCTTCTTAATAAAATAAAAAAGAAAAATCGTCTCCATCATTCGGTGAAGAAACATCCTTATAACTTCCGGCTTAAGAAATATTGTATAAAATTATGTCGCGAATTAAAAGCTGATATACTAGTATGTACCTAGATGTACAGATGATTATTATTGTATTTTCACAAGTTTGCTGACAACTTGGGAAACAAGGAAAAAGAGTGGAATATCATTAATGAAATTCGTATTCGGAATGAGTCGGATGTATATATTAAAATAAATGTTTTATCTCATCCTAGCGATGAGGCGAATTTTTTTAATGACCATTTCTCTAATATTTCGAGCACCTTTCAAGATAATATGTCTAATAGTACCTGGTTTTCACATGAAAGCGTCATCAAGCCGGATGCTTTTTATCCTCAAAACATTTTCTTTAAGGATTTCTCTGCTTTAGAAATTCAAAATTAGATTTTTTCCCTGAAAACTTCGAATTCATCTTCCCATGATTTTATTTCAAGTAATATCCTTAAAAATATTTCATTTTTTATTGCTGATGTTTTATATTAATCAACCTTAGTATAAAGAGGAGTATTTTTCCTGAAACGCTTAAAACTGCAATAGTAATACCAATACATAAGAAGGAGATACAGTGGATTTCAATAAATACAGACATATAGAAAAGCAAACTCAACAGAAGCTGCACTCTTATAATTTTGCAGTGAAATTTATTATTCTATTAATGAGGGTGAAATTCCAACAGCATTGATCAGTGGCCTAACAAAAGCTTTTGATACGGTGGATCATGAATTGTTGCTTGAAAAACCGTTAACAAAGAATAAGGATTATGTAGAATATTAGTATTGAGAGCTGTATTTAAATGGATATTCCTCAAGGTTTCGACCCGGGTCCAATTTTGTTTTTAATTTTCATTAATTCCTTATTTTCTTAGCCATTTAAAGGCAAGCTTGTAGCTCGGATACAAGTACAAGATGTCAAATCCCTATACAAAAAAATGTTGATCCTTTTAGCGATGAGCAAACAACGATGGGCAAACAAAAAGCTTTTCTGCTTCGCTAAGAAAAAAGACGGAAAATAAATTTTCTGTTCGAAAAGCTTTTTCTTTTCCTACTCTTTGTATCGTCTGGTGTATGTGTACATATGTATGTATATACATTCATATGTAGGTACGTATTTTCCCTTTTCATTTTGCTATATTGATCTGTGTAGGTCTGTGGTGTGGTAAAAAATATTTAAATTGTATTTTTTAGAAGTGAAAAGTGATATTTTATTGTGTGTGTACAGTAAAAATTTTGAAGATTTAATCTAGGAAAGGTAAAATATATTATTTAAGTGTATTTTCGGTTGATTACGTACCTTGGTACTTACAAATAAAAAAAAGTTGCGATAAAAAATCGACTTAGAGGAAATGTCGTGGCGAATAAAGTGCGCTATTGTATGCTGCAATGCCAACAACTGCCAATTTTCAGAAAGGAAAATGCTTAGATTTCCTAAAAAGGGAACTAAGAAATATAATGACTGGCTAGGATACGCAGAAGAATCCCGTGATAATGTTGAAAATCATAAACGGCCATACATTTGTAGTAAACATTTCGATTTGAAATTTTTTGAACAAAAAAAAATTAAAACACGACGCTGTTCTTACAGTTTTTATGAAAAGGAGTGAAATGTTTTTGGAACCTAATGACAAAGAACCCGCTTTTGATCCTAAGAAAACCAAAAT
The DNA here is from genome assembly GCA_949129095.1 of Volucella bombylans. Taxonomy (NCBI): domain Eukaryota; kingdom Metazoa; phylum Arthropoda; class Insecta; order Diptera; family Syrphidae; genus Volucella; species Volucella bombylans. Next base: position 85,612,948 of record OX422143.1, on the reverse strand, counting down.
AAACTACTCTAATCGCAAAAGATTAAAAGTGCAAACGAATACCGATATATCCATTGATGAACTAAATGAAGTTTCAGCACTTATAGACTGCAACAGATCTATAGATTCCACAGAATCTGTATGCAAAAAATTCGAATCGAACACAAAAAAGCAATTTTTTTTATATTCAACAAATAAGTAGACTGAAAAAAATTAAAAAAAGAGAGAGCTAAAAAAAGTCTACAATTCAGAAATATCCTGGAAATTAAAGATAAAACACAGCTTAGAGAATATCAAAAGCAAACAATAGAAGAAAAAATATATAAATAAAAATTTGAAAACATTTTGCAAACTCATTTTATCACAAGATGACCGACAATTTATCCAAGAGGAAAGGTGGATTTACCAATGTATATTTTTCCAATCATCGTCTGGATATAATTTTTTTCGCGATCTTGCCACGAATCAATACTAAAATAAAATCAATAACACATTTGATTTATTGAATGAAAGACCTACACTTATTCGAAATGACTCAAATATTGGATTTTTAAAAGACTTACAATCATATTTAAAACAAATTCAGCCAATCAATGCAAAATGTAAACCCTTCTGCTTTAAGGGCTTGATTATGAGAATTGAAAGTATTTTAATGATAAAAAAAGAATAATTCAATGATTACTGTGAGTTACATTGTATATATGTTAACAAGTTCAATCAAGACCCACTTGAAAACCTTTTTGGAAAAATAAGAGCAAGAAATTTTAATAAAAATAATCCAAACGCTTCTGAATATGGCTCATTACCGGCCAAAATTATGGCTCTAAAATTTTTGTTTAAGTCTAAATTTTCTAATTATTAAGAAGAAGATTCTGAATATTTACAGTTGGATTGGAAGGAAAATAAAACAAAGATTGTCCTAACACAGGAGCAAGAGAAAAACGAAAACATATTCAATCTAGCCAAATATTGTGAATCCGAACTTCTAGCGATAGAATAAAAATGACAGAAATGAATAACATATCCACAAGGTATTTTGCAGGTTACTGTTTTTTTAAAACACTTTAAAAAATGAATGCAGTTTGAGAGAACTATGTTAAAGAAATGACAAAGGACAAAAAACTTTTCGATCTCACGTAAATATTGATCAAATATGAACACTCGAATGAAAATCCAATACTTTTCTGGCCATCAGACAAGTGCTTCAAAATATGTCAACGTCGTATTCAAGTATTTACCACATGCTTTCAGAAATGTCCATTTACATCTAATCTTAGAGAAAATATAGTTTAACAATGTATCTCAAAAACAAATTTGCACTATCCAGATTGGTTTGAAACGACAAATAAATGTTATTCGCACAAAATTGATGCAGTCAATTTCTTTGTGGTAGTTCTGCTTTGGAAAAATTGTAAGTGGTTTATTGACAAGAGCATAAACAAGAAAAGGAATCCAAAACAAACGACAAAAAAGTTGCAAAATTTAATGAATATGTAAACTAAAATAAATATTTACATATGTATGAATATTTGAAAAAAAAACTATGGAGGTAATGGGGGTCAATATTCTGCCACGTCCGCGTTCGTGTCCCCTGGAAACCACTTTGGTTAAGGCACTGTGAATAGCCAAAAACCATACTTCTAATATGTATTATGTAAATGTCTAAAGACAAAAATATTTTGCAAATGCATTTTCACATACATAAATGCTTTTAACTAAAGGGGGCTGAGAACAGAGTTGATTTTGTTTCGTATTGTTTAGCGTGCATGAACAAAAAAATAACAAAAGAGTGACTATGGCTACCTATCAGACATCTTCTTTTATGTAAAATGTAAGGACCAAACATCAAACATACTCTAAATGAGAGTAGGAGGTCCTCAAGGATTTGTAAAAGACAGATGTATTCAAACAATTAGGAAATAAATAAACATAATTATTTGTCTCAGCCTCAATCTTATAATACGTGCATACCTACATACATATGAATAAAGTAAAGTAAAATAAAATTAGCCTACAATACTTAGAGTAACTACTATTTAAATTTTTTTGTACCGTACCTACAAATTTTTTAACATCATCGCATTAAAATTATGCCTGATCTTAACCTAACGTAATTTAATGTACATATGTAGGTACAGTACACTCGCGGTAATAGGGCCCATACACTACGCAGACACGTCTGCACAGACAAAGAAAATTTGAAAATATTTTATATTTGCTCAGACCGTCGTTGCAAACAGACGACATGGATACACATTTTTGCAACAACAAAATATATATGTATGTCTACAGCGATAGTTTGTGTAGTGTATGGGCCCTATAACGTGACTACATGATAACGTGAACTATCCACTAACGTGAACACATAAATTTTTACATTAGCTATCCAGTAACTTAAACACGAACCTTTCGATAACGGGAACAGTTGCTCTTGTTGACGGCGAATGTAAATTTTATCTAGAGTCCAACCGAAGGTAAATTTTTTGGCCGAAGCCAAAGCCGAACTTCGGTTTCTTCATCACCTTCGGCCGAAGCCGAAGCCGAAGCCGAATCTAATGGAGATTGTATTTCAAAATGCTAAAAAGCCTAAAATATAGTGATCAGTTTGATAAAATTGATCGGTAGATATTTTATTTTTATTTTTATCTTTTTTTATTCATTTATTTTACAAAGACACAAAAAGCAAAATAGCCAGTAAATTATTGCAGTAGACTCTTTTAAATAACACATAAACGGAACAATCAAAATGAATGCTTAGCAAAGAAATAAAAACAAGAAATAACCAGTAAAAAATCCAAAACCCTAGGTACATTCGGTAACACGTAAATACAACAAACAAAGTTAATATGAGAAGACATTTTTTTTTTTTTTTTTTTATATAATTTACGCGCGCCTATGGGGTTAGATACCCTTTTACTGTTGCCTGGGCGCGGGCGGAAAGGTAGAAGATAGAGAAAGGAAAATTGTTTTGTAGTGGTTTGAAACTCAGGTGCGTTTGATTTCAATATTCGCTCTCCAGGGGTGGGAGTCCGAATAGGACGGAGAGTTTTTGCTTCACTCAGAGTGATTCGAGTTATAATTCACAGTATTTTTTCTGTGCTTGACACTCTACAACAGCCAAATCTACGTGTCAGTGTTATGCCTTCACACGCAGAATTTTTCTGTCTGAGTTCCAATTACAAATGAAAAACTGACTTGCCATGGGCAGAACTCGAACCTAGACCCTCCAAGTGAGAAGCGATTGCTAGTACCACTACACTACGTCCACCCCGCGAGACTTAATGTTATATGCAAGAAACAAAAGTTTTTGTACATTTTCTCCCTGCAAATTAGCTCCGATCAGCATAAATTTGTCCAGCAGCACTGAATAATTGCTCACTCGCTACACTAGTAGAGGAGCTGATAAATATTTGTTAGCTACTTCTTTCAAGTAGGTATAAGGACTTGAGGCCCAATAATTAAAAATATCCGCATTCCTTGTAGCTACCTCCTACAGAAACGAAACAAGCATGAAATGAATTGCTCGAAATCTCCTCCAAAACACGGTGCGTATAAATTAGGGAAAGCCAAAAAAATTTTTTTTTGAAAATGCTATAAAAAAAAACTACTGAATATTTTCTCAAATTTCTTTTTTTATTTGAAAGTACAATCCTTTCGGTTAATAATGGAAAATAATTTCATTCAAACGGCTGCCTCGGCTGGCCATGCAGTAGCCTACACGATAGGTCCAATTTTTAAGCACATTATCGAATGTGTGCAGCTGTATTTCACCAATGGCTTCACGAATATTTTCCTTTAAAGCGTCAATTGTCTCTGGCCTGTCGGCATAATACTTATCTTTTACGGCACCCCACAAATAATAGTCCAACGGTGTCAAATCGCAGCTCCGAGGTGGCCAAACGATATCAGCTCTGCGGCTGATAATGCGATCTTCAAAAACAAGGCGCAAAACATCGAGTGTAGCTTCGGCTGTGTGGGACGTAGCGCCGTCCTGTTGAAACCAAATGTTGCCAATATCCTCCTCTTCAATTTTTGTGAACAAAAATTCGTTCAGCATGGCCCGATAACGATCGCCATTGACTGTAACGGCCACTCCTTGCTCATTTTCGAAGAAAAATAGCCCAACTATGCCTCTGGACCAAATCCGCACCAAACAGTGACTCGTTTTGGGTGTATCGGCTTTTCAACGTATGCGTGCGGCTTTTCTGTGCCCCAAATGCGACAATTTTGCTTGTTTACATACCCGCCAAGATCAAAATGAGCTTCATCTGAAAAGATGATTTTTTTGGCAAAATCGGCATCTTCTCTAAGTCGATCGCAGGCCCACTTAGCGAAGCGTTGTTCAAGCCTATACAGAACCATATTCGTTCAGCGGAAGGATAAAACTAATTACCTGTCAAATCAGACATGAGCTAAGTGTTAACATTCACGAAATATACACTAGTTGAAAAAAAAACGTTAGATGGCGGACACTATAGTTTAATTTTTGCGGAAAATAGTTCGGCTTCGGCAAAATCTTCGGCCTTTTCTTGCCGAAGCCGAATGTTTTGCCGAAGATGAAAATTTAAGCCGAGTGTGGCCGAAGCCGAAGCAGAAGCCGAATGTTCGGTCGGACTCTAATTTGATCACAAATGAACATGTCCTAACAAGAAAAAGGGGTAACTTTAACTGTTTAGCCAACGATTTACATTGTGTATAGTGTGTAAGTGCGTTATGTTCTCCCTAAGAATATTCAGTTGAACAGTTGAAATTGTTAAAGAAATTGAGGGAAAAAGCAGTACTGGCAACTAACAAGCAAAAGCAAAGTAAAATTACAAATTATTTTAATGTTGCAAACTAAACATACATATTAGGGTGTCCCAGGCTATAAGGGTTAAATTTTTTTTTTTAGATAGAGATACGCATACCTTTTTTTTTTTTTCTATTTGACCCAGATAAGTGAAATATCAAATATTATTGCGATCGGATGACGATAACCCGTGCCGACTTAACGCCAAAATCTAAACATAAAAATTAGTATGGAGCAATGGAGGGAAAAGCAAAACTCATTTATTTTTGAAATAAGGCATCCGGTATTGGACTTTATTATTATATTAATTGTTGAAAGTAGGTTAATTATTTATTAATTTTCTTTTTAATGTTTGTTTTTTACAGTCAGGATACTTTTGTCGATGTTCTTGTACGCAACGAAATAAAAATTGCTTTTGCTCCTCTTGAACAGGCCGTGAAAATCTTGCATCAACTTGACTGCTCTTTCAGCAGAGTCATTAACTGCTTTCAGTTTTAATAGCTTGCTTTTAGCATGTTGGTACGAAGCATTTTTAAGCCACAAAGAGGGGCACTCGTGGAGAAAAGCACCATCAATTTTCAATCGACTAAATAAGGACTTGCTTTTGACTGAAACAAAGTCATCGATGTTTTTTTCTGAAAACAAAAAAAGGAGGATTATTGATATAATTTTTTAGTTATGTAAATAAAAAAGTTAAAAAAACAAACTTAATTTTCAAACTTACCATAAAGTCTGCCACAAAGTTCTTCTTTCGATGGAATGTAGCATTTACCATAGGCAGATGGATATTCTTTGGCTAAGTTAGCAACCATTTTGACTTTCGTTTCTTGGCTTACATCATCATCAAATAGAGACAAGATAGACACTTCGTCTGTCAAATACCACAAATGCAAGCAAAACTTCTGTAATGCTGCTTTCGAGATGCTTTCATCTATTGTTTCATAAGATTTTATAGCTTTCAGAAAACACAAATCCTGGTAAGGTGCTTTTACTGCTAAAATGCATTGCAACCAAGGCCTAACGTATATTGTCACGATGAACAGGCAGACGTCTAACAGAGCTTCTTTATCTTTGTTAGAAATTCTTAATTGATCACCAAGTAACGATATTTTTAATGAGTAAATCGCTCTCGCCATCCATCGAGCTTGGTGCATGGCACCTGGAGGCCGGATCTTAAATTTTTTTTCTGCATCGCCGCCAAGAAATATTATTGAAAGTTCGATTAACTCTCTGTAATCATCCCCAGTAATTTCTTTAGTTAATTCAATTTGGTAAAAATCGATAAGTCTGTTGATCTCAGAAACATTCAAACATGATAGCTTTTCTGTACAGCTCTGTATTTTCTCGGGATCGACATTCTTCCAGTTCTCTCGAAATTTCTTGAACATTGGAATGTCTGGGCTTGTGGTAACTTGGCAGATTTTTGCTTCAAACATGCTTTTTAGTACTAATTCGTAGACGTGATGGCGGCAAGCAAAAATAATCATTTCCCTGCCTAGTTTCTGTTCGAGAAGTACACAAGTACCATTGATTCGACCAGTATTTGAAGCAGTCGTATCACAACACAAAATCTGCACTTTATCCTCAAGATTCCAATCAATTATAGCATTCCAAAGTACCTGGGCCTGTTCCTTTCCTGTAGAGTTATCCAACTTTGGTACAGCGATAAGTTGTTCTTTATCGTCAAACGTTATAACTATCGGCAGACGTTCTTCCTTAGATTTGCGTGAATCTAAAGCCGGCAAAAGTTTACCATCCCAGTGGAGTGTTACAATATCCGGAACCTGGTTTTGAAAATTAACCTTTATGGCTTCCGCTCGCTCTTTTCGCTTTTCCGTACGAACCCTTTGAATAGTGGACTTGCTTATAGGAAATTCGTCTGTGTTATGTCCAAGAGCTTCAATAGTTGCTTCAATAATAAACACAGCATCTCTCACACTCAATTGACACCGATCTAATGCTGCCACTAATTTTGGAGTGATAAAATTCTTCCTCATAACAGTTTTATTTATACTGGATTCTGTTTTGGTTAGGTTTGGCAAAATTTCCTGTAAATCCATCAATTCTGAATCAGACGACAAACTTTCTTGTAGCGGGTCATAAGATGATGTTGAAGGAGCTAAGGATGAAAAATATTTAGCACGTCGTTTTTGCTCCTCGACGTTTCTAAGGTGCCCTCTTTCTTCTTTGTGTGTTTGTTTTTGGTCAACTCCGGCTAAATGACCAGGTCGGCCTGGTTCTCTTTGGCGCTGCAAAAAAATCCTATCTTCATCTATCTTTATTAATTGAAGTGCATCCGCATGTGCAATGTCAAACAAATTGTTTAAGTTTGTAACAAACTCATGTCGACGCTGCTCAAACACGTTTTTTGTTTTGTTTGCATTTTTTTGCAAATTTCTCCAAACTTGATACAATGTAATTAATTTTTTAACACAATTAGGTAGAGATCTTGTCGGGATACGGGCCTTTTCCCAATAAATAATGCACTCACGAATAGTAAGATTTGCGCTCTCATTGACACTTAAATTCACTTCACGAATATTATAGAACAAAACTGCCAGTACTTGCCCATTAGAGGGAAGTTTTGAACCAGTAATTTGATGTTTAACGTTCCCTATTAAAAATATCTCCTTTCTACAACTGCGTAACTCCACCGACATGTTAACAGAACGAGAACAATGTGTTTACTAATAAAATAAACATGCAATAACAAGTTATCGATATGTTATTACTCGCGTGCCATGCCTTGCAAGTACTGACATGTTTAGATGCAAGTCGGCACGGGTTCCTCTGGTTCAAAGTACATGAAACTTTATTTACTATTGTTTTGACAGTATTCGAATAAAATAAGAGGGTATGCGTTACAAAAATTTAAACTTGATTTTTTTGGGACACCCTAATACATATGTATGTATGTACAAACATATACTCTTTTCATTATTTCATTTTACTCGTATCTTTTCATTATTTTCACAGGAATGAATTTGCTTTTTTATAATTTTTTTATATTTTTGTTAGCTTTTCGGTTTTTATTTTTATAAATAAAATGAATGAAAAAAACTTTTTGTAATTAATTTTTAATTCAAATATGTTCAGTACATATAAGCTCTCACAACTAATCGTTATTTTACTTTAAAAAACTAATATTCGATAATGTGAATTTTTCGATAGCGTGAACGGTCTATGTTTTAATTAGTTCACGTTACCGCGACTGTACTGTATACATACATATGCAGATATATTTCTGCTCTGTCTGTTCCTCATCGTGCCAAAGTCGCTGGCCAGGACAAAAAATACGAGAACACAAAACAAAACAAAAAATATATTTCGCTGTGTGTACTCGTATGTCACAAACTCTACGCTGGTGGTGAAAGCTTTTCGCAAATCAATGGACAGGGCTTTTTCACAGAAAATTTGTTTTCCTTTGCGAAGCAGAAAAGCTTTTGGTTTGTCCATCGTTGTTTGATCATCGCAAAAAAGATCAACATTTTTTTGCATAGGGAGGCGACATCTGGGTAAGTTTATTAAATGTGCTTGTAGGTTTCGCAGTTGATACTACTTTTTCCTACTCCAATAAGAACTATTTTGACAATTTTTTTAATATTAATCATAACTTAGAAATACTTTGTCGCTGTTTTACGAGGGGCGTCCAACATATTCTCGGTATTGGGGTGAAGCTGTAGTTGTATATATAAATTGACTTATTTATCAAGTAATACTATTATTTTAGTGCATTCATGTAAAATTTCATATAAATGTGATTATTAATTCGCGTTTTATCTCTAGTTAAACAGAATCATAATGGCAACTGAGACGATGATGGTGAAAATTGAGCATCGCGCTGTAATTAAATTTCTCACTAAGCAAGGAAAAAGTCAAAAAACTATTCATGAAGAGATGGTGGCTGTTTACCAGGGTTCCGCACCTTCATTATCAACTGTGCAAAAGTGGTCAAGTGAGTTCAAGAGAGGCAGAGGCATTGAAGACGACCCCCGCTCCGGCGCCCCGGCTACTGCTTGTACGGGAGAAAGCATCAAAGAAGTCGAAAAACTTGTTCTTGAGGATGCCCGAATAAAGGTGAAAATGATGGCAGAGATCACCAAGCTTTCAATTGGTACCATTCACACCATTCTTCATGACCATCTTAACCTTTCAAAGGTCAGTGCAACGTGGGTGCCACGAATGCTCACAGCGCCTCAGAAAAAGTAAGAATCGCATGCTGTAGAGAGCTTTTGGAGATGTGTAGTGAGAACGCGGACGGTGTTATGGATCGAATTGTTACTGGGGACGAAACATGGGTCCACCACTATGACCCTGAAAGCAAACAAGAGTCCATGCAGTGGCACAAAAAAGTAACAGACCCCCCGAAGAAGTTCAAAGTCACTCCGTCTGCCGGGAAGCTCATGGCCACAGTTTTTTGGGACTCAAAGGGAATCTTGCTCATATTGAACGCCCCTCGTATTTTGACAATTTTGTTGATATTAATCATAACTTAGAAATACTTTGTCGCTGTTTTAGGTTTCATAGACTGATCATTAGCAACAAGACCAAATTCATGTTTTTTAGTCGTATGGGTGTAGTTCCTGAAGGTTTCTCTTTAACCTACCATGTTCATTCCTGTTCAGAATTCCGAATTTTTTTTCTAATTTTCACTCTGGTTTAAAGTGTAATGAAAGCTGTTTTGGAATTGACTGCGTTGATAATTTTATGTACTTAGGCGCATCGCATTAGATACTAGGCTTAGTTGGGTAAACCATATATTGTATTTAAAACAATATCTTAATTAATCATAGTACTCGTACAACAGATTTACCATATCGATATCAGTTTATATTGCTGTTGAGGAGGTGGTGAAACAAAAGCATGCTATTCGCATTATTTCTAAAGTGAGTCAGAGCACACCAGGTTTGAACCAGTTTATAAGGTAGGTATGAATATTTTGTGGTTTATCAACATAAATCAACGTCTTCACTTAACTTCACAATAAGTAATCGAAAGAAAGCCAAATCGCATCATCTCCATAATTCCATAATGAGTCCTAAAACAACAGTTTCATGGACGGTATTGCATTTGAATTGCATTGAGCAATGATGTCACTATCATGAAGATTCCACCCAATAGTGCACTTTTTGGGTGCAATGGAGTGTCATGAGTCTCTTCTGGATTTTCTTCACTCCAAATATGGGAATTTTGCTTTTTCACAAGCCCGTTGAAGCAAATATAAACCGCGTCACTAAACACCATTTTCCGATTAAAACAAGTGTCGACTTCAAGCTACTCAAGCGCTTAATTCGAACTCTAGTGACATACTTTCTCGATTCAGTTTTGTCTTTGGATAAAGCCCAAAGTATTTTTGCAAAATTTTCTACAAAGTGGACGGACAAAAGCTAAACCGTTGCGATTGCCCCGAATTAACAGATCTGAATCTTCCGCCGCACTATCACTTTCAACTGCTACATATTTTCTGTACGCAAGTTATGTTTAGACGTTCTTTGCGTTACTTCATGAAGAGTAGATGTGGTATGAAATTTATCCACAATTCGACTAATTGCGAACTCAGCTAGTCGATTATGGGACTAAAAACTGTAGGAAGTTCGCGAATTGAAGATCGATTTTCAAAATTAATTACACAAGTGTCAATCAATTGTCAAATAAGCCATCACGCCAATGTTGTCCCTATCCATCTATCAACCAAAACAAAATTCCTTATATAAACGTTTCCTAGTTAGCATTTGCCTTTTTGTTTCTTCTTAAAAAATAGAAGAACCTTCAAGGGGTTTTGTATTCAAGCCAAATTGAAATTAAAGCGGATCGCTGAAATATTAGTATAAAATATCTTACGAAGACTATTTCTAAGGTACTCGTAATACGAGTAGTAAGATTTTAATCAAATATGGCCTTGCGACATCACAATTTGTTTCCAACTATTTTAAGCTGTTCTTTGGAATTATTTTCCATTTTGGTTTTAAGAAATATAAAGCCAAGCTTTATAGAAATCACGCTTGTGCTCCATATTCCATGTTCGTATTTATTCACACCGGATGTATTATTCTATTCCTTTCGAAGGTCTCGGTTCTATAAAGTAGAACTGGCAGAATTATGATTCCGTATACCATCATTATGCTGTCTCGAGTTAGAGATTTCGAATCCAGTTGTCTTCTCAAACTAAAGAGGCAACGACTTAGGTTACTTGGAGTTAGGTTAGGTTTAATACTTACGAGTAGCCATGTCTCAGAGAGTATCAAGAAATTTGATTTCATTGCAATTTTGTCAGATGTTATATCTGCTACATGAGCATGTAGACTCTGACAATTAAAAGAGAAGATTGATATTTCTGTCCTCTTTGTTATGAATTCTGGCAAATATATTCCGATTGTTTGTAATCTGTTCAATGAAAGCCTTTGGAACTCCGCTTGTAAGTCAGACAGATGTTGTTATTCGTCGCCCTTCATTGAATCGCCGTCTATTATTTTTAGTTAAAATAAACAAACCTTGAATACTAGTAACTCGAAATAACGCAACGTAAACGAGCTGTTGAGGATGAGTTGCATCATACTCATACACAATCTCACTAAAAGTACCTCCCTGAGATTTATGTATTGTTATAGCACATGCTGAGACTATTGGGAAGTGATTGCGTTTCACCACAACTGTTTTGTTTAGAACTAGTGGAATTAAAGATGTTCGTCGTCCTATTGGAATAGCCAATCGATTATTGTCATTGTATTGATGCAGCAGTTTTCTTACGTATCTTTTCACCGATTTTGATTGACTCCGGAATCTCTAGCCATAAACGAACTACGAGTATTTCACCAGCATCATTATACTCTATGTGAACCAATTTTTCTGTAGCACCATTCGCTAATCCATCTGATACATCAATATTGGTAGTTAATATATATGATTTATTTAATACCAATGTGACTTCATATGGTAATCCTCCAGTGTCAATGGTCGACATTTTATGAAGTTTCTGATTCATACTGGCTTTTTGCTGAGCCCCTTGGCAACCAATATAAATATCTTTAGCTATGGAATTGACCTTGACGTCTGCACAATTTAAAATGCGATTATTGTACTCGCTCACAGATGCGGACTGGATGCAAATTTTATACCATTTGGAACGGGTTGCATTGCATAGGTTAGGTATAAATTGTTTTGGATCGCTTGACAATGCATCGAAACCGCGTCGATGAGTTTTGGAACTCAGCCTAATTCATACAACAAGCAACAATGCAAAGCAAATGTCCGTTCCGAAATGTCGTATGCATGCAATGCAAACATATGCTTTTGACATTTCAACTGCGTTCCTGTATTTGCTTTGCATGTGTGTTGTTTTGCAAATCGTATGTTATTGGCTTAGTTAAAAGATAATCAAATTGCCTCAAATAGCTACACTTACAAATTTGTATCTGAAAGACATCGCCAGACATAATAAAACCTCCCGCGGCAAATCTACTAATTGGGTTTGTTTTTTTTTCTTTGCTGCCTTGTGCTAGTACTTTGTTATATCAACCTTTGTAAATATCAAATATTTTTCTTTAAAGTATACATATCTCCTAGATTGATCGTATGTTTGCAATTTACACCGAGAGTATGAGAAGCTTCTATTTTCTCTCATCTCATTATCAGAGCCATATATATTTTCACCAGCTTCATCGAATCTTCATAACTGAGTTCATTGTCATGTATGTCATATGTCTAGGGAAAGCTCCCATGCAGGCGAGAAAGAAACATTTTTGTACTGCGGGAAAGTAAGGCTATGACGCCTTATTCGATACCTCATCGACCGCATACATCTTCTAGTCGAGTGCGCCTGCAGATCTTCAAGCGCAGAATATAGCGTCTTAGTAGGTAAGGGTCAATAAGTTCGTGACTTTTTGAATTTCTGACCTCTTTACTGAAACAGCAACACTGCTCCTGTCAACAGGCATCTGTCAGTTGACTCCTGTCAAAATTTAAACTTGCTGCGTCAGTTAGTTTGTGTTTGACAGCTATTTTTATCAGACTACTCACTAATTTGAGGAGAAAATGGAAAAAAGTGAATTTCCTGTGCTTCACTTCTCAGGAAGGTTTGGCGTTGTTTAATCGCAATATGGAGGAGTTTTTGCGCCGTTTTGTAACCGTGGACGAAACATGGATCCATCACAACACACCAGAGAACAAACAACAGTCAAAACAGTGGGTTTCTAAGGGTGAATCGGCGCCAAAGAAGGCCAAGGTGGGTTTGTCAGCCAATAAAGTTATGGCGACTGTTTTTTGGGATGCACGCGGGATAATCCACATTGACTACCTTCAAAAGGGAAGAACAATCAATGGGGAATATTATGCGAACTTATTGGACCGATTCAATGACGATTTGAAAAAAAACCGATCTCATTTGGCCAAGAAAAAAGTTCTTTTCCACCAAGACAATGCAAGGGTGCACACATGTGCAGTTGCCATGGCAAAAATCCATGAATTGGGCTATGAATTGCTCCCTCATCCACCCTATTCTCCAGATTTGGCTCCGAGCGACTACTTCTTGTTCCCAAACCTGAAGAAATGGCTTGGTGGAAAAAGATTTGACTCCAATGATGAAGTCATCTCGTCACAAAGGCCTATTTTGAGGACCTCGACAAATCATTTTTTTTGGAAGGGATAAAAAAATTGGAGAAGCGTTGGACAAAGTGTATAGAGCTCAAGGGAGACTACGTTGAAAAATAAAATTATTTTTTTATCAAAAAATCTGTGTTTTATTCCAAAAGTCACGGACTTATTGACCCGCCCTCGTATATTGCATCTTGTACAGAGGATATACTCGCGGCAGTTTCCCGCACATAAAGCTCAACCACTTCGAGATTAATGATTGACCAGAAGCTCTTAGGATCATTCTCATTTCCATTATAAAGGATTATAATATTAAGATAGATACCCAGCACATACCGCGACGAAGTCATGATGTAATTAGACTTATCGAGAGTTAAACTCTTTACAAGAATATGCATGAGAAGACAACATAGGAGGAAGGTCTTGCTGAATATAGTCATGTGGGCACTTAGATTGAAAATTACGAATCTAACTGATAGATTTAAAAAGCATATCTTTGATCTAAATGCCATAAAAATACTCACTATGACAAAATACAATCGTTTATGAAATTACTAATAAACTCTTTTACCTCTGCTGATATCATGCCAAATATATCAAATAATATAAGTGATAGAAACTCTTGTACTTCGTTGTTTAACATTCCGTCTACCAAAGATTGACATCCATGCTTAGTCTTTTATAATATTCAGAGCAATATGCCCTGCGTTAATACAATCGGCTCGCTAGCAACTGGACCAACTGGAGAAGTTTGTCATTTCTTTTTAAACATATACATACATATTTTCTTTCTTCCATATACGACTATGTAAACAAATCTGTTCAATATATGTATTTTGTACTTGAAATCACATGCAAATTACGAAAATTAATTTCTGACAACGATACATACACAATCCAATGAGTATTAATTAAGCGTGCAACACTATATGCAAATTTTCTTTGCCTCCCTCTTAGTAATTGAATATTTATTGATCCCACAATGACGCATTACACTTCATTTATGTGTCACCTTCCCGGCGTAAACTAATTTAAAAATGAATTTTACAATAGTCGCAATGCATTTGGTGCATTTTAAGCTATAAGTGATTTTCTCTTTTATACGAATCCGTTTGATAAAATTTTGTAAACTGATGGCGCAACATTCTTCGCTGGACCAAGGCATTGTTTCCCCATGCACTATTGGTCCTTTTTCGTGCATAACTTAAAGCATTTAACATTTTGTGCCGGCTCCAAATTTCGATAGAGTGATAGTTTTTTTTTCATAGCCCGGCCTGCCGAAAGGGTGGCCCATGATTCGAGCACAGATGCGTTGAATAGTTGTTGATGAAAATTACCATCATTATATGCGTTGTACTTCATTTGAAACCTCGAAATCAATTTAATTTACTCATTACCAACTTTGATATGAAATTGCGATGAAAAATTGGAATAGCCGCTGGTATGCCAAATACAGACAACTAAACGATTGCCTCTTATGATCACAGACTCTTCAGAACGCAGAATGCAGAATAGCTATGTAATTAGAAGTGCTTGTACATAATTGAGCATTTTTCCAAAATACGAGTACACGTAGAATACACAATTTAAAACATACTCGTAGATTTATGCTGTTTTAATAGATACGTATTTTTCTTTAGACTAGTTGACACGTGTTGAACTCTAGATATCTGGAACATGGGCACTAGCCGTAAGGTCTAGTACCGAGACTTAGAAAACATGCGACAAGCTTCATAAGAGATGCAACGTCGATGGATAACCAAATTAATATTTTTAAGATTGCTCCTCAATGAAGAAAAACTCGAAAACACGAAATACCTACATATGTATGTACATATATATTTTATGGAAGGCAAATAGCACGGAACAACCTCTGCTGTCGTGCATGTCTGATTTTACGGAAGTCGAAGTAAGAAGAACGTTGAAAAGAATGAACCAAATAAGTGCTACTGAACAGGGTCATATACGAGTATCTTCTGAAGAATTGCCGAAAATCAGAGATCTTGAATTTAAATAGCTCGCGATTTCATTTAATAAAATTATGAAAGACGATCGGATGCGTGACCATTGAACGGAGAGCTGTTTTATTTCAATCTATAATGACACGATACAAAGTAACAATTAGCGAACCTTGAAGCTATTTCCCCCGTGCTATGAGAATATGCGAGCGAGCTCGAGGAAAACGATGGCGCAAAGTAATCAAATACTTTGGAAATTAAAATGGTTTTGAAAGACCATGTCCACATTCGATGCGGTTAGACTTGTTTGTTTTTGTTTCATCATCACACGATCAAGTACACTGTAGACTGCATCTGAATGTGTTGTCACAACAAACTTACGCGGTGTTTCTAAACTAAATATACTATAAAACTATTTTGTTGGTATGATTATTACGCTGGTATTTATAGCAAAACCAAGACCAGTTCCAACCTCGGCAAAACAAATCGACAAATTGTTCAATGAGCACGTCTTTACTCATCGGCTGTTGTGTATCGACTCACTCACTTCGGTTGATAAGCTCACATAGTACATAGCCAGAGAGGACAGTAAATGGAGAGTAGTCTTGATCACTCAAACAGAGTAGTAAATGTATAGATGCATATGAGTACCAATACACTACATCCCTTCCTTGTTATTATTTAATTTGTTTCTGTTTCAATCTTGAATTTAAAATAAATAATCAAAATATGTACTCAAATGAATCATTTTACTTACTTCTTTATTTTCAAGAGATCGATACAAATGGATTTGTAAAGTCCGGGATTTTACGCCGGGGTATTATGCCCATGTGGCGTTTGTCAACAGCACGCGGTGTACCGAGTTCCCATGTGGTCCTGCATCTAGGTACTTACCGCGCCCACACTGCTTGATTTCGGTGATCTTTAAATAAATCATTTTATTCATATGTATACGTCATCGATAATAATCAACAAAACATTGTTTCTTTATTAATTCTAATTTAATTTTTTTTTTTTAGTTTTTATTAATAATTCATAAATTCTTTTAGTTCTATTCTTCTTAAGTTTCCGTAAGGTTACTTTCAATATATCCGTCTTCCCTCTGATTCGCCCTCCACCTTCTTCAGGTTCACCACATTTCGTCTTATTCTGTTTCCTGTCTCATCATTCCGAAGATTGACATCTCCATTATTATTTGACTCCACTGTATGTGTAGTTGACTCGTAATTTAATCTTAGTTTATTAGTTTTCAAGATCACAATTTTGAGCTCGCCTCTTCCTATCAGCATACTCTTTCTCTCTACGTTCTTTTTCTTTGTCCCTCATGTCTTCGTCTTCTAGGATGTAAGTTATATCTCTAACCATAGGCAATTTATCTCGAAACTGTCTACGGAAAAACAATTCCGAAGCAGTTTTACCTGTCACAGTATGAGGAGTACTATTATACATTGAAATATATTCACGTAATGCTTCTTTCCAATCCTGTTTTTCAGCTTGACTTATCTTTAGTCTCTTAAGTATATCCCTATTTTACTGCTCCACTTCTCCATTCTGTTGGGAATGATAGGGAATTGTATGATAAATTCGAATATTTCGCTCTCTACAAAATTCATTGAACTCAGCACTTATGAGCTGCTTTCCATTATATGCTGTAATAGAGACTGGATTTCCCAAGCGACTGAATACCATATGTCTTTTATATGTACGATGATTACTGAACGTGTAATTGTTCTTTGTCATTCATTTGTACAAGAATTGCTCCAAGCCCAACTGGGCTAGCGTTTGTTATAACCAAAGTCTTATCATGAGGGTTATAATAGCCCAATTTAGGAACGTCGACAAGTGCAGTTTTTATGCTATTAAAAGCTGTTAGTTGACTTTCCTTCCAGTTCTCCGTGATATCAGCATTCGTCCTAAATTTCGGTCGCAACAATATCTTCAACGTTTCGGATAAAGTTACCACATGAGTAATCCACTTTCCAACAAAATTAATTAATCCCAGAAAACTCTGTAGCTCTGAAATTGTTGTAGGTTCTCTGAATTCCTTGACAGCTGAAATATACTCTTCTAATGGTTTTACGCCATCTCCGGATAATTCGTGTCCAAGAAACTGAACCTTTCTCAGTCCGTAAACAATTTTTCTTCACGTAAAACTACATTGTTTTCCTGCAAAACGTCTTTTACTTTATTAAGTCTTTCTTTGTGCTCTTTTTCATCTTTGCCATACACCAAAATGTCATCAATAAGGTTCATAACGCCCTCGCATTTCAAAAGTATCCTCTCCAGCAATTTTTGAAAAATCTCTGGTGCACACGTTATACCAAACATTATCCGTTTATATCTAAACAGGCCTCTTAAAGTGATGAAAGTGGTGATATGTCACGAATTTGGGTGCAACCCAATATGACGGAAAGCGTCCTTTATATCTAGTTTACTGAAAACTTTTTCGTCGCTGACTTTTGGTAATAGCTCATTCATAGTTGGCAAAGGATGATTCTCGCGTTTTATTGCTGTGTTTGCCCGACACATGTCCACGCAAAGCCTGACATCTCCATTGTCCTTGAGCACGGGCACAATTGGGGAAACCCAGCTGGAGGGCCCTTTCACATCTTGAACATTCTTTCTTATTACTCTTATAGAACACATTACCGATTTTGTTAACAGTCTGTATTTCTGTTTTAGTTCCGAAATCATGCAGCTGCCGCTCAACTGCTTCTAGGATGTTTTGTGTCATCTAGTATCATAGTGTCACCAGTTTTTAAAATTTTCTTTCGCAAGGCACCTGATGAACATTTTTCTATCACATGACTGTTAAGACTTTCATTAATGTCCGCAAAATTACACTTTTCTGCTTGCTGCCTCAGACGAACTGACAATTTCAGAAATTTTTCATCCGGTTCCTGATTTAAGCTTTTAAATATATGACGTTCAAACGCGAGAAATTGCCTCGGAGCAAAATATTCATCCAGCTTTTCTATAGCTATATCAAAAATGTTCGTCATTGGATTCTACATTCGCACTAACAAGGTTGTGAAAAATTTCTTGCAACTCTGGACCTCCAAAATGGAGTAGCTCTCTTTTTTTTCAGACTCGATACTTGCAGCCACCAAATAAATGTATAATCTTTTCCATCGCTCCCATCTGATAGCCACTGGATTTCCTTATCCCTCGCAATCAAATTTTTCAAGAGTGTACTGTTGCGTCATATGTAATGTCCTAATTTATTACCTGAAGATAAATTGTGTTGCGTAATAATTCGATGCCGAATGTTCGCTATGTAATGCCTTGTGTTCGCAACTAAATGATTTTCCTCCAAAACTCTTCTTCGCAATTAAATGCCTTCTTCGCAATTAAATGCCTGAAACCTATTTATCAAAATATTCACTCTGAAATAATCAAACTTTCAAAATGGAAAACAATATTTCCGATCTTGCAATGCTAAATAATTTCCAAAATTTACAAACTCAATCCATCAAATTATTTACTACAAAATGAATAAAACTTGAAAACAGAAACCACTATTCTCGTGCGTGCAATGCTAAACATGCGATTCTCCAAATTCTTAGTCTATTTACCTCGTCGCCAAAATGTTGTGTTCCGTTATCGGCTCGCTAGCTAACGCACCACGTCTTTACTCATCGGCTGTTGTATATCGACTCACTCACTTCGCCTGATAAGCTCACATAGTACATAGCCGGAGACAACAGAAAATGGAGAGTAGGCTTGGTCACTCAAACAGAGTAGTAAATGTGAGTACTAATACACTACAGATGGCAAGTCATTAATAAATATGCAGGACAAAAAAGGATCATGTATTGATCCCTGTGGTACGCCTTGACTGAGTGGCTTAAGAGCTGGGTGACAATCACCACATACTGCCTTTTGAAACTTATCAGATAGGAGACTGCTCATTAGTTCACTAAACTTAAAAAAGGTCTTAAGTTCCCAACATAAAGCATTATGACTTACGTTAAAAACCCAATAAATAGACAAACGTTACATTTGCGTAGATAATCCGAATCGGTTTTGAATTATTCGAGCAGGCTTACCATAGCCGTAGAACAGTTATCACCAGCTCTAAAATCAGACTGTTGCGGATAAAGCAACTGATGTGAATTTACATAGATATGGTATTGTAGTTTGTTATGTGCTTTTTTTCTTTTTTAAAGTTGTTTAAGAACCTTTGACGGGCATGGAAGTATACTAATTGGCCTATAATTAGCTGGAGAAATTATACTTCCCAGCGACAGGAAGTTCCCACGGCTGGGGAGTACAAGCTAGCTGTATTATAACGATTTATTATATGTGTTAGGTGATTACAAATTTAATTTGATTTGTGTCCCGGGTCAACCCTGGATTTATTTATTAAAGCTTATTACAAGCACATTCTTAAAACTAAGGGATGGGAGTGGTTAAAGAATGTTCTTGAGGAACAGTTTGCTGAAGGGAGGCAGAATATCCTTAACTTCATGAAGCAATCTAAACATTGGCTCCACGTGTTCGTCATCCGTTCTGTAAAGATTGAGTCGAATTAATCTAAGATTGCATGTGTTGGTGTTAAAAGAAACAAGTTGAAGTAAAGAAAGGACAATCGATATTACCAACTAAAATTTGATAAATGAAGAGAATATCGGCAACATTTCGGCGTATAGAAAGGGGTTGTAAATTTATAAGTTTCAGCCGATCGGTGTATGGTGGTAAGTTTTGGCTATCATTCCAGAGAAGGCCACGTAAAGCAAATCGTAAAAACTTGCGTTGAATGGATTCTTTGCCGAGGATATGTTTCCTGTAGCAGGGTGACCAAACTTCCAAACTTGGCTTGAATATTCAAGAAGAGGCCTAACAAGGGTTATGTAAAGAGATTTGGTAACATAAGGATTGTAAAACTCTTTAAACCAGGAAGCTAAGGGCAGTGTTGTGAACTCGTTTGCGGAGGCGCACGAAAATAAAACTCCCTTTGAAGGTGACAGTGAGTTTTATTTCCTAATGGAAGGAATAAAATTTATAATATTTAGCATATGATGATATAATTACAAAGTCTTATATTTTTCCTTTCCTTTCAAAAGTTTTCTTTTAATTTAATAATGGCAGCCGAAATTGGGTATCGAAACGCTAGAGGCCTCTGAATTCAGCAGGAGGACGCACTTACAATAATAATTCACAATAGAACATTAGGTAAAAATAAGTAAAAACATCCAGAGTTGGCTTTTTTATCGAATTATCGATGTGAGAAAGGAAATTGAGTTAACACCTAAATCACGGAACTCATTCCCTAAGGGAGCAGTCAGATTAAAGTAAGTTCTTCTGACACCAAGTACATACAAAATCCGTCTAAATCTTCCTGCAGTGGTAGACTGTCTGAGGAAGATGATATATATGTAAAGATTTTCATTTCATCTGCGTATACATATCTGTTTTTTTAATGATACAATCAATATCAGTAATAGACAGAATAAATAATGTTGCAGTAAGTTTTCCCGCAACAAGTTTGGGTCTCTTTTTCCTTGCAAGTCCCTTCGGTCCCTCTTTTCTTTGAGTGGGAACACTGAGAGGTGGAGGGCAGCCATGGTCCCATCAACCAGTGGCCCACCAACCCAAGACCTCGGAAAACAACCCACATAGGTTCACGGGAGGAACCCCAGGGTGCCTTGCAGCGGGCAGCATCAGACAGGACGTCTGAAAGTCGCCGACGGGTGGTGACGGACGGTCCTTTCAATCCAGACACCCCAACACGATGATGACGGGTGGGGGAAGACGATCCCTGGAACAAATACCCCAAAGAAAGCCAACAACAGGAGGCTCAAAGAGCACCCCAACCTGCTACCGATGTGGGTGCGGATATAGGCATCACATCACACAACTGATGTGGATGCAGCTAACTGGAGCTAGCACCGAGCCATTTGATCGATGGGCATCACATCACACAACTGATGTGGATGCAGCTAGCTAAAGCTAGCACCGAGCTATTTGATCGATGGGACGACGACTATCTCTTTTATAGCAACACCGCAACGAGGGGGCAACAAAGGAGCAACAGTGGTGTGCAGGCGGACGGCCAATATAATCGAGCGCACCCCAACGACGTACCAGCTGTAAACGTCAGGTTCGATGGGTGAAGGGATGACGACCCCTTTTTAAGCCAGCACCCCACCGATGGAGCACCGGAGGAGCAGCAGAGGCGGGTAGGCGGACGGCCAAGCACTAAGGCAGCCTCCACCGAGGGAACAGAAAACCATACATACAAGACACAAACGTACAACAACCAGCAACAAACCATCACCAAGCAACAACAACCAACAAACAACGATGGTATCAGAAAAAAAAAGAAAAATAATAAAAGTACAAACTAGCAGACAGGCCAGAGGGCAGAAGGGCCCAACTACAAAAAAATTAATAAATAATTGTAAGGAGTGACACGCAATTGGTCAGTCCCCACCTCCAAATCTGAATGCCGATCCACCGGAGTAGTTAGGGATCCGCGGTTAAAAATATAAAAATTGTAATTTTCACAGGCACTATACTTGGCTTTTGTAAGGTGCGGCGACTGGATTGTATCTAAACTTCTTTCCTCTCGTCCCAACACTCCAGCTGCCATTCCATTCGCGTTTCCTTTCTCCGTCGATTACTTTGTTTTAATTTTAACAAACATTTTTTTTTAGTGTAATGAGATGGGGTAAAAATGCCCGGGTAGTAGAAATAAAGAAAACTCTGCTTCTCACAATTAATTTGTAGAACCTAAGAGTAGGAGAATTGCTAGGTATAGCTAGGATCCACAGCTTCCATAAACTCGCTCAGCGGAGTTCCTAGTCATTACTGGAAGTGGGAGCGAACTGCGAGACTGAGAAGTTTAGTATGAATGTGGAAAATGGTATGTGTGAGAGACCTAGTCGGACACGGGTGCACACACTAGCAATGCTTGCTAGTGTTGTAGCTAGAAATCCCGTTGTTGGGTCCACTAATGCTGAATGAATGTGTGAGAGAATGTGCGTGTGAATGTGTGTGTGTGTCTGGCAAGAGCTGTGGATCGAAAAAGATCTGGAAGACACTTTTGCGACGACCTGCATATTGGGAGGGTCAGCATAGTTTTTCAATTGCGGATTTTTTTTGCGAATTTTGAGCAAAGCCGAGTTTTTTTTTCCTTTGTTTAAGTTTGAGAATTGCGAAAAGCAATTCTGTAGAGTAGATTTTTTTTTCTTCTCGGTTTAAAGTAGAATCGCGAGCTTGCTTGGCAAGAACAAAAAAATTAAATAAAAAAAAACTAAAAATAAAAATAAAATAAAAAGCAAGAGAAAGGAAAAAGGGGAGAGAAAGGATACGAACGAGGGATTGGACAGCGGGAGTAGCGGGACAGAAGGAGTGAGGCACTGTGCCAGAAAGGGGCACAACACCGCTAGGAATAAAAAGCTAAGTATAGTGTAGCGCAGTGTAGTGTAAAAAAAAAATACAATATATATTCGTTTTTCTTTACTGCAAACTCCGAGAGACTCCGGTGTGCCGCGCGTGCGTAAAAATCCCGAGAAAAGACGGGACACGCGACCCGTTAACGAACGTTTTTGTTTTGTTGTTTCGGGACTGTTAAATAGCGGGTCACTCCACCGACGAGTGTACCGCTAAACCAATTAAGAATAAATCGTCGAGCCCCAACGGGGCGTTTATAACGTGGTGAAAAAAAAATCTGTTTTTTTTTTCTTCTTTTTTTTCCTTTCTTTTGGAAAGGTTTCGTGATTCCGGGTGAAGAATCACGAGGCGCCCTTTTGGTTACCCAGGTTTAGCTACCGTCAGAGTGCTACCTAGAGAGAAGTGTTATCGTTTGGTTCGGGGCATCGCCGTATCGGTGCGGGGAACTAAACATAACAATAATAAGGGACCAAGGTGTCTACCTTGAAGGGCACCATAGGAGGCTTTAATTGGGTAAGAAACCATGGACCTAAATAGGACATAGTAACATTGTTCTGTTAAATAGGATTTAACCTGCATTATAAAAATTAATTGGAAACCAAGAGCCTTTGATTTTAGAAGGATTATATCATGAGAAATTCTATCAAAGTCTTTACTGAAATCGGTGGCAATCAGTCAACTAAATTTCCAATTTCTAGTGCATGATACGAATTCCGTTAGACTGGTGGTTGTACATCTACATACCTTTGAGAAATAACAGATACAATAACAATAGATTTACACTGGAAAAACATTATGTCATAAATAATGCTTTCAACAAGCTTAGGTATGCAGGACAGTCTAGCAATTGGTCGATAGTTGAAAATATTGTCTTTGCTACCTTTTTTATGTAGGGAAATAATAACATACCCTTTCGAGGTTGACGGAAATAATCCCTGGGTGATAGAAAGCTTAAAGAGAGCTCTAAGAGATTTTATCTTGAACTTGCTCTAAAGTTAAGTGGGAAAAGTAACAGTGGTCTGGATCTTGGGTATGGATGGCAAACGCTTGGCTAAAACAAATTGCCAAGAGATTTGCAATAATTTGGGGATACCCCAAGAATTTATCAAGAAATTTCAGCGAGGACGGATAGATATCCGATTTACTTTTAGTTTTGATAAACTGAAGGTATCGTTTGGGGTCGGAAATGAGTGTGTGGTCCATTCTGTTTAAATAGTTGTCATAGAGGGTTTGGCAAAGTACAGAGAAATTTATTTGGTCAGGCTGGTAGTAGAAGAAATTGGAGTAAGTATACCAGAGCTTATTTCTCTTGTTACGAAGAGATCACAGCTCTGGTAACCTTGAATTTGTTGAGAAGGAAGAATATAGCAGCAACAAATACGAGTATATAGCTTGCACCTGCAAATAGGAATTCTAGCGCAAACAAATTCAAAGAACGCAGTAGACGATTTTTAAAGGGTCTAGATTCGTGGCGAGAGTGCACAGCTAGACGTATACCACGGCCTTATAAATTCTCCCCTTTGTCCAGACGATCGTCTGGGTTAATGTTAGGGGTTAGATAGGTTTCTGTGAGTGCAAAAATGTTGTAGGGGAGAATCTACGAATTCAACTACTCGTATATATAGTAGAAATCTTAATTCGTAATCCTCTTACGTTTTGACAATAAAGGGACAGACATTTGGGTTATTTCGGCAAACAATTGAGCGGCGGGTAGTTTTTGAAACTACACCGCTTTCTCTGAAGGCGTAGTAGGTATTTGGAACTTACGTGACTTGGAAGAGAAGGGATATCATTAGCCACATCATCAGAAGTCATATCTAATTGCTCTTGAAAACGTATTCAGTCTTGCAGAATGAAAACCATTGCATTGGGTTTCGATATACGGTCGATACTGACAGATACAGAGTCCGGCTTATCATGTAGATAATCGAGATATAAACGAATATTATCATATAATCTGCGGTCTCTCAATCGAGAGAGGACATACCGAGAGAGGACATACATCCTCCCCTGAATAGGTAAGGTTCTTGGTTAGTATTGCCTTTGGAGGAAGTATGGGGTCTAAAAAAGAAGGTGGTATTATATTAGGGTGGGAGTCTGGCGCAGACGATGGAGAAGGATTGAAAATATCGGAACAAATAAAGTTAGGGTAAGTCGTTTTGTTTGAGTGGAATAAGAGATGTTGTTAGGTTTTTTAAAGGACTGGAAGGAGGATCAAGATTAGAAGATTGGGAATTGGGTGCGACGGGGTGGAAGAACGTTTTGAGTATTAGCGACTATCATAATGAAGTGAAAAAGGAGTGAAGAAAGCAAAACTCCCAAATCTAAAACTCCAGTTTGGATCAAGAGCTTGTTTGTTAGGAGTTGGGCTTAGAGTTAGACTTAATATTAACATGGTTCTATTTTCTAGGTTTAGTGGATCTTAGATTGCTGTTTTTTATACTGAACTTAACGGTAGTATCATTGCGATGGTTGTTGATTCCAGTATTCGGTTTTGTTCTTTCCATGGTTATTTCACCCAGATTGATGACATCGGAAGCGGGGTTGATGAATATCCATTCATATTTTAACAGGATACTTGCCTTGAAGGTGTTGGTAGGGATTTTATGGCAGTTGCTGACATTAATTTTTAATTTTGATTTAAAAAAATTTGTTAGCCTGGTGCGATCTCATTAAAAAGATAACTGAGGCAGCTTTGTTGAAATTGTTCAAATTTTTCATTCTTTTGTTCCACTCCGAAAGAGTCCATAAGAATCCGAATCGTGAGATGGTTGATTCAGGAGTTGGTGTAGTAGTATCAATTTCCGGAGATGATTGTGGTGGAGGAGAAGAAGACCCAAGAGTTATTGGCGCGTCGATAACAGCCGATTCAAGCATCTCGGTAAGCATCAAGGTAATGTACGATGCACACGGTAGGGGCTGGGATTGGACCGGTATATTGTCGCTTACTGGAAGTTATCCGTATGTGGATTCGATAATCTCGTTATTTATATCACTCATTTGACACTTGATGTTTATAAACGACTGATCATTATATGATGGAGAGCGAACGCTGTTTTTGGATGGTCCTTGAAAATGAAAATCGAGGAAAGGCCGTAGAGAACTTAAAGTGTCAGTTATTTTGGGGATGTAAGATTCTATTATGGACTTATATTTATTTACGAGTATATTAGCGTTTATCGTTTTGTTTTAATTTTTCAGTATTTTGAGACAACTGCAGGGATATGTTTCTAAATTGACTATTATTATAGATATCCGATTGCTCAAGGGAAATTGATAAATCTTCAACAGATTTTAAAACGTCATCGTATTTGGTAAATGGACTTTGAATTGTAAGTGGTAAAATTAATTTGATAATTTGACAAACAACAATGAAGAATCTGCGTGACGTATGCCAAATTTAAATACTTGGGTCTAGTCGTAAGCCAATAGAAAAACTGCGATGACGATATCACGCATGTGATAGGGCGGGATATCTTAAATGATGCAGTTTTATGCGACTGAAAAATATCATATTTAGGGTTGTTAGATATGACGATTGGTATAATAAATAAAAAGAAAATTTTAATTTACACGCTTCGAATGTTACGAATGTCCACGGCTGTACCAAAATGTGGCCTAATTGGAAGTACGCGTAATCGAGGAAGTCACCACATTAAGAAGCTGATAGTTGAAAATGTTCATGCAGTCCATACTAGCTGGTGTTACTATATTTAGGAAGGTCGTCGGAACATCCATTGAGAAAAGAAAAATTAGGAACTTCCAAAGTTGAAATAAAAGTAATTGGATTCTATCATTCAAATGCAAAATTATAAGCAAGCTCGCGACCTCAGAGCGGGATATAGAATGGTACTAAAATATACAATAATATACAGTATTAATGCATATATATGAAATAAATATGTTACATCAGATATACATGCTTATAAATGTAACAAAGGCAGATTTAACTGAAAGAACTCTGTTTGATTTGACACTCATCTAATCACTGGCTCTGTATTAACATATTGCTTATATTTAGTATGAAATAAAGTGTCTATATGTAAAGGGTTTTCCAATAGGGACTTGACAACTTTGAATTTAATTTGTGAACGCACTCTTTCACTAATCATCAAACTGTCACTGTCAATTTATTCAGTAAAATCAACATGGTAAAGTACACGAACGAGCAAAGTCTGAAAATTATAAAAAAATTTCTACCGAAATTCGGAGTCGGTAACTGCAACTTTAAGAGCGTTAACTCCTATTTTCGGTCGTAATTCTCGCCCTAGTAGACAGGCAATAACAAGTTTAGTGCAAAAATTTGAGTCCACATATTTGTTGTGTGATGTTGGCGTGTCAGTGAGACAACGGGTTGGTCGAAGTGTCGAAAATATAGTTGCCTTTCAGGCGTCTGTAGGAAAAAATCCAAATCAGTCAATTCTACGACATTCTGTAGAATTGGGCATCGCTCAGACGACATTATGGCGTATTTTGCGTGTTGGTTTACACACACCCACACGGAGTGGCCGTGGTGTAATGGTACTAGCAATCGCTTCTCACTCGGAGGGTCCATGTTCGAATCCTGCCCATGGCAAGTCAGTTTTTCTTTGTGTAATTGGAACTGAGACAGAAAAATTCTGCGTGTGAAGGCATAACACAGACACGTAGATTTGGCTCGTGTAGAGTTTCAAGCACAGAACAAAAATACTGTGAATTATACCTCGAATCACTCTGAGTGAAGAAAAAACTATCCGTCCTATTCGGATTCCCACCCCCTGGAGAGCGAATATCGAAACCAAATACACCTGACTTTCAAACCACTACAAAACAATTTTCTTTTCTCCTCCTTCTTCTACCTTTCCGCCCGCGCCATGGCAACAGTAAAAGGGTATCTAACCCCTTAGGCGCGAGTAAATTATAAAAAAAAAATAAATATAAGATCAAGCTGACTCAAGAATTTAAGCCGATGGACGCTCTCCGATTGGGTTCTGGAGAAGATGCGCCAAGATGATGAATTTCATCGCAAAATCATCTTCAGTGACGAAGATCATTTTTGGCTCAATGGGTTCGTCAATAAGCAAAATATGCGTTATTGGTCGGGGGAAAATCCACATGTGCTTCATGAATCACCACTTCATCCAAAAAAATAACTGTTTAGTGCGTTATTGGGCCATATTTTTTCGTCGACGATAACTGCGTCACGTTACTGTGAATGGTCATCGTTACCGCGCCATGATCACCGATTATTTTTGGCCCGAATTGGAAGATAAGGACTTGGACGACATGTTCTTTCAACAGGATGATGCCACAAGGCACACAGCACACGCTACAATCGATTTATTGAAGAGTAAGTATGGTGAGCGTGTTATATCAAGAAATGAGCCTGTCGATTGGCCGCCTCGTTCGTGCGGTTTAACGCCGCTTGACTATTTTCTGTCTGGCTACGTTAAGTCATTGGTTTATGCCAACACGACGACGACGTTGGAAGAGCTCAGAGCCAACATTGAACGCGAAATAGCGGACGTTTCGGCCGATATGTGTGGCCGAGTCGTTGAAAATTGGATCCAACGAATCGACCGCTGAAAGAAGTCGAGTTCCATTCATAAATGTTTTGATTGTACTTCAAGCTTTCAATTTCAATTCAAAGTTTTTGAAATATCTCAAATGGTTTGCGTTTTATTTAAAAAAAAAGTTGTCAAGTCCTTATTGGAAAACCCTATATAAGAAAACACTTTCCGACAGAGTTTTTGATATTTTTTATCCATTTAACATTAGCTCTACCTCACTAGTTACCGAGACAGTAATATGCACCACGAAAAGAACTTTAAAAGATTATTTGGATATACAATATCCTTCGGTGATGTGGGGGATGGTAAAACAGCATCTAACCCATGATCATCTTCTTGAATCGGTGGTTACTTCAAATATGTTGTAGCAGTCGAGTTGGTGTTCGTCGTAGTTTCCGTACTATGGCTAAGAGCAGTTTCAGTCACTGGTGAATGGTGAATGGTGCCTTTGGTTTTGTGTATATGAAATGTATTTCTTCTGTATTGCTTTCCGTCGTTCGTTTCTAGGATAACCGATCGTGGATGTTACACTCTTTCAACCACAAATTTTACATTCACGATGTGCCAATTTCCATTAGTTCTTCTGGAACTCCCTTAACGACTTCTGGTTTGAGTGTCTCGACGCTGATAGGTGATGTGGTCCTGAATAACTGTTGTTCGGGGATTTCAGGCCCTTTTACGAAGCATCACCATAATCAAATATATCTGTGGTCACAAGCAATAACAGCCTAAGTCGAAAATCATGGTTTCGAGAAAAATCCCTTTTTATTACAGAAGCGTTTCTGAAAAAATTAAGAAAGTGTATTGGAAAAAATTTATTGCAAAATTAAAGATTCTTACAAGCGCAATGCTAAGAGCAAACAACGACAATGATAGCCTCATTTGTGCAGTAGATATTAAATAAAAAGAAACATAAATGGTTATTGAAAACGGAAAATACGAAAATGGAAATATTATGTCGACTAAAACTTTTATTGCAAACTAATGTTTCATTTGTTGCCTGACATATATTGAACTAAGCGATTATTTTATATTGAAATTTAACATGTGATGCGATTAGGTCATTTTGAATTACTTAGAGTTACTTCAAAAATAAAACAAATTATTTAAATATTCATTATTTGTTCTATGTATTCATAATCAAAAATTTGAAAAAGGTAACTTTAGAACATACTATATAACTAAAAGTTATTCTGTTTCTGGCTCATCTTCGACAAAGTCGATGTATTTCTAAAGAGCCCTGAGTTGATAAACTTTTATAAAATGGATGAAAATATCTATTTATAAATGGAAGTAAATCAAGGAGATCCTTTTTCTTTTTTGAGCTGATTTTTACATCTTTGTTTAGCATCGATAGGTCGTCTTTCTTCATTGAGGTAACACCGCGTTTTAACAAATTTAATATTTGAAAAGGAGCAGCTATGTCTAATGCGGTTTTATATTCAATTTTGGCAAAATTAGTCTTTGTATATATGAGCCATCTAATATTTTTCCAAACGAATCTGTAGTTTACGAACATACGTTCTTTACCCAGAGGGAATTGTAGCCTAATTGGTATAAATTTTGATATGTCGATCTTTCATTTTTAATATCGTAGTTACGATCCTTGATGTCTTAGATCGTAAACGAATGATATAAAAGCTTGTGCAAAATTTGTTCATCCCTCTTTGCTAGCATTCTTCAGTTCTACTCGTATCTGGCCAATCGTACATGTAAGTAACACATATATAACATTCCGGTACTTTTCATCCGTTTAGTAATACATTTTTTTTATTAGCTAACACATTTTATAGTGGCTACAGCAAAGGGAAAATTACTAAAATTGTTTCAACGCTAAGTTCTAAATGCAGTCACAGTACTGCTAACACAATGTGACTGTTATTCTAAATTTAGTAACCTAATCCATTCGCAGCATTTTAAATTGAAAATGAATCAAATCTATGCATACATACATATATAGTATAGTATATTTATAAATACGAATAGTTGTAAAGATAAATATATATATGTACGTATACATAATTTAACTCGTAAAGCCAAACAAATTGAATACATAAAACAATTCATGACGTAAAAAAACAAAAACTACATATCAAGTTCGAAAGACAGCGGAATATTGTGCACAATCTTCAGCTCAAGACATCAAAATTATTAAAACGTGAGTACCTTTTCTTATTTCCATATATGTACTTTCTTTGGCTTCTTATACATTTTATAAAGAATTATTTCTTTTCAAATTTTCATCTTCATTTAATTACCTATGGTTATTTTATACTTATCTTAAATGCTTTTTCTTTTATATATGTGTCTACATATTCCGGTATAGATTGAATTTTTTTTTGTCTCCACTATAAGTTAAACGCGATCTTTTCTTTTTTTCCAACATACATACGTAAACATAAATTATCTATGATTTCATATCTTGCAATAAAAATAATTGAAATTACTACAAGCTGTTTTCTAAAATATGTAATAATAAATAGTTCATAAAATGGAATATAAAATTAGTATCAATTGCTAAGTGAAACAATCTAGTTATGTATTAATAATAGTGAAAACCGTTGAGTGGATTGGTTAGATGCAGTGTCAGTGTCGCGCAAGGGACTTTTCCCAGTAACATATTGTGAGAATGGGAATAGTCACGGTGCAAGTCTTACTTGCAAGGGGAGGGTTTTCTCAGATGTTACAAACACCTATAACATCACCTTAGATCATGTACTTATTTTCGTATAATCTTATTCTTATCCCGGTATTTAGACTTCCGTGTCAAGCTACCTGTTTTTTTTTCTTAGTATTTTCCCTTCAACATGGCATGAATTTTTTTTGTAGTGAAGAAAGAATTGCAGCAAGATCCCAACCCTCCGACGAGCTAAGCCCGTGCAATCGCAAGCATGCCAACTGCTACCCAAACGCAAGGATCATATTCCCTCTACAATACTTTCATCCTCTTCGCCACAGACGTTAAAAGTATGTTTAGAACCTACACATCTGACAAAATTGTACCAGTCGTGTGGATGGTGTATTTGAGTATCAGTTCTTTTCTTTTTCCGTTCTATCACAGAGTGATATACATCGCATTCCATATTCGTGTGTCCAGGCTCTAAAAATTTATGATCAATTGTTTCTAAAACTGGATTGATTTGAAGAGCCAATGTGAACATTGCGCATACAAATGAGTTCTTATTTTGTCCCATACAGGAATCGCTGTAAAAATTTGTGTGATTAATTTGGTTAAGAACACTTATATGCTTGAACAAGCACGATGCAATTTGGTTGCCACCACGAGCAGATAATGCTTCATGCCACATAAACCAATGTGGAGTACCAGTTGTGCAGTCGTGAATAGTCAAATTATATGTCCAAAGTTGTCTTTTGTAGAAACTAATTGAGTTCCTTAAGAAAGGCGTCGGTAAACACTGTTGCAAATCAAAAGTATAGACTTTGACTGTGGAATCAGTGGCAGCTAAAGCTTTATCATTCCTTTTCGATTCATATGCTAAATCTGCTTTTTTTTGATGGGTTGAGAATTCAATTTCTAAATCGCGTAATAGGTTTATATTGGCTTCCTGTTTGGCAATACCAGTTTTAGCGCCAAGTTGATCGCATTTAGAACAAGTGTCCAGGCTAGGCTTCTTAAATTTTATATTCATGCCTGCAAAACATTCTTAAGTGATGAGGAAACAATTTTAAAAGACGATAAAGAAGATGCTTACCTTTGAAAACACTAGCGTATGATGAGATGCTTATAGCTTTGGATTTATATTTATCGCGATATAACGTATACATTTGAGCTAGGGATAATCGGCATGAAAATATTTGCAACTTCTATCTCTCCTAGAATAGTGACTTTCGTAATTTGGGAAGCTGTTTATGTGGTCCTTTACAAGTTCGTCAGTTTATTTTTCCCTCCACCTGATCCGCGCTGATCGCAGAAGTCATTTTGAGGAAGATTAAGTTTCTTCTTCAAAACAGTTTTGACAAAACTGGCGCTCTCATCAAAGCACTACAGAAAACATTTTTGGCATACCTGCACTCTTTGGCCTTCATATTCCACATGATAAGCAGCTTGAAATTTTCGTTCACGTGGCTTTTCAGGGTGCTTTTCTAATTTTTGAGTTTTTTTGTTGTTTATGTCAATCAATGACCTTATAAATAAAATTCGCTGATTGTATGTGCCCAAAGACCAGTATTTCTCAAAGATGCTTTCTTGTAAAGTCCGCGGTAACTTTGCTTTGCATTTCAAAGGTCTCAATTTTCTCTCCGACACAACATTTCCTTTTACATTTACGTATGTTTTTCAATTGTTTCGTCTTTCGCATGAGACTTTTCGCGAATAAGCCTTTTGAGATGTGGTCGGAGCTTCGTTTAGTACTACAAATTCTTCTATATCACTACTATTCCCAGTCTCATCAGAAAGTGAAGGTTCGAAATTGGGATCTTGAACTGAGTTATCACTGTCAAAATAAAGAACTTGCTGATAAGTAGACTTTCCTTCGTCATCAGTCTCACTGCTTTCTAAAAAAGACATGCGACTTTCATCGTTGACCTTGACTTGCAAAGCATCTTCATCCTCCATAAAAGACTTCCGACTGAATTCATCATAATCTTTTTATTTTAAAAATTAAAACATTAAATTAACTAAGTAATACGTTGTGATTTGTTTTCTCTTACTTCTTCCATTTTATATTCCTATTTTAATTTAGTAAAAATTTAATTTTGTTTTTTCTTCTGGACTCTTATTATCTAATAGCGTAACTGTATTTTGCACAAAACGTGAGAGAATATGTCATTTTCAACTGTCTCTTATGCTGATATAGCATTCTATAAATCATACCAACAACAATGCATTAATACTTTATGTAGAGATAGAGCATGGTGTTTCAACGTTCTCAATTTGCAATAATCACTTACATTTACTTCTCTTAAACAAACTGCTCTCTTGTTTATGACAAATCATTTTAAAGAAATGTGCAAACACAGCTTAAGTCATTATAGGCTATTTAACTAAATTAACATTTTATGGAAATATTTTCGTATGACTATTTAGGCGCTTAGTATAAATGTAATGCGGCGTCATAACAACTTAGGTCAATTAGTTTTTATTAATATCTCCTTAAAAAACATTGCTGGAGAAATGGGGATTTCACGTAAATATAAAGTTTTCTATTAAGTAGAATATGATAGCATACATAACTCAAATCTTTCTTAAGTCGACTTAGGCGGTTATCGATTGTGACCACAGATATATTCGTAGTCGATGTACGAATCCCAGTCTTTAGCAAATGCCTGGAAACTTATACTTTTGTACAACGAATCGCCATCTGATTCCATATGCCATGCACCGAAAGCCATTGACGTAGCAGTAGAACTACCTCCGCTGATGTTGATGAGTTAATCTTTCGACAATCTATGAATTCTGAATAGTGGTCTGCTATCAGTAAGAAATCGTCTCCCCGGAACTTGAAAACATCTGCAGGCATTATCGTGTGCAATATCGCTTAAGGGTATCAGCGATTGGGACAATTTTACCTTATACGTAGCGAATTTAAGGTGACTATACTAAGACGTTAAATGAAATACGCTGTGGTGGAAGATTCGTCTTCTGGATCGTATTTTTTAAAATAGTCTCGAGGGGTATATGGATCGTTTCTATCACCAGCTCTTTGTTGTAGACGTAGTCGTGGAATATAGTGCAACCAATCTTGTTGCATCAATCTTGTGACCGGCGCGTTTTTGACAATTTGTGATTGGTTTTGTTGGGACTGAGTGAATGCTCGTACGGCGTACACTACTGCCCTACCAATTTGCATCAGGCAGGCATACATAGAACAGACAACTTAATGCTTTTGGTACCATCCTAGTAAGCCAACACTGGCGTTGTTGTTAATGTACCCCTGATGTTGTTAAATGATGGCTGGTGTTCAAAGTTAAAGCACCAAGCAATTTTGTTGCGCAGTGCTTCTCGTAGCGGGTCGGAAAGTTCTGACAAATTGCTTACAAGCCTTCCGAGGTATACTACCATGCCCAGTGTACTTTAAAATTTTTTTACACTTGATTGTGGTTTCAATCTATTCAATCTGTTGATGGCTTCTATTTTTTCATCATCGACGTTGTAATCGTAGTCATTTGCTTCAAAAATATGTCCGAGAAGTTTAACTGTAGTTTGGTTGTACTTGCATTTATCTTTGTTCAAAGTGAATGATATTTTATTTAAGCGCATGATTACTGTTTTATTGATTTTTTTGTACTTCTTCCTTAGACCGTACATGTATGAGTATGTCTTCCATTGCCACTTTCACATTGTCTATTCTATCTAGGCTATGATTCATCACATCGGCGAAAATAAATGTAAGCGGATAATGATATACCAAATGACATCCGCAGGTATCGGCACGTTGAACGCACGTTGCGTAACTTTTAATTTGCCACAAGATTTTTTCACAGTCTAATTTTGTGGAACATTTACTGCCGTTGATTTTGAAGGCGATTTCATCGACTGTTTTCTGTGGGTAGTGTCTCCGTCAGGTATTTTTGTTTAATCCGTAGGATCCACACAAGCTCAAAGTTTTCCCTTCTAGTAAAGTCTTGACTTGATCACGTATTGCATAAGGCATCCGTTGTTCTGGAATAATTTTGAACTGAAATCTTATAACATTCAAATTCATTGCAGCAACCCAAACTTTTCTTTTCAATAATTTGATTGATACGTGCTATGATTCTAATTTTTTCGCAATTGCCTCTATCCAGTATCGGTTTTCACTTACCATGATTTTACTTACATTGAATTTTCGCTTCTCTGATGACTCTGATGCGTTGGTTGTCACACGCTATTAAACGTTTGGTCGCCGACTTCGCAGTGGTTTCTGCCAGTGCGCCCTCTGCTTTTTTTTTTTACAGCACAGTACAATGAGCATCTTTGTCAAGTTTAAGTTTAAGTCAGGATGACAAACACAGGAAGCAAAAATGAAACCGACAGTGTTTAAAATATCATTATAAGAAGAAGCACGACTTTTATTTAAAGAAAGTAAAGAGTTATAGAAAGATTTTTAATTGATATATTAGCTTAATCTGTTCTAAGATATATGGAGCTATAGATGTGTACATAGGACAGAGTTTAGAGACCGTTGTCATATGAAAACTTCAATGATAGGGGTGGATGATAAAGATCCAAATAGAATAGAAGATGATTGCTCGCTGAACGAAGAACAAACAATTATATACATCAGTAGAGAAAACAAGATCAAGCTATCTTCCAAGGTTGTTGAATATACCACATTATTGGAAAATATCGGAGTCTGTGATACAGGTCATGAAGAAAACTTCTATTTCAGGCTTCGTGTTAGGAGCTGTAAAATGTGATTGACCAGTCGGAAACCGTTTTAGCTTAAGTAGATTTAAATTACCCAAAGTAATAACCCAAATTAACCACTCTACAACTAACTGGTAACTGTGGGCTGGTAAAGGAGGACGAATGAAACCGCAAATGTAAAAGTTGCCCTTTGAGATA
Source organism: Volucella bombylans (assembly GCA_949129095.1). Taxonomy (NCBI): domain Eukaryota; kingdom Metazoa; phylum Arthropoda; class Insecta; order Diptera; family Syrphidae; genus Volucella; species Volucella bombylans. The sequence continues at coordinate 85,577,179 of OX422143.1, read as the reverse complement.
GAAATAAAAGCGCAAGCAAATTCGAAGTAGTTTTTAATAAAATGCGGATTTGAGACGAATTGATATTTGCATATCAAATTTTTATCTAGACCATGGTTATGGTGGACATCATAGTGTTGGATAAAAAACTCGCAATTTTTATAATCGGAAGGTATATTGATCTCCGTTGGGGTAAGAATATTGTAAGGAACAATTTAAAAGTTCAGATAAACCCGAACAACTTGCATTTGGTGATATACAAATGGTTAAACATTCTTTGAAGATAAATTAAGGTTTCTTTGGCTCGAGTGAGAAATTTCCTCCCACTGATGTAGATTAATGCTATTTTTTTTTCTGAAAACGTATGTAGATTTGCGAAGAACTTTAAAGTTTGTGGGAAATCCTTTAATGTCATAACATTTATTTTAGATAGAGACGGGATTATCATGTAAGTAAATAAGTCCATCATCCCTCTTTTAAACTATATAGTTGTTTATTAAGTTTGATTATTAAAAACCTATAGGATCAACGAGAAACGGAGAAGAGATGTGAGATGCGATATAAGTTTTTAAGGCGTATACAATTAGAGTAAAATGGTGTCGCTAATTTTCGTGTAGAAACTACACGCAGGTATGATGTTTGCTTGTTTGAGCGAATAAAGTTTTTAATTAATTTTGTAGAAATTAAAACTGATTTGTAATAATACATATATACATGAATATAATAAAGAGTTGTAATTTAAAACCTAAAGTTCATGGTTTAAACAAAATATTATGCAATATCCATGCTTGTGGCGCATAATGAACTAAACTAGGAGACTACGTTAGAACTTGTTGTTGGAATCTTTTCATCAAAAAAATTTCCAACCCAAACAATTTCGTATCATTTCAAAATACAAAACAAAAAAAAAACTACAGACAACTTGAATACACAATTCTATGTGAAATAAACTATAATATGATATCATCATTATTATTACGCAAGATTCAAAATAAACCTTATGTTTTGTTTACGTTTTTTCTAAATTTGCATTCAAAATACTTGAAAACAAATTGAATGCCTTAACAGTCACTGTACTATACATAGTCAAAGTTAAATTAAATCGCAGTTTCCACTTAAAAACCGAAATTGTCATATGTAAATAGCGTCGAGTTAATTAGCAGCCTTGTTTGTTGTATTTTAATTTATGATTTAAGTATTTTATTATTTTATAGAACATGTGGTTTATTTTTCCGTTGCTTACAAGACACTGTGTAGAATTTCGTTGATCCAAGGCCTTTCAAAAAAAATGTATTTGTTATTTTATGTAATATTTTTGATAGACGAGTATTTAAGAATTCCGTTTCAGTTTTTATAAACAACATTCATTTAACTAGAAATTTGACTTGAAGTCCTTCTGGCCGATGAGGAAAAGATCCACATTTCAAAGTTGACAAAAATATAGATAATTTTAAGCTGATCTATGTAGTGTCTATGCCATAGATCTGCTAATTAATCAGGAATGATTCAGTGAATCCCAACGACATTTCTAAAGACCATAATTGACCCTTTTTAAACCAAAAATTTAAGTCAGAAAACCTCATCTTGAAATACAGGTATTTGAAATAAGCCCTTATAATAAGCAACGTAATGATGCTGTCATCATTAATAAGATATTTTTGGTTGGATATGGTTGTATCTTTACTGTCATCTTCCTAAAGATTAATGAGAAATACTAGAGTAAAATAGAGTGTAATTAATTGTGCTATATAGCAGTTTTTAGAAATAAAGGTCTCATCGTCATTGGACACGACTATGGTTACAATGCCCTTCATCCATTTATTTCACGACTTCTAAAGTCATTCAATGTGAAAATGTGCATCCTCTTGCAAATATAGTATAAGCTAACTTTCAGCATCAATCTCGAATAAGTAATATATACTTTCATATACGCACCTATTTGGAATCGTTTCACTAGTCTAGACTGACCTCCACCCCTTTAAGATGACATTCACTTTTCTATCTTTTCCCGATGCTTCGAGCGTGAAGATATCGTCCTGATTCCTAAACCTGATTAAAGGACTCATTACTTTATCGTCACTGAGAATAGACACAATCCTGAGAAGAATCAAGATAAAATTATATCTAGGTCACAGTTATACCCATTCACTGTATTATACGTTTGTCCAAGCACAGGAAAATACAATATTTTAGAGCTCCTATGTGTTGAGTTGTCACTTTTTTGGAATACCCAAGTGTTATATTTCTATCTTAAATATTAATCAGAAAGATGCCTTCAATGAAGTTTTGACTATCTACTATAAGATTTCAGGTTGATAACTCACGCTTTATTGTGTTGGGTGTTGATAGGCTCTTGAATATACTAATGATTACAAGATATACCTTGAGCTACACTGCAACTGTATGTAAATTATTTAAATATACCAAAATTATAAAGCGTAAAACTGAAGATAGATCAATAATAATCTTCCATGGATGAACATTAAAATTCCCTGTTAACGAAATGCTTCACTCTATCCAGGAACTACTGTGTCGGCATAGTTTTATAGCATAATCCAAATCTAACTTGTTCACTGAAACTTATATAAAAATCTTTTAGCTAAGGTAATACCAGATGTGTGAATGTGGCTCAAGTGGTAGTGTATTTACTTCTCAATCGGAGTTCAATACCAGCCGTGCCCGTGCTGGCAACTGAAATCTCGTGAGATGAATGGTTGCCTAAAATACAACAAGTCAGTTAACATTAATAATTTAGTTCCCCATTTAAAGTTGGATGCCACCCACGTATGGGCCACTTAACGATATTCATCCGGAAACACCAAGTAAACCTTAGCTTTACTCAAGTAGCATACCACATTTAAACCTAGTGGCAATTGCAACTTGAAGGGGTTTTTATAACTCTGAATGGAATACCAAATTTATTCGGCATTAATTACATTTCAGCATAATTTCTTGGGAAGAGTCTTGGACATGATCTATATTACCAAAATTAAAATAAAATACAAAACATTCACTGATATTTATTTCACATCCAAAATAGTTCTAGATTGTTTCTGGATAAGTAACAAAAACTATTTGTTGCATATAGACTTTCTACGGAGCTGAAGAGTGCTCGATTATTACATATATATGATACATCCTCAAGAGTTCAGCTGAAAAAGATAATCTTCCTGTGATCTAAAGATGCTATAAATTCAAGTCATCATCAGGTTCTAAAATTACCACCTATAGAGTAACATTTATATAATTTTAATTCATTAATTAACAAGGGGGTGTGTTCGTTATTTTTCCCATTTCAAAATTATCTATTTCTAGGATTCGAGTTCAATCACTTTACAGAAATGGAAGCACACATTTACAACTTAACTACAATTATTTTCAAAACTCTTAAGTTTTGACTCATGAAAGTGCGAAACACGTGCTTAAAACACTTCCAAATGGGTTTAAGGACCTCTACCAACTTCAGCTTAGTTCAACACAACCAGCGTCCAATGCAAAATAGGAATAAGTAAGACCCCCTTTTATGGAGCATTGTTCTAAACATTTTCCAATGCACTATATACTTATATTTATGCTAAGAAATAAATTCGATTATTTCATATCTATAGTCTGCAAACGTAAGCCTTTAATTATATACACTCAACTGCACTTTGCGATTCAAAGTGCAATAGTATTTTTTTTAAACTTCCCTTTACCCGGGTACAGATACGTAAACAAATATTAAAGTGTATTCAATTTCGCTATTGTGTGACCTCAAAATCGAAGGAATTAAATAGTCTGTCATATAGGGTGAGACGCCTCAGTCGCAAAATATAGTTCGCAGAACGTAGTCCCGTTTCTATCGTTGATCGGTTCTCAATAATTATCTTTCGCTTAATCGGAACGCAGCTAATACCGTGGTATTCTATTGTATTTTATGACAATAAGAGAATTCGAGTGTTTTTTTTTTTGTGTAACAGAGTGTGTTCAAATTTAAATCAAAGTTATGGCTCTTGTTATTAAATATTTAATTAGCGAGCTATCAGTTTTAAATCAAAGTTTTTACAAGGGTACAGGATTAAAATTATAAATACATGAAACTGAAATTAAGAAAATGTGTTTTCTTACAGATCCTCGAGTGCAACATTTACCATTAGTTGGTTCACCAATACCACCTTTAACTGTGATAAGTTTTTATGTATTATTGGTAACAAAATGGGGTCCCAGATGGATGAGCGATCGGAAACCAATGAATGTGACATTTCTTGTACAAATTTATAACGTAATACAAATACTGCTTAATAGTTATGCCTTTTCAATTGTAAGTTTATGTTTTTATTTAAAAATTAACTACAAAACTTGAAATAGGTTTGGTTTTCGAAATTCTTATAAACGTTAAAATTATAGTTTACTATTGTTTAACCCGGGAAAGTTGAGTGTAGAACAAAAATGGCCAGGCAATCGAACTACACTTGTTAAGCTCCTTACAAAACTTACAAAGGACCAAAAATTCCTGTAATATATCTCACTTAGTGATACAGTTATTAAAGAGTTCGCGCTTAAATTTTGGTTAAGGCCTTAGTCTGGCCCTTTGTTTTTTTTTAAGTTAGAATTGTAGCCCACTGAGTAATGGACAATGTGTGCGGGAGATAGAGACAAAAAAGCATCAATCGCAATCAATTCATTATGTCCTTCCAATAATCTGTTTCTTTTTTAAAAACCATTTTCTCTTTTTGAAACACCGAAAATTGTTCCCTCCCAATGACCATAGTTGTAAACTGGGTAGTTAATTGAGTTTCTAATGTTCACGGCTTCTGGAATAATAAATTGAGAATTTATTATACTATTATTAACTTAACAACAAACCAATTTTGCTGGATCTAAAATCATTTTTATATTGTAGGAGAAAATTTAGACTTAGAAGAAAAACCATTTTAAAAAGAAATAAAAATATCCACCTTTGTAATTCTCATTGTTTTATGTGTGTCTAAACCTTTTTTTTATTGTTTATTAAACTGATTCATATAAATTCCATGTCTTATGTTTTTGTTTGATATTTTTTGTTTTTGAATTACATTTTTGGGGTTAGAATTCCATATTTTCTTAAATAATATCGTATTCCATTTTATTTCAAAGAAAAAAAAAAAACCAACGAGATTTTAATTTTAAAAAAGTAAAAAAATCTTTCATCTAATTAAACTACTGTAAACAAAGTGATTTTCTTTCTTTTGAAAGGGTTTTTGGAACTCTTATGGGAGAGGATATTTAAAATTTACATGTGAGCCATATAATTATCAAGACACATCATCTCCACAAATGTATTTATTGCATGCTTCCTATATTTACTACATCACAAAGTATTTGGATCTTCTCGATACGGTAAATCATAAGACTCCTTAGAACCATCTTAAATTCAAAATTTAACAAGTCAATTTTCAGATATTCTTCATTCTTCGCAAGAAAAATAATCAAATATCTTTCCTTCATGTGTATCACCATGCTATAATGGTTCTGGCTGTCTGGTTGTACATGACATGTTTAATGGGTAAGTTTTTATTTCTCTTACTCATTTTGAATTGACTTTGTAACTTAAATGTAATTAACATTGCCAATATGAATGAATTTAGAGTTACCTTTTAATTACATTATGCATAACTAAACAATAGTAGTCCTTTTATTCTTGTCACTTTTTTTGGAATATGAATTTTGCAGTTTCATAATCTAAAACTATGACAGACATGTGTGCTACACTTTGTAATAAACATAGTAATTTATTCGTATATTTTATTTTAATTTTTTTTTTCCGCCTTTCAGGAGCTCACCCCACTATGTTGGGTATAGTTAATGCATTCGTTCACACAGTGATGTATGCCTATTATCTGCTTTCTACAATGAATCTGAAATTCGACCTCATTCCATGGAAGAAAATGATCACGAAAATTCAAATAACACAATTTTGTTATTTAGTTATCCATTTTTCAATGCCATTATTAAATAATTGGTGTAATTTAAATTTCAATCTAATTAATTTTATCGCAGTCGTACAAAATATTTTCATGGCTGTTATGTTTTCAGACTTTTACTATAAGACTTATGTTAAGAGAAATATAAGCAAAAGGACGCTGACGTCCATAAATTAATTATAAGTTTAAAATGTTTAGTCGTAACTTTAGGATAAATTTATGAGTACTTTTAATTACATATGTTCTCTTTAATTTGATATAAACAAATTTATAAATATAATTCACGTATTTATGATATATATTCTTAAAGATGTATTTTAATACGATTACTTTCTATATTGTAAGTGCTTCCAAAGATAATCAAGATTATCCAACAATAAGGCTGTTAGGTAAGTAGATAGCGGTAATAACTCAAAGTACTCACTTGCGATTAAACAAACTCTGATGATTTTGGTATTTGTCATCATTTTCTCATCCTGTCCATAATAAACTTAAGAACAAAACCATCTTTCTAAAAGGTTGTAAGTACGAAAATCAGAATTTGAATTAGAGGCGTATTTGTAACATCAAATCGGTGCTGTATTATTCTGTTCATTATTTCACCTCGAAATGTCCCAAATCAGCAATTTATTTATGTAACTGGAGTTTTTTTTGAAGTGAAACTTCTTTTGGGACGGTGTGAATTGGATTTTATGAAACGAAAAAGTGTAACGGAAAAGAGACAACTATATGTGTTTTATAGGGTTTAGGCTGTGAGAGAATGAGATAATCGAGTTTCTATATAGTTTTCCTATCCTTCGTTTTCCCTTTATGCTATGGTTCGTTCCATCCCCACTACTCCACCGTGGTATACACGGATCCTGCATTCAATGGAGACTAGGCTCCATGCTGTATACTACACACTGAATGTACTCGAAATATATGAAAAGAGAGAAAGAGAGAGAGAGAGAGAATCGTTGGAATCTATTGTACATTATTTTTTGTTGGATCGTAGTGAATATCGCACACTTTTAAAAATTATTCTGTGTTATATGTTATTTTAATATTATTAATACATACTCGTATATATTAAATAATGCCTAAAACAAATGCTGATTATGTTCGAGAGCATCGTGAAAAAAAAACGCTGTTGAAAATAAAACTAAGAAAACTGCAATGACTTCTACAGAGCGAGTTCGTAAATTTCGTGCGAGAAAGAAAGCATTACAGGTTAGATCAGCTGTAGAAAATGCTGAGTCGGCGGTGTGCTATGTCTCACATATTCAAGATGCTGGAAATAATTCAAGTAAATACATATTATCACTTTCTAAATTACGAATTTTGATATTCATAACTATTATTATATAATGTTCATTATCGCTTGCTAAATTTATCACGTGTATAACCTCTGTAAATACTTTTTAGTTTATATAAGCAATACATGTTTTCTATATATTTTACATATGTATGTTGCATTTCAAGTATTTTCTTAGTTGCAATACTTAATTGTTGATAGAATTTTTAGGTGATCAACAAATAGACGTGGAGCCTAATGTCCCATATACACAATTTCACCGTAATAAAGTCGCCCATGAAGATTTCCGAAACAAATTCAACAACAACTCTTTTGGTCATGCATGCTGTGTGTGATCATTTATGGTTTAAAAACGATTTAGAAAAGACAGCGGAGGGACATGAAGAAATATTGAATTGATGTTACTGTACATGACAATAAAATAATTTATAACACGTGCCATCAAGCGCTCAGTAGAAATACTATCCCCTTGATGTTCACATACAATGGATTCAAATATCAATCCATGCCGACGTTTTTTCCATCACTAGACTTGGTATCGGAGAGACTCATTTCTCCACGGATCCCTTTCATGCAGATTAGGAGATTACGACACGTACACGGGCAGTATGGAATTTATAGACAAATCAACAATATACCTATATCGGTAAACAACATGGTCAAGCTTTTACCACGAATAATTGTTGACGACCACTATATTAATGTCCACATCGAAAGAAAAAAAATTCACAGGACAAGTTTTGTTATGGGCTAAATATTCGAGCTTGGCTGCAGTACCTGGTTCAAACTCCATTGTATGTCTTCTACGATATCAAAGTTGATGAAAGCTGATAACGAAGCTATCAACTTTCAACAAGATGAAATAAGCGAAAACATACCAATCGAAGAGAGCCTTCTTGAGCAACAACAGACACTTTTGTGGAATGATGACGAATATTTAAGGATTGCACTAGGAGAACATAACCTTCCACAAAGTATACTCTTCGATGAACATGCCGAAGAACTTTCTTTTCCTTCAATTTATTTGGACCATTTGAGGACTTTTCGAGATGGAATTAGTGCAACACCATTTGCAATAGCAACAAGTGAACTACGAAGATCTGATCGACGAGCAGTAACTCCATATCATTTACTCTACGTTGCTATCAAAATTATGAGAATACGAGTTCGCAATTCTCTTACTGTTGCTGAATACCAAAATAACTCGACAACAAATTGTGTCTGAAGATTATATCAATAATTGTATTGAAAGTAATTTAGCTTTCCTGCGATCGATACCAAATTCTACTTGATATTGGTCTGAACAAAAGAGATATCTCTTCGCAATGATTAGACAATTTGGAAAACCCACGATGTTTCTCACCTTAAGTTCTAATGAAATCGGATGAAATAATTTATTACGAACATTATATACATTAAAACACAATGGTGCTGAAATTTCTGGTGCTGATAGCCCATTCGGGATTTCTAACGTGGCCAGTTATTTTAAAAGAATAGAATTCCAACATCAGGGTAGCACTCACGCATATATTCTATCATGGCTGAATAATCCTCCAAAAGATGCACTTGGCACGGGAAAACAGGATGCAATAATAATGATCGATCAATTGATATCAGTTTCTTCGGCAGAAGCATTTGGAAATATTAAGTTACAGACATATAAACACGCATTTACATTCTTCAAAGTAAATCGTACAAACAAGCCACAGAAATGTAGATTTGATGCACCATTATAAAATGCTTCGAATTAATTTGGTAAATAACGATTATCTAGATATTGAGACTTTTTATATCCAAAATAATATAACTTGTGATGAATACTATTTTCAGATACTTAAAGCCGGAATTACGCGACCTAGGGTGTTTTTGAAACGATTACCTACAGAAAAATTCCGTTCAACCCTTTAGTGCTTAACATCTTAAAATCAAATACAGACTTCCAGTTTATCATAGAAGAATACTCTTGTGCTGCGTATGTTGTGGAGTACGTGAATAAAACAAATAGAGGCATAAGCAACTTGTAACGCCAAATTCACGAAATTATGAATGAAAATCTTGAGTTTGATATATATAGAGATAACACGAAAAATGAGCGTAAATATGTTCAATACAGTTGAATTAACAAGTCAATAAGCTGTATGGTATTTACTTCGAGAGCCAATGTCAAAATGTTCAATTGCTGTTGTTTATACTGGGTGAGTTTTTTAACTTGAAACATCCAAATTACTCGAAAAATACTCCATATCGCGAAAAATGTTTCAGACAAAAGTCACAAGGTTCTGAAGGGGACATAAGATGATGACCACGAGTTTGACCTTGAGCCCCATTTTCAAGGTCAAACGAAGGTCACTTTTGATTTTTCAAATGATAATTCCTGATTTTCATTGCTCAGTCGTATTCCTCAATGGGGCACACGACTTTGTCTCAAAGGTCTTATTCATTCAGTGCTAGATACCACTGCACTGGCACGCCTACTCGTAAATCATTAATCGGTTTCCAACGTTGTGAGGGTGTTAGAAGGTCGGGGTTTGTTTTCAGGAAATCATTATTGCCTCGAGTGAAGTTAAAACTCAAAGAAATTTCAGATAGAGACAAATTGTCCTAAGCTTATCTGAGAGTGTATGATGTGCACTATGCCCTTTTTTTCTACTTGAACGGAACTGTACTTCATTTAGAAGTTCGATATTTGTTTTGAGGAACTGATTATTATTAGTAACGTTTTCCAGATTAATAATGCAGGCTATTTCAATTCAAGAGAAAATTTAAATGATATTGATTTATGGAGAAAGTGGAAGCAACATCGATGGTGCTGTTGCTCTTTACGCCCAACGTTTCCTTTTATCGGGTTATCCAACAACTCACTGGTGAAGGTAGTGTGCAACCAAAGAAAAGGCATCGGTCAGATAGGGTGGCTGTTGAGGACAGTGAAATAGCAGTATTAGCTGCCGTTGCACACGATCCTCACATTACCACTCGCCAAATAAGTAGTGAATCAGGAATTTCTCAAACGACTGTCTGTTAGATATTACATCGGCATAAATACCATCCTTATCATGTTTCATCAAGAACTTTCTAGTGAGGATTTTCGCAACCGGGTTTCCTTTTGTCAATGGGCACTTCAGCAAATTGAACGAGACACCCTTTTCTTCGCCAAGGTGTTATTCTCTGATGAGTCACCAATCACGGTACGGTCAATCGACATAATATGCATTACTGGGCTACCGAAAACCCTTTTTGGTTGCGACAAGTTGAACGCCAGCACCCTTGGAATGTTAATGTTTGGGCGGGAATTATTGGGGATAAATTAATAGGTCCATATTTTATTGAAGGCAACTTGAATGGCGAAAAGTATGAAAATTTCTTGCGGGACCATCTTCCAGTATTACTAGAAGAACTGCCATTGGAATTGCGACATGATGGTTGTCCAGCCCATTATTCTCAAGTAGCCCGGGGCGTATTAAACAATGTTTACCATCAACGATGGATCGGACGAGGGGGTCCAGGCAATGGATTGCTGATCTTACGTCACTTGATTACTTCTTGTGGGACTACTTAAAAAGTGAGGTTGAAAAATCAAAAGTGACCTTCGTTTGACCTTGAAAATGGGTCTCAAGAACAAACTCGTGGTCACCATCTTATGTCCCCTTCAGAACCATGTGACTTTTGTCTGAGATATTTCGTACTCTTCGAGTAATTTTGATGTCTTAAGTTTTATGGCGCCCTCTGACGGGAAAAAACGCATTTTTGAAAAAAGTGTTTAATGTAAAAGAATTGTAATTTTTCACACAGATTACGAATCTGTCAAAAAAAATACGGGTTCCCATTAAAAAAATCAAAAGTGACCTTCGTTTGACCTTGAAAATGGGGCTCATGGTCAAACTCTTGGTCACCATCGTATGGCCCCTTCAGAACCTTGTGACTTTTGTCTGAAACATTTTTCGCGATATCGCGTATTTTTCGAGTAATTTGGATGTCTCAAGTTAAAAAACTCACCCTGTATTTCTACGGTGTGGCCTCTTGAGAGGCACAGAATTAGAAAAACTCAAAAACAATGTGCAATATGCATGTTATTTCACATCTTCAGTCTAAAAGATCCTCCCCGTTCCATATATCCTTCACGGGTGCTACTGGGTGTGGCAAAACATTTATAATAAAATTATTAATGGAGTTTTACAATAGATATACCCAAAATGATGGTTAATGTAATATTTACATAACTTGTGCATCAACTGGGAAAGCTGCAGTTGCAATCAGTGGCACAACAGTTCACACAGCTTTAAAAATAAGTTTATCTAGATTACTTATTTGGCAATCGAAGTCGGCCAACAATATTGCTCGCTTTTTAAATACGTTCGTGCCATGATCATCGATGAAATCAGTATGATCGGTGCCCAACTGCTTAATCAGATTGACGCGAGATTAAAACAGATCATTGATAATTTTAGAGACAATTTTGGAGGAATGGATCTAATTTTAATTGGAGATCTACGTCAATTACCACCAGTTAGAGCGACACCAATTTATAAACAACTGCAAAAACCACTAGCAGGTCCAACTCTCTGACAAAGTTTGCAATCCTATAAGCTCACTGAAGTCATGAAGCAATCTAATCAAATGTTATCAAAAATATTGACGAAAATTAGCGATGAAGATGAATTGAATTTAATCGAATCACGATTCTTCACAAGAGATGAGGCTGACAGACGGTGTCCAGATGGAATACGGTTATTTTTTAATAATCAATCTGTGAGCGAGTACAATAATCGCATTTTAAATTGTGCAGACGTCAAGGTCAATTCCATAGCTAAAGATATTTATATTGGTTGCCAAGGGGCTCTGCAAAAAGCCAGTATGAATCAGAAACTTCATAAAATGTCGACCATTGACACTGGAGGATTACTATATGAAGTCACATTGGTATTAAATAAATCATATATATTAACTACCAATATTGATGTATCAGATGGATTAGCGAATGGTGTTACAGGAAAATTGGTTCACATAGAGTATAATGATGCTGGTGAAATAGTTCGTTTATGGCTAGAGATTCCGGAGTCAATCAAATTCGGTGAAAAGATACGTAAGAAAACTGCTGCATCAATACAATGACAATAATCGATTAGCTATTCCAATAGGACGAAGAACATCTTTAATTCCACTAGTTCTAAACAAAACAGTTGTCGTGAAACGCAATCACTTCCCAATAGTCTCAGCATGTGCTATAACAATACATAAATCTCAGGGAGTTACTTTTAGTGAGATTGTGTATGAGTATGATGTAACTCATCCTCAACAGCTCGTTTACGTTGCGTTATTTCGAGTTACTAGTATTCAAGGTTTGTTTATTTTAACTAAAAATAATAGACGGCGATTCAATGAAGGGCGACGAATAACAACATCTGTCTGACTTACAAGCGGAGTTCCAAAGGCTTTCATTGAACAGATTACAAACAATCGGAGGATAATTGCCAGAATTCATAACAAAGAGGTCAGAAATATCAATCTTCTCTTTTAATTGTCAGAGTCTACACTATCTATCAATGATTTTGAGCGCAGATTTTAAAATAAATTTTGCCGAACTTACTTGAAAACCCTTAGTAGAAGTTTTAAATGACACGTTCAGCTTGAAAATGTCTGTAAAGAAACCGAGCCAACAACAACATCAGGAACAATAGACGCAGTATTTCAAAGGTTTTTAGATAAAATACAAACTAGAACATTTGTGTCGTATTTTATCTTTCTTCCTCTCTCTGTCCCATTTTCCTAAAAACTTAACACGTACTCAGGCATTTTAATTGTATTAATATCCACTTGAGTGTTAAGTTCTTTAAAAAAAAAAAAAAAAAGCCACTTGTGTCACGTTTGGAAATAAGTGATAATGATAGTAAAATTAATGAATAATGTAATTTTATCCATGCTGTAAAAATATATAATATAACATTATTCTTATGTATATCGAATCGAACAATTTTTATTTTTACTAAGATGTTACTTTCAGTGCTTCGATTTATCTGGTTCTCTTTCTCTCTTTCGTTCTTTCCTACTTCAAACAATAAAAAAATTACAAATTTCAATAGGGATTAAATGTGAAATCAGTTGAAGCCAAACTTCATTTATTTTTAAAACAATTTGTCATTTCATCATGGTAAAATTTACGACACCATAACGAGTTCAAATCTCGACGAACCTTATAGAGCAGTTCTCGAATTCTACGGTTGACATCGTCGACGTGCTGATTTGATATGAAATTTCCTGCTTTTTTTCATTTGTAAATATTAGGTACGCTTGTCAAAATTTGCAAAAAGTGAGGGATAATTACGTATTTTTTCCGAAAAATTAATTGCAAAGTAAAAATTTTAAGTTTTCTTATAAAAAAAATCAATTTTGATCTTCAATAACTTTTGACACATTAATCTCAGAACAACATTTAATTTGAAATAATCAATGATCCCCATTTTATTACCATACACGTATAAATTCCAAAGATGTTATTTTCAAAATATGTCAAGGAATCTCCCTTTAGCGCCTTCGAAACATTATTCGGGACACCCTATATACACTTGCGGTCATAAAAACCGCACCATATCAAAATGATTGAAAAATTATTAATAACTACGATAATAATTTTTATAATGAAATGAAATTTTTATTGAGTACTCCGCAGTAGTTTATAAGTATTTCTATCTAATTTCCATCTGTTTATTGAATGTTTGAAAAAAGATATTAGCAAAGAAAGAAAAACCAGTTAATTTTCTTATTTTCTTAAAATATTTTAATACAGTCATTGGTTAACAAAATCAAACGGTACATTTTTTATGTATGTGTATATAAGATGTTTAGATCCGCTACTTTTACCAAAAAATTATCAATACCGAGTTGCTCCTCCTTTGGCGGTTATAACCGCTTTTATTCTAGAAGGCATAGAGTTTACTAGAAGTTCAGTAATATCCCTTGAAATTTCAGTATTCCATAAATGTTCCAGAACTTCATTTAGCTTTTTTTTACTCTCTGGTTTATGTTCAGCCACCTAACGTTTCATTACATGCCACAAGTGTTCGATTGGGTTTAAATCGGACGAATTATCTGGACAGTCTAGTCTGGTAATTCCGAGGTCATCAAACGTTGTCTTGAGCTAAAAATTATTGAAAGACTCTAGTTACTTGACTGTTTATTATTTATAAAGTAGACATCTAGAAGTTTATTTATAACACTGTACTTACGGATTTGGAGCGGTGGCAAGGTGCAGAATCATCTTGAAAAATGCACTTGTCAGTATACGAATGATGCTGTTCAATTGCTGGTAGCAAAAACTCCCTTACTACTTCTCCATACTTTTGAGCGTTCATAGTTCCATTAACAAAGTGCAAAGGGCCCAAAACGTAAAAAGAAAAACATTCCCAAACCATCTGGCTTTGAGGAAACTTCACTGTTTTGACTATGCACTCGTCCTTGAACTTTTCACCTGCTGACCGTCGTACGCATGGCAAATTTACTTTCATTGACCATGACACATCTCCAATCCAATCTTCGTACTTTTTTACCCACGTCAAGCGAGCTTTTTTCATTTTTGTGGTTAGGAGAGGTTTTTTCGCTGGTCGTCTTCCATATAAATCTATCTCCCGTAGTCGTCGGCGTATGGTTTCGGCGCTTAGATCAACTTGATGAAATTCACTCAGCTCTGCTCTTATACGGACTGCAGTTTTAAAGCGATCTTTCATGCTAATTCGTGGTAATACATTGTCCGTCTTCTGGGTTGTTTTCCGTTTTCGTACCGAGCCTTTTTTCCTTTCCGGTGGATCCAAATTTTCTTCATCAGTCGTACGATAGTTGAATGACAGCATCCTATTTTAACCGCAATCTCACGATAGCAAAGCCCTTCTTCGACTAAATTCAATATTTGAACTATTTGTCCCGAGTCAGTTGATGATATTTACCAGACATTTCACTTTTTTTTACTTGTCACCGTCACAACTCAATTCAAACTGATTTTTTTTGCACTGAATACGATGCCGAACTCCGCTATGGGGAATACCGTTCATTAGTATGGGAAAAACCCTTACGATCTGATGTAACTAGGCATTTTTTGAGATTCCATTAGGTGTTGCGGTTTTTATGATCGCAAGTGTAAGTTAAATATAAAGTACTATTTTGCTTTTACAAAAATATCAGGCAGTTTACTTGCCCTTTGTTGAATTTACTTTTGAAACTGAATCAACTAACTAAAGCTAACATACATTTATTTATAATACTAAATGTGTAAGGTCAGCTACATGCGATGTAAAGGAACAAATGTAACATCAGCATTTCCATTGAAATTGATTATGCAAGTGTGCATTGACCTGCGTTTGTTGTTTGCGATTTGAAGCAGGGGAAATGTATGTCAGCTAAATGTAATGCACTAAAATGAGTTTAACCGGGTTCATTGCATTGAATCGGTGTTAGTTCTTCCCCTTTTAGATTTAATTGTCCCAATCAATTAAAAGTATGGTAGGTCATAGATAGGATGATTGTATGATAGGTCTTATACTTCAGTATCTCAAGAGCAAAGTCACCAATAAAAGTAAGATCAATAAGATTTTTGTATCCCAATTCTTCTCTAATTTCAGAAAACTGGGCAAACGTATATATTGAAAATGATCCCTTTACTGCATTTAATATTTTTTTCAGAATCCTAAAAGCTCATATCAATATACATATGTATATCTCACTGTATCCCATAATCGCAGCAAGCTAAGGAGGCTCAAGCTCTGGACGTCTAAAACCCAGCTTAATAAGTTTTAAAACAAGACTAAGCTTCATATTGAATGCAAAAGATCATCCTAATAACGCTCAGTCTATTTCACTTTACAATCGGATCTCTAAAGAAATTGCCATTAAAGTATCAATTTGTATGTCATGCGCAGAAAAGAATTAAAAGAAATAATGGTAACTATTTGCCATATATTTATGAGCTGCTTAACAAAAGTGTATCTCTTACTACTCCATACTATTTATATTTTATCGATCAAGTCATCCAGAATCCAGTACACATGGCAAATGTCTCCATTGAGTATTTTGCAAGTGCTGCCTCTAACACTTTCTAGCGCGGAGTTTAACGTTACGTTAGCTGGTCAAATAACTTTACAAAAAAAAATCAGCTCTAATATAATTTATGTTATATTTAGCTTACATCAGCAACAAAAGCATTTTTTGTGGCATTTTTCCGGTTATTTACAGACCATTTCCTATTCTTTCGGTGTTTTCAAAGGTAGTTAAATCCAAGAGTTGTCTCATTCCTAGAAAACTGTTGTTTTTTTAGCTCATGTCAGTATTACTGAGCAGTATTACTGCTACACTCTTTATTGATATCATGAAAGCATTTGAAACTGTAGATCATCACATTTTACTTGAACTACAAATGGCGGGCTTCCTTAAGTGGTTTGACTCATATCTCTCTGACTGGAAGTAAGTGTTTAAGATTTCTGATAAATTTGGTCAAAGAATATATGCACAAAGGGCGTTTCCCGGGGATCAGTACTTGTTCCAATTCTTTTCATAGAATATGTTAATTCGATTTTTAACCAGAATTTAAAATGACACTGACACACTAAATTGCGGAAGATATTGCCTGCTCATATTCGAATTGCTCCACTCTAGACTTAATTGATGACATCAGTCACGACCTTGAATTAGTCAGACATTGGTTCAGTATGCATAAACTAAAACCAAAATTGTGTTTTATAATCTGTCGAATAGTGTTGCCGAATCCCCTAGTATGACCTCCCACAGCACCAATTGTCAGCATATTTTATTAAGTCCTGACACCGGTAGCAAAAATAGTTGCACTACCTTATACAATGCTGAAACAAGTTGTATATGTCCACATTCTTTAGTGAAATCGATAGTGGATAAACCTTCCGTCCTCCTACTGGGGTGTGAGATACCCCATCAAAAATTAAAAAGTAGGCCGTTTCTATTTGAATTTGTTTGGGCACGTCATATGCATGTAAATTCAGTTCAATATTTTCGGCAATGGTATACGGTCGTTTTGAGCAAAAATTTCGCCTCAATTTTGTGGCACACCCCAGTTTGCAGTTCGTGTGAGTGTTTTGAAATTTTTTAAATAAAAATAATATCATTTTATAATTGGCTTAGTGATTTCACAAATACAAAATTTTGTGAAAAAAACGAAAAGCAGTTTTTCAATAAGGAAATTTAAGCTTCAGGTTTGTTTTGTCATAAGATAGAAATCAGTCATATTTTTACAGCGAAAATGGCATTTATACGGGACGAAGAAATCGAAGGGCTTCTGTTGGACGCCGACAGGTTGCTGGAAAGTGATGAAAAATTAGACTTATTCGCCTGTGGTGATTCGGACGACGATCCTGATTACCTACAAGAGCAGTCTGATTCAGAGAGTGCTCAGAGCGCAGAAGAGGAAGATGAAGTACCTTCTCCTTTTCCGCCGAAAAAAAAACTGGCAGGAATCAAAGGAAAATCGAGCTACAAATGGAGTACAGTCCCACCCGAAAAACGTGGTAGGCATCAGATACGTAATTTAGTAAGCCACTTCCCAGGTCCAAAGGGGGCAGCTAAAAATATTACAACCCGCATTGAAGCGTGGAACTTACTATTTTCTGAGGAAATTTTGCTGAAAGTGGTGACTCACACAAACGAGCAAATAGTGCGGTTTTCAGTTTATAATAAAAATCCACAGCCGTACCATGGACCTACAGACATAATTGAATTAAAAGCATTCATTGGATTGCTGTATCTGAGTGGTGTAAAGAAAGCTTCCAAGTTACAGCTCAACAAATTGTGGTCAGCGAGATTCGGTGTTTCTCTATTCAGAGCAACAATGTCTCAGCACCGATTTGAATTTATTGCCACGTGCTTACGCTTTGATGATAAAACAACTAGAGTTGAGCGTAAAGTGAATGACAAATTTGCGCCCATTCGCGAAATATGGGAAATATTTATTACCAATTGTAAATCGCTGTATACACCATTCGAGTGTTGCACAATTGATGAACAATTGATGGACTACAGCGGCAACTGTCCATTCCGCATATATATGGCGTCGAAACCAGATAAATACGGGTTGAAATTTGTTATGATGAATTACTCACGTACATCGTACATGATAAATGCAAGTTGAAGCAAATGAATCAGTACCTTCATATTATGTAAGAAAAGTGTCAGAGAGTATCCATGGAACTGGAAGAAACATTACTGTGGACAACTGGTTGTCTTCTGCGCCGCTATTTCAGATGATGTTGACAGAATACAATTTGACGATGTTGGGAACTCTTAGAGAAAACAAAAGGGAGATTCCAGCTGAATTTTTGGCTCTAAAAGAAGAAGGTCATTCAAGATTTGCATTTGATGAAAACAAAACTTTAGTTTCGTTTGCTCCAAAAACGAAGAAGATAGTTTTACTCCTCTCGACAAACCATTACACAGATGATCTGGATGAAGCATCAGGTAAGCAAAAAATGATTCTGGACTATAACAGTACCAAAGGAGGAACTGATACGTTCTATAAGCTTTGGCATTCATACACAACTTCCAGACCTACGCGTCGTTGGCATATGTGGGTTTTCTGTGGAATGCTGGATTACGGTGGAATAAATGCTATGGTACTGCACACACTCGTACAACCACTCCAAAAAAAATTCCAGAAAAGAGTTTTTCCATAAACTTGTTTTTAGCCTTGTTGAGCCACAACTAAGGCGAAGGGTCCAAGTGCCAACTCTCAGACGAGGTTTAAAACAAATCGTAGAAGGTATTTTAACCAATGAAATGCAAACGGAACCAGTCACGTTAACAGAATAACCAACAACCCTGGAAAAATATGTTCGATGCAATATATGTGACAGGAAGAAAGATAGGACAACAAAAAAAGCTTGTGCGGAATGTCATCAGCCCATGTGTGAGAAGCATCGGTCATCACTTTGTGTGGAATGCACACAAAAGGATTAAAAATTTAAATTTAATTCTTAACATATTTAAGCATTCCGCTAACCATTGGTTTTTTTTCATGACTTATAATTTTTTTTTTGCTGTGATAAAAAAATGAATCACAAATACTTTATTTTGAATTAATAAAAAAAAAAATCAAAAAATAATTTTAAACATGACACACCCCAGTGGGAGGAACTTGTTAGAAAAAACATTTTGGAGGACGGAAGGTTAAACTGGGGCGTGCATACTGGCCTCCCTTAAGAAATAATTACTAAAAACTACGAACATAATGTGACACCTAAGGCTATTTTGTTCCCGTAAACTCTAAGAAGCAGTATATTATGGTGTAGTGCAATCTAAGTTACAATATGTCTGGTTTGATTAGGAGGTACTTATGGCAATAAATCAAACCCTTAATTGTTGTCCAAAAATATACAATTAGAATTATTTGGAGAAAGGGATGCGTGGAGAATAGCTTTTTAATTTTTACTCTTTACTTTATAAAGTACTTAAAACCAATTTTTTAAGAAGCGACTACTCCCTCCATCGAAATCAAACTGTTCATGGTCTGAGAAGCAGCGATCGATTTCTGGCCACTATCCCAATCACTGCCTAAATTTTTGTACATCCGCTACTCCTAGACTTTATAATATATTATTTCACTAGCTGGTTTTACCCGCTTCGCTGGGTCTTTAATATGCAATTTAATGTACACTTTTTTTAGAACACTCTCAATTATCTAAAATATGAAGACATTTGACCCGATGAACTTGGGCATCCACACCCAAAACAATAATTCGTTTCCCGTTGATTAAAACTTTTTACCTGCAACTTCTTCAATTTTTTTGCTTACTTAAAAATTGCAGAGCTCAATATTCATTGTGCAACAGTAATGCACGTACATAGACATCTCATTTGTTCGAGCTAAACATAGAAGTGTAGAGAATATATTTACTGTCAATAAGAAAAGACAATTCTGTAATTAATGTTGAAGTAATTTATACATTTGAGAAACTTCCGTGTATACAATGTTTCGTGTTTTTCCGGTTGGGGTATAAATGAACAAATTATCTGGGCTACCAACTCTTGAACATCCTACATATAATTGGCAATGGGAAAAGCAAGGCTCCTCTAGTTGTAAACCAGCAACAGCTAGAGTTTATCCATGAGATTTATTAATAGAAGTGGCAAAACTCAGGCGAATAGTTTTTTAACCACAAGTCTTGTCCCATTACAAAGGCGAGGTTGATCTAGGTTTGGCAAGAGCATGATTGGAACTCCAACTTTTAACTGCAGTCGATGGGGGGGTAAACCTGGTGGCTCTAATGAATTTAGAAATTCAGTTGGATAACAGATTCCGATAGGTCGACTACAGTGTCAATCGATCTGTAGGTATGGCAGTTTCCAAGTATCATATTCAGGAGTTGACTATTGATGTTATTAACAGTTATATTTCTTGGTGCAAGAATAGCTCTTTCGCATAGCCATCTATGATTGTGATAATTTTTTTTTGAGGTTTGGAAATACTCTTTCCACTAGTTCATCAACTGACTGCACCACAGTACTGACTTGATCAGGATTTAAATTACCATCTCTATCAAGGGTCATCTTTCCTTCTCCAAGTTTAATTAATTTTTGAGTAAAGTGGCCTGATAATTGATCCCCATAAAGATGTGCTCCCATATTTGTGGAAAGTTTCAATGTTTGCACATGGTACCACAGGAAAGAAAACTTAAGGCAAGCTTTCATCTGTTTTGGTTCCTTTTGGGACTGGGACTGGAAGCGTTTGTCTAAAGTCTCCCGATAATACAATGGTTATACCTCTCATCAGAGACTTGCATTCTAATATGTCTTGCAGTGTTCTGTTAATTGCTTCAAACGCTTGTTTATGGGCCATTGTACAATCATCCCAAACTATAAGTTTACACCTCTTAAGAACCTGAGCCATTCCAGACGATTTGCTGATATTACAAACATTTGAATCATTAGCGGCTAGATTTAATGGAAGTTTAAGAACAGAGTAAGCTGTTCGACCCCCAGGAAGTAGCGTAGCAGCAATGCCGGATGAAGCCACAGCTAAAGCGAGCTTTAGCGAGTAAAAGCTTTGTGACAAACGTTTTCCCTTTGCCGCCTGGAGCGTCAAGAAAAAATATGCCTCCTATTTAATTGGCAACTTTATTAAATACAGCAGAATATATATGTCTTTGGTCTGGTAACAACTTTGGCTCATTTTCCATAATGTATCGAGTGAGACCATCGATGTCGTAAGAAGTCTCCCGGAATAGCTAAGTATTTTGATTATTCACTTCTGTTCTGTTAGTTTGAGGAAGACCAAATGGACGCAAACTTTGTCCCCCGAGAGTAATAACTTTATCTTCTATGGCAATTAAAGCTAAGTTATCAATATCTTCAGAAAAACTAGTTTCCATTTGAGGATTTCGTGCTTGAAGTTGGTGCTTAAAACCTTCCGCAAAATCATCCCCGAATTTCATACATAGAGCCAGAGGATTACTAATTTCGCACGATATAAGTAGGATAGCGAAAAGACACCAAAGTTGTTTTGCTGTTTGCAGCGATGAGGCCTCTGACAAAGTTGCATCCCAATGTTAGTCGTCTTCTAGTAAGCCTCGTTTAAGGCAAGCATCTCGGTAAGTGTCACAAATATAAGTACCTACTGTCCGTAGAGATAAAAATGAGGTGGGACCTATAACTTCATGAAGGAGTAGTCTTAAGAAGAAACACTCGTGTTGGCTGGGATGGACAGTATATACTCTCCCTATGGCAGTATCATATTTAATGCCCTGATAGCCTTCTACTATTTTACTCCTTTTCCTTCTGTTCCACTTGTTATTGTTCCATGTATAATACGACGGCACCTGATTGTATAGCAAAGTTCGAGCAAAAGAGTCTTGTTGGCATAATTTGAAGAAACCTGTAAGTGTGGTATCTCTTGGAGTTCGTGCTTGTTGTGGGGCAGTATCAGCTGTAAAATAGACTCTCTGACCATTTTCCAAATGGACAGCAAGATGTTGCACTGCCGGATATCGATCATGAATGGAAAAACCGAAAATTCTCCAGAAAGCTTCATTGCTGTTTATATATCGACCCATTTGGTATTGACTAACTTCATTTCGAACATTTCGGTTTTGAAGTGCATACATTGCAGCGTGTGATCCCTTGTTAACGTATTTGCACACATATTTAATTGATTTTACCGAGTTACAAAATCCTACGTTAATATGAGCGTTACACGTCTTGGATAATAGAGGGCAATAGGGTACAATCCACCTGTTATAAACTTCATGTTGTCCTATCTTCGTTTGAAAACCACCATCTTCAGATTTTCTTCGCCTATAAGAGGGATACCCATCCGCACCAATCTGTGTTTCATAAAAAAATTGTTAGGGAATCGTTTGTTGCACTTGCCATCTTTCATGCAAGGAGAATTGAAGGAACCACAAACCTCGTTTTTGCCATTCTACGGTATACATGTGACATATTACAGGTTCAAATATGTGAAATTTTGTAATAAGATCCATTAATTTTATCAACTTTAGATGAAAGACTATGGCAATAAGGTCGTGTCTATGAATATATATTGTTTGACCATGTAGTAGTTCACTTTGAATTTCGCTCGATTTTGCGTTACATGTAAAGGTAATGAATAAATCAGGTCGGCCATGATTTCGTACATACGTCATTGCATCCTGGGTCCGCTCATGCATGTGCCTGGGGCTTTCTATGAAACTTGAAGGAAGAATGCAAATTTGACAATTTGACCAATGTACGAATCAACTCTAAGTTCCTTCTTGTGAGTAATTATATAGCACAGTCTTTCTGACTCTATTTTGGCATACATGTCTACAGCAAATTCGTGGAAAAGTTGCTGGCTTCGATGAAGATGGTTAAAGGAATTATTGCGGATCATGAAGTAATAATTGTAGAAATTCATGCAAGAAACATCCTTTCTAGAGTTTACACCAGCCTGAGGAATACCAAAGTGATATCCATCATCTCCATTTGCAAATAAAAGTGGATATTGTAAAGTATCATATGATCTGTGCGTTTCGTTTATGTGTTTGAAAGATTCATTACTATATCTATACTTTAAAACAATATCTCTTCTGCCATGTTGTTCATCACCCATAATTAAAGCAACTTCATTGCATTCAGGAGCATTGAAGCGTCGAGCGTGTTCTCCAGATGGTCTTTTGTCAGCATCAATAATAATCTTACACTCCGGGAAAGATGAGCACTCTAAAGCGAACTCAAAACTTTTAACGTAGCTGTTTTTTAAAAGCAGCATTTCTTGCATTTTCAAAATAATATCTTTTCTAGTTCCTTGGTTGTAATCACATCTCTTCTGCGCTTGTTGTTCAAAATCACTAATAAAATAAACTTGTAAGTATTTGGGCTCTTTACCTGGCATTGGTTGAAGGGATTCAAGTGTATAGTACACCTGCCCTTCTATTTTAAATGTTTGGATTTTGCTCCAAAAGATGTCATTTGAAAAGCATAGTAGTATTTTCGAATATGCTGTAAAAAATGCCTGGCTTCAGGCGTCGTGCATTTAAGGAGATCTTTTAAAAGTTCTGGTGGGTCTGACTTGTTCAATTGAATTTTTCCATTGGAGCAACATATGCCTGGTTGTTCCTTTTCCCACTTTTTTGCACTACAGTAGAAACACAAAAGAGACATGTGGCCTATTTTCACAATTTTTTCCCACGCCTATTCACGATCAGATTCATACTTGAAAGCACATTGATGCCACTGGCTTGTTGTATATGGTCGATTTCTTCTGTTCGTAATACAATCATGTTCCTGGTGTCGTATAGCAGCCATTCTGTCTGCTTGAGCTCGGAGTCTTCCGAGACATTGACCTTATGTTTCTCTTTGCCGGGCTATCTTTTTACGCTGAGCATTAGCAGATCTCACAGACAATGGACGCATTTTTCGTCGCATGTTAGCACTACAATAACGGGCATACAAAAACATAGCAATTGAATATGATAATCCTCTACCTACGATACCTAAACTCAAGTTCTTAAGAAATAAAATATTGTTAAGCTCACCGTAATTCTCGAATAGTCAAAACGCGCCAAATTAAATAAAAAAACAAAGAAAAACACGTATAATCTTTAATTATAGGATTTCTCGAAAAACACTTATCTATTTAAAAATCCAGTGCCAAAAAAAAAAAAAACAAAGAAAGAGAGAATATCCGTTGATTTTTCGCCTATGCAAAAAATTATATTTTGGCTCACTTCTCCGGATCTAGAGCGCACAGATTAATGATTGATATATCAATCTCTTTCGAAAAAAATGCACTAACCAGGTAATTCAATTATATTCAAATCGGGTGTATCACTATTAAGTTATAAACGCATAAATGGAATGAAATGCGCCTTAAAGGACATGGAGGGATACATAAACCTGTTTATAGGGCAAACAAATTAATCTAGGATTTTAAAATTTATTTTTGGTCTTTCTTCTCTTCAAAACGAATCGACTGATATAAAATAACCTTGTGGTTTCTTTAGCCTACCCCCATTTTTCTTGAGCCAAATACAAAATATGGCTTCTAAAATATAGAGATAGCGATGAATTAATGTGCACTAGGAATTGCGATTTGTTCAACCATGAAATTAAAAAATGGCACTTCACATTCAATAGGAATGAAGTAAATCACTTAATAAGAATAATAACTTAAGTATTGCTAAATAAATATGATAGTTAGGAATGTAGATATTTTTTCTTTGCATTTTTTTTTTTCTACTTTGTACGACATTTCTCTCTTCTATCTTATATAATACCCAACTAAAACCTTTTAATTACTGAACCTACATACTAGTCCTCAATTTCAATTCGATATACTCGACATTAGATATACATACATATATGTTAAGCTAAAGAGTGTGTCTTTTTACAATTTCAAATAATCTAAATGCAAATGTAAATGCAAAAATATGTAATCTACTCGTATAAATCTATTGTATATTATACATATGAGCTTAGTAAATAAATGAATAATCAAAAATACAGTGTGGAAAGGTTTTGGTAACATGAATGATGATATGTATAACTGTTTCTTTATACTTACTTAAAATAATAATAGAAAGCAAAACTGTTTTCAATGTGTAAAGTGCACCAATAATTCAATTTAGTTGTCTTGCTCGATCGGTTGGCAATCGGAATAATTTAAAAAAGTGATTTAAGTTGTGTTGAGATACTTTTAAGTAAAAGTACAATACAATCTGTAAACTAAATATGGAAAAATCGGTCGTCGCACTTGTGAAAATTGCCCAATAAATTTTTTTATGTGTGTGGTCAATATATTGTAAGGGCCCAAGAGTTGAATGATTTGTTCCGTGACTTAAATTTATCCATCAGACAGTCTGAGATTCTCGATTCTAGCCTTGTAGTATTGAATCTGTTATCACCAGAAACTATATGCTACTCTATCCAACGAACAAATCCATATGCTACTGCAATGGCGTTAAGGGATTGATGAATGTGAACAAACAAATCAAATTGATGTTGACTCGCTGATGTCTCACAAACAAGTGACTTTATTTTTCATTATAATAAAACATTACATCTAATGCCAGAAGCTAGCGTGTGACCAAAATTATAAAAAATATTAATTTGAGCCGTGGGACCAGGTAAAATGTACAAACCACACGGGCTTGTATTACAAATTGTCAGTACAGAGAAAATTTGGTTCCCACAGTTTTGATGTTGCCTATCACACGGTAGCTCTCGTTACAACAAACTTAATCTAGATATTTACATTGTATACATAAAATATGATCCAAGTTTGAACAGAATGAATTACAGATCACTTACAGGACAAATGAACGCCGTCTCTTTATTGATGGATCTAAAACGCGTTTAAAATCAGTTCCTCTAAATAATGGCAGCGAATATCCCGTCATACCTACGATACTATGCAATTTATATTAAACT
The DNA here is from genome assembly GCA_949129095.1 of Volucella bombylans. Lineage (NCBI taxonomy): Eukaryota > Metazoa > Arthropoda > Insecta > Diptera > Syrphidae > Volucella > Volucella bombylans. The sequence goes on along the minus strand of OX422143.1, from coordinate 85,551,055 downwards.
TAATAAAGTGTAGGGACTCAAGTTGGAAAGATTGTGATGACTTAAAAGTGATAGCCTTGTTACTAGGATTAGATGGTGGCTTTGCAAAGTATTTCTGCAAGAAATAAATGGGACAGTCGTGATACAGAGAAACACTTTTTGGTTAAAGATTAGCCGATATGATCGGAATTTGTTGCTGGACAAACAAATGTCAAATATCCAGCTCTGATTGAGCCAAAAAATGTTCTTCTTACACATAAAGCTGTGTTTAATGAAGAATATCGTAAAAGCTATCTACAAAACTGGTGAAGGCTTTTTATATTTAATATCTGTATGCTTTAAATTAAGTAATGCCAAACTTAAAAAAGGTATATTGGTTGGACCGCAAATACGAAAACTTATAAACGATGTCAATTTTGACGTTAAACTAAATACAAAGGAACTAGCAGCTTGTATAGTCGCAAAGTTGTTAAAAACTTACGTTGCAGAATGTTATTCACATGTTGATGTTCTTCGAAGCAAACTTGGAGCGTTTAGTGACAAACTAGGAGAACGCTTTCACCAGGACATAAAGAAGATCGAAGGGGTTGGTGGGATGCAGCCACCGCTGTTGGTATTTAAGGCGAGAAAATTCCACAAGTCACAAACATAAAAGCAAAATTATAGAATTCATGTTTTATAATAAATAAGAATTACGAATATCTATGTTTTAAAATGAATGAAATGAGGTTACCTTTTTGAATTTTTAAGTTTCAATGTCAATAAACGTTTTGTCACTTCTAATTTTGTATGTTTTGATATTAATTCTCGCATCCACAGAAACGGTACGTGTTACAAGATAATCATTGCTAGATCCTTAAATAGAATTCCCAATTGGTAAAGGAATACCTTATTCTACTAATGTTACACAAAACAAATTTAAACTTGTCATGCAGTCAATCAATAGTTCAATTTTGGATTGTGGGGTGACCGATTCGTCATGAAAGTCGCCTTCTTTTCATTCTACCATATGATTACCTTGGTGCTATTATGTATCCTATACGTATTGTTTATAACTTGCACGGCAATAGTATTGGGAAGAGAACTGCAAGTACGAGTTTTGTGATAGAACCATATGTAACTTATAAATTAAGAAACAATGAAATTTATTACTTTATTCTCTTGCGGACACTTACCAACTAACTTACAATTTTATTCTGCAATCTTAAAATTACTTTCGGTTTTTCTTCTTTTACAAGTTTAACTGTCGCGTGATGCATGTGATATGATCTGCAATATTTTTTTCTGTGGAAAAGTACATATATTCAAGGTAAACGCACTCCTTTACCTGTTTGAGTTTAAACTTTAAGAATTTATTGTAGAGAGGCTCGGATAACGAACATGCGCCGCTACCGGATAGGTAACCTTTAGAGTATTGGTGTGTGCTTTTTCCCCACTGTAGTAATTCAGTTGCCTTTTTGTTATTTGTATGAAGTTTACTCATTATCTCCATGTTAGAGTATTTCCCTGTATTTGTTTTCTTCGGTTTGACTTGAAGTATGGCCGCAATCCGTTGATCTCTGATGCTTCTTGGAAGATGAATGAGTGAATCTTGATGATAATATTGTCAACTTTGAAATCTAGAAAATTTAAGGATATTTTTCCTCTGTGTGGATGTACGTTGCGTAGACGATTTTTTATTTGTTGTATCTCATGTTCAGGAAAGGAATTATTTCGTATAAAAAATGTTCATATAGGTTTTCTTGATTCTAGGTATGTGGCCATAAAATAACTCTAACCGGTAGTAGAGTGAAATGTAAAGTTGTACTCAATCACTGATTCTTATAGAAGTTCTTCAGTGTGGATCGTCTACTCTGATGCATATCATTATTCCTGAGAGTTTCCAATGGAAACGTTCTACTTGTCCATTGATCTCAGTCGTGCAGGGGGTGTTTTAAATATTTTAACATACTTCATAGATAAGATGGAAGGTATTGATGCTGAGTTCAATGACTTTTCGTTATGGTAACCAATAATTTTGGGAATGCAGAAAAAAAGACAGGATGTCCCTTAAGGCCCGTCTAACATCGTCCCTAGAGCGAGAACCGATTATTTTTTCTAAGAATGAGATATTTTTCTGTTGAGTAAATTTCGATACGAGGTATATGGGTGGTTAGGAATAGGAGTGGACTGGATAAAAGGTTTGGGTAATTGTGCCTCTGAAGCCCCACAGCTCCGATAAACTTTAGTACAATTGGTTGTAGTATTTGTCATCCTATAAAAGAATATGTATATATTATGATTGGTTTTTGCCTCAGAAGTTGATGTGTTCTGTCGGCTGTTTCCGTATTTTTATTTGCATTTATTCTGTGTGATTATCCTTTGATGCTTGTTTGGTATGCTTCGTTGAAGATAAGGTGCTTTTTTGGTAGGGATTTTCTTTGAATGTGGCCTATTTTGGTAATTTACTTAACTCGTTCTTATAGATTGATCAACAGCTATTGGTTTAGGTGGCATATAACGTAGATGAGAGTTGTAAAATTGAGGAGGTTGCTAAGAAGGCTGTGGATGTGTCTGTTCATTAAACTGCAAAGCCTGAGAAATGCGAAGTCGTTGGAAAAGTTCTGCATAACATTCACACCTGGGAGTAGGAATAGGGGTTGGATGATCTTGGTAAAACTGGTTTCTCCGTGCAGGAAGTGAGAGAATTGCTTGAGAATTTACTTTTCGATAGGAGATGGGAGATCCGCTGGTCATCGAATGTTAAGTAATCTGAGAAGATCACTATTAAGATATCTGAAGAAGGTAGGCTTGTATCATGGTATTGAGAGATTTTCCAAAATCCCATTGAGGATATTTTGTTTAATATAAGCAGGAAGTGTTGATAAAATTCTGCGATGTTACTTGTGCCTTTGACAAGGGAGTGGAGTGAAGTGCTGAACCCTTTGAGATTTTCTCCCAGCTCAGTTTTATGACTCTAAGACTATGTCAGCGTGACATTGTTGAATAATCCCCTCTTTTTATGAATAAAAAATACGTTTCTAAAATTTAAAAAAAAAAACAACACTGTCAGATATTTTCGTTTCTAGCTTTCAATTTTCAAGATTACCCAATTTTTTAGAGCAAAATGAAAAGAATCGAACTTTGACAGCACAATTATTTTGCTTATTTTGTATTAAAATTTATGCTCTACTAAGTGTTTAAAGTGAAAACATAACTTAGAATGCTCGCTAAGGCTCATTTTTTAAAGGCTCTTACAATGTCCATTCCTTTTAACCGCTACTCAATAATTCTGTGATTCAAGCCATCCTCTGTTGTTATTTTTGGTAACTAAACAATGTCCTCTATTAGAAATCTATTTTGGTTGGGTCCGGAGATCTTGCATGTCACAGATTTGTTCCATCCCGGCTTATCCACGAATTTTCGCATTGCCATTTTGCGTTTGACCACAATTCTTCTAATACAATAGCCCTACGATATTGAACTTGTATTTAAAGCTCCCTATTCCTTAAAGTATTATTACTCTTTGCCTAGTAGTGCAAATTGTGAAATTTATTAATTTTATCCCTGGTGAGTTGGAACTGATCCCAAAAAAAGGCCAAAAAAGTATTCATCCGTAAACCATTCCAAAATGTAATTCTAGATGTCCTTCCAAAATGTAATTCAATGAGTCCCAAGATTTTAGCCCCTGTACTCGCATGCGAAAAAATTAACGCATGCCTTCTGAATTTAGAACCCTCCAGGACCATATAAATATTGTTTAGATTAAAATGTCTGCTTAATTTTTAAATGCTGGTAAGTAAATGGCTTATTTAATAATTGTCATGCCTTTGAACTCCGTCCGCCCTAGTAGAATGAGAGTCCCTCTCGTCTTTGCACCGTAATAAATAAAAAAAAGTTATTTTAGTCATAGAACTATAATCATGAAAACATACTATTATAGACACGATAATATAACAACTTTGGTCATCGGATCAACAACACTACATTTAGGAAAACCCAAAAAAAAAATCAAATTAAGATTTTTAAAACAATAAAGTACATCGATAAGAATAAGTTCTCTAATAATCGATATTTGCAATCAATAAATTTATAAATAAGAAAGAAAAGATGGTTACAGAGTAAGGTGCCTTTGTCAGATACCGATGGCAAGGATATGTTGAAAGAATGAACCGCATCGCGCTGACCTGCAGTATCTTTGAATTCATACCGGAGGTATGAAGTACGAGTATATCACCTTAAGTGGCAAGAGGAGTTAAGGCAACTTGGTGTGCGTAACTAAGGCATTAAGCGCAAAATCGCTTAGTAGAGAAAGATGTTTGGTGGTTGTTGGAGCACATGTTACAACATATAGAGAAAGAACAATTCAAGTTTAGTCGATAGGATATAATATATAATTATTATATGTAAATATGAGGTTCTTACATCCTTCAATTCATGTTGTTAGATATGGGATTAACCGCCTCATTAGAAAATTAGAGCATCCAAAACCATCTGCTGCATGTTCTTGAATAAATGCTCACCTAAGAAGCTTATTCAAAATGTTTTTCTGTCGTATCAAAATTGATCAGCCTGTGTCCGTTTCCGTTGTAGGTATGTGCAGGATATGCATGTCCGCTGTCCTATCAGAGGTGCCTTTCTTTCCCGTTCTAGGTATAGAGTCAGATATAATTCTTACTTCGTACTTAAAACCCTGCTCATAGATTCTTTTCAAAAGTCTTTGAAAGTCTTCCTTGGAAGAGTCGTACTTCTTTTAAAGACATAAAAACTGCTGGAAAATTTCTATACGATAATGATTGTCACAGTTCGCACTCTTATACTCGTATGTGTAAGCTACATAATTTAATCATTAAAACTAATTCCAATGCCGAATTCTTATCACAATATCCGCAGCGAGTGAATCCAATCCACGTTGTAAATGAAAGAGAATTTGATTTTCTTCTTATCCGGGTCGTTCAGCCGTATCAACATTTCAAGTGTATCGGAGCACATTGATTATCCAGAGTCCTCACGTTACTAATAAATACCCAACCGTTAGTCTCTCGTGTCATATTATCATTGCCCATCATCAACGAAATTAATCTTTTCCAGGTATTCCAATAACTTGCCATAAAATTTCGTTTACGGTTACAACCAACGCCTATCCCTATTCTATTTTCAGTAATTTGATATATTTATGTTGTAATCACAATTAATTAATTGGTTTCCATTTTGCCATTGATTGTGCATTTACAATCCAGGTATTGGTATCTGTGTTAATTTAATCCAATATCTTGGCTTGAAAAGATTGTATGGTTACAGCGTGGTTGTCTTCTTCTATGAAGATAAAGCTCCCATTCTGAATCGTTTAATCAAATTTTCACAAAATTCATATGTGAATTTGCTTCCACATTTTTTATTCCATTGATCAAATTTCCTCTGTTTAAATTCACTTAATTCCTTAATACAATCAATATGCTGTCTTTCTAAGATTTACTCACAACAGCCTTAAGGTCAAGCATATCATAATCTGTAAAAGTAATTCAGAATGAACTAATTTGCACCAATCTAACACTCAATATTTCACTGACAAATCACTTATTAGACCTACCCCGAAGCATATCATATTCTACTTGCAGTTATATTGGTAAGCATGCACATACGAGTACTCGTATACTCTTTCATACAGCAAAAACTTTACCAGAAAACACCTTATGTTGACTGTAAATTCCGTATGGCCCTCAACTGCCCGTCAAACTTTTCCCATATCTACATATATCTGCATCTATGTACATACTTTACTCTATACGCTATGCTCACATTCATAGATACTCATTGTAAGATTTCATCACAAGACGGCACGCGTTTGTTATACAATTTACAACCGCCAGTTACTCCTTGGCCTGACTTCAACCTTATTCGTGTTTGTATGTAAAGAAAACATCCACCAACTCCCTCGCCAATATATAAATTGGACTTTGCCAGGTCTAACTTCTCATGAAATAACAAAGATAGCAAATACGAGTCGGTACGTTTCCGCATTCTCACTGTGCAGTACATTGTACTGCCGAAAACTTTTAGTTTCAACATGTAAATCAATGCTGTGTTTTTGTTTTGTTTTTTTTTATGGAAGGAGGGGTAAATTGCAGCCACATCCTGTAATTCCGGCAACAAATGTCTCAAGACAAGTTTCAGATCCCCTTACCCATGCACTCATACGGCCAATATACGAGTAGTACTCATGCTATAGATGTATTACTAGCTTGCAAGGGAATTGTTCAAGTTGTAAGCAAGAGCAGGAGCAACGTGACTACAACATCGAAAACTAGGACAAAATCCTTTCTACTTAGATACCATTGTCCCCATAGTTTTCGAGAAGGAACGTCCTTGTTAATCTGGACATGGGTACGTTACCGTCTTGAAGACTAGGTGTCTTTAGAGTCCTTTATCGCCCCATACTGCGCAGACAAGACAACAGACAATTAACTAACGGCAAAAACACATTTAATGATCCGCAGCGTATAATGGGCCACTTCCGGGACTTGTCTTCTTACCACCGGAACGACCGGTGTAGCTGCATCCGGTTACACATTTTTACGCTTCCTTTGAAACCACACGAAGGAGTAATAGGAAAGTAGACAAGAAGACAAGTGGAGAAGTGCGAGTAGAAGAAAGAGAGTTTTCTCTAAGAATATTTCCATTTCCTTCTTGTGCTTTTGTGGTTGGCATTATAGACGGAGTTTGTGTTTTCTTGTTTTTGAAAAATAATAATTTCCCCTAAATTCTGAAAGTTTACTTCCGATGACTTCGTCTAGAATGTCAACAACGACAACGACAACGACGAAAACCAGAACAAAGGAAATATGTAAGAGAGTTGTTCTACGAGTAGAATGTGTCCTGCAATAACTAATCAGGATGTTGAGATGTTCTTAGCCATGGATAGGTGATTTCAATTTTCTCTGTGTTTCCCTAGGTTTCTCCTTGATTTTCTATTTTCCTAGGAACTTCTTCCAGAAATACTCCCACCGAATGCTACTCGCAACAAAAGATATCGTGTGGAGACAGAGAAATTTGTGTTTTTTGGACATGTGAATGGAGGTATGCTTTGTGTTGTGTGTATTTATTGGTGTTGAACATCTTCGATTGTAAAATTTAATTGATTTATTTACCTAATTAAGAAGAAGTTATTTTAATATATTTTTTTAAGATCAGCAATATCTGCGGTGGAGTTTAATTAATTTTCTTAATATAATACTTTTCGCAAATGTGTTAACAATATATTTAACGACTTACTGGAGCGGTAAGTCATTCTCACAATCAGGGTATGACGATCAATTAAACACTGTATGCGGTCTGAAATGTTATGGTAATTGTTACTAGCTTCCCCGTTTTGCCTACGTTTTGAAACGTTTAACTAAGAAACTCAATATTTATTTAGTTTCACACTTTCATAGCAATTGCATTATTTCCTCTTCCATAAAAGCAATTACTTATGTTTGTAAAAACGTAATTTTAAGTCCGATTTGTATTCTTGAAATTTATCGCAGGGCCAAAATCAGTCATTAGAAAATTCTTGATTTGAACATGATGCTTCGTAGCACATTGCCCACCAAAAAAGCCGTCCTTTAAAAATGGCTAATGGTCACAAATTGTGCAAAGTTTATGGCGTTGACTGATTAACAGAAAGTACGTGTCAGAATTGGTTTAAAACATTCCCTCCTGGAGATTTTCAACTCAAAAATTACCATATTTGGTCATTTGATCATTTTAGTATACTAAGTTCAGTTTCAGTTTCTATGCATTTTTATTTACGTCACTTAAATTACTCTTACTTGCTAGACAAAAAACGCTTAAAAATTAGCTTAAATAACTCAAAAATATCTTATTATAACTTACTGGCCTCATGCGCGCACTCTAAGTTAAACCTAACTATGCCTTTCGACGTATCTTACAGTCTAATTTTATTTGGATTTTAACATTAATTAATACTAAAACTAAGAAAACATTTTTTAACAAAAACTTAGTTCCATGACCTTATTTTTATATTATTATAAAACTTAAAACTAAAACAAAAAAAAAAAAAAAAACTTATAGACTACCTAAAAATAAATCTTAATCTACTTAACCTACTTACATCTGACACAAATATGGACATACATAAATACATATATACATAATATGTAAATACATGTACATATATATATTTTTGTTTTTTTTTAATTTTTTATTTTTATTTAGTTTTTTTTTTTTTGTTTTTATATATTTTTTTCCTTAAAACTAACTTAATTCTATCTAAGACTATGTAAGCCGGCCATGGCTAAAAAAAAATTAGGCTGACCCACTTTGCTTCACATGAAGCTACCTATCACTGGAGGAGTTCGACGTCGAAGCATCCTCCCCTTCAACAAGCCACCAAAATTGCTGGTGCTGCTGAGCAACATCCCTCCTGTCGCGACTCCCTACCGCCCTACTGAATCGGAGACGCTCCGCACTGCCATGTGCGACGTCTCTGTCGTAGTTGAGTCGCCTCTCCGCAGCTGTTCGAGCGACGTGGAAGATTAGCGGCACCGCCAATCGGTCCTGGATCAGACCTTTATTATCTAGATAGAGGAACGCTTCTGGAGGAATAAAGCCGTCAAAGCGAACTCTCTCGTGATACATATAATTGGGGTAGAAAGCCCCAGAGATCAGGTTGTTCGATGAGGTCATTGCTCTTGCAATGTGCCTTCGAGTAACCTTAGTGACAAAATTGTCCACTCTTATTAGGTTCGCCCTATTGTACAGGACCTCATTGGGATAGAATTTTATGTTCTGAGACTCTGGTGTTCTGTATAAGCGAAGACAAGTCCTAAGACAAGCCCTCTCAAACACCCGAATCTTTTCCAATAAACTTGCTCTCACGTTGAACCACACGGGACATCCAAATACAAGCATAGGCCGGATAAGGGCCATGTAGCAGATCACCTTCACCCCCGCATCGAGTTGGCTGTTATAAAACAGTCTCTTTGTAAGGGTAAAAGCACCTTTGGCTCTGGCCAGAGCAACATCTAAATGTTTGTTAAAATACAGATATTGATCCAGCCAGATCCCAAGGTATCTGACTACATTTCGACAAGCAAGTGGCTGTCCGTGTTGTCCGACGATAGAAAACTTTCGCCTATTCTTTCTGGTATCCCTAAAGGCCCCAGACAAAAGCGTCCTAAACAGAATAGTTTCCGACTTTTGAAAGTTGATTTTCAACTTCCAGTCATCGCAATATCGCTTAATTTTGTCGAAGTCACGCTGCAAAAGCATATTAATGACCTCAATATTTGGACCCGATCTGTACGCGATTAAGTCGTCTGCGTATGCTATGGCATGGTGAAGTGAACCTATCAGATCACTTGTGTAAATATTGAACAGGATCGGCGAATTTACCGCCGATCTTTGGACCTGATCTGTACGCGATCAAGTAATCTGCGTAAGGTATGGTATGGTGAAGTGAGCTTACGAGATCGCTTGTGTGTTGAATTGAATCGGCGAATTAACTGCACCTTGTTGCAGAGCGTTTTTAATGTCAAATATTCCAGCATATTAAAATGAATGTACAGCAGTGGTTTACTTATGCCGAGCTTATTTCGATTCTAACACGATAATAGTTACTGTCGTGTACGAACGATGACGTACGTCGTCATTAAACATTTGGATTTGAAAATTCATTCCACAGTTTGTTGAACTATGTACATTCAACCATTGTGCTATTTCTCGACTGGATTTCTTCGCAAAATTCAACGGTTTCAATTTACACTTTAAGATTTAAATTGTCTGGCCCCTATTATTTGTTTCATTATATAGGTAGAGAGTTCCATAACATGAACAAAGGAAAGGCGCAAGGTATTGAAATATTTAAGGAATGAAGAGGTGATGAGGTTACATGTTCTGAAAGATTGCACGATTTGGTATAGATGATTTTATGCAGGAAAATACAACATCTGATATTAAGGAATTATTGAAACGAACAACCGAGTACAATTTTGTGGTAGTACGTTTTATGCTCGCGTCAGCGAAGCCCATATACATATCCTTTCATGTCGTTGAAGCAACAAGTAACTTATGATGGGATTGGGAATCAAGTTTGCTGTACACAACTATGGCGCAAATATACATATTTATAATAGGCACAAGTATAGTTTTAATAAGCCTGCTCATAGTGTCGACAGAAGTATAACTAAAATTCTTAGCCTTAAGTATACAAAATAAATATTTCTAAGTAAAATGTAAATAAAGTCGAAAGGCATAGATGTAAGAATTTAGAGTAGCTTAGAGTGCCTGTGTGGGGCCAGTAAGTTAGTATAAGATTATTAAGTAATTGTAAGCTAGCATTTAAGCATTTTTTGTTAATATGTAAGAGTTAGTGATTAAGAAAATAAAATGCATGTAAAACTAAACTAAAACTAGTGTAACTAGAATACGGCCAAAGTTTGCACAACCCTGAATAGATGCGTTCAATGGAGTAGTTAATTTGATCGACTGCATTGAGAGTTATTCGTTACGACATTCGCGTATTGAGGTTGTATATTGTTTAAGAAAACAGGTGCTGAGTCATGTGTATTGTACTGATGTCTTAAGATCAAAATTATCTGAGACTTTGCAGGATCAAGACTAAAGGAATGGATTATCTTGGGTCCAACTATCATAAACCGGATTGAGCGGCTAACAATAAATTATGACCATCAAGATGACTTGACATTTGTTTTGCAAGTATTTTCCCCAAACTGACAAACACCGTAAAATAGTAACTGGGCGGAAATCACTAGTAGAGAGTGTGGCTAAGGTTTTTTTAGTACAGGTAAGACCTTAACCAATTTCCAACTATCAGGATAAGATGAACTTAAAATGCAGAAATTGAACATATGAAAGTATTATTTTAATGAAGCTAATAGGTACGCCGCCTTCCCCAATTACATCGGATCTTAGAGAACGAATGCTTTCAATGACTTCAATTTCCGTTACGACTTCGAAGTCAAAATCAGTTTCAAAAAATGTTGGGGACAAAAATAAAGCTGTCCTATACATTAGTTCCTACAATAAAAGTTCCGTTGAGGTCATTAATATCAGGTATTCTGCCTAAGGTATTCTTTTTCCTGACTCCAATAGTGCATAAATTATTCCAATTATTATGTAAAAGGAATAATTGCGAGAATGGCAGAAATTGCTCCAATTTAAGCTGATTGGGTTTCGTTTCCAGCATGAGTATAATTTATTTCAGACTTTCATAGTCCGATCTGTGCAGGTCTATGTTGAAATCACCGCGTATAATGATGTGCTCATAGACCACAGTAACTTTCAGAAGCGCCGAAAAATATTGGTCGAGGGGACAATAATGGTGATGATTGTACGCAAAACTCAGACGTAACTTTATGTTGCAGTCAGCAACTTCAATCAACATGCATTCGATACAATTAACAGCAACACACTTCCCAACTACTCGAACATGACAGCTAAGGGATGTGTTACAATACACAGCGATTTCTCCCCCAATTGTGTCTGTGATCCTATGATGGTGAGTAACTTTGTACCCAAGGATATTGCATCTATCATCGTCAGCAGCATCTGCATTTACTTTTTTGGGTCTGAACCAAATTTGTTACACATACATACATAACATCCACACCTGATCCATTAAAAACGTAAAAAAGATAATCCAATTTGGTTAAGCTGAAACTACGCTCGTTCAAATAACATGCTCGTACTTTAAATCCTTTACGTGCATCGGATAGTATTTTAATCATCGCTCGCATTGAGAATCCGCTTATATCACCAGGCGAAGGCTCATTATCATAAAGCATTACGTACTCGTATTAAAACAAAAACAAAGAATTGGTGTTTAGTGACATTAACAACCAAGCAAACGATGTAAAAAGGAAATATTTATTGCACACTACATCATATTTAATATGTTTATTGTTTAAGCATTTTCAATCCCTTAAATCTTAGAATTCTAAATTAAAAAAAGTGCTTACCAAAGTACGCTATCGTTTATGGTTTTAATACTGGTGCGTGTGCTTTAAAAATGTACTAAATCTGTGGATTTAGGATTGGATTTAACAATCGAAGTATGTTTTAAAGTGGCATTACTTTTTTATAACAATATATTGCACTTATTAATTATACTGTAGGCTAAATATGATAATTCTCTAGATATTTAGACTCTAAGCCCAAAACTAAAATACATAGTCTTGTAGTAAGAGAATTCCAACATTTAATTGAGCGGCTCATATATACATAGTGCTTACAGAAAAAAGGTTTTTGAATTTTGAATAGTCGGTAATATTTTGCTCTATCGAACTGTGATCAATGGTTTTTTATGGTATTTGGGTAATGTTTTTCTTTCAACAATATGGCACTACGTGTCATGTAAGGGTCGAAACCATTACTCTTTTGTGAGAGAAAGTGACCAAAATTGTCTGTCGAGGTCATTGGTGTGACTTCTTTCTTTGGGCCCCGGTCAACTGAAGCACCCAATGACAATATTGTCTGTACTGCTCTCGATGAAATACAGCCGGCGACTTCAAACGAAATAGTCTGGATGTGACACAGAGGTGGTGGAGGTGATTTGGCTGATATTGCTTTTCATTAGAACTTTTCTTAAATTTAGCTTGACTTTATTTCAAAAATATTTAAGAAATATATTTACACTGTCCTACTTGGCTTGATCTATGCGCTCTACCAATTTGGTAACATAAAGCAATTACAAAATATTTAAAATAAATTTTAAAAGCATCGTCTATTATACTATTCTATCCCTGCATAAATATATTATAGTTAGTTTTTAGTTTTAGTTTTAAATGCATTTTATTTTCTTAACACTAACTCTTACATTCTAACAAAGAATGCTTAAATGCTAGCTTACAATTACTTAACAATGTTATGCTAACTTACTGGCCCCACACAGGCACTCTTATATCTATATCTTTCGACTTTACTTACATATTACTACTTATTTTATACTCGTATACTTACGGCCAAGAAAAAAATTTGTTTACAAAAATTTAGCATATGGACATTTTTTTATTTTTTATAAAAACTTAATATCTAACTTCAAATAAACCTTAGCCTACCTAACCTAAATGTACAATACACACATAAACACACATAGCCATTATACACAATCATATACATATATCAGTATACACTTTTGTATACACTGATATATGTATATGTTTCTTAAATGCTAACCTAAACCTATGTAACCTGGCCACCGCTATTCACAGAGCAAATAAATTGGTCAGCTCTGCATCATTAGTGAGGCTGGCCCGTAATTGACGGAAACGACGACAAAACATCTTCTCCATCATTCAACCACCAGAAATGCTGGTGCTGCCGAACGACATCCCTCTTATCGCGATTCCCCACCGTTCTACTGAACCTGAGGTGATCCACACTGCCGTGTGCGACGTCTCTGTTGTAGTTGAGTCGCCTGTCCCAAGCTGTCCGAGCGACATGGAAGATTAACGGCACCGCTGATCTATCCTGGAACAACCCTAACTGATCTAGGTAGAGGAATGCTTCCGGTGGAACGAAGCCGTCAGAGCGCACACTCTCGTGGTAACGGTAATTGGGGTAGTAAGCCACAGATATCAGGTTATTCGTCGAGGTCATTGCTCTTGCAATGTGCCTTCGAGTCAGCTTAATTACAAAGTTATCCACTCGTATTAGGTTCGCCCTGTTGTAAAGGACCTCACTAGGATAAAGTTTCTTGTACTCCGACTTTAGTGTTCTGTACAAGCGAAGACAAGCCTTAAGACAAGCACTAAGACAAGCCCTCTCAAACACCCGAATCTTTTCCATTAAGCTTGTTCGTACATTGAACCACACGGGACAGCCAAATACCAGCATGGGCCTGATAAGAGCCATGTAGCAGATTACCTTTACCCTCGCATCGAGTTGGCTGCTATAAAACAGTCTTTTGCAAGGGCAAAAGCACCTTTAGCTCTGGACAGAGCAGCATCTATATTTTTGCCAAAATAGAGAAACTGATCTAGCCAGATTAAAAGGTATCTGACTACATTTCGACAGGCAAGAGGTTGTCCGTGTTGTCCAATGATAGAGAACATTCGCCAATTTTTTCTGGTATCCCTAGAGGCTCCAGACAACGGCGTCATAAATAGAATGATTTCCGACTTCTGAAAAATGATTTTCAACTTTCAGTCATCGCAAAATGCTCTTATCTTATCGAAGTCACTCTGCAAGAGAGTATTAATGACCTCGATTTTTTGACCTGTTCTGTACGCTACCAAATCGTCTGCGTACGCATTAGTATGGGGAAGTGAACCTATCAAGCCGCTTGTAAAAATGTTGAAAAGGGTCGGCGAATTGACCGCGCCTTGCTGAAGACCATTTTTAATTTGAAATATTCCAACAGAAGTCACATCACCATTTTTCACGATGAACTGTCTGTTAGTTAACATATTATAAAGAATGTACAAAAGTGGTTTACTGATCCCCAGCCTAGTCAGCTTATAGAAAAGACCCTCTAACCATACGGTATCGAAAGCCTTCTCCAAGTCAACAAGGCAGGCACCAGTACATTGTTTTTTGCCTTTATTCCATTGGATATCGGACACCAGTTTAGACGCGGCATGTGAGATATCATGTCCCGCCTTAAAACCGAATTGATTATCCGGAACTATATGTTTGTCCTCAACCCACCTAGACAGAGCTCTATTGATTACTTTTTCAAACGCCTTACTGATATTCGGAAGGAGACTTATCGACCGGAGATTCGCCGGATTGAATATATCCTTTCCACTTTTGGGGATAAGTTGAACTTATAGATAATGTGCATTATTCATTGCATTATTAAACAGGGTTGTGTCAATGACCACAGATTCTTGATGAAGATGTCGAAGCACGATGTTCGGAATACCATCGGTCCCCACTGATTTCTTAATTCTGATTGTGTCGAAGATCTCATGGAGTCCTTCCTTCGAAATGAACGGGGATAGGTCACCCTCTCCGGCAATGACATTATTTGCCGTATTTTCGTCGCTGAACCGGGTGAAACCAGAGCCCTTGGATCGCCAGTTCCCTATTTCATTTCGAATGCAGAAGTCGTGCACCAAGACGCGATTGTCCAGGTCATAATTAGGACCAATGATATCAATGGAATTGTATACTTCCTGCAAAGTCGCCCCTATGGTCTCAACCTTCTCCTGTGGATCCTCGATCACAAAGAAGTCGTCATCATCAGCGGCCTCATTTGGATCAATACCTGCTATTGTCAGTAACCGTTCGTTGTCTGTTGTCCGGGCTATTTTAAGACACTGAAGGTCGTTTTGATTTTTTCTCCGAAATAGTTTATTTATTTGCGGAAACATATTCGGGTTGCTGGTGTTTACAGCCCGAACCTTGTTGTTCCAATACAAACTTACAGAAACTCTGTAATTCTCTTTTATTAGCGTTTGAATATTTTTAATCGACGACTTCAGTGGCCTAATCTCCGGGTCTTGTCGGTTAACTGATAACTGTCTGTACAAGTTTTTAAGTCTTGTCAGAAGTCTACTTTTCTGTCGGTGCAGTGCGTCAATAGCAGGATTGCGGAACAGGTCTGCGCTAGTCGTACGTCGGTACCGCGGTATTGTAGTGTCCATAGTTTGTTTAATTGTCTCGTCCCTATGTTTTAGATAATTGTCGAGCTCCTCGTTTGACAAATTCCTATTGGACGGTGGATGGAGCGTGTTTGAGGAGAGCGCTCTTGTCAAGGTTGCGGAGAAGCGTGTTAATCGAGTCTTACTGTAGTTGTAAGAATATCTTTGGACAAACTCCTCCAATTCCGCAATTTAGTTGAGAACTGTAATTTCGGTGCTAAAACCGCAATGGTCGCTGTCATACACGAATGTGCGCAGACAGTTTAGCGTTTGTAAATTCGTACCTATCAGTCGTATACGTTCATCGTACAGCAATAAATCAAAATAAGACCCGCCTCTGGGAAACGACGGGTTATCCGTCGCTTTAAGACCGAGTCTGTACATGACATCGTGCTGACCCCACCAATCGAGTAGTAGGTTCCCTCTAGTATTTGGCAAATTATTTCCCCAATCGCTGTGTCTAGCGTTGAAATCCCCGCCGATTATAAAAGAATTCTCCCCCGATTCCAGCCACAGAAGTCGAAAAAGCGTGTCGAGCTCTGTAATGAATAGGGTGGATTGCGAAGTATCAGGTGCATAAACAGAGGCCAAGTACAGCCGCTTTCCACCGCGGAGCGGGATGTACACGACGACTGCCTCCCACACCCGGAACCTGCGCAACACGCCCTTGTACACTCTGTGAAATTTTATACCTTCTTTAATGAAGATCGCGACACCGCCTCCACGTTTGGATCTGGGCCGGTTTCTTCTTCTAACGATATAATTATTGTACTTCAGTTTGTGCTTATCGGTTAGCTTAGTTTCGCTAGCGAAAAGCACATCAGGAGTTTGGTCTTGTAGCAAATTAAACATCGCGGCTCTTCGTTCAATCCTAATCAGTGAATTAACATTCACCGCAAGGACCTTCAAAGTTTGCTCCACCATGTGCGTACCCATTACGGCATGTGTTGCGTTAGGCCCGACAGCAGCGCGTAGATCTGGTCCACCCGCTTGGCCTGTTCTTGTACTTGCTGCTGCAGCTGAGCCATCTGCCCTTGGATTGCGAACAAGATGGCTAGCATGTTAGGTGCATCTTCCGTTGTTCTCGGCATTGGCGCCTGAGAAGCAACAGTCGCTTTACCGTAGCTCCCCTACCAGACGCCATTGGGGCGTAGGAAATTTGGGACGTGACGGCTGGTGTTTGCAACCTAACAGGTGAACGTTTGACCTCCACCTTCTGCTGCCGAGCCAGACACAAACGGTGTGTCCCACGTTTCCACATAACACGCACGAGAGCTGCGACCTATCGGATGCTCCGTCAACACCCAGAGAACACTCTTCGGAACTGTGGTTCTTAGCGCACTTCACGCATCGAGGCTGCATTTGGCAGTTCGAAGCGGCGTGCCCGAACCTCTGGCAGCGAACGCATTGTATAATGCCTTCGCTCCTTTTTAGTTTTTCCCAGTGAACCACCTGGTAGTCTAGGACATTGATACTCCTTAGACTATCCAGACGGCTTTCGGAACTGAGCTGCACCAGGAAGAACGGCAAACTCCGTTTATCCCGCTTGGCTCTAGCTGTGGTATATGGCTTTACCCATACAAACTTGAGTCCTTCGCACTCCTTCTCTTTGAGCAGTGCCAGGATCTCCTCAGGATCAGAAGACGGTTCCAACCCCTTCAGCAGCATAGATTGCCGCTTTTCACACTTCGGTGTGTATGAGTAGTGCTCCGTCGTCGTTTCCTTTAGGAGCTCTTTCACTTTCGCGTAGCCCTCCACTACAGTGGATGGCATGGCAATCGTTCCCCAATCGCTTAATATTAAAATTATTACCAATGACCAACTTACACAGGTCCTTTGTTTCATTTACCTCTAATTTATAGGTGTTGATAGGAGGCACCTTCTCCTTCTTCTTCTACTGCTGCTGTTGTTGTTGCTGCTGCAGTTGTTGTTTCTGCTTTGTAGCTTTTGTTGTTGGGAGCTCTCTACTTTTGATTGCTCCCTCTGCCTGCGCGCAGTTTGTTTCTGCTTAATTGCAAGCACTTTTTCTTCCAGCTTTAATATGCTGCTGGTAATACTGTTTATTTCTTCATCTTCGTCTTCCGACTCAGATGAAGCTAGAAAGGCAAAGTTGTTATTACCTCCCTCATACTGGACCTCAACTTTATCTCCTTTCAACGTGTCACTTTTTTTTGTTTTCTTAAATTAGGAGGGGCTCTCAACCTACTCCTTCTTTTGACGGCTTTCGCAATGGCACCAGCAACCGTATTGTTGCCTTTTATAAGTCCCGTTATGGGAAGAGCGGAACGCTCTCTATCACTCATCACGTGATTCTTTTTGCACTATCACTTGTTTATTTATAGTGGAAAATAAAAATTAAAAAAAAAAAGAAAAACCAAATGCCTTGGGGTGGAAATCGAACCTCGGACCACCCGATGACTGCGATTCTGCTACCACTGGGCTAACCGGGTCCCCACACAAGATGTATCTAAATAAATAACTAGTATATTTTCACTAGCCGAAAGAGAAAAGACGAAACACATCCGCACTCTACAAAAGTCAGTCAACGACTCATAAATATATTATAAATTCATAAAGTTTCACAGCCATGTGTCCCTTTAAAGATACTCAATACTAGTTGTACTTCTTGCTCAAGTGTATTGTGTTTTCTAAAGACTAATTCTCTCCATTTTGGTGTGAGTCTTGAATTATTTTAAAAAGAAACTAATTTTTGATCACTTTGGTACACTATTTTTATTTAAATAGTTGAACTGAAAATTCACTGTTTCCAAAAACATTGGGGGTTGGCCTGAATTAAGATGTACGTATTAGGAAGTTTGAAAATATACTTAATGTAGTATCATAAGAACATTTCAACTTTTGAATATTGTTATCTTTTATTGTATGATATATAATTTAAATAGTTAAATATATATTTCGTACAGATAAAATCGGTCTTATTCTGAAAGTTTAGCTTTTAGATTCCTTTTCATACTGAGGTCCTCTGAGACTAATATTCTTAAGTATGATATTCAAATTCACGAACGAACTCGATTAGGATTCGTTGATAGATCCGCTTTTCATTCCGAGAGTGTCTTCCGCCCTTATTTTGAAATATGATTAGCTTGCACTTATCGAGGTTTCTATTGATAGATTCTATTGCCTGCATTACCGCTCGAATCTGTAAATCATGAGTAGTAGTTTTTAATAGAGTCAGAAAAATAAATCTGTATTGTCTGCATAGATTTGTCATTTCATTATTGATGACAAACTTTATACGACCGATTAAATTAAACATCTACTCTTATATCATAAAAAAAATATATGTTTTCTTAGAAAGTAAAAACTAATTATCTTTTTGGAAGACCCTTTATGATATCATGTATTTGCAGTAGTGTGTACATGCAAATATACGATATGTGATGAAATGTTGATTTTGGTGAAATAAAATTGAGCTACATTGAAAATGAAAATGTAAGTTAAAGTCCCTTTTCCTATGAACGGTCACATATATTGATATATTTTATATGATTTAGAAATATTGTGTATAAAAAGTAAATGCATAATGTTAATATTGTAACTATAAAAAATAATTAAAGAGAGAAATGGATGGAACAATTGTCTAATATGGTACATGATATGGCCGTCTTTGTAATTTTAGGGACAGAACAGACCCCTATGTTCATTTATTGACTCCGAACGTCGAGAATGAGAAACGAATTTTTCTATCGAAGAACTTCGCAATTTAACCGATAGTAATACCAATAAGCGAAAACGCCTTTAAAAATGAAATCAATCCGAGCCCATTCCATACATACATATGTTAATGTATCCACAAAAAAAAATAATAAAACGTAGATATTAAATTAGAAATACAGTATAGGGTGACCAGATAATACTGATAGGAAAAACAATTTAAATAAAACAGCAACGGTGTAATAAATAAAATTTCTTTTGGAGCTATGTTCGTAAGCAATAAGGTCCGATGATAATGCCATGCCTTAAACCGCACCAAACAGTCAATCTTTGTGGATTCAGTGGTTCTTGTGCGAACACGTGTGGATTGTATTCGCTGTAATAACGGTAATTTAGCTTGTTGACATGGCCGCTGAGTCAAAAATGTCCCGCATCCGAGAAGATGATTTTTTGGCCAAAATCCGAATCTCTGGCCAATATTTCCAGCACACAATTAGCAAACTCACGGCATTGTCTATGGCTGTCCGGCTTCAATTCTTGCGTCAGCACAATCCTAAATCCTAAATCAAACCACAAATTAAGCCGGCCTGACTCTCTGGCGATGCCCAATTCAGATGGTCAGCGCTGATTCGACATTTCTGAGTCTTCTTCGATACTGGCCGCTAGGGCCACTATCTCTTCTTCGTTTCGCACCAATCTCTGTTTGGTTGTTGGCTTAAGATCCGAAAGCGTGTACTCACGCTCAAACTTTTCCACTGTCCGACGAAATTCACGTTGCGTATTTACAACTGAGCCGGAAATTCGATAATAGCAAACCTTACTGAATGTTTTGACAGCTGGATGTCATAGGTAACTTTGACAGCTGCTGAAACATAACAATTGAAAAAACTATCATTGCTATCTGGTCACCAGTTACTGGGCGGTGTTTTATAGGAAATATTGGCATTTTCATAAAAAACCTTTTTCGAACTTAAAAAAATCATCCGGTAAATGGCTTAATTCCTGCATTAGTGGTGTTTGTTTGCACCCGCAAATTCGATAAAAAATTAATTTTCCAAATACTATTTTGCACGCAATAGTATTTGCGCTGCAATTGAATTTTTTTGTGTATAGAACTTAACACTCAAGTGGGTATGAATACATTTATAATGCCGCAGCATATGTTAAGTTTTTTGGGAAATGGGATCGAAAGAGAAAAGATGTTTGGTCTCAGGGGTTATTTCGCTCCATGGGTCATCCAATATTTAATGGCAAGACTGAATTGTTAGTGGAAGTTGGCTTGTTGTTGTTTTCTAGTCAATCACTCATGTTACTTCATTTTAGTTAACTAAAAAAATTAATGTTTTTCGTTCGAGGTTGGAATTTGGACACCGAATCTTCCGATTTGTAAGCCAGTTCACTAAAACTTGAGCCACGGCTACCCTTGAATTTTCCGAAATGTCCAACATATTCCGACAACAACTGGCGCATTCCGTCAGCAACATTTTTCTCAAAATAAATTAAATATTTTTGTTAACCGATCGCCAGATGAACTGCCATTTAATGTCATAAATATATCTGTGCTACCAAGTTTTAATAATGAACTTCTGAGCGATTTTGTAGCAATCGCTAACATGCATGACAAAAAAAACACTACCATTGTTCTATATTCCAGAATTATCTCCAACTAAATGCATCCTTAAATAATTCGAACTGTTCACAGAGTGACAAAAGTAACATATTCGATTTTGAGGTCAAAAAGAATAAGACTAAAAATTCTTTTAACCTCTATAAACTGTGATTTCAATAAGATTCTTATTATCCTTTATATACTATCTTGTATGTGCTCAATATCAGGAACGTGTACATACGTAGTTCCTTTTTTTCGTTGATAAAACTCATACAAGTACTTAAAACTCGAAAGATATTTGTTTATCATTTAACATGTGTAACTCTGATCTGCCTGACATTAATCATTAAATTAGGATTCTGTAAAATTTATTACTATCTTCAATTCCCCTCACTAAGTTTGCCCATTATCTACATTCATCATTTATATTACATGGTGAGCACTGAGCACCTCATTCCCCGTCAGCATTTCATTGTATCGCGAATAAAAAATCACTTAGACATAATAAATCAAAGTTCCAATGAAAGGGAAATTCCCTAGAAATCAGGGAATCCTTTCGATAATTTTTTTATTTATCGTGCATAGAAATTTTTGGAAAAATACCAAGAAAAGAAGAGAAAAATGAAAAAACTTTTACCCAAAACAATTTCGGGATTCGTTGAAAATTTATTAATTCATCCCCAAAAGGTCATAATCTCATTTTGGTTTATTTATTTTTATTTTTTTCTTCTTTATATAATTTCACTTTATTTAAGGGTAGTGTATTCTATTTTTGTAGAAAAAAAATATTAAGCACCCAAGGTCTACAGACTTGGCTCAAGACGGACAATCGAGGAACAATGAAGCACAGCAATTTATATTTGAAGAATTCATAAGCCCATAAATATCTTTCACCAGAATGCCTCTTAGTGGGTCTAATTACTTTTATATAATTTGCGTACACTTCTCTCTTATTTTGGAGACCATCAAATGAAAGTGAACACAATAGACTCCACTCCATCGCTGAGCTGCGAAAAATCATTCTTCTGCCATCTACGATGCGACTGCGTCCAATAATTAATTAAAATAGATATCTGGTAGGTTGTTGTTCGTAAGTTGCTCAATCGAAAGAAGATATCTACGGATATTGCAATGTCAACTATGATACATCAGAGCAAGGGATGGTTGTCAAGCTAAACTTCTTATGAGGGGTGCTACAAACTATGGAGATTGAGTCCTCGATTTGATAGTAGTTTGAAGACTATTAGTTTCTGGGTAACAGCGGAGTATTATAGCGAATAACATTAAAACCGAGGGTGGAGTCTCAAAGGCTGACTGACTGTTGAAATTCCACTGAGTACATGGACACAGATAATCATAAATGAGTGTGGTGAAGTCAAAGTATTACACAAAAGTCGTTGATGGATAGTAGCTCATTTGACTTAAGTTTTGAAAAGTAATTTCAAGGACTGAATAATTCGCGGTATCAGTATAGACGAAGGACTTCACGATTACGAGTACATAGTCCCGCAAGAAGTACTCGAGTGATGTCAAATCGAATGTATTCGGTGGCCAATTCACTAGTCCATTTCAGGATATAATTTTTTCGTAGAATAGGGTTCTCAGTAAGTCAATGGTTTCATGCGCCATATCGCACGTAATGCTATCCTGTTGAAACAAAATACCGTTCGGATCAATGTCGTCCGTATTTTCAAAGAACTAACAGATCACTGTCCCATTACGTTGGCCATCTGAAAAAAAAAGACCAAACCATTTTCCTCATTTCAGAAATGACAATTTTTCTTGTTCACGAGCCCGTTGACCCAAAAGGAATTTTTAAATAATAATAAGGTTCGACTACAGTCTGCTCAAGAGCCAAATCCGTGAACTCTCTTCGCAAGTCATTGTACTATGGCCTTAATTTCCGCATCAGCTGCATTTAATATGGCTGAGATCATTTCGCAAAATATTCCATACAGTGAACGTACAGAGGCCAAACTTCCGTCACACTTTCACACTCAGCGGTTATAGTTTCTTCTGTGAACACACGTTGTTGGCTTTTCGTCATCTAGAGTTATTTATTAATTTATTTTATCATTATCCTCGTTTTACAATTTACAAATAATTTGCAAATAAAATATGTTGCAGCTTAAAATACGAGAATAGTTAGTGACATTTTGTATTAAATAACATAAATAGAGGCAAATGTCACTTTATATTAAACTATTAAGAGAATATATATATATATATACATAATTAATAAGAAAAAATAAGAACAATTTTATTTTAGATACAAAGAGGAAAAGCATTTCATGAGGAAAATTTGTTAAAAATTAATTTAAAGCTATTACTCAATGTAGTGTAGCAAAATTTCGATTTCGTTCTGATTGCAGCTAAAACGCAATTGTTTAACTCTTTTCATAAAAGTACGCGAATTACCTACGAATCTTGTATCTACAGGGAGACCATTGAATAATTTACAGGATAGAAGAGAATATGAATTTCTGTAGCAGGTGGTACGAAAAGCAGGAATAGGGACAAGAAATTGTTGATGGCTCCTCAAGTTTTAAGCGTCAGAAATAGAACTCTGCATATAACCACCTTGGATGAAAAATATTTGTAAGACCTTAAAATAGAACAGATGCCTGACTGGTAGGATTTGCATGATTTGAACGGCTGAATTTTACTCAGGTAAACACTTCCTCAACATCCTATACCGTACTGCAATTTTGAATGAAATATCCCATAATAAATTGTTTTTTAGAGTATTAAAAGGACAAAACCTTCTCTAGACGGTAGAATGAGTGAATGGTGGATAACAGATATTACTTTAAGCTTAAAATATGATTAGACTAACCTAAATTTCGGTCAATAATAACACCTATTTATTTAAAATGGCTTACATTTTCAATTTTAAAACATCTGTCTTGTCAGGGAACATTCACGTCGAAAGACATTTTAGAGCATTGGACAGAAGATGGACAGTGAAACGTGTTAAACTTTGCACATTTAGAAGCATGGAATACGACCTCAATATCTGGAGACTCGTGCATGGTATGACTGAAAAACATAAGTTTTGTCTTATCGCTTACTATTAGCTTGTGCTCATCTGCAAAAGCTCTGACTTTTCCTACAAATGGCCGGGTAAACAAGGAATTGACATATATAAGAAATAATATAAGTCCAAGGACCGAGCCCTGAGGGATACCAAGGTTGATAACCATAAAGTTACTTAGGCTAGATTCGATTTTCACTTTTTGTTTTCTGGCTTTTAGATAGGACATAAACGAACTATGTATCGAACCACGAAAACCTTTAATATATAGCTTGTTTATGGTCATTATAGTCAACCATATCAAACGCTTTTGTTATATCAACAAAAAGTCCAGCATAAGATCTTTTTTCATCCAAACCTTTCTGTATAATGGAGCAAATATCTACAAGGGCGTCTTCAGTAGATAACCCAGCTCTAAACCCAAATTGCATTGGACTGGAGAATTTTATTTTGTTCAGATACTCTAACACTCTTTTCTTTACGCATTTCTGAAAAACCTTACTGATAGAAGACAACAGTGAAATTGGTCTATAGTTCCTTTTTTCATGTTTGCTTCCTTTTTTAAAGAGAGAAATAACAATAGCACATTTTAAATCTTCACGAAATCTAAACTCCAGAAATTTGTTCAAAAAAAGGATAGTAGGTTCAGGATAATAGTAATTGCAAATGATAAGATTATTTGTTTGAAAAGATTGTTGCCCAATTGCAGAAAAGTACTTGTTAAATTCGTTTGCTATTTCTGTATGTTCTGAAACATTAACATTTCCATGTTTTAAGACTAAAAAATTATTTTGCTTGATTACACTTCGATTCATAATGTTATTGAACACTTTTCATTCTTGTTTAAGATTCCCTTGCGCAGCCCTTATCTGATTATGATAGTAATCATCACGGCATTTTCGTACTTCATTATTTATGATTCGACTCATAGGGTTATAGCGACTCTTTAGGCTAGCGTTCTGTAGACGTTTAAGGCACTTTAGGCTTTAGACTGAAATCTGACTTTTTAGGGACAGTGACATAGCTAACTGAGCTTATACAATTCTTTAATATCGTCAAAAACAAATTAACAGCCGTAGATACATTTCCTTGAGTATACACCTCTTCCCAATTTTCGATAGGCAGTAAATTACTCAGCAGCTTGTAGTTAATTTTATTCAACTTTCTTAGAAAATTATGCGTGAATGTGGTACGAAATATCCAGAAGCGCGATTGACTGATTATGAAGACAGCAAATTAATTGTTATTTTCTATTCATATCACGAATTGAAGGCCGATTTTCTTATATATAGGGCTTTCCAATAAGGACTTCACAACTTTTTTTTTAAACAAAACGCAAACCATTTGAGATATCATTTATGAATGGATTTATCACAAAATCAAAACATTTATAAATGGAACTCGACTTCGTTCATATGGCCACCGCGGGCACTTTCGCAGCGGTCGACTCGGCCACACATTTCGGCCGAAACGGCCGCTATTTCGCGTTCAATGTTGGCTCTGAGCTCTTAAAACGTCGTCGGCGTGTTGGCATTAGCCAATAACTTAAAGTAGACCGACAGAAAATAGTCAAGCAGCGTTAACTCGCACGAACGAGGCGGCCAATCGATTGGCCCATGTCTTGAGATAACACGCTCACCATGCTTACTCTTCAATAAATCGATTGTAGCGTGTGCTGTGTGGCTTGTGGCACCATCCTGTTGAAACCACATGTCGTCCAAGTCCATATCTTCCAATTCGGACCAAAAATAATCGGTGATCATGGCGCGGTAACGCTGACCATTCACAGTAACGTGACGTCGTTATCGTCGACGAAAAAATATGGCCCAATAACGACGCCGGCATGCAAACCACACCAAACAGCTATTTTTTGTGGATGCAGTAGTGATTCATGAAGCACATGCTGATTTTCACCCGACCAATAACGCATATTTTGCTTATTGACGAACCCATTGAGCCAAAAATGAGCTTCGTCACTGAAGATGATTTTACGATGAAATTCATCATCTTGGCGCGTCTTCTCCAGAACCCAATCGGAGAACGTACGTCGCTTCAAATGGTCCATCGGCTTCAATTCTTGAGTCAGCTTGATCTTGTATGGGTGTAAACCAAGATCCTTACGCAAAATACGCCATAATGTGGTCTGAGCGATTCCCAATTCTTGAGAACATTTGGATTGTTTGCTACGGACGCCTGACCGGCAGCGATATTTTCGATACTTCCACCTACCCGTTGTCTCACTGACACATCATCATCACACAACGAATATGTAGACTCAAATGTTTGCACTAAACTTGTTATTGCCTGTCTACTAGGGCGAGAATTACGACCGAAAATTGGAGTTAACGCTCTTAAAGTTGCAGTCACCGACTCCGAATTTCGGTAGAAAATTTTTATAATTTGCAAACGTTGCTCGTTCTTTGTACTTTACCATGATGAAAATGTTGACAGTGACGGTTTGATGATTAGTGAAAGAGTTTGTTCACAAATTAAATTCAATGTTGTCAAGTCCCTATTGGAAAACCCTTTAGTATACAAGCCATTCAACATTGGAATGTCATACGAATTTTGTACGAGTACTTGGGAATATTTACGAGAGTTACCAATCAGCTGTTTGGAATCAAGTAAACATTTCGAAATTGTTTCGGAAACGAAAATGAGTGTGCAACGAAGATGCAACATACGCTCTGTTCATATCTATTTGCTTTAAATATCGATGATTTACGTACATAGGTTTTGCTTTGAAGAATGGAAAATAATTAATAAACGCTTATATCATACATATGTACATATTTACATAATCCTACCGTAGTTTACCTTAAGGTGTCGAGGTTGCTTCTGTTATTTCTCTCATCCTTTCTTTAACGAATTTTTCCATCTGGTTCTCTCTATTACTATTGTTCTTGCTGTGCTATAGCTTTCCGCTTATTTTTCTAGGATTTTGTTGATTATGTTGTTCCAAGTTGTTTTAGGACTTTCTCTTTTCTTTCCTTCGAAAGTAATAATTTTTAAAAAGAGTCTTGGTATAACATCAACTAATGAAACATGGCACTTCAATAGACACCATACAGAAATAGCTAGTGTCTATAAGAATCTCGTAGTAATGATAACAATCAACGTTGATTTGTTATGAGATAAGCTAGTAAAAGCAAAAACTGCAATAAGTACTGGTTTCACATGTACGGTTTCACATAATATCCAATACAGGGTTTCTCATGCAGTGACCGAAGCCCTCATGACGCCTAAGCCCTGGGTGTATGTTTAAATTGGAACAGTCGAAAAGATATAGTAATATACCCACATATATGATACAAATCGAAATAGGATTAACATGTGGGAAATAATCCATATATTTTAAAACATAAATATAAACATAGAAGTTCTAGATATGTCAGACAAAAAAGTTCTTAAAATTATAAACCATCGAAAAGAGAAGCATTTAGTATAGAGAACTAAAAGAACTTATGTTATATTGCAGAACGAGTTTTTATCTAGTAGCAGAAAATAGAGCATTTACAAACAAGTGCTGTACGACTTCATTTCAATGGTTAAGGAAAAATAAAGACAAGGCTTATTTGCGCCAACACTTCAGTTTATTCACATTTATATAGGGTCCGCCATCTAACGTTTTTTTTTTCAACTAGTGCTTATTTCGTGAATGGTAACACTTAGCTCATGTCTGATTTGACAAATAATTAGTTTTATCCTTCCGCTGAACGAATATGGTTGTGTATATGCTTGAACATCGCTGGGAAATATTGCGACATTACTTTGAAAATCATGGTAATGTTGCAGAATGTGTGCGAAAATTGCGTATGGATTTTAGAAGAAGAGAAGCACGGTCAGCTCCGTATGTTCGTTATCTTGAGAAAAAATTGAAAGAAACTGGCATCCTCATCGATAAACCAAAGCGTGAAAAGCCAGAAACAGTGCGTATACCCGAGAATATTGCTGCTGTGGCAGAAAGTGTGCGTGCAGCGCCATCAACATCAATTCACCGTCGTTCTCAACAATTTAACATTTCGGAGACATCATTGAGACAAATTTTGCATAAAGACCTTGGTATGACGCCATACAAAGTCCAATTGGTTCAGGACTTGAAGCCAACTGACCATCCAATGCGTTTCCGCTTCGCTAAGTGGGTCTGCGATCAACTTAGAGAAGATGCCGATTTTGCCAAAAAAAAATCATCTTTTCACATGAAGCTCATTTTGATCTTGGCGGGTATGTAAACAAGCAAAATTGTCGCATCTGGGGCACAGAAAACCCGCACGCTTACATTGAAAAGCCGATACACCCAAAACGAGTCACTGTTTGGTGCGGATTTTGGTCCAGAGGCATAATTGGGCCATTTTCCTTCGAAAATGAGCAAGGAGTGGCCGTTACAGTCAATGGCGATCGTTATCGGGCCATGTTGAACAAATTTTTGTTCACAAGAATTGAAGAGGACGATATTGGCAACATTTTGTTTCAACAGGACGGCGCTACGTGCCACACAACCGAAGCTACACTCGATGGTTTGCGCCCTGTTTTTGAAAATCGCATTATCAGCCGCAGAGTTGATGTCGTTTGGCCACCTCGGAGCTGCGATTTGACACGGTTGGACTATTATTTGTGGGGTGCCGTAAAAGATAAGTGCTACGCCGACAAGCCAGAGACAATTGACGCTTTAAAGGATAATACTCGTGAAGCCATTGGTGAAATACAGCTGCACACAATCGATAATGTACTTAAAAATTGGACCGATCGTGTAGGCTACTGCATGGCCAGCCGAGGCAGCCATTTGAATGAAATTATTTTCCATTATTAACCTGAAGGATTGTATTTTCAAATAAAAAAAGAAATTTGAGAAAATATTCAGTAGTTTTTTTTTATAGCATTTTCAAAAAAAAATTTTTTTGGCGGACTATATATAAAATACACAGAATTTTTTAATTTCCCGCCTTAAATAAATATTGATTTGAATTTTTCATTATGTAAATCTTGAACGTTAATACATACAATAAACTTCCCACAAGAATAAACTCACCACACCCAATTTTCTTCCTTTCCTCATTAATACAATATGTGAATTGAATTATTACATTGTTAACTTCAAAGGCGAATCGTTCGTTATGGTTTAAAAGAGAATAAAGTAATAAAATAAAATTTTTATAACCTTTAACAAAGTACAAGTGGCTTGTCTTTTAATTTAAAAAGTTCATTTGGAATTTGTACAGCTGCATTGACAATGCTCCATCAGTTGACAGATCAATATATAGTCTCCTTGCGCATAATTTATGTGAAAAACAATCATTTTAGAAACCATAAAATTTACGAAGTTATTTCTTCTATTGTCAACTCAAAGTGTAGCTGGTGAAGCTGAACTACCAATGCAACCTTTTGTAGTATTAAGATGTCATACACCATTATCAAAAAATGACCTATTCTGATTGAGACGGTTAGAAACATGTTTGTCAGAAACGGAGTTCCCAGCACTCGTTAATTATATCTTAATAGCTCCGTTTTTATTTTTATAAAACAGTAATAAAGTATCAAGTAACAAATTATATATCAAGCATTTTAAAATGCAAAAAATTAGGATAGTAAATGTAGTAAAAGCAGGTGTGCATTGTTCACACCGAAAGATAATTCCATTGCCAAGCATGCCATTCAATGCAACCTGCTAATCCAGTCAGGGAGAAGAGCTGCCCACCGAAGGCAGGCATGGCGCAGAACAATTGAAGAGACTGCTCTTGATGTCTTGGAGACTTGGAAAGAGTTGGAAAGAGCTGAAGAACCTTGCAGAAGACCGAACAAACATGTGCGCAAGAGTTCTTGACAACCTATCCCTCTTATTATGATTATTAAACATAATAATTAAACATGTTAACAACATCTACTGCTCTTGAGCTTTCGTTACAATTTTTGCAATAATGGTTGCTATTTTCTTGAAATGAAATAACGTTTACGGTTGCAATTAAGGAGGTTTGGAAAAAACGAACAGGCCACAAATCCGAAAGAATTTTAAAACTAACGGTAAAACAGAGTAGATAAATTATTGTAGTTTGGACGAAACTATTGCCAAAACTTAAAAATAACAATATACCATATTTGTTTCAGTACAAGTTTGTTTATATTTCTTTTTACAAGCCCATTGTGAAAAATCATTCTTAATATCGGAACGTTTTCTCATCACTCACCGTCAACAATGTAAATTGCAGTTGAGTCCTTTAACATGATTTGAATCATAATTGCTTCGATTTATTCGGAAATTAATGTCGCGTACCGTTATTAATAATTGAACATCATCGAGAGTTGATGATGATGCCATCTCTACAGCAACACCACCACCATCACCAACGGCAACGAAACGATGACGAGCTTACACAGGGCAACATAGAAAGAACGAATGATTGACGATATGGCTGAAACGTACTGAAAACTTTCTATGAGTAAGCATAGAACGTGTATAGACTTCTCCCACGGTACACATCCTGTAATGCGCAAATCAATTTAGCACAACTTGAATTTGATACCTGAGCTCAATAGCCCTGTGAAAATTCATTCTCAACAGTTGCCAAGTTATCATATTTTGTCATCAGAATCCATATCCATGGCCGATGCCATAGTGTAGTCGTATTAACGTTTAGATATCGTTTATACTTGTTTGTGCGAGTATAGAATCGTTTGTGGTGGTGGTTTTCATGTTGTGGCTTACGAATCTACAAAAGTCCTTCTGGTTAAAACCCTGAATTGGTTGGGTTCTGCTGGTTGTGTTTCATGCGAAAATTGTCGATGTCAATTGTGGATAACAAATCTTCACGAAATATGGCAGTTGGAACTGTCATACAAATCATTTTCAGTATTAATATCGATACTATGCCATGCCATTGGCAAGGACTGGCTACATAGTGGTACGTCTACTATGAAACTGTGAGATACGGATTGCCTGCAGCAAGGTTACAAAGGCAAAATTGTTCAAATGACAATCGATTGGAGCGTATTGGTTTGAGGATTTTCGGTTTCGATTTTAGGAGAATCTAGATTGACGGTCAATTATTTAGTAACCAGATGATGTTTCAATTTCAGGTAGCCAACACTGATATAAACTCCCATTGCAATGATAACAAGGGTGGTGTTTCATATCTCTTTGAATTTTGGCAACCTGGTATTAGTGGAAAATTTCAATCCCAAAATGATCACTGCATATCACCTCGTAACACTAAGCACCAAGAAAGAATCTATTGCGGCCCACGGACAACGATTTCAAATGAGAACTTAAAAGAAAAAACCTTAAAAAGCACCTAATTTCTCTTCCGAATCTGAGTAGCCCCTATATATTTATGTACCTATGTATAGTTCGAAATATATGTATATTAACTTCTTTGCACTAAATATGTAACTTAAAAAATGTGCAAAGCAGAGAGGCTTCGCGAAACAAACTTTCACGTGAAAACGTAAATACCAGACCAAGTAAAATATGTAGTCTTACATAATTGCACTCGGTACATATAGCAACGATTAATAAAAGAAGAAGTTAGATTATTCTAGCTGTAATTTTAGTTTCGGCAGCTCTTCATGGATGCCTCAAAAAAAAATCTAGAATGATGGTGTCTTTTTGGAGTACCGCAACGCTAGACTTCACTCCTCGTTAGAAATATTTCCGTGTGCCTTCCATGCAGAGATATACGCCATACTGATGGCAATGGACTGCATTGTGCAGAATCGATAGTGAGGGTGAATTATCTATGTCGATAACAATAACCAAGCAATACCTAAGGCCTTCCTGAATATTTCTGCCACCGAGTATTGAAGACTTAACAAAGTCGGAAGCTTGAACTCACTGAGTCTTGTTTAGGTTAAATGTGTTCACATTGATAACGAGAAATGAGATCGCAAATGAATTGATTAGACAACGCTCAGAAGACAGCTTCTCAGGATTCGAACCTGCATTCACAGCTATGACGTCCATCCTCGTGAGCGTAACTACGGGTGGCATGACTCTCCAGGATGGCAGCCAACCAAGCGAATTATTACTGATGTGTCTAAATTTCAGCGATTTGCGTTGACAACCTTTAGAGGTGGAGATTTAACAGCGAAATCTACAAGCCTAAACTGCTTCGCCTCGATCAAAAAAGTGCACATTACCCGCCCGCGATGGTTAGGACATGTATAAGAAATGAACAATAACACTCTGGAGTCGAAGAGTTTTCGAATCCTATCCGAAAGTATAATTGCAGTAGAAAACGACCTCGTCATAAGCGGACAGTACAAAACCGCGCTAATTAGTTTTATAATTAAGAGGTTAATTGGTTGTGGCCCAGATCTAAACCGCCCCGGTCTTCTAAGTAAGGTACAACTGGGAATGTGTTGCAGTTAGGAAAAAATACATTGGCAAATAAAGTACACACAACCATTCGTAAGAAAATCATAAAGAAGACATACTCAAAATCTAACTAGGACGATTGTAAGCAC
Source organism: Volucella bombylans (assembly GCA_949129095.1). Lineage (NCBI taxonomy): Eukaryota > Metazoa > Arthropoda > Insecta > Diptera > Syrphidae > Volucella > Volucella bombylans. The sequence goes on along the minus strand of OX422143.1, from coordinate 85,518,714 downwards.
TGGGGATGCGGCACGATTAATTTACAATACAATACAATGTAAATCCATTTCTTCTCATATATAATATAGAGATATCAACAATAAGTAATTACAAGGCATTAGATTTCTGAGCACTGCAATATCATCGACTGAGAGCAACCTTTGCAGCAAGTTCAAGACTATTTTAACATTATCAACTCTCGCTATGTATTAAAAGACTATACTGAGCTTTAAACTACGATTGACTCAATTAACAAAAAAGTTCTCATGTAAGCATGGGGTTCTTAAATTCACAATGTTCTTAAATTCATGCAAAGCCTTCATGAGGGAAGCAGGATTGCAGTTTGGGATGGAGAATACGGACATGTTTCAATCTAATTTGATTGGCAGATGTGTATTTAGCAAGGTTGCTTCATTTTACTTTTCTCGTGATTTTACGAGTACCAACATTTCAGCCAGGAGGTATTGTGTTCCCTAGAATTGAGCTTCTAACAATTTATTATTATTGAATTACAATATTATAACTAAACGGTCTCTCAAAATGGGTCTGAGCGCTACGTAAGGGTAGAAAAATGAATATATCTGTATGAAGAATTACAGAATGTAAAAAAAGAAAGAAGCATCTTATTTACATAAGGCAGTTTTTGTTACCAAGATCTGCAGAAACTTTTGAGACAATTCATAAAAAAATATAAAAATGACAAATCTAGTATCAAAGCAACTCTATACTATAAGACTACACTTTCAGTAACTAAAAAATAATGTCGTTCCTCAGTGGGCATTTCCCAAATACAAGTATAGTTGCAGTACTGAAAACGATTTGATCATATTTTGCCATCGTACACAATAAATTGTTTTTTGAGTAAAAAGCAAAATCATTGAAATAAACTCTACAGAAACCTTACCATTAGTATAGGCTAACAAATTAGTTAATAAGTAAGAGGCCGTATACTTCCTTTACTATGCTTAAGAATGTATTTGCAATCCACCAAAGCTTTCAATATTGTCTTTAATTAAGAAAGAAAAACAAATCAACTTTATAAGAGGGACATTCAGGCGTAATGTACGTCTTCAGACGCGAGCGCATCCCCAAATATCTGGAATAAAATACAAAAATATAAAAATTCATACCATAATTTTCTTAAATGTCTTGTAAAGTAGACAATAAATAACTTTAAGCAAAATAAAGCAAATCACACGGGATTATGAAAGAATGATCAACTTTAATGCAAAGCGGAATTTCGAGATTGGCGATTGGCGATATTACGTTTTCTATATATCTGTTGAAACGTTAAATAAACTAAGTTTGCAGACATCGCTTAAATATTTCGATGGATAAACTGCCAGAAACATTTATTGGTGCCCTTAGCTGTTGCGATTTTACATTGTACCAAACAATACATCGCTTTATGCAGATCGGTACAACTCTTCCCGTATCTGTGGCTTCAAGCGAACGGTTTCTCTTGACTTCGCAGATTAAAAACGTAACTGTGCGACAAGACTGGTGAGGAGCGATTAAATGATTGATGTTACTTAACATATGTACGGATATTCATATTCATTCATTCATTCATAGTCATTCATTAAGTTCAGACGTGTTTAACTTTCGCACTGCTAATTTATTTTCATTTAATTTTTTTCCTGCCTAATTTGCAATAATTCGCACAACCTATTTCTCGGTCATCGCCTTTTGTTGTGTTTTGCTGACTCGATTTGTTTATTTGATTAAAAGTGCATAATAATATTAAAGTGAAATTAACAACTAACCCAATTCTCATTCACCGCCTTTTGTGTTTTAAAATTTCTCAACTGACCTACCCTAACTAAATCATCCTCATCATGTCTGAATTATGTGGAAGTGCGAATTGCTCCCTAACAAGTGACCTAAATGCTGTTATAGTGATCTGCAGTGGTCTTTGTAGCAAGTCGTTCCATGCCCTTTGCATTGGCTTAAGTAAAAGATCCATCGCGTACCTAAAAGATTTTAAAAACAACTTTTTGTTTTATTGTGATGAGTGCAAGGACATCACTCCGTCCCACATATTACTTGCTATTAAGTGTCTCAGTGATTCGGTCAATAACTTTACGGCAGAAAACAACCATGCCTTGAAATCAATGCAAAACCAATTTACAAAATATGATGACCTTCTGAAATCAGTTGAAGATTTGTCAATTTCACTCGAGCAATCTGCAATCTATAACAAGACTCAATTTAGAAACTTATCCATGCAGTTGGTTCAAAACAGTGACTTGACAAACATGACTTTAGTGAAGATTCAAAAAGTTTTCTATCCCATAGTGTTAAATCAATAATAAAATCTTACATCCCTATAATAACAGACTCTTTAAGTTCTTTACGGTCTTCCCTCGATTTTCATCTTCAAAGTATATCCGGCAGCAGCGTTCCCTCTCCGCCTAATAATGATCAGTTGCTCATAAACATAATGTGCCAAATAAGCGATTTAAGCAACGATATATCCAAATCACGCGAGCTGTTAATCGAAATTGCTGATCACATCCGGATAACTTCCAGTAAAATCGAAGATATACCGGTGCAATCCCAGCCCCCACCGACTGCATCATATAACTGCGTTGTTTTAGAAAGTAAACATCTGCTTTCTAAGTTGGATAGTTACCACCCTCCCCTTTCTCTTACGCTGACATATGACAATGGTTTTAATCCCGTTTCCTATGAATATTCTTACAGTTTTAATTTTCATAGGGCTAACTACGCCAAACTGAACAACCTCCGCAGTATGGTCAATTTTAACTTTCTCTACGATAACCCTAACCTTACGGTAAACGATGCTCTTTCATCCTTTTATACCAAAATTTTAAAATGTCTCTCCCAATCTGTGCCTTTTTTACCCAAAAGGAATCCCTCATCGTCACCACCCTGGTATAATAAAGAGCTGCGATCTCTTCGTAACAAGAGAAATAAGCTCTGGTATACTTACTTAAAATCGCGTTCCGACACTGATTTCTTCTACTACCAATCAGCCCAAATAAATTTCTCTGTGCTTTGCCAAACTCTCTATGACAACTATTTAAACCGAATGGACCACACACTTATTTCCGACCCCAAAAGATTCTTTCAGTTCATCAAAACTAAAAACAAATCGGATAACTATCCATCATCTCTAAATTTTCTTGATAGGTCTTCGGGCGATCCCCAAATTATTGCAAATCTCTTCGCAAATTTTTTTGGCCAAGCGTTCGCCATCCATTCCCAAAAGCCAGATCATTCTTACTTTTCCTACTTAAACAGCTGCCCACAAACAACTTTGGAATCGGTGTCTATAACTTTAGAGCAAGTTAGAGATAAAATAATAGAACTCTAAGATGATTATTCTGCTGGCCCTGATGATCTTCCCCCTATATTTTTAAAGAAATGTCAAATGCATCTAGCCCAACCTCTTACAGCTCTCTTTCAGCTTTCTATCACCCAGGGATTATTTCCCTCAACCTGGAAAAGATCGTTTATTATTCCCCCACATAAAAAAGGTAGAAAAGACGATATTTCCAACTATCGACCAATTGTTAAATTGTCCTGCATACCTAAGCTTTTTGAGAGCATTATCTATGACATAATGCTTTTCCATTGTAAATCTATTGTTTCCCTAAACCAGCACGGATTTTTCAAAGGCAGATCTACGACCACCAATTTAACGGAATTCGTATCAAGCACTTTATGTGCACTGGAATCTGGAAATGAAGTTGATGTGATTGCCACCGATTTCAGCAAAGCCTCTGATAGAATTTCTCATGATATAATCCTTCTAAAATTAAAGGCTCTTGGTTTCCAGATAAACTTTATAACTTGGGTTCAATGCTATTTAAGTGAACGACTTTACTATGTTCTATTTAGGTCCATGGTTTCTGACCCAATTAAAGCCTACTCTGGTGTCCCTCAAGGCAGCCACCTTGGTCCCTTATTATTTATTCTGACCAGTAATGATGTTGCTTGTATCATTAAAAATTCATACATATCTGTTTACGCAGATGATATGAAGATATTTAGATATATATCATCTTCCTCAGACAGCCTACTACTGCAGCAAGATCTAGACAGGTTTTGTACATGGTGTCAGAAGAATTTTCTTTAGCTTAACGTCAATAAGTGTCAGGCTATAACTTATACCCGTAAACGCCTCCCTACTTCACCTCGTTGCTATCTAATCTTTAATCTGCCTGTTCCCTTAGTGAATGAGTTGCGTGATTTAGGTGGTATCTGCGATAAGGAACTCAATTTCCGTTCTCACATTGATAGTATAATAGAAAAAGCCAACTCTGCCCTTGGTTTTATCAAGCGCTGGTCTAAGGAGTTTTCCAATCCTTATGTTACCAAATCTCTTCACATAACCTTTGTTAAGCCTCTTCTTGAATATGCCAGCCAAGTTTGGTCACCCTACTACAGAACTCACATCCTCCGGATAGATGCTGTTCAACGCAGGTTTTTACGGTTTGCTTTACGTGGTCTTCCCTGGGATGATTGCCAAAACTTACCACCTTACACTGACCGGCTGAAACTTATAAATTTACAACCCCTTTCTATACGCCGAAAAGTTGCCGACATTCTCTTTATTCATCAAAGTTTAGTAGGTAATATCGATTGTCCTTCCTTACTTCAAATTATTTCTTTTAACACCAATCCCCGCAATCTTAGGTCTGTGCCACTTTTCCGGCTCAATCTTCACAGAACGAATTACGGACACCTGGAGCCAATGTCTAGGATGCTTCGCGAAGTTAACGATATTCTGCCTCTCTTCGACTACCATCTCAGCAAACTCTCCCTCAAGAACATACTTATTTCCACCTATGCCTCACGTCCTAACTTTCTTTAACCGCTGCCACCCTTTAGTTTTTAAGTAAAATTGTTAGTTTTATGTAACATATGTATTTGCTTGCAATAAGCTTAATAAATCTGTCCGAGGTTGACCCGGGCCGCAAATTAAGATATTCAGGTGAATCAGGAAGAGGTCATTGATATAATGATGAAAGTACCAAAACGCATGGAAATACCTTCTGATTAAAAAGCACCTGGAATTCTTCAATAAAACGAAAACGGCTCAATTATTCATCGATATTCATTTTATTCCCTTGAAAGTAATCTCCATTGCAAGCAATACACATATTCCAACGCTTCCTACAATCTTCGTAATACTTTTCATATGGCGATTTTGGAATCGCCTTCTGCTAATTCTCGTTTATCGCCTCAATCGTCTCAAAACGCTTTCCACGAAACATCGTGCATAACGCTCTGTACCGATCCGAACAAGACACCACCATCAACACAAATTTTCTTAACTTTTTCGATGTTTACGTCAGTCGTACTGGTGGATGGACGACCGGAACTAGAGAAATCATAAGACACAATATGACCCACCTTAAACTCTTTGTACCACTCGTACGTTTGTATTTTCGACATTGTTGAGCCCCCGCTGTAGCATTTTCAACGCTTCCGCACATGATATGTATTTTATTAGAAACACAAAATTGCAGGTAAACTCTTCACTCTAAATTTGACTAAATTTGACATTGCGAAATTTGCAGAACAGATATTTTGAGCGCCAGATGACAGATGTACCAAGGTAAAAACAAAAAAAAATATCGACAATATCTCAAGCACGGTTTGTTTGAATAGGAAATTCCGGGTACTTTTGGATCAGAATGTAAGCTTGTAAAGTTATGTATAAATTATCATATACAATCATACATTATTTCATATGTACCTATACCTACACAAGTACCTTCAATATATTATCATAGTAATAAAATAAGATATTATTTATGAAACCGGCTAGACCACCGATAGTCCCTACCAGGACTTAAATCACGGTGCCATGGAAGCCAGGAGCCCCCGGTGCGGGCTTGACTTGTTAAGGTAGGCCCCCTTGTGAATGGTGGCTGTGGTTTTAAGGCAAGGATCTTCCTGTTAGCTTAACCCAATCCAGAGTTGCAATAAGTACTGAGTGCTGTGACAATAAGAGCATCCCATAAACTTAAGTCTATACGACAGGCGTTTACGTTAAAAACTAGGGACATCTGTCGAACCACGTAAAAAAGTAATTGGTTCGAAGCGACCAATAACCCCGGATAAGGACAAATTCAGAATTGACGACCCTGCAAAATGACTTTCGGATCCGCACGTCGAATGTTCTGGCCTTGAACAGGCCGCGTGAAGCCGAAAAATTAGCGGAGACCCTATATTGCTATAAAGCAGATATTACAGCCATCCTGGAAGTGCGGTGGTATAGTTCGAGCAAAAGAAAGGTGAAAGACTGTGATGTTTACTACGGTGATAGCTATAGAGAACGTAAGCAGCGTCTATTTGGATACGGATTTGTTATAAGCGGCAGACTTATGCAAGAAGTCTGGAGCTTTCGACACTTGAGTGTCAAAGGTAAATCAGTCTTATATGCGCTCACACCCCAACAGAGGAAAAGGACGATGCTACCAAATAAAGTCTCTACGAGCTCCTCGACAAAACCTACGCGCAATGTCCGATGTATGATGTTAAAAACGTCCTAGGCCACTTAAATGCCAAAATTGTAAAGGAGGACATCTTTGGTAGCCCAATCGGAAGACATATCCTAGACGACACCACGTCTGGAAACGGACTTAAGCTAGTCGCTTTCGCTGAGGGACGTAACATTACTATAGCAAGCACACGGTTTCCTCACCTCAATATTCACAAGTTAACCTAGCAGACACCAGATTAGCAAACTATCAACCAGCTTTATCATGTTGCGATCGACGTAAGGCACTTCTCAAGTATTTTAGATGTCCGTGCATTCCGAGCGGCCAAGATATACTCGGACAGCTGCCTAGTTACAGCCGGAGGCTACAAAAACGGGGAAATACTATGAGGAGATTTAACGTTGAACGCATGCAATCGCATAAAACCGCCAGAACCTTTGCCGAGCTCGTATCCCTCAACCTATCGAGAAGTCCTTGCAGCCAGCATCAAGTGCTGAAGACCAGTCGCTTAGATGCCGAGAAGTCATCAGAAATATCGCAACTGATGTGCTGGGTTTCACCCGCCCAACACAACGAAACCCCTGGTTTGACGGGCAAAAGAGGAGTGAAAAACATCGGCATATACGGAGAAAAAAGAAAGAGCATGAGAAGCTCACGGTCGAGGAAATAGAGAGGTGCTACTCCAGGAATAATTCTCGGAAGTTTTTACCAAAAGGTAAAAAGAACATGTCAAGGTAATAAGACCCGTAATGAGGATATTGAAAAACCACTTCTGCATACTGCTGAACGGCGAAAGCGGCACAAATTCCGCTGTCAGGCAGAGCAAACCATTCAATAGTGACAATGCAAGTCAATAATTCCGTCTAACCGACCAAAATGAAGAGAGGATAGCAATACCTATCTAAACTGAAGTCGAATAAGGCTGATGGGATGGACCGCCTACCCGCCGAACTAATTAAGGCATCATACACTAACTTATTTCCGAGATTTGGTCGGATGAATGTACGCCTGATGAAAGGAACCTCAGCATCGTTTGGTCGCTTCACAAGAAAGGAGACCCTCTAAACTGCGTTAACTATAGAGGTATCAGTCCCCTAAACATCGCATATAATATCTTGTCTGCCGTATTGTGCGAGCGCCTGAAACTATTTATCAACCACCTGATTGGAGCCTATCAGTGCCGTTTTAGGCCCGGTAAGTCCACAATTGGCCAAATATTCACACTACGGCAGATCCTGGAGAAAACCCAAGAAGATCAGATCGATGATACTCACCACCTTTTTATCGATTTTAAAGCCGCATATGACAGCATCTACAGAGACGAGCTATACAGAGCCATGTCTAGTTTTAACATCCCTGCCAAACTCGTCCTCTTGTACAGGATGACAATGGAGAAAGCTCGCTGGGCTGAGAAGCCAACTGTGTAGTAAGGCCGTCTCCCGAACAACCATGGAAACTCTATATAATACACTATGTAATCCCAGTCCTGCTCTGCGGTTCCGAAGCATGGGCCCTTTCTAAAGCGGATAAAGATATCCATGGTCGTTTTGAGATCAAAATTCTTTGTAAGATATTTGATCCCGTATACATTGACGGGTTCTGGAAGAGACGATTCAACGATGAACCCTACGAGCTATACAGCGACATTGACCTGGTCAAAAAACTGTGCATTGGGCATTTCAGATGGTTGGGGCATGTATAGCGAATGAACACCAACTCTCCAGCCCGCAGAATTTTCGACTCTAATCCGAAGGGACTCTATCCAACTTGGACTGCGTGTCTCGAGACAGTTATTGGAGAGGTTTATTGGTTGAGGCCCAGGTCCATTCCGGACTGCAGCGCCGCCTAAGTAAGTACATACTGGAAGCTAATTTTATATAATTTTGCATTTTAAATTATAGATTTTCGAAAATATCCATGAGAGGGTACTTGGTGGCAGAAAATAAAATTGACTACATATCCACTAGTAAGGCGAAAAAGATGGAATCATATGAACACTTCTACTACTAGTAGACACAGTAACCTACCCTTACTCCTACAAAAACGTACCACAAGTGTCCATATAGGGAAAATATGGTTTTACCCATCTCTTATCACATAAGTTGTCATTTATTCAATTGTTTTAGGATTGCAAATTAGGTGATTAATAAATTTCAACTACTCGTATTTTAGCAATTATTCCGAATCCCACTCCACATTTAATTAAAACAAAAAACGCAGCTTTCTATTGGCACACTTGTCAGTATTATATCTTAATATTCGAAGCTTTAATTATATTTATGTACATACTCGTATATGGGTATTCAGCGGCTCTACATTGAGAATTCTTCATATAAGGTTAACTTTGATGTTTCAATTAAAATCTATCTCTACCTAGTTATTCTTTTATATGCCCCCAGCATACCATTCGAATAATACCGAATGGTAATTAATTACCAATAACAAAAGACGTATCCTTTCATTTTGGCATCCTAAATTCTTGACATCATTTCTTGACATCCTAATATCTGATTACGGATAGCAAGAGCAGAGTCTGGAACTTCCTGCAGTCTAATATCTCTATCAAAGCAGTCAGCTTTGATAGTTCTGGTCCCAATATCATTGCAGCACTTCTATAATACATGTGCATGAGCATAGTGATGGTATTTGTTTTAAAATTGTTTTATTTAATACGAACGTCGGCACTATGTATGACAGATGAATTTCCAACCTGGCTGTCGTATCACCGTTTATCCTAATCTTTCTTTATAGATCCTCAATACATCCATGCAGGTACTCTCATGTTTTCTATGAGAATCAGTGTTTCACATCTCAAATGCATACCCGTTGCCGAAGCTCTAGGCTTCGAACGATCTACTCGTAGGTGCAGATGAAACAGTAGTATTTTGACTAACTCAACGAACATACAAACTGCGAGGAGGACGACCTCGAATCTAAGCAAATATAAGGTCCTTGCAAAACAGAACTAAATCAAATGCAGGGATGTAATAAATCTTTTGGAGTATGTAAGGACAAGGACGACATTCCAGACACCAACACATGCACAAACAAACAAAACATTCTCACTCACACTCCCTTCCTAGAAAACAGCAGAGGTGATAAATTATTTAAAACGAAGCCTGGCTATACCCTGTAGGGCTTTAGCTATTGGTGTGTTTCTCTGTTACGTCGGCTGCCATATATTGTTGTGTGTTGTGTTTGTTCCGAGGTCCTTTGCTTCCAGTTCATTCATTCATTTATTTGGCCATCGGACATGTGTATTGAACGTATTGCAGGACGATGTGGGTGTCATGCTTGTTTCTGTCTTTGTTTGTGGAAGAACGTGTAGCTTTTGTTGCGGTTGTTTTGTTGGCTCATAATGAAAACATCACGTTAGGAAATTCACGGCGAACATATTTGCCTCGAATGAGTGGGACAAGCGTGTTGGGTGGGACGAACACGGCAATTGGTTCGAGTGGGCCATTTCGAAGGGTTGATTGGGCGATTATGGAGCGTTTTCCATTTTGAAGGACGCAGGAGGCAGGGACTGGAAATTAATCAATGAAAATGTTTTGGCAAATTGACAGGGTGAATGGAGGAATTTTAAATGGCAATCAATTGTGAGAGAGCTGTTTTTTTTCCCCCCGTTCGGTTCTTTATTCTTGAATCAACCTTTTGTTTCTCCCCCTTGATAGAGAGATGTGTACTCTGCTGCCTTGGTATCTGCAGGATAAATTTACTTGTATATTTTCGGTTTGAAGTTGACTTCTAAATTATTTGATATTTGATTTTACTTAGATAATGCATTTTCTGGTTGATACTGGTAATGGATCTTTCAAAACAGATACTCATACATACTGTATGTCTGTTGAATAGTTGTTTTCTTTGCATTAAGGTTTTATGTACATAAGTTGACTTCTGGGAGTTGTTTCGTTGAGATCCTTTCAATTGAGTACAAAATGCTTTTGTAAACATGATGTGTAATTAAATTGTAATAAGAGTTGTCTTATACATCTGGCTTAGATGTAGTGGGTGTGGAAACAATTTGAGAGTATTTTTTTAATTATTTTCAACGGCATAAGAAATTATTTTAAGAGTAAGCGCTTGGTAAATATAGCTATCGGGATACCATCTCCAAACATGAACTTACACTAACCGATTCTGCGGCAAGACAATATATCCTTCTTGAGGGTTTCCAACTCTCAACTTATAAAGCGGCTTCAAAGCGAGCGGCTGTACGTCTTGGTGATGGTCTTGGTTTCCTGAAGCGGTAAAAATAAAACATAATCAACCCAATGATAGCAGCCAATAGCAAATAAGTCAATCCGTAATGGTGGTAGTCATGAACATTCATTGACATTCGCTCGCCGTTTGCTTCGGACTCGTTTATAAAATCTTCAACCCTTTTTCTTAGATTAGTGAATTGAGTTTCATCGATACCCTTTATTTCTGGTGGAGCGGCAGCTTCAATGGAGGAATTGCGAGTTGAAATCCAGCTGTTTAGTTTAGCGCTTGGAATGAATGAGTTTGTTACCGTGGTATTGTAAGCGGTTCGACCATTGATGATTATATTCCCAATTTTCAGAGTACAAGGTGTTTTGAATTCGATGACCCCATTGCCTATCAGCGACATGCTTCTGGTTACTCCTTGGCAAATGAGATGACCTGTTTTGTTGGAAACTAATGAAAAAATCCAACTATTTGATTTTTTAAGACCTATCCATCGATCCTGTGGTGGAGATTCATTTAGAATACAAGCAGTCAACGCGTCATCCTCATGGTTTAGAAGAGCATTTCGCAGGTTTTGACGTTTCCCTCGTGAAGTTGAGTTGGAAGCAGCTGCGTGCACAGGTAATTCCTTGCTGAAACTATCTTGCAAGATGATAACTCCATTTCAGTAAGTCCAAAGAATTTTTCCCTTGCAAGAGTAACTGCTAAACAGGGCTTTGATATGCTAATCAAGGCGCTTGTGCTGTTGTGAATAATCGGAACTGAAATGAGATTGAACAATTGAAATTCTTGATTGCCTGAAAGTGGTATAAGCATTTCAAATACGATGGAGTCATTTAAGGTGCGCCCCTTTACTGTTGTCAATTTGAACATGTCTAATACTGACACGCTTGGTAGGCTTAACGTCGATGGAAGGTTTCCTTGAATGAGTTGCAATTGTTGACTGAGCTGCGCCGGCGTTATCAGTTGTGGATTAATCTTAGCGTGATTCAGATTAAGTATAACATCAAGAAGAATATCTTGCGTGCGTTCGAAATTTGTCACAACTAGGATTAAGTAAGAAGTCAAAGATGACAAGTGTTGGTTAACGCTGAGAGCATTCTGTGTTTTTTCAATGCCATTAAACGTCTTTGCCAAATAATTGTTCAATGCCTGGAACTGTTGGTGAATTTCAATCGTGTTTCGTTTAAGGATGTTTAAAGTTGAATCTGAAATAGAGCTCTGTTTTTTAATTAGATTTTTCAATTGAGATTCCTGTTGGTTTGCCAAGTTAATCTGATCTTGAATATGCTGAGCATGTTCCTGGTCAAGTACACCAAACAAACTATGAGCTACGTTGCCTACAAAGTCGAACGGAGATCTGGCTAGTCTTATTCTTTCGTGGCTGGAAGTATTGAAACCGTGAATCAGCTCATTATTATGACCAATAATAAGAATTCTGTGCCGAAAATTGTCGATAGTAGGTCTGCAATAAACTCTTTCAGATACTTCCTTTGTACAGAGTCCTTCCATCTGCTGAAGATATGACTTTAGTTCTCTGAGCTCAAGCCAATAGTTCGTTAAGTTGTAGTACACGTAAACGCTCCAAAAACTATTAACCATCCTTAGACTTCCAACATCTTCAAAATACATGCCTACTGCATCATCCAGTTTGCCGAAGGCAAGGCGATTGTCTGCAAAGGTTGCGTAAGTAGGCATGACCAACAATGCAACAAGAACCATTGAAAGTAATGATCTCTTTGTTAACTTTCTGCTCCTTAAGGTTCTTGATGTTTGTGGGATTTTCTGTTTATCGCTGAAACCCTCTTCTTTATTTAACGATTCCCTTGTATTATTGTTGAAGGAAGGGAGTGTCTCTTCACTTGGCAACGGACACAAGTTATGGATGGCGCGTTGAAAGACCCCTCCTTGAGTCTTTATGTTGGCCACACGAACTAGTCCGTCCTTGCCCTTTATAACCTCAACTACACGTCCCAATTTCCATTTAGTCGGTGGGGTATTGGCTTCCTTCAAGAGAACAAGGGTGTTTGGAGTTAAATTTTGGGATTGTGTTCTCCACTTGCATCTTTGTTGAAGAAGGTGCAAATACTCACAAGACCACCTTTTCCAAAAGGATTGTTGCATGTGCTGGATTTGTCGATACTTATTAAGGCTACTCACATGCTTGTCGGTGATGTCAGGCTCTGGTATTGCCAGAAGTGGTGTTCCGATTAGAAAATGACCTGGTGTTAAGGCTTCCAAGCCGTTTGGATCCGATGACAGTGGGGTCAAGGGCCTCGAGTTTAAAATAGCTTCAATCTGAACTGATATTGTCGTTAGCTCCTCGTAGGTCAAGGAAGCTTCGCCGAAGTATCGTCCCATTAGTCCCTTTGCCGACTTCAGAGCTGACTCCCAGAGTCCTCCAAATTGAGGCGAACGTGGAGGAATAAATTTCCAGTTGATTCCTATTTGACCACATGATGATTGAATTGCTGCTTCCATTTTACATGACCACAGTGTAGCCTTTAATTTATCCAATTCATTTTTTGCACCCACAAAGTTCGTAGCATTGTCGCAGAAAATAGTGTGACACAATCCCCTTCTGCCTATGAATCTTTTAAGACAATTGATAAATGCTTCTAATGTTAGGTCACCAACCACCTCTATGTGCACAGCCTTCGTTGAGAAACACACAAAAATTGCCAAATAAGATTTTGAAGGGATCTTACCTCGGACCTTGTAGTGGGATTTTATCGGACCAGCAAAGTCTACCCCGGTGTAGTGAAAGGGTCTAGATGGCGAAACCCTCTCCTTTGGCAGATTTCCCATAAGCTGCATGATTGACGTTGGCCTTGATCTGACACATTTTATGCAACTTCTTATCACTGTTTGGGCTTCCCTTCCCACACTCAAGATCCAGTATTGTTGTCGAGAAATCGCTATAAGCGCTCTATGAGAAACGTGCAAATTTGTTCTATGCAAATGTGTTAGAAGTAAATTTGTAATAATATTGTTTTTTGGCAACAATATTTGGTTCTTAGCATCCGGTAAAAGTTTTGAGTTTACTAATCTTCCCCCAACGCGAATCAATTTACATTTTTGATCGAAGAACGGAGTTAATGCTAATAAACTGGATTGGGTACTCACACTATTGTTCCTTTGCAACGTATTGTAATCTTCTGGAAATGCCATCCGTTGGGTATATACCATCATCAAACGAGAGCCTTCTTTCATCTCGGCCACTGAGAGCATACCACTCCTTCGTAAAAGTTTTGGAATTTGAGAATTTTTTATAAATCTACCACAAAATGAAAATATTTTCTGTAAAGTGTAGAATGAATTTCTATGATTTATACGGCTTAAAATGGTTGAATCTGAAGAACCAGTCAATGCTATTCTAGTCTTACGTTGCTCAGGTAAAATTTCGGGCACAGTGTACTTACTTGGTTCCCATAAAGTTTCGTCTATTTTAAGAAAAGCTGGGCCTTGAAACCATGCAGATGAAGTCTGTAGATCCTCAAGATTACATCCCCTTGAAATTAAATCAGCAGGGTTAATTTCTCCTTTCACGTAGTTCCACTGCTGTGCCTGGGTCTTCGATTGAATTTTTGCCACTCTATTGGTTACATATGTTTCCCAAACATATGAAGGAGCGCGTACCCATGCCAGAACGACTGTTGAATCCGTATAATACGCTATCTTTTGAATGTCCTTCTTAAGAATAAGAATCAATCGTTCCACCAACTCAACCATAAGTACAGCGGCTGCTAGTTCGAGACGTGCTATTGTTACAACCTTCAATGGGCATATACGGGACTTAGAACACAGCAGAGTTGAATGGATTCGACCCGTTTTGTCAATACATCTTATGTATATACATGCTCCAAATGCAACCATACTACTGTCTGAGAATGCATGTAGTTCAATTATTTGGGGCGATGTACACATCACAAAGCGAGGAATACCTATATTTTCGATTTTGGTAAATTGTTCCACATACCTCGTCCATTTGTTCGCCAAATTTGAAGGAAGATGGTCATCCCAAGAGAGTTCAGTTTTCCATAAATCCTGCATAAATAGTTTACCGAGCATTATTACCGGACTTAATAAGCCCAGACGATCAAACAATCGTGCTAAATCCGACAAAACAGTCCTTCGTGTTACTGGTGAGTTGTGAGTGAGTTTTTCTGAATTATAGCAAAATTTAAATTCATCTAATGTTGGATCCCAGATCAAGCCTAATGTCTTAATAACTTCAGACTGGTGAAATTTGACTAATCTCTCCTTATGTTCCTCCGGAATGTTTTTCAAGATTTCCTTATCACTAGCACAAAATTTTCTTAACTCGAAATTACCTTTTCGTAATACGATCTTGACTTCTTCAAGCAACTTTCTCGCTTCAGACATCGTATCTGCTCCTGCCAATAGATCGTCTACGTAAATTTGGTTCCTTATTAATTCCGATGCCCTCTTGTTATCACCGATAGTGTCATCTGCAAGTTGTACAAGACACCGTGTTGCCAAATAAGGCGCAGAAGCTGATCCATATGTTAATGTGTTTAGTTTGTAGGTTCTGAGCTGTTCATCGCGCTGAGATTTCCAAAGAATCAACTGAAACGCTTGGTCTTCGGGCCTTACTAGGACTTGACGATACATTTTGCTAATATCGGCAGTAAAGGCATATTTGTTCATTCTGAAATTTACAACGATTGAAAATAAATCCGGTTGAACTGTTGGTCCAACGCTTAGAATATCGTTAAGAGAAATGTCGGAAGTTGTTTTGGCTGAGCAATCAAATACAACACGAAGATGAGCTTTCTGGCTTAATAACACTGTGATGGGGAATGTAGAAGTGAAGCTCTGGAATCTCGTTATCATTTATTGGGCTCATGTGACCCAATGACTCGTATTCTGCCATAAAATCCGTGTAAAGACTTCGTAATTTAGTATCTCTCTCTAGTTTTCTTTCTAGCGAAAGAAACCTTTTTCTAGCAGTTTCCCGAGAATTACCTAAATTACGAGGACTCCCTTTGAAAGGTAGACTCACTACAAACTGTCCGTCCATCGAGAATTTTGTTGTCTTCTTAAAGAACTCCTCGCAATCATGTTCTTCAGAGCTAATTGGCTTGATAGGTGCGTCATGACTTTCCGTTTCCCAAAATTTCGCAACCAGTTTGTCCAAGGATGTAGAAGATTTAGTTGCGATAGTGCAAACAGCATGTTGACTTGTCGATCGAACCCCTCCTGCAACTATCCACCCCAGTGTTGTATTCCGAAGCGTAGGTAAATGATCTCCTACTTTCATTTCTCCTGACAAAATAAGATCAAAAAATATTTCTGCTCCCAACAATATGTCAATTCTTCGATTTGACGAAAATTCTGGATCGGCCAATCGAATGAAATCTGGAACGTCCTAGTTCGTCGTGTCGAATTCACAGCTCGGTTGATAGTCTGTAATGCGAGGTATAATATTTGCGTGTATACTTGCCTTATAAGATGAATTCCTTGATTCAAACGTGCACGATGTAGCAAATTGCGCCTGTGTGCAATGCCCTCCTATTCCACTTATAGGGGTATCCGAGCGATACTTTGAAAGTCCTAGCGTCTGCACGAGCGATGTGGTTATAAAATGCATCTGGGATCCAGAATCTAGCAACACACGACAAGGCACCCGTGTTCCGCACGATGAAATCACATTAACTAATGCTGTAGCTAAATAGATTTGTCGCGGTTTTGACTTCGAACCCACCGATGCGTTAACCGATCGACTTTCGATCCATCGGCTTTAGTTTAGTTTTATATGCATTTTATTTTCTTAACACTAACTCTTACATTCTAACAAAAAATGCTTAAATGCTAGCTTACAATTACTTAATAATCTTACACTAACTTACTGGCCCCACACAGGCACTCTAAGCTAATCTAAATTCTTATATCTATGTCTTTCGACCTCATTTACATTTTCTTTACGGATATTTATTTTCTATACTTAAAGCTAAGAAAAAAATTGTTAACAAAACTTAGCATATGGACTTTTTTTTTTTTAAATAAAAACTTAGTATCTAACTTAAAATAAACCTTAGCCTACCTAAACTAAATGTACAATACACACATAAACACACATAGACCTTATACACAATCATAAACATATATCAGTATACACCTTTGTATACACTGATATATGTTTATGTTTCTTGAATGTTAACCTAAACCTATGTAAGCCGGCCATCGCTGTTTACAGAGAAAACAGATTGGTCAGCTCTGCCTCATTAGTGAGGCTGGTCCGTAATTGACGGAAACGACGACGAAACATCTTCCCCATCATTCAACCACCAGAAATGCTGGTGCTGCCGAACGACATCCCTCTTATCGCGATTCCCCACCGCCCTACTGAACCTGAGGCGATCCACACTACCGTGTGCGACGTCTCTGTCGTAGTTGAGTCGCCTGTCCCCAGCTGTCCGAGCGACATGGAAGATTAACGGCACCGCTGATCTATCCTGGATCAACCCTTTCTGATCTAGGTAGAGGAATGCTTCCGGTGGAACGAAGCCGTCAGAGCGCACACTCTCGTGGTAAAGGTAATTGGGGTAGTAAGCCCCAGATATCAGGTTATTCGTCGACGTCATTGCTCTTGCAATGTGCCTTCGAGTCAGCTTAATTACGAAGTTGTCCACTCGTATTAGGTTCGCCCTGTTGTAAAGGACCTCATTAGGATAAAATTTTTTGTACTCCGACTCTGGTGTTCTATACAAGCGAAGACAGGCCCTAAGGCAAGCCCTCTCAAACACCCGAATCTTTTCCATTAAGCTTGCTCGTACATTGAACCACACGGGACAACCAAATACCAGCATGGGCCTGATAAGGGCCATGTAGCAGATTACCTTTACCCTCGCATCGAGTTGGCTGCTATAAAACAGTCTCTTTGTAAGGGCAAAAGCACCTTTAGCTCTGGCCAGAGCAGCATCTACATTTTTGCCAAAATACAGAAACTGATCTAGCCAGATTCCAAGGTATCTGACTACATTTCGACAAACAAGAGGCTGTCCGTGTTGTCCAATAATCGAGAACTTTCTCCAATTTTTTCTGGTATCCCTAGAGGCTCTAGACAACGGCGTCCTAAAGAGAATGGTTTCCGACTTCTGAAAGTTGATTTTCAACTTCCAGTCATCGCAAAATCGTCTTATCTTATCGAAGTCACGCTGCAAGAGAGTATTAATGACCTCGATTTTTGGACCTGTTCTGTACGCTACCACATCGTCTGCGTACGCAATAGTATGGGGAAGTGAACCTATCAAGTCGCTTGTATAAATGTTAAATAGGATCGGCGAATTGACCGCGCCTTGCTGAAGACCATTTTTAATTTGAAATATTCCAACAGAAGTCATATCGCCATTTTTCACGATGAACTGTCTGTTGGTTAGCATATTATAGAGAATGTACAAGAGTGGTTTACTGATCCCCAGCCTTGTCAGCTTATAGAAAAGACCCTCTAACCATACGGTGTCGAAGGCCTTCTCCAAGTCAACAAGGCAGGCACCAGTGCACTGTTTCCTGCCTTTGTTCCATTGGATATCGGACACCAGTTTAGACGCGGCATGTGAGATATCATGTCCCGCCTTAAAACCGAATTGATTATCCGGAACTATATGTTTGTCCTCAACCCACCTAGACAGAGCTCTATTGATTACTTTTTCAAAAACCTTACTGATATTCGGAAGGAGACTTATCGACCGGAGATTCGCCGGATTGGATATATCCTTTCCCTTTTTGGGGATAGGATGAACCACCGCCGTTTTCCAATGCGCTGGATAATGTGCATTATTCATCGCATTATTAAACAGGGTGGTGTAAATGTCCACCGCTTTTAGAGGAAGATGTCGAAGCACGATGTTCGGAATACCGTCGGTCCCCACTGATTTCTTAGTCCTGATTGTGTCGAAGATCTCATGGAGTTCTTCCTTCGAAATGAACGGGGGTAGGTCACCCTCTCTGGCAATGACATTATTGGCCATATTTTCGTCGCTGAACCGGGTGAAACCAGAGCCCTCGGATCGCCAGTTCCCTATTTCATTTCGAATGCAGAAGTCGTGCACCAAGACGCGACTGTCCAGGTCGTAATTAGGGCCAGTGGTATCAATGGTCTTGTATACTTCCTGGAAAGTCGCCCCTATGGCCTCAACCTTCTCCTGTGGATCCTCGATCACAAAAAAGTCGTCATCATCAACGGCCTCATTTGGATCAATACCTGCTATTGTCAGTAACCGTTCGTTGTCCGTCGTCCGGGCTATTTTAAGACACTGAAGGTCGTTTTGATTTTTTCTCCGAAATAGTTTATTTATTTGCGGAAACATATTCGGGTTGCTGGTGTTTACAGCCCGAACCTTGTTGTTCCAATACAAACTTACAGAAATTCTGTAATTTTCTTTTATTAGCGTTTGAATATTTTTAATCGACGACTTCAGTGTCCTAATCTCCGGGTCTTGTCGGTCAGTTAACTGTCTGTACAAGTTTTTAAGTCTGGTCAGAAGTCTACTTTTCTGTCGGTGCAGTGCGTCGATAGTAGGATTGCGGAACAGGTCTTCGTTAGTCGTGCGTCGATACCGCGGTATTGTAGTGTCCATAGTTTGTTTAATTGTCTCGTCCATTTGTTTTAGGTAATTGTCGATCTCCTCGTTTGACAAATTCCTATTGGACGGTGGGTGGATCGTGTTCGAGGAGAGCGCTCTAGTCAAGGTTGCGGAGAAGCGTGTCCATCGAGTCTTACTGTAGTTGTAAGAATATCTTTGGACAAACTCCTCCAATTCCGCAATTTCGTTGGGAACTGTAATTTCGGTGCTAAAACCGCAATGGTCGCTGTCATACACGAATGTGCGCAGACAGTTTGATGTTTGTAAATTCGTACCTGTCAGTCGTATACGTTCGTCGTACAGCAGTAGATCCAAATAAGACCCGCCTCTGGGAAACGACGGGTTATCTGTCGCTTTAAGACCGAGTTTATACATGACATCGTGCTGACCCCACCAATCGAGTAGTAGGTTCCCTCTAGTATTTGGCAAATTATTTCCCCAATCTCTGTGTCTAGCTTTGAAATCCCCGCCGATTATAAAATAATTCTCCCCCGATTCCAGCCTCAGAAGTCGAAAAAGCGTGTCGAGCTCTGTAATGAATAGGGTGGATTGTGAAGCCGCAGGTGCATAAACAGAGGCCAAGTACAGCCGCTTTCCACTGCGGAGCGGGATGTAAACGACGACTGCCTCCAACACCCGGAACCTGCGCAACGCGCCCTTGTACACTCTGTGAAATTTTATACCTTCTTTAATGAAGATCGCGACACCACCTCCACGTTTGGATCTGGGCCGGTTTCTTCTTCTAACAATATAATTATTGTACTCCAGTTTGTGCTTATCGGTTAGCTTTGTTTCGCTAGCGAAAAGCACATCAGGGGTTTGGTCTTGTAGCAATTTAAACATCGCGGCTCTTCGTTCGATCCGAATCAATGAATTCACATTCACCGCAAGGACCTTCAAAGTTTGCTCCACCATGTGCGTACCCATTACGGCATGTGTTGCGTTAGGCCCGGCAGCAACGCGTAGATCTGGTCCACCCGCTTGGCCTGTTCTTGAACCTGCTTTTGCAGCTGAGCCATCTGCCCTTGGATTGCGAGCAAGATGGCTAGCATGTTGGGTGCAGCTTCCGTTGTTCTCGGCATCGGAGCCGGAGAAGCAACAGTCGCTTGCTGTACCGTAGCCCCCCTACCTGACGCCATTTGGGCGTAGGAAATTTGGGACGTGACGGCTGGTGTTTGAAACCTCACAGGTGAACGTTGGACCTCCACCTTCTGCTGCCGAGCCAATTTTGCTTTTTTAATTTCGGTGAACTTAGGACAACCCCGATAGTTTGCGGTGTGTCCCACGTTCCCACATAATACGCACGAGAGCTTCGATCTATCGGATGCTCCGTCAACACCCAGAGGACACTCCTCGGAACTGTGGTTCTTAGCGCACTTCACACATCGAGGCTGCATTTGGCAGTTCGACGCGGCGTGCCCGAACCTTTGGCAGCGAACGCATTGTATAACGCCTTCGCTCCTTTTTAGTTTTTCCCAGTGAACCACCTGGTAGTCTAGGACATTGATACTCCTTAGACTATCCAGACGGTTTCGGGACTGAGCTGCACCAGGAAGAACGGCAGACTCCATTTCTCCCGCCTGGCTCTAGCTGTGGTAAACGGCTTTACCCCCACAAACCTGAGCCCTTCGCACTCCTTCTCTTTGAGCAGTGCCAAGATCCCCTCAGGATCAGAAGACGGTTCCAACCCCTTCAGCAGCATCGATTGCCGCTTTTCACACTTCGGTGTGTATGAGTAGTGCTCCGTCGTCGTTTCCTTTAGGAGCTCTTTCACTTTCGCGTAGCCCTCCACTGTATTACAGTGGATGGCATGGCGATCGTTCCCCAATCTCATAATTTTAAAATTATTACCAATGACCAACTTACACAGGTCCTTGGTTTCATTTACCTCTAGTTTATAGGTGTTTATAGGAGGCACCTTCTCCTTCTTCTTCTGCTGCTGCTGTTGTTGTTGTTTTTGTTGTTGTTGTTGTTGTTGTTGTTGTTGTTGTTGCTGCTGCTGCTGCTGCTGCTGTTTTTCTGGTTGCTGTTGTTTTTGTTGATGCCGTTGTTGTGGCTGCCCTTGTTGTTGTTGCTGGTGTTTTTTCCGCTTTTGTTGGTTTGCTTGGCTCTGCTTTGGAGCAAGTAGCGTCTGCTGTTGTTGCTGGGATAATTCTTCCTCTTCTTTCTTCCTTCTGACCATTTGCCTTTCTTTCATGGCCAGTACCCTTTGTTGCAGCATTTTGATGCTGCTACTTATGGCCATCATTTCTTCCTCTTCATTATCCGTCTCGCTCTGTGCCAATGTAGCGAAACTGTTCCCTTCCCTCACTCCACCAATCAGTTTTACAGTGGAGGTTGGTTGGGCGGGACGTTGAACAATGTTGGAGGATGGCCTAAGCTTCCTCCTTCTCTTAGCCGTTGGAGTTTGGCTTGAACCGCTTGAGGCCTCGCCTGATAAGTCCGCAGGTCCCGCTATTGGAATAGCGGACCGCACTCCACACTCCATCACGTGTGTTTGATCCCTTTTGTTTTTTTTTTTTTTTTTTTACACTTCACTTATTATTTCAGTAAAGAAAAAAAAAAAAACAAAAAAAAAAAAAAACAATGTCTCCCGTTGGGAATCGAACCCAGTCCACCGAATCGCCACACCAAAGTATGATGTCGTCCGCGTGTTTGCCACTTCGGCTACCGGCCACTTGATACTTTTTTTGTTTTAACGTTGAGAATATTTGTTTTCTTCACTTGTGAAGCCGAACACGAAAATGCGTCTTATCGCCACTAAGGTCTATGAACGACTCCTTCGACCCATCGGCCTAACTGCTGTGGTGGGCTATCTATTGGTTGACTACTATCAATTGGTTTAATTACCTTTTTATGCTGAACTGAGGGTTTGGATTCCCTTTTCCGATGCAATAAAGAGTTGTGTTTCCCATTGCATTCTCGGCAGCCCTGAGACTGACACGAATTTGAAAAATGACCGGATTTTAAACAATTCCGACACACACAAAGACGTTGCACAGCCTTCTCACGATCGCCACCTGAAAGAGATAAAAATGTTTGACATTTATATATTTTATGACTACCTGAGTTGCGCATAGGACAATAGTTCTTATTGCCACAACTGTGACTGGCTTCCTTTTCTCGTCTTTGATGGTCTCTAGGATGAGAAATCTTGTTTCCAGAATTTTGAGGAATTGTTCCAATGTTGGGCTGTTCCTTGTGTCATCCAAAGACTGCTCGAAAATAGTCAGATTTTCACGATCCAGTTTTTGCAGCATGATATGTACAATGATGGGATCCCAGTTCTCGGTTTCAAAACCCAAATTCTGAATAGCTTACATGGTTTCTTTGAGTGTATCATTGAGCTTTTTAATAGCTAATGCCGTCCCTGCGGCAGTAGGCAATCCCAAGAGTCGGGTCAATTGTGCAGATAACAAAAGCCTTTTATTGTCATACCGATCAACCAATGATTTCCATGCGATTTCATAGTTGTCATCTGTGGGCTGAAGATGTTGAATTATATTGTGCGCTTCGCCTGCATACGTTGGCTCTCAGAAAGTACAATTTCTGAGCGCTAGAAATTGGTTGGTCGTGGATTAACTGTTTAAAAAGGTCATGAAATTGACGCCAGTTAAGGTAACAGCCATCGAATTTTGGAAGCTCTATCTTCGGAAGTTTGACTGCTGCACTATTTGATATGGTTTTGTTAGGCATATTGGGCATTTCATCTTTGGGCAACTCAGCTAATCGCAGCTCCAGCTGCTCCTGAAGGTCGAAATACATCTCAATATCGCTCTCGGTTGCTTCGTCATCAAGCCTTTTAAATGAAATTGACATTTGGTTTGATATTTCTTGAAGGTTCTTCACTTTAATGCTAAACAACTTTGGATTCTATTTGTTCAGGCTCGGTTTGCATTTCTCCAGTGATGTCTGGAAGATTTTACCGAGAGTTTTAAATCTATTTTGTGCTGGAGGTGCAATTTTATAATGTTGTGAACTTGATGGATCTATTTCCCTGGCCGGTGGTGCTGAGGATGGTGCTGCTGATGGCTTTCCCTACTCCTGACCTGCTGCCTCTTGTGTGAGATTCTTCGTAAGGCGCAATGAAATGTCCATCTTCATTGACTCATAAACTATCTTTATCTGGTCATAGTATCCCTTGACGAAGTAATCGTGCGCTGTAGATTCGGCGTAATAATCTCGAATTTCACTGTCATTGGAATCGAAATGATCCCACAAGTCTTCCAGCTTCTTTATCCGATGTTGTAATTTTTCTTCTGTCTTGCGCTCTTCCCCGTCCTTACCGTAGTTGCGGGCAAGAGTGCAAATTTCCCTTCCAACCTGTTCTTGTAGATTGGTTAGTTGTTCCAGTGATTGCACCATGTTAAATTTTATTTTTTTTTATTATTATTATTTTAACTTCACTTTCACTAACACGAGTGTTTTTCTATTTTTCACAATTTACAGGCCACTAAAATACTTTTAGTTGAGTCCTGTCACGGTCGCCAAAATTGAACAAACAAACAAAATTGATGTTGACTCGCTGATATCTCACAAACTAGTGACTTTATTTTTCATTATAATAAAACATTACATCTAATGCGAGAAGCTAGCGTGTGACCGAAATTATAAAAAATATTAATTTGAGCCGTGGGACCAGGTAAAATGTACAAACCACACGGGCTTGTATTACAAATTGTCAGTACAGAGAAAATTTGGTTCCCACAGTTTTGATGTTGCCTATCACACGGTAGCTCTCGTTACAACAAACTTAATCTAGATATTTACATTGTATACATAAAATATGATCCAAGTTTGAACAATCGTTGTAACCGAGTTATCTTCGTTCTACGTCATCCAAAAAGGGGCCTGTTTAATTAAAACCTCATCAAACATCTCACCATCAATATGGTGAGTTTCCACCAGATCATTGCAACGATGCCTAAAAGGACAGGATCTAACTAGCTTGCGAATTCTAAGATCCTTTCCGAAAAAACGACTTATGGAAATATAATTGGGGACTTAACATACAGTCGATGCCGAAAATCTGGAAGAATTACTTCTGCAGATTGGTTTACAGAAATGTAGACCTATATTCTGTTGTAAGGTAGAATCAACAGTGCAATGTGGTTGACAATCTACAGCAATTCCGTCAACATGACTAAGATTAGGCTTAGATGGCGATGTCCAAACGAAAGACTGCCCGAAGGCTGGAATTCTGCGCACGTCACATATAGTATAACAAATGAAAAACACCTTTTTCGACATTATTTTATTATTTTGAACATACAAAATATTGAATCACTTTTTCATATACTGTAAAGTAAAAACCATTTTTTTTTCGAAAACCTTTGTTGTCTTTCCTATGGGCCGTTGAAGTTGACGTGTTTAAAAAATCGATTTGATCTCAAGATGTCTCTGAAACCGTTTTGAAAAAATCAATTTCTTGAAAAACGCACTTGAAGTTTTTCATCTTCTTGCCGTGGCTTACTTTTGTCAGTACTACCTTCCTTGGTCGCTGCGGCATATTTCTTTTCTGCCATCTTGATGCGTTATTCATCTTTATACTGTATACAGTCTAGACTATGAGTTCGCTGGAATATACAAAAATATTCTGAACGAAATTTTCGTCTAAAATTCTGAACGTATATTTTTGAGGTATTAGGAATTCATATTACAGTAGAAAGTAGATATTCAAGTGACGTTGAAAGTTATAACCCCAACACAATGGACTTGTTTCTAACTTATCACCATGGTAAGTAGATCATTGATGTGCTCTTCCCTCTAGGCTCGTCGGACTATTGTGCTTGTGCGTTATTAGGTTCTTCTCCACTGATTACACCACTAGAGAAAAAATTCATATAAGAACCAATTGGAATATTTATGTTTCCTCGGTAACGACCTAAATGCCGCTGCTGACATAATCACAAACATTCCTTCTGGAATGATATCTCTTATTCATCATCGGATGAAATGTATTAAACTGAAAGAAAAGCTGCGTTACGACTCGATCAGAAAACTAGCCGAGAATGACTCTAACGTCTTTCTAAAGCTTGTGCAGTTTCAATGACCAAAAACTGGGACAAAAATACAACAGGGTCCCAAAGTTACTAAATGTTTTTGGTCGTTCGTTATAAGCATTAAAAACTTTACCTTTACATCTCAACGCTTACTTATAATATCATTATGACAACTACTAGGGGGGTGAAAGGTAACCTCCTTGGGAATGAAAAGAAAAATTTTTAAATGTTTTTTTTATTTTATTCAATATAGTCCCCTTTTAGCTTGATACACTTATTCCAGCGATTTTCCAACCTCTTGATCCCGTCCGAAAAGTAATTTTCTGGAAGGTCTGCAAAATACTCCTCCGTGGCGTCGATGATTTCCTCGCGTGAGCTGAATTTTTTATTTATGAACCATCTTTTGAGATAATAGTCCGAGGAAGCCAAATTGGGCGAATACGGGGGATGCGACAGCAATTTGGGCCGTAAGTCATTGATTTTAGCCGTAGTTGCGATGTTCTTGTGCGCCGGCGCATTGTCTTGCAAAAATATTTTTTTTTTCGCTTCATATGAGGCCGTTTTGCAGCAATTTCGGCCTTCAATCGCTCCAATAATGCACAGTAATACTCGCTGTTGATGGTTTTTCCTTTCTCCAGGTAGTCCACGAAGAGTATGCCATGACAATCCCAGAAAACCGACGGCATAACCTTTCCGACCCATCGAGCCACCCTCGGCCGCTTCGGAGCACTCGTGCCGGCTTCAGTCCATTGCCGAGCATTCATTCTGTTGTGTACTAGTGGATCCAAGTTTCATCAACAGTTACCAATCGACGTCATCCGCATCAGCAAGTCCAAACACTCTTTCGAAGTGCTCTCGCGTTCGTGTTTTTGGTCAGGAGTGAGCATCCGCGGCACCCAGCGGCAGAATAACTTTTTCATATGCAGAATATTGCCCAAAATATGGCGTGTGTTCTCAGTACTAATCTTTGTGGTATCTGCTAGCTCGCGCACTTTCACTTTCCGGTAACCGCATCTGAGGACCTGCCACTGCGGACTTGATCGGTAGTGGAGTTACAGCCACCACGAAACTCTCGAAACCAATATTTGACGGTGTAATCTGACGGAGCATTAGCTCCATAATATTTATCCAACTTTTCTTTTGTTTCCTTCGCCGTTTTGCCTCTCAACAAATAATGTTTTGTGAGCGAACGAAAATCATTTTTGTCCATACTCAACATGATGCCAAACACGTCAACAACAATCAGCTGTCAAAACAAAACTAAAGACAATAACGCACTGAAATTTGGCATGTCTGCCAATGACTTCAAAGCACCATAACCTTTTTTGCAGTAGCAGCGCATTCTGGCGGTCAAGGAGGTTTCTTTTCACCCCACCTAGTATAATGATAATCTTTGGACAAAGCAAACATATTTCCTGCGCACTTCTCCGCCAGCTCATCGCTTCTACATAGACTACGTTATGTCTCCACCTACACTTGAGTGAGGAAAAATTGCATTGGCCGAATCCATTTTCGCACTCCATTAGTATCAAAAGTACTTAAAGATCTTCTAAACAGTTGTTTTTCCACACGGGTAAAACCACTGCGTAAGCTCTTCCAATGATCTCATTCTTTAGGACTCTTTTGTCCAGCTAGTCCCTAAAAAATGCGAATATTCTTCTCTCCTTTTTCCCATCATTCCAAGGTCATTTAAACGCTGATCGATGACAGCTCATGATGAAATCGACAGCTCATGAAATATCTCGAAACACGAAAACCTCTCAATGAAGGCATTACGGTTTGGTAGCAACAGGTCCACTGGTTATTTGATGGCATATCTCACCGACAAGTGGAACCAAAGCATTCACCAATCTGGTGAAATCAAAACAGTTCCAATTGATATTTTTTTAAGGTATTTTACATAGTTTGGCATCAGGCTCCTTTGTCGAAAATGCGTGCATTTGGAATCGATGACTCTCTTCTTCAATCGATTAGAAACTACCTTTCGAAACGTTCAATTCAAGTTATCTTGGATGGTTTGATATTCACAAAATAAATGCGGGTGTGCCTCAGGGCGCCATTCTTTCTCTAACACTCTTTTTATATATACTGACGACAGTACTCTCTGTTTTTCATATTCGCTTCCATAATCACGTCTCTGCTCTTCGGCTGTAGAACCAGAACGGCAGCGTAGGTTAAGCTTATTAAATTCCTATATTAACAGCATAATGAATTGAGGAACTTAATGCTCTCAAAAAACAATGCTGCCTGCTGTCGTTAAAGCGAAATTTAAATACCCAGCCATTATCAATGAATGGCACTTGCATCGTCGAAAACGAAAAACTTACCGCTCTCGGTAAAAACTTTTGGTATACGAGTATGCGTCAATAATAATATTCTTTGGAATGAATACATATTCGATGTAGCCAAAAATACTGTGAAATGTAATGCTGCAAAAATTTCGAAATGTTAATACCTCTGATTTTGCCTCAGTATACAATTTTACCTATAAGGCATTTGTCTGCCTGGAATTGGAGTACAATGCCCATAAGATCTCTCTGTACTTCCGGGATAGAATTCAAAATTCAAACTATCGCACAGGTGACTGACACCCTCAAACACGGACGTAATGCCTCTTACCTTGCCTTATTCTATAGCTATTTTCACAACAAATGCTTCTTCTAAGTTACCAATAGCATTCATTCTTTACGAGTCTTCAGCCAAAATTCCTGTCTTGCTATGAACGCTAATCAGCTCGCTCTCCAGCCCACTTTCGGACGTACTTGGAAATATAATGATTTTCTCCAAACCCTCACAACTAGCATATGGAATGTCCCGCTCAGCTCTTTATTTTCTAGACCTTGTAACTTGCAAACATGTAAAACCAACGTACTTCGGTACCTCTCTCACTTTCCTTCCTAATTTTCTTTTGCACGCGGAATGTGTTAACCGTACACAAAATCCATTCAACACGTGGCAATTATGAAAAGAAATGTCTTTTTCAATTACCCGTAACAAAAAATAAAACACAGACCGGGCTGTGTGAATACATCTTAACTATGCTCATGATGTATTCAACACGCAGTTGTTATTAAAACAAAAAGAAAAAATACAAAAGATGTCCCAAAAGCTTGTACACATACATGTACATATTTCTTTTTTTTTTTAATTTTCGTTTTTTCGAAAACATTTTGATTGATATTTTCTGTCTTCAAAGAATTTTTTTTTTATTTGTCCACGTGAATTAATTACTATGTATATTCACAACAACCTCCTTCTTCAGAAAACATGTCGCAATATATCGCTAAATGTCATTCTTTTTTCAAAAATGTCACTTTTTTTGCCGATGTTCTTGTTTCATCTCAAATACCCGTACTAACTCCGGCACTTCATGAGTTCTAGATTTATGATCATTCTGAAGAACCTTTTAAGTTAAACCTTCTCCATACCTCACTTAAAGTACCTTATTTATTTGACTTACTCCTAAGAATTCAGAAACATAAACAAATTACTTATTCAACCACTCACACGTGTCTGCAGTGCCAGTGTTTAATTTATGCCCCCGTCAATGGTACACATGTGCACCGTACTAGCTTATGTATTTCAAGTTTGTTTTTTGATTGTTTGTCCTTTTAGCGTGCTAATGCGCAAAACTCAATAAAATTGCAGGCATAAGCGAACAACGAAAAGATAAACATGTTTTTCGAAAACAAAAACACACTTAGCAACAACATTCTCGTTTTGCAATTAAATTATTTCCATTTTTCTCAGTACCATTGCCTTAAGACATGGTCCTGGGCAGCAGATTTTAAAAAGAAAAAATAATTTCACAAATCAAATCAGCTTCAACTGGATGAGACAATATTATTGTCTGTCTGTACAAAAATGTCTTTATTTTCAATACTTGTACATATTTGATATTAAGAATTACTCTTAGTACCCTTAGTTTCCAAGGAAGATGACGTGCACGAATTCCAAGATTTTTCTAGGAATAACTGTATAGAAATAAAATTGATCATCTAATTGATAACACATACATCATAGCAACGCAAATTTTTAATCTACACAAAATCTACTATTTTCCCCAAAAGAGGAAATAGTAATGTTTACCAAGCTGTCGAAAAAATCACACCGCATAAAATTGCCTTGCCCAAATTATATTTCACGTAATTGAAATTTGCATTTTGAACGTAAATTAAACGCAAATTAAGCGGATGCTTTGAATGCCCTTCCTGTCCCGGAAGAGGTTTACCCGACCCTTAAACTTGAATTCTTAATCGCTCACTAGGGGAGCCCTGCAATTAAATACATTTTGATGGTGCATAATTTTACCAAATGGAAATGGAAACGTAATTAGTAGGGGATTTTGGGTATGATGAATACGGAAATGATGGGAGAAAATTTGTCGTCTTTCAAAGCACTGAAAATATTCAACATATATCAAATATTTTCAGAATTTAATTTAAAGGAGCCTCTTAAATTATTTATGTAGGGAAACGACGTTTTCTTTTCCAGAATTTTTCCTCTGCCAGTTGTGATTTAATTGACTGATTACTTGAATGGATCCATACACTCAATGAGAAAGCAACATATTTTTTAAGAAGTTATAACTCAAAAAAACATCAATAATCCAGACTTCCCGAAAATTGAATTCCTGAAGATTAACAATTCTGAAAGATACTCGTATGTATGTTCACACATAGGATCCACATTTAAAGCTCCAAAGTATCATCTAGCACTACGTTAAATGAATTTAAAATCTCATTACGAGACAGGAAGTGATACTTAGGTTTCTTGCTGCTGATAGGCATGAAAAGTAGAGTGGACAGAACTAGAATTATCGTTAGTGCGAATCTACAAAAATACTAGGCCTTAAAAATGAATATTAAGCTCCATTAAAATGCATAACACTTTATAGTGCGTATTAGGTTAAAGACTGATATAATTCAGACACGTCACTAAGCATGATTCAATGGTGTACTAATAATAACCGTCAACCTATTAAAGTAGAACACAAAGTCACGACGGCAATTTGGCTGCACCAGACATCAGAAATACAAGTGACATTTGCAAAAAAAAAAACCTCAACAAAGGTAAAACATTGGCTGGACATATTAATGTTCAACTCAAGTCATGTTAAATACCTTCAACGTCGTAAATTAGTCCCACATCTTGGTTCCATTTCAGCCTTAACCGTGTCTAATTAAGTACAATGGAAAAATCTCCGCTTACTTTTCTTCCCATTTACTTTAAAATGAATCTAAGTCTCAATCAACAGCCAATTAATCTACTGTGCATACTCATACTAGCTTCATTACCCTAACCTCCTGCTAAAATAGAGTTTTCCTGGAAGCAAGCCATATAGTTCGGAAGACTCTGATAGCTGAAACCTTGTTATATAATTTATGTCTGTAGAGCCATATTAAATGACCTATACTCATAAAAGACGGATCTACGGACTACCTACTTAGAATAGATAATCAGGATGCTACCATGCAGGACTACAACCTACTGGAGGTCCCCGTTCAGTCATTGTGACTGTTCAAACCTACCCAACACACACACCTCTAAGAAGCTGATTTGGAAATCTACACCACCCCTAAAGAGTGACGCAAATTTATCCCTCAGCTAACTTTAAAAAAATATCAGTATACGAATTTATCCATACATGCCCCTGATAAGAACCCCAATTTGTGATTACAATCATCGCAAACGTATAATGAATAACAGTTTAAGGATATACATCAAATTACCGAATCCCCAATAAAAGAATAGTCTTATCCAATTGGATGGCGTGCTTGTGAAATTTAAGACTGATGCAACAGGACTGCTCCAAAAATAAGTCCTGTGCAAAAAGAACGAATGCATAAAACTCTTTAATCGGATAAGTTGTCTCGCTTAGCGTAAATCTGGTGACAGATGTCCAAAGGATACTAATAATAATATGCAGGGACCAATAACAATATAGCCAATAGACAAAATTATACGGTATAACCAATTGACTAGCTGATGGTGGAGTAGGTTTTCAGACGCACGACTTCAATGCAATCCTAAAAGCTGTTGCTCGACTCTAAAACGAAAAAAAAACAAAACATCTCCGTAAAAAGTACCAAGTCGATAATGGCTTTAAGACGCCGGACAGTTGCCCATTTAGGCAAAAGTGCTTGCATAATTCAATTTTCGAATGGGTCTATAATGCCATATTTTTAAATTCTCTCGATTAGCAAATGTTTGGAGCTCCAGTAATTCGTAAAATTATTTCATTTGGATCAATGGTTTTGCTTGTAGAGCCAGTCAAAGTTGAGGTCACCTAAAAATAGATTTTTTTTAAATTTTTTTTTTTCAGGTTTGAGTGTAAAAACTAGACAGAGGCTTTCAAAATATTATTTATTTTTCATTTTGTGTAATTCATCTGTTCATTTATAGAATCAGGTAGGACAGCATTTTTTTTATATTTTTTTAAAAAAATTTAATTTAACGTTTTTTGAAACACGCTTTTTTGATTTTAAATTGAGTTTAAAACAAAGGTTCGAAAGGGTCCGACCTAAACTCAACAGAAAATAGATTTTTACATATTTGTAAATACGAGTATATATAAAAACTTAAGAGCGAGAATTTGCACCCATTTGTGCTAAGCAGATTTGATTTGCAGACGTCAGCCAATTTTTTGTTTTCCCTATCTCTCATTGGAAAAGTACAGCGCCGTGCAAAATTTTCAAACTCAAATTTTCATTTTTCTTGTAATCAGTTATTATGTTTACTTAGTATGGGTTTTGTTCCAAAATATTGTCATAATTTAAGGATTATGATTACGATTCGCGGTAAAAAAAGAATTATA
Organism: Volucella bombylans; assembly: GCA_949129095.1. Classification (NCBI taxonomy): domain Eukaryota; kingdom Metazoa; phylum Arthropoda; class Insecta; order Diptera; family Syrphidae; genus Volucella; species Volucella bombylans. The sequence continues at coordinate 85,486,618 of OX422143.1, read as the reverse complement.
CTATTAAAAAGTTCTCCCTTAATTGGTATCATTTGGCAATATTTTGGAAGAAAACTAAATGTTTATTACTCATTACGTTAAATTTTTTACAGCGCTGTATAAAAATATGAACCGCTTTGTTCAAATGATTAGTTAAAGTGGGTCAATCGAGCAAACGCTTGTACATATTAGAAAATATTAGCTGAAAAGCAAAAATGGACATTTCGTAAAAATTAACATCAATTTATGCGTATCTGAAATCAAAATGGGTCGCTGCCTATAGATTGGGAAACAATTTCAAAAAGAACAAGGAATGATTTTATTATTGTTTCCATGTCGACACTGAAACAGAAGTGACGTGTGGTTTACCAAGTACATCAACGTCATCAATAGGAAGGTCAATGCCTTTAATAAAATATAATAAGAATCACGGTCGCAAGTCCACTGCTAGTTCAAAGAATTAAAGAAATCATTTCAACTCCACAAGAGGATCCTGCCAAAAGAAAAGTAGTTGTTCTTTCATCCTAGTATACTCGTAATTATAGCAGTTGCGAAAAAACAAGCAGCTCCAGGAAATTACGAAATTACGGAAATATCAGCTAGAATAAAACTTCAAGACATGATGGGTCATACTGCAAGGCAAGGCACTTCCAAGAATCCTTACATTACAAAGTAAGTGGGGCTGTGATGGATCATCTGGGCAAGGTGCCTAAAAACAACAAATAAATACACCAGAGAGCGGAAAAGATGCAAACGTGTTTTTTTTTTATTTAAGAACTTAGAACTCAAGTGAATATGACTACACGTTAAGTGCCTGAGCACGTGTTAAGTTTTTAAGAAAATGGAAAAGAGAGAGAAATATTTTTGGGCTCAGTGGTTATTTCGCTCCATGAAGGGCATCCAACATTTAATGATTAGACTAAATCATTAGTGTAATTGGACTTATTGTTGTATTCTAGGTAACCACTCATCTTACGTGATTTTAGTTGCCTGAAAAAAGAATGCCTTTCTGGCGCGGCTGGTGTTGAACCCTGAACTGTTGGATTTGAAACTACCACTTCAGAAACGGCTACCCACGGTGTCTGGTTCCACTGAGATTCAAATAGTCCATCATCTTTTAATTTTTGCCGACACATCATTTTCCAATACGCAGAGGAAACTGGAGAACTTATAAAAAGTACTGTCAACGATATCAAAAGTGAAATTGTTAATGGCGAAATAAACGAATAATTGTCAGCTACAAGTCCTTTTAAACTATGATTGACGGAAAAGTTCTGAATGAAATAACAGATACATAGTCAACGTGGTCATGTCCAATACCAAACAACAACAAAAAACTTCAACAATCAAGATGAATCAAATGATGACGAACATAACTACGAATATAGAATCTCTTCACTATATGGAAGAATCAGGTGCATATAATTTATTTTGAAACTTACATATACACTTCTACAAGAGGGAAAAGATATTGATGAACCTATTGGAATCAAGGAGGCAGAAAAAATAAGAAAACAAACAAAAACATTTTCTCAATGAGATTGGACCAAAACAAAGATTTGGACATGCTTCGAGGAGATTTTTTCAAGTGTCATAGGGAACAGCTAGTATAACTGGGCCCACAGAGAGGTAAAAATGAGACTTGACGTAATACTTAGTGTTTTAAAATATAGGGAAAAGATTAACACTGTCAAGTTTTTAGAATATGCCGAAAAACAACTCACACCTTCTCTTCATAAAATGTTGGCTCATAGTCCAAAATATAATCGAGTTTCAATCGCTACGACTTAGAGAATTGTCAGAAAAAGCTCCGGGATCCAAAAATCAAAATACCTGCAAGATTTCAGGAATGCCGTAGAATAAAGACTTTTTCATCGGGCACACTCATTTCTTCGGAAACGAAAAAGATCTGAAACCACAATACTTTCCAGAAAAGATGAGTTTATTAGAGAATTCCCCAGATGTTGGCGGAAGTTTCCAAGAAATCTGATTTATATCTTTTATTTAAATTGTCGGTCATTTACTTTTTTTCCCACTGTTTGACTTGAAATGAATCACTGAAAAACTTTATTATGTACTCTGATGCGCCACAAAATAAAAAATGCTCTTTTGATACACCTAAAAAAAAACTTGTTTAAATGGTTCGTTTACTTTAATTCACCATAGTTTTGCTCGAATTAGCTTTTACAGATCCTGTTATTACCTCAGTCATGCACTTTTGAACATTTTTAAAGTAAAATATTATGTTTATCCCCAGTGGTGAAAAAGTCGTATTTCCACAGAAGATTATCAAACACCCTGTTTTTCTTCTCAAAATTTCCTTTAAGCGGAAACAAAAACTGCCGCGATATCTTTATGAGCCACTATGCCTCGGTTTAAGTGCTTAACAGCTAGATGAACCCCATAAACTTTGTGTCTATATCTTCCTTTTTGAAGAATATAAATGTTCATTTTGAACATAAGTAATTATACAGGATGAATATTTGCCATATGTTAGTTTATAGAAATTGTTATTCTTTATTCTTATGCCCATCTATGGCTACGAGTATGAGGTTAACTTTTTTTAGAGGTCATGAATCGCAAAACTCCTGCGTTTCGATATACGTATATACTGGATCGGTTAAGGTTTTAGCAGGCATTCAAGATAACTCTTAACCGTCGTGTATAAATATTAGCGTTGTTACGACCCATCAAAATCAGCCAATATCTTGTAGGGCAGATATTGAAGAAATAAGTCGTAGATATGTACTCTTGTTTATCATTATTTCTCGTTGTAGAGTTGTATTTGCCATTTGTATAAGTCCGCAACCTCAATTACATTGCCCTATTCTTCAATCACCACCATAAATGTCACAGTTGCTCTAATATCTCTTGCCTGGCCTACATCAGGTCATCGTTAGGGAAAGTATTCTATCTGATTTGAAGTTCATCTTTTCAAAAAGGTTTATTTTGCATAGTACAGGGTTTAATTCCTCTCCTAATTGAAACTAGGAGTTGACAGAGAGACAGAGAGAGAATACAAATACTATTCCCAAATATTATAATTTCAGAGATTGTGCTAGCTTACCACAAGGACTAGCCATTATAAACAAGTAACCTAATTAATTCTGGTCAAATCATTTAAGAGGATTAAATACGCTAAACAACATCAACAGTTCTATGACTGCTCCAGTACTCTATTAACGATTCAAATTACTATTATTATAATCAACCAATCCATTGTATTAAACTCTATAAGCTATAATATGTTAGTTACTGCTGCACCAATTACTGCTCATGGAATTAAGTAGCAACTACATAATAAATCATAATAAATCATGGTAAATCAATCAACGTACGGTAGCTTTATTTCATTAGTATACTGAACATTCAGGTATTACTTCCACTCTATTTTTATAGATCAAAAATATAAAACCCCTTATGAAATTGATTTAACTAAAGGCGATGCAATTTGGTAAAGTGGTAATTGTAAAATAAATTCCAGAATCTTTTGTCTTCATCTTTTTTTTTTAATTTCTCTTAATGGAACTGCTGTCTACCATAATCCATAAACTACATAGCCCGATCCGTTTGGTTCTGATATATTGTAATACTCACAGACAGGTAATCAATTTCGATGCCTTCATTACCCCTGCGATCGTAAATTAAAATTTTTCAAGTACTATTTCTAATTCCAATTCCTTCCACAATATACGAGTATTTTGAAAGGAGAAAAATTAATTGCCGCATATTCTGCAGTTAAACAGGCAACCTACTATTGCAAGTATGCATATTCCAGACTCCTTAAAAAGGCAAAAGATAGTTATTGCAATCTAAGTTCAATTCAAGAGCCTAGAGGCTTATAGGCTTATATCTTTCTATTATACAAATTACATATCCTTCTTCCTTAGGATCTCAATTGTATGTCTTTTACATTTTGTTCGTGATATCAATTTCGTTTCGTTAAAAATTTCAGACAATAGACTCGTCATCCATTATGACCATCTAAAATCAATTAATTTAAAGTAACCTTCAAACAAAATATTGTTGCGTAAAGCTGAAAGATGTAGTCGTCAAATTTTAATAACTTGACATGACTTATTTTACTTAGATTTCAAGGATACTTAGGGGCTTTAAGGAAACTAATAAGACACGGTTAACAAGACAAATAAATTTACTGACGAAAAAAAAAAAAAACAAAAGTAGAAAAGCTTCATTAATATTGTAGATCCATTTGATCAAGTTCCTATTGAGAGGCAGCTCCAAATTTATAAATCACATTGTGTTCATATGTATCTCCAGGCTTTAAAATTATCTGAGGAAAATTTGGCTAAAAGAGAAAATATCATTTTACAAAGATTTTCACGAAAGACAAAGTCTAATTGATTACACCTTACCTGATTAACAGCATCCGGATATGCTTGAGTCTCAAAACAAAATGCATTCTGTCGTGCATAAGTTGCACCTTCTTTTCCAACAATAGGATTTTCCTACAAAACAAAGAAATAAAATAAATTCCAGAAAAGACTATTGCATGAGTAAAATTTAATAGCGTGACTTTAATAAATATTAACGAGATTCGATTTCATATCTTTGAACGAAACAGTAACATATATTTCGATTTCGGAGGCAATTTCAGCGTGCTACAAAGAGACTGTGAAATCATAATTGTGATGAGGTAGAGACATTTAGGAGAACCATTTGGGTCGTGTGAGCACAGTATTGTTCGACCCCGTTAATTAACGGTTTATTGCCACTTTATGAGGCTTTTCTGGAAACTTGTTAAATAAATGTAAACGCGCGTGAGAGAAAGGTCTTGGTTCTCTGATATATCTATGAGACAGGACGCTGTACAATTAAGTAATTTTGAGGGTTGTTACGGACAAGTAATCAGAAATTACCATTTAATTTAATAACTATAGCAACTGGATGAAGTAAGTGGTTTTCATTTTATAGGGCTATAAAAAGTTAGTCAACTGAGCTGGTAATTATTTCTATTGTATGAGGACTTATTTCATCCCATTTGAACGTACATATGTACTCGTATGTGCGGAAAGTAACAACAATTTGACTTTACAAGAAACATCATCAGCAAAGGTTTTCTTAATATACTAAGGGTACAATTGAGTGGTTGTTTGCCTGTAGATGCTTAAACATTTTCTTAGAATAATAACTTTCGAAAAAGTTTTCGAAACAGTACTAGAAAATAATACTTCAAAACTAAACTTGTTGAAATTCATTGATCTATCGATGTATACATCAAATTGTCCACTAGTGAAACAAACCTGTGTCCATAGTAGAAATGTTTCTTTCTAATGAACATATATTCGTAACTCCAGTAGATTATTAAGTACAATAAGTTAAGGTTAGAAAAGCGTAATTTTGTATTTTCAGCAAAAGTGAGGAACTTACTGAATGTTACACATTGCCGACAGTTCCTCCTAGAAAATTAAATAGTAAGTCACGGAGATAAGTTATTCATTTGGTGGAGACCACAGTACATCTGCACAGCAAATTAACGTTGATTTCTTCTTCCTCTTCATCCTCCCCCTTTCTTCAACAGAAATTATCTAGTTTGAGCATACATTTACATTTAGAGAGATACACTCTTATATCGTTTGAAACTGAAAAGATGTCCAAAGACTCGCCACTTTTGACAGTCTTTAGAGCTTCCCTGAAAATTTCAATGTTCAGGTGCCTAGAAAATATGGATTATATAATCTAATAACTGATTGGATATCAGTACAGATGGAGATTAAATAATGTAAATGCCCTCACCACTTAATTTATTTTTGAGCTAAATATATATTTGGGCAGACTCATTACCCATTCAAATCTCCCTGCTCCAGATTTTCAAAATTGCTTTTAAATGAGAGACTGCTTTTAAACGAAATAGTCTGAGCTTTAGCAGATATTCATTATTGATCTTTATGTTACCATGAGAAAGTATGTTACATAAAAGAGTGGAGATAGATCCCAGAATACAACCGGATGAAAATTTAATTGTACAATTGATTTATTTGTGTATATACTGCAACAGCTCACACTAGTATATCTAAATCTAACTACTGAAATATAAATCCCAAGCAGGTTTTACTAATACGTTGCCGGCTATTTTGATTTTAATTTAATTCATTGTTCAGAAATGTTTGCAGGGATTTTTTATGTCTGGAAAAATCTGGTTGGATTCCAGATAAAGTGAGTGAAGCTATAGGCAAGATTCTATGTTTCCCGTTGGAGATAACCAATTCTTTTTGAATGTTATTTATTTAATTGTCTTCTGCATATGCGAATACTTTCTAAACTTTCCGTTCTTCAGGGTAATTTACTGGGTAACATGTTCTATCGAAAGTGGGAGAAAACATTACCTTCCAATATATCTTGGCCGACATGTGTCCGACCCGAGAATTTTCCTATCTTTGTGCCATATATTTTTCTAGCCACCGTAAAGCAATGCCTTTTTGCATATCGGCAGGAAATGTGCCATCTGGTCCTGGGGATTTAAGTGGTTGGAAACTTTTATAACCAAGTTAATTTTCGATTTGGTGACCAAAGCATTTTGATTAACCTTCATCGGTACCTTGTGTAAATTTTACACACTTTTGAAATTCAAATTGATAATTTTCGATACCATTTGATTTAATTGGACAATAGGTAAAAATCATATAAGAAATTTATGCTTTTAGTAAAATTTTTTTGAACAGATCTCGCTAAAAGACTGTAGAAATAATTTCCTTAACTGGTACCTTTGTGTACAATTTACACAACAGTACTTGTCAATTTTTTTTTTTTTGATCGTTAGTTTTTTATTGCGGTTTTTTATAATTGTTGTTGGCCGTCATTATTGTTAATTGGTTGGATGTCTAGAGTTTTTAACTCTAAGTACATTTGGAAATTCCCGGTAAGTAAAGAAGTAAAAAGTATCGGTACAAGTCATAAAACCTAATAAATTATATAAATTATAAAAACCCTTTTTTGCGAAAAAAAAAAACAGGAAGCAGGGATAATTAGCCTTCCATTGGCGTCCCATTACAAGTCTTTGACGTAAAGAGAATATAAATTGCTTTTGAAATAAAGAAGAGTTATTTTAGAAAAAAACGCGGAGTGATTCAAATCGAAAGTCAGATTATTTAAAATAAAGTTTTAGTACAAATTCAAAAAATATTGAAAAAAATGGAATTTTCTTATTTTGATCAGTACGGAAATGATAGTGAGCCATATGCATCAGATGATGACAATGACTATATTCCAAGTGAGAGTGAAGCTAACAGTGAAGATAATTATGAAAGTGCAGTTCCGATATTGAGTATATCGAACCTGAGATTAGAGAAGCCGCCGTTGAAGAGCCAAATATATTGATACTTTCTAAAGATAAACGCATTCAGTATTCTAAGGATGTAATGCCGCTTTCTCGTTCAAATAGATCTTCCAGCATATCATTTTCTAGCAGACAAAGTAGGGCTTATTTTTGGTTAACGACTTCGAAATTTTTTGCAATTGATACTCGTATCTTTTTGTTTACTAGGACCTACTGTTTTTGCTGCTACTCAATGTACGGATGTTCTAACTTCATTCTTTCATTCAACCATTCGAGGAGACTGTTCTTCAAATGACGAATTTATATGGCGTTCGTCAATATAAGTCAAACTGGAAAGCTATTGATCAACATGAGATGCATGCTTTCTATGGTCTTCTTATTTTGGCGGGAGTCTACCGATCAAAGGGAGAGTGTGTCACAGAGCTAAGCATGGTAGACCGATTTTTTCGTCAACGATGTCCCTAAAACGATTCAAAATAATCAGCAGTTGCCTACGTTTTGACGACAAAGAGACTCGACTGAGCGATAGAGACAAACATGTACTTTTAGGTTTGAACGGAAGGAATGTGACATGTGACAACTTTTTCACAACTCACCAACTTGATGCTAAATTGAAAAAAACGTCAAATGACTTTAGTGGATACCATTCGAAAGAACCGGAAGGAGATACCACCTCTACTAGTTGATATGAAGAAAAAACCTTGGCATCATACAGAGTATGTTTTTGACCATAATCTCCGTGCTTGTATGTTATCTTATGTTCCCAAAAACCGCAGATTTGTCACGCTTCTATCAACTTATCATTCTTCTGTCGCCATCGACGATAATGACCCTGGAAAAAAATTGGAAATAATTAAGTTTTACAGCCGAACAAAAGGTGGGGTCGATGTTTTGGACAAGTTGGTTGGGACATATCGATGCAAGAGAAAGGTCAATAGATGGCCTGTTGCTCTTCTTTGCAACATGATAGATATATCAGCTTGCAACGCGTTAATTATATACTTGAAATTAAATCCAGAGTGGGAAATTGTTAAAAAAAAACATTAGAAGAAGATTGTTTTTGATTGAACTTGGCCAACAGCTGTGTTTTCCACATATAAAACAACGGAAGTCGATGCCACGAGGCGCAAACGCTATAGCTGTCGTTAACAGAGTCCGAAATCCAGATATACCATCAACATCAAGCTCGGACCAGATTGAACAAGCGCAAAGAGCAACAGATCCACCTCTTATTGGATTACTACCACTGAGTCATCAAACTGTAACCAAAAAAAGGGCTCGATGTCATATGTGCCCATCGCTAAAAAATTCTAACAATCATGCCACACGATGTTATAAATGTGTTAAATATGTATGTCCAAAGCACTATTTTAAAGTTTGTGAAAAATGTGCTATTTGATTCAAACATATCTAACATTTTAATGTAAATATTTTTTTTGTAGTATTTTAGTTTGAAATTGCATTTTATAATAAGCCAATAAACGAAATAATGTTGAAATAAACAAAAAGTACTCCTGTTTGGTTTTTATGAATAAAAAAAAATATTCAAGGAGTGTGTAAGTTTTACACACAAGGAACTCATACGTTGCTCTAAATGAGGTACCGATGAGGGTTAAAATATATTAGGCTTTTTGCGCGTTACTTCACATTGTTTGTGGTATATGTAATACCCCCTAAAGATGTTGTTCCAGTAGAAGGTAAATCTTTTTTTTTTACTGAAATAACACATTTAAAAACAATCCGGTTTCGACTTTTGTTATTTAGATCGTGAAGCTACTTGTTCAATTAAAATTTAAAAAAAAAACAACAAAATCAGGTCCAGATACTAAGAGCCCATAATCAGATTCGGAAACCACAACCCATCATAAATCTGATTTCATCATTTCCAACGCCTCTTTGCATATATAATATGAGAAAAGAAATTCATTTGGAAACATAGATAGCTTTCATATATTATATAACATATTTAATGAGGTCTCTTCTCAAAAATTAAACTATCCAAAATCGCGGGAAGAACTTCCTGATTAAGTGAACTTGTCATATTCCCCAATGCTTTTGGTATCATCAGTACAGGTTAATCCGAAAATGGTCAACAAATAGATTAAGTCTGGCTTGTTAAGTTTGAAAAGTTTTGCTGTAACTAAAAAAAGTGTGACAGTTGGGTTTATCTCCTTTTTCCGCTGAGAAAAAAGGGCTTGAATATATACTTGAAGTGGATTCGAAAAGAGTTACAGGACGTTAGCTAAAAGCTTTAATTAATTTTCTAAGCTGTATACTTAAAAAGTCATGGGCATGTTTTCATCCTCCTCTTCATCTGTCATGCAATTCCTTATTTTGGTCAAAACCAATTACTCATAAAAGTTTGACCGATCACAACTGTGACTCCCTGTATTTAGGAAATCGTAGTTAGTACTGCGTTGACGGTTCGAAAATTGTTGCTATTTCTTGAATAACTCAAACAATTCTTTCCCGATTTTATTTAAATATTCGCTAAATGTGTGTTATGTTAATAGACTTCGATTAGTACTGCAAAAATTTCGAAAGAGCCCGCTATTTTCTATTGTATTTTGTATTTGTGTTTTTTTTTAATAACTTAAAAAGTCATCGGCGTATTTTGGTGAAAATCGAATGCATGACCCATTATCTGACAAAAATTCAAATCATAGCGCTCTTCGCTCGCGAGTTATAGAAGTAGGGAGTCGCGATTTGATTGATGTTTCTCGGCAGCTCCAGATATTTTGGTGGCTTGCTGATGGGGAGTAAACTTCTTCATCGTTTCTTTGAAATTAGGGGTAGCCCCATTTGGGGCAAAGTCGCCATTGTTAATATTTTAACCCATAGCGGGCTTACTGAGTTTAGGTAGGATTAAGGTAGTTTTTATAATTATAAAAAAATAAAATAGAAAACAAAATAAGAACAATTTAAAAATGATTAACAAAAGAATAATAAAAGAAAAAAAAAGAACTTGGGACAATGGGTAACAACTTCTAAAAAAAAAGAATTTCTCTAAATTTAAGTTAGTTTAAATAGGTTAAAATAATTATAAAAATAGTTTCTAAGTTTTATTTAAATGTAAGAAAAAAAATCCATTCACTAAATTAAAAAAAAAAAAATCATTTTCTTAGAGTAAGTAATAATATACTAAAAATGCATTTAAACTAAAACTGAATTATCGTAGGCCAAAAAATGGACACATACTCACACACACACACATACATAGAGATCTAGAAGAAAGCCATATTTTCATGAAAACATTAACTCTTTTAGGCGGGCAAGACTCTACTTAAGACTGCTAGCATCTTTTTTACAGCACCTTTTCCCACAAAGACCACCTCTTACGCATTACATCGAGAAAGCGAACGGGAAATCAGAAATCCCACAGATATCAACAGACAACCTGATCAGGGCATGCAGAATAAAGTCGTAAAAGCAGCTGTCCAGAAAAGGCTAGACATCTTCATAACAACATATTAGAGATGTTAAAAGTAAAGAATTTTTCCTGACTCATGGAAGAAACAGCATTTGTTATTCCTGAAGGGAAATAAGCCACCAGGTGAACCATATTCATATCAGCCAATATGTCTTCTACATACCCTGGACAAGATTCTGGAACGTATCATTTACGAAAGACTATTATCAGTAGCTAAGGAAAAAGGAGCTTTATCAAATCGCCAATTCGGTTTTAGAAAATCGCGGTATACCATAGATGTCATAAAAGCGGTAGACATTGCGATTTAAGCGATAAAAGGGGAAAGAAAGCGAAATACTTCGCAGTAGTAACACTTGATGTTAAAAATGCCTTTAACACCGTCAGCTGGTTATACATAACAAGACCACTTTCTAGAATGGACGCACCACGCTATTTATTTAAGATAGTAAGAAGCTATCTCAACGATAGGCAGCTTCAATATCAAACAGAAGATGGTTTCAAATAATATAATGTCTCTGCAGAAGTATTACAGGGATCAGTACCAGGACCATTATTGTGGAATATTATGTAAGACTGACTACCGCGACCGGCACTGCCACGAGGAGTTCACACAATAGGTTTCGCCAATGGCATTGCTATTGTAACGGTCGCCAAATACATTCACGAAATAGAATCTGCTACTGCGCAAAATTAAAATTACCTACGTATGTTCAGTTGGACTTGAAATTGCTGACCACAAAATTCAGGCGATTTTAATAATCAATCGTAAGACCGTGCAACCTTGCGGGTTGGAAGCTAAGCAATTCGGTCTAAACGAGCACTGAAATACGTGGGAGTAATGTTAGATTACCTTCTTACTACAAGCAACATTATCATGAATGCTACCAAATATCGGTGTACCTGGTTACACTATAAGGGTGTTACTTTCAAGAGTGATCAGCTCGGTTCTGCTTTACGCTGGCCCGGTTTGGGCCACGCCACTATTCAGACAGGATGCTAAGAAAAAACTATCGTTTTCATACAGACTATGAGCGTTAAGGACGATATGTGGCTTTCGAACGATATCGGATGAAACTGCATATGTTATAGTTGGAATGGTACCCATCGACATAATCGCGGATGAGATGTTTAAAGTATACAACCAAATTGTGTCAAACAGCCACGTAGAAACGCATGAAATAAAAAGTATTAAAGAGGAGAAAAGGATGACCTCAATAACTAGATGGCAGAACACCACAAAGGGCTGATGGACCTATAAGTTAATTCCGTCTATAGAAGTGTGAGTAAACCGGACACATGGGAACTGCAACTACCACCTCACGCAGTTCCTGTACGTTCACGGGGGGTACCGTAAATAACTCTTTCTTGTGTCCAAATTGTCCAAATGACGACGAAGATACGAAGCATGCAATATTTTATTGCAGTCGTTTCACAGAGAGAACCAATGTCTCTATCTCATAGCCAACACCAGTTTACCAGTGTCATCAACAACAACTACATATCTATATACGAGTAAGAAATGTAATAATGCAATTTTTTGAGGATATGCAAGAAGAAATCTCATAGTAAAACGTGTCACAACTTTAAAGACCGGAACAAACAAGGAAGCCAGAATAGAGGTACTCTATGTTATATAAAACCTTCCCTCAAAAAATTTGAAGTTATTACTTAAATAAAAATAGAACGAAATCCAAGTAAAAATAGCTGCTTCCACATTGCTGAGATAGATATTTTTTTGTTTGTGCCAATTTATTTACCAGTCCAGAAAACCAATTGACATTTAATTCGATTTAAGTAGCAAAAACTCTACAAATGATTGTGAAATTTTTGAAAATATCTTCCCATAAATGTCAAATCCCTGCCTTCTGGCTACTTATAAACTAAAGATGCGCTGCAAACCTTACCTGCTTTGTTATATCAGGCATATTATTGCCTGTATAAAATTGCACTCCAGGTTGATCGGAAGCCACTTCCATCCAACGACCCGATTTCGAATGAACTGCCCTGCAAAACACCAAAACAATCATCAAAACAGAATCAAAATGAAATCTGACTTAACTAGCCATCGTTGTATGATTTCACTTACTTTGCAATCATGGTTATCTCACTATCATCCAGGTTAACGCAGAAATTGTTATCGAATCCTTTTCCGTCCAGGTCTCTTATACGTTGGCCCAATTCTGAGATTTTCCTGAAATCATACGGAGTGCCTTGAACATCCAATAGCTTACCAGTTGGGATTGAGTCCTCATCGGTGGCAGTAATCTTATCGGCTTTAATTAAGATGCTGTGGTCAAATAAAGCATCAATTCCAGCTGCCTGCGTATAACAGACAAAAATAAAACCAAAACTCGTGTATGAACGTGTATATGTCCCACGTCAGTCAATAAAACTTACGTGACCAGCCAGGTTAAAATACGAATGATTAGTCAGATTGACTGGAGTAGGTTTTGTTGTAGTTGAGTTAAATCTCACGTGGAAGCAGTTATCAGCAGAAAGCTTAAAGCGTATGGTAGTTGTAACCTCACCCGGAAATCCCTCGTGACCATCCGGTGACACATGTTTCAATTTCAAAGAATTTTTAGAGTGATCCAACTCAGTAACAAGCCAATGCACGCTATCAAATCCTACGTATCCGCCATGTAACATGTGTGTGTCGTTCAAATTCTTGCTAACCTGTATTTGCTTGCCGTTGAGAAAAAATCGCCCATTCCCAATACGATTAGCTACTCGACCAACGGTTGCACCGAAATACGGGTTAGTTTTACGATTAAGGTAATCTACAATACAAAACGGATGTCTGTGATGAGACGTTCTTACCAATAACTATAGATGTGATTGAAGCTTACCATCGATTTCGTCAAAACCAAGAACAATATCGTCCACTGTTCCTTGTGCATCGGGTACTTTGATGCTGGTTATTGTAGCACCAAGGGTTATTACCTATATGATAGTTTTGTGTAGAGTAGACCAACAGTTGTATTAAAATTTGCTTATTTGTACGATATAATATGCGGTTTGTATAACTTTCGTGGTAAGGAAAATTGAATTTGGTTCTCACTATATAAATACATACGAGTATAGTATGTACTGCAAATATTTATAAATATTTTAAAATGATTGCAAATTTTCATGTACAGAGATTTTCTTCTTGAATTATATGGTAGATATGTTCATCTACATATTTCAGATTGCATCTTAAGTGAAAACAAAATAAAACTTTAGAAATGCGATTTTGCATTCACAAAAGGGCTGGTTTAAAGTTTTACTGCTTGTTACAGCCCAAAGCCATATAAACTTTCTCCGTATACAGGGTGAGTCGGATAATGTATCAAAGGCTTTAAGCGCAGATTCCTTGACATATTTCCAGAAAAATATGGTATAGATGGAGGAAGTTTTTAAGCAAAACCTTATTTTGACTCCAATTTTTTGCGTGTATAGTAACAAATAGTGTACAGTGGAGCTTGTAATTATAAGTATTTTAATTGTTTCAAAGTAAGTGTTGCCCTAAACCTAATAAGTCAAAAGTTATTGAAAATCAAATGTGTTTTTTTTTTTAAATTTAAAATTTTGACCTTGTCATCATTATTTTTGAAAAATATTTTATTACATAAAGCCCACTTTTTGCAACTTTGAAACGCATACCTAGTATTCAGAAATAAAAAAGTTAGGTCATTTAATCTCAAGCCAGTAGTTTGCAAGACAAGACAAAACTTGTTCAAACTATAAAATTAAAAAATAGGGTACTCTTTTACAATGGCTCTAAACCTCTGAAATAACTATCATAGTTAACACCTGCTTTGCCATTTTTTTCCCAGAAATAAGTTCACTATAGCGCAATGTAAATAAAATAAATTTTTTTTATTAAAAAAGGGCATCTCCTCGGGTAAATAATGCCCATTTTCCAGATCAAGATAAAATTATAGGTCCTTTTTGTTGGAAAAAAAAACCAAGCAGATCTCTTATGAAATAATATAAGAAGAATTAAATAACCAGTTTGTAGTTTTCAAAATAAGATATTAACGTTTAATTCATAATATCCTCGATGGTGGATTTTAAACACAAAAATATGGAGTTTATGCGTATGATTACTCCAACGATAACGGTCAACGAGCAAGATTGAAATATCTGAGACGATACCCTGATAGGACTGTCCCAAATGAGAGGACATTTATTTGGAATATTATCCAGGCTGAGGGAGACAGGAACAACGCGGAAATCGTCGAGAAACTCAAATGATGCTTTAACAAAAGTCGTTTGCAGCTACGAAGATGTTTTATATTACCTCAGAATCGATCCAAATACGAATTCGTCAGGAATGGAATCACTAATTTCCACAATTTACACACAGAAGAAACCCCCACTCCATGAACCATAGGTCTGTTCAGCAAAAGTTTCAAGATTTGATGAACAAAAATAATAAAAATGTGAAATCAACATTTGTAATTTGTCCCTAAAATTTTTAACAATTTTTAATTTAATGTTATACCTGTTTCAATGAGCTGGATCATATGATGAAAACTACTGACTGGAAATGAAATGACGTGGCTTTTGTTTTTGTTGGTAAATACTGTTGGAACAGTTACATACCTGGTAACACTATTATTATAGTATTGGCTGGCAACACTCATACTTGTCAACTTTTATACTGTCAAATCTACTATCATACATGTTTCTTCCTTTTTTCCTTCTTTCCTTTGTTCTACATCCGTCAGAGAATCAAGACGTCCAAGAACTGCGCTCCGTTTTTTGTATTAATAAAATCCACTTTTATTATAAACCATCCTGCGTATTATTCAACAAATACTACAATAGGTACACGTTTCAAAGTACCAAAAACTGGGGGTTAGTTACGGATTTTTCAGAAAAAAATTTTGATAAAATCACAATTTTAAGTTTTAACAAAAAAACGTTTGACAAAATAATTTTAGGACTACATTTACTTTGAAACGATTGAAGTTCTCTATTTGTTACTCTATTTGTTATCACACACGCATGAATTTTTTAAGATGTTATTGTCAATAGGAATAAAAAAAAGACAGCGTAACGCTTTGGTTAAAATCTCTGTATTTCGGAAGGATGCATTTCCTACTTATTTTGTATGTAAATAGAGCTATAGAGCGAATTGTATTAGGCGTGCAAATCAGGGCTTTGAGAGAACCTCCAGTTTAGTTATATCATGTACCCGAAGACTTAGAACTTGACCATAACATGTTTCGAAAATTCTTATATTGATTCGATTCCAGTAATTTGTTCGATTCCTAAACATTTATTTCAATCAATAACATCCTCATTCATTATTTCCATGCTTTACTATAATAAGGAGCTGCATCCGAGTTATATGGCAGGATAAAGACCATTAAATCACCGAACGGTACTCAACATAAAGATCGCTATATCAATTTAGCTATAGGACCAATAGAAGATTTTATCATCAAAAATGAAGTTCAATATATTTTGGATGAGCTTACTCAAGAAAAATGTAGCTCTTGAGATTTAATCACATAAATGATAGGAATTTTTAAAAAAAAACTGCAACACTCATATTACGAAATCATACTCAAACTAATAGTGAAGTGGCCAGTAGGTACTCTATAAACAAAACAGGTTTGCGAAATACTTTCAGGTAGTTGACATGCATATTGTCTACAAATTTGGACAAGAAACAACAACAGACAAGACTCCAAATAACTTAATTCTCATTTAGCTTATAAAATCTATTTAAACATACAACATGTATGTATGTATGCCCAGAGACTTGAAATAACAGTGACAAGATGTTTTCTCTCATTCTAATGGTAACCTAATTATCATTTGGAAGACATTGGTCTATGCTTACTTAAGTATCCCTGTATTTCAACTCTGAATATTTTCTTCCATGTTCATTAAAAAAAAATAAACAAAATCTCACCTGAACTACCATATTGTTCTCATTGGTAAAGGTGAAACGTCGGACTGCTTCTTTTTTCCCCGAAATTGGATCTTTGAAACTACCAAAAACATCTTCAATAATTGTTACCATTTTGCTGTTAGAATTAAAACTGACAAAACAAAATAAAAAAAACTGCAAAAAAGAATCGATTTTCTCTAGCACGCAGCTTAAACTCCAAACGCGAACTACTGCTACAAGTGGCAAGTTGACCGTTTTATTGACTTGATTATTTTCGGAAATGAAAAATTACCGCTCGCTCACTGCAAAAATGCTATGCGCCTCAAGAGAGTGAATCAACTAATTACTGCATTTGTTTTCGCGGCAAAAAGCTTTACTTAGTCTGGCTCTTTTGATTTCTTTTTCTTTTTCAAATTCATATAAACGATGTAGAGATAGAAAGAAAACGGAAAATTTTGCAAGTGTGGTTAGATTATTCGATATCAACTGTCGAATCAACACAAGTGCGCTATCAGCTGAGTCGTGTATCAAACGTCAACAGCGGTTGCGGTGCGATAACCGTATTGTTTGCATTGCACTCTCTTTCTGAGGTTTGTTTATATTTTTGAACTTTCTTGAAAGACTCAGAGCTTAAATAGATACACACATTTTTATCGATTTAATCTTCTTTTTTTTTTGTAATAATAGCTTTTGGTGATAACTGATTATGGTACTGGCGTAATAAAAATGCTAAGCAAACAGTTCGACACGATAACGAATTTTTCGCGGACAATCAGAACGAATTTAGGTCTTAATCATTTATCCCACAATTCGATTTGAATGAACGAAATAAGCGCAGATTTTCTTCTAGTGTTTCACGTTCTGATTTTCATTTGCTATTTGAATGAATATTAGAATACGTATAGAAGAAACTTCCGCCAAAGTCACGTTCATTGTGCATGAAGCTCACGAAGAAATCACGTCAAAATATCATTAGAGCGAAGCACTTGTTCATTTTCTTTGCACATGGCTTAAAGTTGGGGGCTGGGCAAATAGAAAATTTAAATCGAAATAATTTATTTCAACTATGAGTGTTTCTGGCTCGGAATTGGTATAAAGAATTAATCCAATTCCAACGAGAAAAGGTATTTGGAGCTATTAATAAACTAATCGAAATAAATTGTGTCTCTATAACATTCAATTTGTAAGACTCTTAGGTCTTAAAATAAAGGGTCTGGAATTTTAAAATGATTTATTCAATGAGTATCGCACGAAAGAAACCAGACACTAGCCCCTAAATAATCAAATATTATAATGCAACAAAGATATTGTTATGGCACTCTACATACAACCGCGTTGCCAAAGATGGCCTTTATGGTAAAATACCGGGCATTCTTGGCAGCATTTAATATACCATTATGTCGTAGGCATAATAATAGGGATATTTCTAATTGTACGGAACTAGTAAACACTTTAATCTCATATTTTACTAGTGTTGCGGACAAAATAATAACCGATGCAGGGCTTAACTCTATAGCTCCAACAGTTGTACGTACGACTGGATGTTTTAACAGGGATCCTATTTCATTATTTGAGGTTTATAAAACGATTATGTCGTTAAAAAGCATGAATTCTGTTAATAATAATTCATATTCTTTTCCTAAGTTTGCGAAAATCTGACAATTTTTTAGCCATATCGTTGCAGAGCTGGTCGATCTACGGAGGATGCACTCCTTCACTTATGTAGCTGTATATATGACATGATAACAAAGCCGGATTCGAAGGATTTTAGTGTAAATGTAATCATATCTCACCTACTGGAAGCAAATGGTAAGAATAGGAGGCATATTTAGTTAGTGTTCAGGTTCTACACTGCGACCGTTACGCATTGTTCTTATTATTTATAAACTCGATTTTTACCATAAATATGAGGAGTAAACTCACTGCGTATGCTGATGACATACGTAGTTTGTTCATTTGCCAGCAACTCTCTCTTAGATCTGACAGCTGATATCGACCACGATTTAGAAATAGGGAGACATGAGTTCCATTTGCTAGTTATCAGTTACAAAACTGAAATGGTGCTATTTTATACGTCTGTCCAAGATTTACAACTTCCAGTTTTCTTATTTTTCTAGTTCATACTGAAACAGAATTTTGGTAAGTTCTGACATTTATTGTGAATATCTACGCCAGAAGTCTTGTTATTCTAAAACAAAGTTCCATAACATGTTGTTTTGTTATTGATAATCTACAGGTTTTCAAATATCTGGGAATATAAACCGACAGTAGGCTAAACTATAGGTCTCATACCACTACCCTAAGAAATTATCGATTTTTAAAATTTAGAAACAATATTTTATGGTCAGGTCTAATCCAAATTGCAATATGACCAGACTTGTTGGGGCGGATCACACATAAACCAACACCAAATACAACCTGTGTCTGTACTCCAAAAATATTTGCTCAAGACTAGTTGGGAAAAGACGGGATCAACATAGTTTCCCACTCTTTATTAATACCTTCATTCTGCCTCTAAAACATATTTACATTTTCAAAGCTTGAAAAATAGATTTCTTTACAAGCGGGCGATAATTAAATCATGATTCGAATGCTTATTATCTTCGCAACTCTACTACGAATCTAGCGGCTACCAATTTGTATTAATTTACATTTTCAGATAGGTGGACATTTTAAATTTTGTTAAAACTAACTATTGTAATTACAAATCTGTTGAAATTACTCTGAAACAATTCGAAAATTTAAGAGTTACCTCAATAGAAGTGAAGTACCTTTTCGCCTGATAATTGTTAAATTGGTTCAGAAATTTGAGCCATCAAGCCAAGTTAGTGGTGTGAAGAACCGATATCGTCTCTGCCGCGCAAAAACAACTGCAAAACCCAGATTTGTCGGCTCCACGTCGATTTCAATCTCAATAGTTCACTGAATATTGTACAAAGATTTGAGTCATGAAGAACTGAAGCCTGGCGGCTTTCAGCAGCGTTGTAACTTTGTCAATTGGGAGGTAGATATGCATCAGCTTGATCAAGAATTGAACCGAAAAATTATTTTGAGCAACAGAGCATATTTTCATATTTAGGGCTTCATTAATAAGCAAAATTACCACATTTGGGATTTAGAGAATCCTAAAATGATCATCGGGCAGACTCTCCATCCAAAACGTGTTACTATAGGGTTTTCCAATAAGGACTTGACAACTTTGTTTTTAAATAAAACGCAAACCATTTGAGATATTTCAAAAACTTTATTATCGGCTTGAAGTACAATCAAAACATTTATGAATGGAACTCGACTTCGTTCATATGGCCACCGCGGGCACGTTTGCAGCGGTCGATTCGTTGGACCCAATTTTCAACGACTCGGTCACACATTTCGGCCGAAACGGCCGCTATTTCGCGTTCAATGTTGGCTCTGAGCTCTTCCAACGTCGTCGGCGTGTTGGCATAAACCAATGACTTAACGTAGCCCCACAGAAAATAGTCAAGCGGCGTTAAATCGCACGAACGAGGCGCCCAATCGACTGGCCCATTTCTGGAGATAACACGCTCACCATACTTACTCTTCAATAAATCTATTGAAGCGTGTGCTGTGTGGCTTGTGACATCATCCTGTTGAGACCACATGTAGTCCAAGTCCATATCTTCCAATTCGGGCCGAAAAATAATCGGTGATCATGGCGCTATAACGCTGAACATTCACAGTAACGTGACGATCGTTATCATCGACGAAAAAATATGGCCGAATAATGCCGCCGGCAGCAAACCACACCAAACAGTTATTTTTGTAGATGAAGTGGTGATTCATGAAGCACATGTGGATTTTCACCCGAAAAATAACGCATATTTTGCTTATTGACGAACCCACTGAGCCAAAAATGAGCTTCGCCAGTGAAGACGATTTTGCGATGAAATTCATCATCTTGGCGCATCTTCTCCAGAACCCAAACGGAGAACGTACGTCGCTTCAAATGGCCCATCGGCTTCAATTCTTGAGTCAGCTTGATCTTGTATGGGTGTAAACCAACATCCTTACGCAAAATACGCTATAATGTAGTCTGAGCGATGCCCAATTCTCGAGAACGCCGTGAAATTGACTGATTTGGGTCGTTTGCTACGGACGCCTGAACGGCAGCGATATTTTCAACACTTCGACCAACCCGTTGTCTCACTGACACAGCAACACACAACGAATATGTTGATGAAAATGTTGAGTTTACTGAATAAATTGACAGTGACAGTTTGATGATTAGTGAAAGAGTTCGTTCACAAATTAAATTCAAAGTTGTCAAGTCCCTATTGGAAAACCCTTTATTTGGTGCAGTTTTTGTGCAGGAGGTATTATTAGACCTCCCTTTTTCAAAAATGAAGCTGGTTTCGTTGTTGCCTTGAATGGATTGCACTATCGATCTATTATCAATGAATTTACATGGCCTGAACTTGAAAGTATGGACATGGGTTCCTAATACTGCGCTACGTGCCTCACATGAATCTTAATATTCATCTCACAGGTATGTGATCGATAGTTAGCTACCAGGACATTAGCAATGCCGTACGCAAGCCAAATGGCAAGATAGGGTTGATTATAATCAACTGCCGTCGTTTGATGACGAAGGTTCTGGATCGCCGACGCAGAATAATGGAAGCGAAGGAAGTCAAAACACTGCATTCGGATAATCCATTACCGCTCGAAAAATGAGGGTCATAGTCGACAAATAAGATCCATTACGTTAGCATCAGGTTCAATGCCCATTTTGCCAGTTGATAATTGTAGAGAATTGCAATGCCTATCAGTTGCTGATGTTTATCAAGCGTTGCTCCGAAATGAAATACAGCATTTTTTTCTGCCTCACCACCACCTTCTATATAAGTTTGCACCCATTCGCTCTCATCCGTATTATTGGGAAGTACAGAAATTGAAGTGGTATTATTGATTGAGATTGAGGTTAAAAATCATCCGGTACGTGCCATCTTGGAATCTATATCGTAGTTAAATTTTCTTGCTGAACAGATGGCTCAAAGGTTAAGGCTTGTAAAAAGCAAAACGGAGAAGCGCATAAGTAAAATAGGGAATGAGGTACTGAAAATCAAGTATATTACCCACGCAACTTGCAGGTCGAAGATTTCTGATTTCAAAACAGATCTGAAATTATTTATTATTAAGAACGTTAACGATCTACAGCAAAGTCGATCGTCTGCTGTCGATAGTTGGGATATACCAAAAAACGTAGTTCTGGCCGATACCGATTCAACAAAGCTTCTAGAATAGATATGCTGAGAGAGGCTGAATGCTTCTTCAAGTAGTTGTCTATTGGACACTCTGCACAGGACATTGTTGCTGGGAGATACGATCTTTCATCGGTACCGAACGTAAATGTGTACTTGATAAGCTGTCATAAGCAATATGAGGATGTGAATTTAAATATAAGTTAGTAGAAAACATTTGGAAAATAGAAAATGGTGAAAACCATTTTATAAACAGTAGGGCGAGGAGAGAACGTCAGCTTTGTGGTTAAACTGCCATTTAAGGATAATCCGGAAATGTTGGGCGAATCACTTGGAATGGCAAAAAAAAGGTTAATTTCCCTAGAAAAAAGGTTGGATGAAAATCCAGAAATCAAGTCGAAATATTGCGAATCCATGAAAGAGTATGAAAAGTTAGGTCGCATGGATAAAATTTCTCGAAACCAGTTAGACCATATGAAGTATTTTGCCCACGTCTGTCTGTACTTAAACCAGGACGAAACTTAGAGTAGTGTTTGATTGTAGTTGTCGCACATCATCAAATATTTCGTTGAATGAGGTGATGCAAATGGGACCAGTCATTCGAGATTCTTTGTTTTCAATAATTCACCGCTTTCGATTGTAAAGGGTCCGCCATCTAACGTTTTTTTTTCAACTAGTGCTTATTTCGTGAATGGTAACACTTAGCTCATGTCTGATTCGACAGATAATTAGTTTTATCCGGTTAATAATGGATAATAATTTCATTCAAATGGCTGCCTCGGCTGGCCATGCAGTAGCCTACACGATCGGTCCAATTTTTAAGCAAATTATCGATTGTGTGCAGCTGTATTTCACCAATGGCTTCACGAATATTGTCCTTTAAAGCGTCAATTGTCTCTGGCTTGTCGGCGTAACACTTATCTTTTACGGCACCCCACATATAATAGTCCAACGGTGTCGAATCGCAGTTCCGAGGTGACCAAACGACATCAGCTCTGCGGCTGATAATGCGATCTTCAAAAACAGGGCGCAAAACATCGAGTGTAGCTTCGGCTGTGTAGCACGTAGCGCCGTCCTGTTGAAACCAAATGTTGCCAATATCCTCCTCTTCAATTTTTGTGCACAAAAATTCGTTCAATATGGTCCGATAACGATCGCCATTGACTGTAACGGCCACTCCTTGCTCATTTTCGAAGAAGAATGGCCCAATTATGCCTCTGGACCAAAATCCGCACCAAACAGTGACTCGTTTTGGGTGTATCGGCTTTTCAATGTATGCGTGCGGGTTTTCTGTGCCCAAATGCGACAATTTTGCTTGTTTACATACCCGCCAAGATCAAAATGAGCTTCATCTGAAAAGATGATTTTTTTGGCAAATCGGCATCTTCTCTAAGTCGATCGCAGGCCCACTTAGCGAAGCGAAAACGCATTGGATGATCAGTTGGCTGAACCAATTGGACTTTGTATGGAGTCATACCAAGTTCTTTATGCGAAATTCGTCTCAATGATGTCTCCGAAATGTTCAATTGTTGAGAACGACGGTGAATTGATGTTGATGGCGCTTCACGCACACTTTCTGCCACAGCAGCAATATTCTCGGGTGTACGCACTGTTTTTGGCTTTTCACGCTTTCGTTTATCGATGAGGATGCCAGTTTCTTTCACTTTTTTCACAAGATAACGAACATACGGAGCTGACGGTGCTTCTCTTCTTCCAAAATCCGTACGCAATTTTCGCACACATTCTGCACCATTACCATGATTTTCAAAGTAATGTCGCAATATTTTCCAGCGTTGTTCAAGCGTATACACAACCATATTCGTTCAGCGGAAGGATAAAACTAATTATCTGTCAAATCAGATATGAGCTAAGTGTTACCATTCACGAAATAAGCACTAGTTGAAAAAAAAAAACGTTAGATGGCGGACCCTTTATAATTACGCCATAACCGCAGATATTACTAAAATATATCGACAAATACAAGTTAAGGAAGTGCCAGTGCTTACTTTGAAGGAACAAAGCCGCCGATGACCTACAAGGATATCAGTTGAAAACGGTTGGGTATGGAGCAATGCCTGCGCCCTTCCTAATACTTAAAAAAAATGCTAGCAGATAGCAACAAATCGAAGTTTCCATTGGGAACAAAATTATTGAGGGATTTTAATATGGATGATCTCATAAGAGATTCTGCAGAAGAACATAAACACAGAAGTCAGGTTCATTCTTCAAGAAGTGGGATTTGAGTAGCGAAAGTGGTGGACAAACGATAAGTTACTACTACTTACATATTCCAGCAAAGCAGAGGGAGATTCCAATAGCAATCAATGACTCTAACATCATCAAGACGTTAGAAATCAAGTGGATTTCATTGGGTGATCACTTGTCGTAAATGCGTTCCAGCAGAACAATTTGCGGAGAAATGACTGAGTTGTCCTCCATTTTCGATCCGTTAGGTTTAATTAACCCCATAATTATGAAGGGTAAGATTATCGTACAAAATCTGTGGGTAAAATATGATAACTTTAATGAATCTGTTTAAGCTAGAGTGTTTACCAAGTGGCAATTGTTTCGAGGCCGGCTTAAAAAGTAAAAGGTATTAAGATTCCACATTATGTACTCTACAACCTAGGTCAGTACAAATCAATGGATCCGCGGATATATCATCGCGGGCCTACAGATGTTGTACCTACATATGAACAGTGGATGCTCAAATTAAAATCAAAAGTATTCCTAAGTTAGAACTGTGCGCTACGGAGCTGTTAGTGGCGCTTCTTGTTAACTTTTTTTATGGACAGACTCAGAAATATTGCTTTGGTGGTTGCCTGCACATCCGTCTACACGGGAAGTTCATTTTAGCTAATAGAGGATTCAAAATACAAAGCGAGCTACTAGCCGCAGTGTAGAAGCATGTTGATTTTAAATAGAATTGTGCTGATATCATTTCCAAGGGAGCCTTCGCGAGGGAGTTGTTGAAAAATGTCGAAAGACATATGATAAGTGTTAGATTTAACTTAGAGCGCCCGCATGGGGCCAGTAAGTTATCGTAAGATAGTATAAGTTGATTAAAGCATATAAAATGAAACTGTGATTTTGTGGACCATTCTATATCTGCTGAAAAAAAAGTGGCAGGATAAGTATTGTTCCTAAATCAGTACGAGTAATCCTTGTAAAATAAAAGGCAAAAAATGTAATATTAAGTGTTAGAGTATCTTTCTATGAATAGCCAACCGGACGAAAACTATTGAACGGCTATCAAATGTATTAGAGAAAGGTGAGATTAACGTATTCGACTCAAGCAGCATCCTCATAGTCTAAGCGGATATACTGAATTACGCGTTGACTAGGATACTTTGGCAAATCCAACGGAAAGCCTTTAAAGAAGAAATACAGTAGTTGGAAAAGGAAAAGCTGTACAACGCTTCTGGGTTCTGGATGTCCGCAGATTGGAGCCGAAGTTGGTGGATAACTGACTACATTGCTCCAAATAAGACCATCCAGTTGATAGAATGCAGCCATCCACACCATTCCACAAAATAAATGTAGAGTTGTGCGGCCCATTCCATTTAACATTTAACATTGAGAACATTTAACGTCGATAACAGTGAACTTATAAGTTACATTGTTCGTATATTACGTAGCCAAGGCATTACATCTGGAGGTAATATGCCTCCACCGCACAAGATTTTATCGCAGCCCTCAAGGGGTTTGTCGCGCGTCGTGGACTATGTCGTTATACTCGTATCTTATGCGACAATGGGACGAACATCGATGGAGCCCGAAATGAGCCGGCAGAATGTCGAGAGCAATTTTTGAAGCAGCAGACTCAAAAGGAGATTACAAAATGGTGTGCAGCGGAGCAGACAAATTTTCAACACATCCCTCCTAGTGTACGTCTCATTTCGTAAATCTGTTGGGAGAAGCCGCATTTTCTGGTGATATCGTATTCGAAGAGTCATCCACGATCGTGGCGGATATTGATGCAATTCTAAACTATCGACCCCTCTGCACTCTGCCGATCAATCCAAGTGATGAGTAAGTGCTAACTCCAGTGCATATTTTTATTGGTGCTCCTCTAAACGCGATAGTTGAAGCATGCATCGAATTAGAGCGAATAAACGCTCTAAATAGATGGCGGCGATTATCCCAGATTAAACAACCCATCTAGGCTCATTGGTTTACAGAGTATTTATTAGTGCTACTAAAACAAACAAAGTGGAGGGCATCGGGAGAGAATGTCAAATTGGGTACTCTGGTCTCGATCGCTGATAACAATATACCAGCGCAACAGTTGTTGATGAGAAAAACCAAAAGTGATAGCCTCACAGGATGATAAAAGTCGAGTGGTGAAAATGGTATCCTGCGGAGAGCTATTCATCGCCTAGTGCCCTTGCCGGATGTTAATTGTTAAAACTTGTTTTATAATTGAACTATGATATTTATATTTAGAATTCTTAAACCAATTATTTAAATTAAAAAAAACGTTAGATGGCGGACCCTTTACATTGCGTAAAGTATTCCTTGACGAATACAAAACATTATTGACAATTGAAGAATAACAATTATATAGTATACATTTCGCCCATCTTCGGAAACCTCTCTTCAAAAACGTGCTGGGCGGTACCAGGTATATCTCTGGTAGGTTTCATTTGAAATAAAAAAAAAATGTTAAAGTAGATGGATAAAACTAGTCTCTATCATAGCCGTTTTCAAAATTTTTCATTTTTAACAAAATGGCATCTTTTTGAATGTACGAGGCTATTTTTACTAAAAAACGAGTGACATTTTTATTTTTTACAAATCTAAAAATTAAGATATCAAAAAAATCGTAAGAGACTAGATAATGGTATTAAGAATATCCGTGAGAAATGGCATGCAAATCGGTCGAGTGGTTCAAGAGATATTTCTGGTACCGACTCTGAAAACACTGTTTCGAGAAAAACGCAAAATCTGCAGTGTGTCTTGCCTGCGTGGCTTCGAAAGCAAAACTGAAAATGTGCTCGAGCAGTGCCTTCTGGAATATTCTGAATTCTAATATTCTTATACAAGGTTTAAATCTATTTCTAAGCAGGTATAAATATTTGCGAGGGCACTGACCCGTCATTAGAGAAGGTAGGCAGAGCAGGCACGCAGCTGTTCATGTCCCTAATGAGCGCTCCGCCCGGTCCGACGTCTAGCGGTCATAACTTTCTTAATTATTGGAATTTTTGAAAAATTCTTGCTGCATTTGAATTGCAAAAGAATATAGAATTTTTTCATTCAAAAAAAAATCGATTTTTTGAGCGGAGAAACGTATGTAACCCCTTAAATGAAATAATGTTCAGATTGTAGTATTAAGTCTCTGTTGATTCTGTGGTCTGCTTTCATCTTATTTTAACCTTTTATTTCACATTTACAGGCTCCCTCCCTATCCAATATAATTATAAATTTTAAATCGCTATGTTTGGCAACCAATCAATATTAGAGCAATTTTCATTGTAAAGTAGGTAGAATAAATACCAGCAAATTCGATCCTAATGTTTTCCTCATTAATTTAACAGCAAAAAATGCAAACCGTTAGCTCTTACCTTCCTTTTAATGCCAGTCAATAATCAACCCGCTCTCCCAAAAACCGAATAAACATGGGTGGTAATGTCTGCACTCCCTTATCAAAAATAAAAGAATTGCTTCAAGCATTCTTACATTTGCGATTTATTTATAATCCCAGAAAGATACAAGTGCATGTATGTATATGTACCTATGTATTTTGTAGCAGGTATACAATATTCACTCATTAATCACAAGCTCCTATTTCTAGTCTTAATTAATGTTTTGACATATACACACCCTATATACAGAAATGTTTGCTACATGAGCTGATATTCCGTATTCCAGTTATCAAACAAAACAATTTCAATGGCATCCAAGTGATAAATTGTCATTCGACGACATCTATTCCCGCAAACAGGATGTCTACGACAATATTTTACACCTCACATACTCGTACTTTGCGCCGCGAGCATCCTGTTACACTCGTTGGAAAAAGATGGCCCACATATTTTATCATCTGAACAATATATGCTCATATATATGTATGTACATTTCTAGATTCAATAATCTTGTTTGTCTGCAGTCGATTACAAAACCAGAAAACCTGGAGTAGAAAACTGTGTCACCAAACGCTTTGCGACAGACAGGATATGGATGCCTTTCTAACCGCTCCTAAAACTTCTGCGCTCTACGTCAATTAATTAATTGATAAATTGATTGATACCATCAGAGTTCCCACAAAATATGTAAACAAGCCAGCAACCAGCGTCACTCGACAATCTGTTTTAATGAAGAGCAATTATAACCCTAATCAAATACTTTCACCGTGAGATGTTGGAAAGCGGTTTAAGGTCCTTTTAATTGTCCCTTCATTTAGGTTTGGCTTTTTTCATATTATTTTGATGACAGACATTTTTTCTTTAAACATATTTAAGAAGTTAAAAAATGACAATTGTCATATATTACATGGATTGTTAAACTTGTTTAAGAATGTTGGTATGCCAATCATATAAATAAAATTTGAAAGCAAGATTAGGTTGGTGTAGTGATATTGGTCTTGCTAAGATCTTGATCGCAAAATTAGGGTAAAAAAATGTCCAGAACATTTGGTCTGTACATTTTTGCAAATTAATTAAATCGTTGTAAGCCATAAGTGTACATACGAGTATGTACAGGCTTGCGGAGAATAAAACTCCATCACATTTATTCACTTATCACAACTCTAATGCCGAAATAACAAAGGAGAAATCCTTATTAGAATAATCTAAAACCTAAATAAAACCTTGAAATGAACCTCTAAGAGATCCTTAATTTGATAAAGAATCGGCTCAGTAAATAAAATAAGAAACATATAGATGGTCGCTATGAAGAACAGAAATAACTCATCTATAACCAACGGAAAACACCGACGTGTCCAAAGTTAGCCAAAATTAATTTCCCAGTAAAGAAGGAAGTGCAACTCTTAGTTAAGTCGAGATTGGAGCTTATGAAGTGAAAACCTATTATTGTGACCGTAATTTTAGTATCAACAGTCAGTCAATTATGAAAATGACTACGAAAACTTCTATTATTCCTTTTCTCTTTCTTTTAGGTGCCGCTTCAAATAAGAGCAAACCAAGACCTCAACCAACAGCTTCCTCCAATTACCATCGTCTTGCGCTTACCACTTATCTCCCAATGCTCACGCCAAGTTAGTTACTGCCATTTCACTTTACCACTTTGTTCCTCCGAGATGGAATCAAAAGCACTCCGAATCAGACATCTATGTAGATCCATGCGGTAAGTCCTTTCTGATATGTTTGATGTCGATGTGTAGCCCAACAGTTCATTGCTGTACTTGTATCTTGTCGGCCTTATTCTCTCGAAATTTTTTTTCTCGAAATAATCAGCAGCATTTCACTACATACAATAGACTTGAGGCAATAAGGGTCTTATGCGGTTCCTTTTTCGTTCTTTGTGAAAGAGACTAATTTCTCATTTGACCCATATATTGACCAGTAAGAGTTTTGCATAATTCTTTTGGATATGATGACATCGCTCTAAATAATTTGATATGCTTCAGTAGACTTACAATTCCTATCCTACAATATCGGTATACAGAAATTTGTTTGGTCAGTCCGCTATAGTAATCCTTTCAAAATTTAAGTACCGACAGTGACTCAACAATAACAATAACAACAATGTTCAGAATTTGTGTCCTTCGCATATTCTCTCAACTTAACATGACCTTTCTGATGCTATTCATCAAGCAGTCTCTTGCCATTGCGTCCATACTATCTGCATTCCCACCTTGGCTACAACAAGGCAACGGTCCGAGCCGATGTTAGCTTTTTGAAACGTTCGGACGTCCATAATATTGGAGCTATGCCTTGCATTAATCGCAATTCTATCAGATCTATTAGGTTTACTTTTTATCAGGGACTGTCAGGGCACTTTGTTTATAATGAAATGGGAAAAATAGGTGCTAGCTATGAGGACATTTCGCTCCATCGTTAGGTTAGTAGCCGTACTCCGTCTTCAAAAATGGTTTAAAAGATACTTGTCTTTTCCAATTCGCCATTAAAATCACCACGAATAATCTTAACGTTGTACTTAAAATATTGCTTATACCATCCTAGCCAAAACGGTGAGGCACCCTTGAAAAATCGTCATATCTTCAAAAATCGGTAAAATAGAAAAAATATTAGTATGCAGTTACGTTGTACATGAGATTTTATTATGTACATACATGAAAATTAGTATTTGGTTTTATCACCTTTGTCGTTAATCGCCGCTGCTAATCTTTTTGGCATGAATGTTATAAGTATGCAGCACTCGTCTGAAATTATTTTGTTCCACTCTTGCCGCAAAACGAATTTCAGCGACTATTTTTATATTATTGAGTGCTCCCGGTTATTACGATTCAGAAAAACCCAAACGTGCTTAATTGCGTTGAGATCTGGAGAGTGTGCAGATAATGGAAGTAAGTCAATGCCACTGTCGGTAAACTATCTCATTGAAACAGTGGAAGTATGATAGGGTGCATTATCTTGCTGGAATTTGGCATTTCTCATATTTTTGTCACTTAAAACCTTTCTCAAAGATATAGCCAGCATGTTTTCTATGAATTTTAAGTATTTATTCGTGTCCATACGAACATGTTCCCACTTATCCACCGTCGTGTTCTACAGTTCTCAGCACTCATTCTGGGTTGTATTCTTCCCCAGGACTTTGCCTCACAAAAGTTACACCAGAAATACCAAATAACTGCAATTATCCAAAAAATAAAAAGTATTTCTTAAAAATTAATAAAAAAAAATGCTTTACATGCAAATTGTGTACAACTTGTATTTGCAGTTACAAGGTTTCAATATGTCGCTCACCTTAAAAATTGATTCATTTGACCATAAGACGTTACACCAATCTTCCACAACAAAATGTTGGTATTTGCTTGCCCATTCTAAGCGATACTTTTTGTTGTTTTTCGAGAGCCCAGTTTCTCTAAGTCTTCTTCTAATGATTTTAGAAGAAATTTTTTTCCCGCGCTCTTCCGTTATGTCAGCAGCCTGTTGAGATGACTTTATTTTTCGACTTTTCAAAGATGATCGTATTAACATCCGGTATGGTCGATTTTTTCCTGTCTGTTCTTTAAAGATTTAGGGAGATCCAGTCAGCTGAAAACCTGTTTTTTATACGGCGCAATGCAAACATTTTACTCTTTTCGCTGTTTTACTTTGCTTCTTGCCTAATGCATACAAAAAATTAATTTTTATACATTTTGATAGGCCAGTCTCAGTTTTTTTTACTTTTTTTTGTATTTTAGGTAGATTAATAAACTTTAAAATTATGATATATTCACCACACACTTAGTATGTAGACCTCAAGCAACAATTGTCTACTGGTCGCGTATTACACATGGCGCGTCATATAGCAAACAAATTATTTCATACATTAGCGGGTTTTCCCAGACACGAAACCTCTTTTTACAGCCTCATCAGGCAATTCCAAATCGTGAAAAATGGGCAACATAATACAGGATGTGATAAAAAAGAGAATGCCTCATAATTTTGGCCATGTCTGGTCATGAAGCAAAACAAGCAATCGTTATCATTTCCTTATGTATGAGCGAAAGGTTTGCCAAAGGTTACAATTTCTCGCATAAATCTCTGCCTAATGTATAGTGACCATCCCTTCTATATAATACAGAACATTACTATATTTGAAGACTTTGTTCTGTATGATTTATTTTTTAATATAAAACAGAGAAATGTTCTGTATTTCAGCATGTGTTCTGTACTTCTAATGTACGAGTATTTCATAATAAGAATATAAATTGAAATATTAATACGAACAAACAATAAAGAAAAAATATGAATGTGGAGTCTTTGGAAAGCTGATGGCCAGAAACGTGCGAATAATGATGAAATCAGTTGTCACATGAAATTTTTTAACGAAATACCATAACACATATAGGTTGACGGTTGTATTTGTAAGTGCGTTTTACTAGAAATGGTGTTTACAACCCAGAAATAAGCTTGTCAAATGCCACCTTGTCTTAGCCTCACACCATCACGAAGAAAATACATTTATAATGATGATCTACAAAGCCAATACATATCCATAAAAAACAGCGAACGCCAGTGAAGTGAAATACAATAGAACACTAAATGTTTTCCTATTTTTCTATTGCCAATGGCGGCAGACTCGATATCTTACAGCTCTTGAAAACGGGTTAATATAAAAGTGGTGATATTGCTGCTTCCTCTAGCAAATCAATATCGAATTCTTTCCGGACGAAGACAATCGATGACGCAGGAAGAACAACTAGCATTTTACAGCGTTAAACATAACCATTCTTTCCGTTAATATTTTGAATAAAAATATTCATCTGGTCATACGAGTACTAAATGTGAAGCAATCGTTAGCAATGTCCTGGCACCGAATTCAATCCAAGAAATCAAAACTGGTTTGTGCCCAGTGAATCTTATAACAGTTTATTCGGATTGCTCAAAATCATTCCCAGTAATTGTCTGCTATTTTATGCGGCAAAGTGAGTCCAAGTTAAGACACTAGAAGTTGGAGACCTGACAGACGAATCACCTGACATCCTAACGAAATATATTTACTATCTATGTGTTAGAAAAATTTGATGTAAAAATAAAACGCTCGCCATATGCGCTTGGTGATTGTATTAAGAAAAATTAAATTTTTGACAAGGATGACAATGATCCATTTGGTACGCAACTTAAGGCTTTGTAAATATTAGCGCGACCATCTCGACCAAAACAGCTGAAAGTACCACTGTAGTTGCTGATATCGCGAGAGTGAACCTATATTGTTGGTGGATTGCAACATTGGCTCGACTATTGCATTAACGGATGTGCCAGTGAGGAAATGCTCAGGAGTGAGTACTTGACTCTCAGACATCAGTGCTATTAGTCCGGAATTTAGTATGGATTCAATTTTAGTTATAAAAGTGTTAAGTTCTGGATGGGTTAGAGATAAATTTTGCAAAATGCGTTTCATATAAAACTTGGAGCTTTTAACAGCAACCTCCCACAAACCTCCAAAGTAGGAAGATATTGGCGGTATTGTTTTCAAACAATCCTGTCCGGCGCACATGCGTTGACTATGGCTTCACGACTCTCACGCTTCACGAATAGTTGATAAAGCTCTTGCAATTGATTGTGTGCCCCGATGACATTGGTCGCATTATCGCTGTATATAATAGAACACAACCCACGTTTGCCGACAAACCGCTTTGAGGGTTTAACAATAAGTGACAGGCTATAACTTATATCAGTAAGCCCCCTCCTACTTCACCTCGCTACTATCTAATTTTTAACCTGCCTGTTCCCTTAATAAGGGAATTGTAATTTGTGATAAGGAACTCAATTTCCTTTCTTACATTGATAATACGATATCATCAAACCAACCGCTGGTCTAAAAAGTTCTACAATCCTTATGTTACCAAATCTCTTTCCATAACCTTTCTTAAGCTTCTTCTTTAATATTCAAGCCAAGTTTGGTCACTCTACTACAGAACTCACATCCTCCGGATATAAGCTGTTCAGCACAGGTTTTTACGATTTGCTTTACGTGGTATTCCCTAGAATGATAGCCAAAACTTACCACCATACACTGATCGGCTGAAACTTATAAATTTACAACCCCTTTATATACACCGAAAAGTTGCCGATATTTTCTTTATTCATCAAATTTTAGTTGGTAATATCGATTGTCCTTTATTTACTTCAACTTATTTCTTTCAACACCAACCCACACAATCTTAGGTCTGTGCCACTTCTTCGGCTCAATCTTCACATTTCAATTTTCTCTTCGACTACCACCTCAGCAAATTGTCCCTCAAGAACATTCTTATTTTCACCTATGCCTAACATCCTAACTTTCTTTAACCGCTCTCATCCTTTCGTTTGTAAGCGAAAATGTTAGTTTTAAAAATATGCTTGCAATAAGCTCGTACGGGGCTTGCAATAAGAACCGCGCCTCAAATCAAAAAATCAAATCAAACAAATACTGTAGCATATGCTCTCACTGGTGCAGTTATATGGCGACGAATATGAATTTAAAAGGGCCGCAAAAATCAACCGCAACAATGTTAAAGAGCCTTGATTGCTGCACGCGTGCTGAGGTCAGTTACCCATAATTTGATAATTGACTGATGGCTTCGTTCGAATGCACCGAACACATTGATGAACCACCTTTCCAGTCATCAGCTTCCAATGTATTGGCCAAAATTTGTTTCGAAGAATGCTTTTGTTTGTGAAATGAGTTACCAGAATTGTAGTGAAAAGATTATCCTTCGGTAGTAGAGACGGATGTTTGGCACTACAGCTTATAGATGAGTTTGGTATAGTTTAGTTTAGTTTTCAATGCATTTTATTTTCTTAATCACTTACTCTTACATACTAACAAAAAATGCTTAAATGCTAGCTTGCAATTACTTAACAATCTTAAATTAACTTACTGGCCCCACACAGGCACTCGAAGCTACTCTAAATTCTTATATCTATGTATGTCTTTCGACTTTATTAACATTTCATTTAGTATTATTTATATTATATACTTACGGCTAAGAAAAAAAATTGTTGACAAAAAACTTAGCATATGGACATTTATGAGTTTGGTATTCGTCTGCCAACGTGTTCCATCAGGACCCAAGAATGGCGATAATGAGTTGATATGACTTTTCGGACACAGCTGATTACCATTAGAAAAAATATAAATCTCCTTTTGAAAATTCAATCAAACCATTAAGTGCTTTGTTCAACTCCTCGACGGTAAGTGGTCCAGAAGTAGGAAATCACAATTCTTTAATTTTGAATTACATAGTTTGGAATCTAAAATAAAAATATTTATAAGCAAAGATTCGTACGAGTATAAGAGATCGATAATTATTGTGAAATTTTATTCTTTGAAGCAGACTTATTGTACTTTGTAAATTGTCTCTGTTAATGTAGCGAATTTTCAGACTCGAAAATATGGTAAATTGAAGGCAACCCTTAATTTGGTTGGAAAAAGAATGATAGTCCATTGAACCACAATCCGTTTTTAATTAAAGAAGGAAGGATTCCACTCCGACACAATATGTCGCCATTGAGAAACGTTAGAATTTTGCTGAATGAGGACACGCGGTTCGCCACAAATGTTTGCCAGTTACAAGACTCCTCTTCGATCCAGTTTAAGACAATAGTTGAGTCAGTCCAGTAGGTAATACGAGTATGTTGCTTCATAGACCCAAAAATATCTTTAAGACGCTGTACAAGTCGAACCATCGTAACCGCAGCACACGATTTGAAGCGAGGTAAGCTAATTTCCCTTACAGGTGTCACCATTGACTTAGCACATCGAAGGCCAACTCCCACCAAGCGTACATAAATACAAGTCCCATAAGCATCTTCGGAGTTATCATGCATGCCGCTGAGGGACCAAAAAACGTACGTCATCTTAAATGTATTCGTATATCATTCAGTTTGTATCCTTTGAATGAGAAAAATAATAAAACAAAGTCCTTTTTTTAACGTTGGGAAAATATAACAAAAAACCCAACGATCTTTATTGAGCAAACACTCTTTCTCGACTACTTCTGTTTTCTGGTATATGCCGTCACAGAGCACACACTTACATATACATTCAATTCTTAACATACATAGTTCACGGAGTCTGCTTCTAAAGTTTAGCTAGCGTTGATGATAGTCTTGCGGCAGTGCTTGGTCCTATGTGAAATTAAGACGCCATAATTGCTGTATAAAAATTCTAGCGAGTACAACTAGTTGATTTATTAATCCTAACCGATAGTATTGTCCTTTTTGTGATGGTCCTAACGATAGAGGAGCTATTTCATAATGAAAACTGTCCGTTAATGGATTCTAGATTCTTCCCAAAGTTCGTATAGCATCACCATCTTCGATTTTAAAATGCTGTTCACTATATGTATTTGTGTGGTATGTCTTTTAAAATGTCTGGGGAAACACCACTTTTTAAGACTAAAACCTACTCTGTTTAGCATTTTTATTAGGTTCATCCGAAGAGTTATTAGCCCATTAATCGAATAGCAACCGGTAAGTAAATCGTCGACATAAAACTGCGTGTTGATGGCCTCTGCGGCAGAAGGAGAATGTTTTTTCTTCATCGATAGACGACTGCTTTAATGAACGTGTGACAGTGCATAATCGATAAGTGATTATCTCGCCATTCACATTTCTCCATAAAATGTAATGGAAGTTTCTATCAGCTTGATCGAGTTGCACTTGGTGATACATTTTTCTAATATCCGCTGTTATCATAAATTTGTGTATGCGAAATCGCAATGCTATAGAAAGTAGGTCAGATTGAATAATCGGTCCAACCATTAGGATCTCATTGAGAGACTTTCCAGAACTGGTTTTGGCAGAAGCATCGCATACCACACTTTGTGTGGAAGAACTTAATGGCTTAAGTATACCATGGTGCGGCAGAAAGTAGTGGGGTGCTGTGAGATCTACATTTGTTGCCATTTCCATATGTGAGTTCTCAAGAAGATTACTCATAAGCTCGGAGTATTGTTGGAATAGTACTGAATTTTTTTAAAATTTTCTCTCGATAGAATGAAGTCTTTTGGCTACATCATGCGAGTTTCTTAGTGGGTTTGGATTTAGCTTGAAGGATCTTATATTGTAATGTCCAGAATCTAGGTGAGAGTAATGAGCGACAAAGTGAGATTCGCATTCTTCTCTTCTGTGGTTAAAACCGGTTCTAGGGAATCGTAGTTCTCGATTTTCCAAAATTTACTTATAGAATTATTTAGTAGGTTATCTGAATCAGACTGGAACGGAGACTCCTGGATGAATAGACTCTATGCTCTTCAAGATTTAGAATCCGGCAATTTCCCTGCAACTATCCATCCGAATAATGTATACTTAGGTAAATTTGGCCAACACATAGTTAGCTATAAAAAATATCTACTCGGTGGAGCAAATCTATACGTTGCGGAATACCTATAAAATAGTGGGCCAGACACTTGGATATTTTTGGGTATACTCGTATTCCAGTCTGTAACATAAATTTTTTTATCAGGTAACAGGCCAGTAATTTGGGGTATCACAAGTGCTTCGATTGTAGTCATGGACCCGTTGATGCGAGAGCCTATGGTGAACATTGTTTTGTATTTAGCTGAAGTAACGGACACAAGTCAAAGATGGACGAGAGAATGGAAACGAGCATTTCCTCCAGAATCTAGGAGGACATGACATGTTACTTGTTGCTGAATTTTATTGAAAATATATACCACAGCAGTTCTCAAAATACTATTTTCAGCAGAGCGTGAATGCATGGAGTTGGTTTGTGCGGGACCATTGGCGGGAAAGTTGATTGAAGGGGCGCGATATGCGGCAGTAGTAGTGCAGACATTTTGGCATTTTGGCATGTTGCTGTTAGGTGACTCCTTGAACTAAGTGCGGTTTGCGGT
This sequence comes from Volucella bombylans, assembly GCA_949129095.1. Taxonomy (NCBI): domain Eukaryota; kingdom Metazoa; phylum Arthropoda; class Insecta; order Diptera; family Syrphidae; genus Volucella; species Volucella bombylans. The sequence continues at coordinate 85,449,328 of OX422143.1, read as the reverse complement.
ACTGAAGAAGTAACGTTTTCGCTTCGGTGTAAGGGAGTATGGGGTTTGCTTCCACAATTTCTGCATTAACTAGATGGGCAATTAACCCGAACATGATCGGTTGTTTTTAAGCAAATTGAGCTTTTAATTTTACGAATTTATTCGAGAACAAATAAATTTAAAAATATGTGACAACGATATATAAAATGACCGAGGATAGAACAAAAATTCCATCTATTTTTAGTAGTAATAAAGGATTTTACGGTCTGCTTAGGGTTGTTTTTATAATTTTTAGATGTTTAAATTTTTTAATGGAATCAGAATTATGTATATGATCGGCTCCAGTACCTTCTAAATGTTAAGCTCTGTTCTTAAGGAATTGATTTAATTCTTGTAAGCTGGGAGGCGATCAATTGGCTCTTCATCGTTCAATTACAATACTTTGAAATGATGAGCAACACAATAAGGTCGTCCCAATATCCCACTGGTTGTTGAAGGTTACTGAGTCCGGTTGGCAATTGTGTCTACTAAACTCCTCCTTGAATCTATTTATGGTTAAAAATACGCTAAAGATGTTCTTGCGTGATGATTTTCCCATTTTCGAATCGTTCCTTTAATCTTGCTGAAGCTACATCGTAGTTGTCGTCTTCAATCTTAAGACGTTCGATGGGAGCAACCGCAGTATCACTTAGCTTCGACAGAAGATCATGAAATTTTGCTTGTTTTGATAGTGTAAGATTGTTGTGTACCAATGAAAAAAAAACGATAGTAACATACCATCCACTAAGTTTTAAGTTTTATTGAATCCAGACATTGAGAATTGCTAATTTGTGCTGTATCTGTTGACTTATGCTTATCCAGGTGCTTTTCATTTATAAGAATCTTAATCGTAGCAATGGTGTTGAAGTATGTCCCCTCGTAGTTAGATCGTTCTGGATTCAAAATTTCATACTGGTCGTTGTCCTCGATTTTCGCCTATAGCAAAATTGTGGAAGGCTGACTCTAGACCCTCAAAGTGCACTTGAAGATCACGAATTGATATGGAAGAAGGACCACTATTGGCTTTAATGGCAAGTCCGTCGATTTGTTCCATAGTTACAGTATTAGGAGGCTCCGACGTTCCACGTTGCTCCGCGTGAGTTGATTTGGCTGTCGAATCCTTGTTCACTCAAGGTGTATTAATCGGAAAACTCGAGATATATTTTAACTCAAAGGAAAATTTTCATATTTTGCAAAAATATCACGGAGTCCATCAAAAAATGTTGAGAAAAAGCAACCTTTTTTGCTGGATTTGAAGAGAACGGAAATTGTTACTCACTAAGATAAAACAAAAAGGAAAAGAAAAAGACGTTCCTTACGGTTTGGAAGTTTTATTAAGAAAAAGAAACTACAACTGTGCATAATTTAATTCAGTTCTATTTGTTAAAACAAGCGCGGTATGTACCTAGATGGTGGACCTCATGGCATCTCGATACCAATCCCGCATGCTGTTGGCAATGGAGTGTATCCTTTGAAAATAAAATAAAATCTAAAATAAATGAAAACAAGTTTAAGATGTGGCTACATTTCAATTGAAATTTTAAATAATATATATCGAAAGGTATTTAGGGCCTAACAGTTGCAGAAATATATATTATACATACTTCTATATTTATACAGTTCGCTTTGAACAATTTAAGGAAATGTGCCATACAATAGATACCGAATATCCAAAATTTATGGAATTTAGCAAGACCAGATGGATTAAACCACCTCTTAAACCATCAATGGAAAGAATTTTGAAACTTTTGAATTTTGAAGCTCTCAAAAATATACAATACTTTCTGTCCCAACCAAAATGTCCAACTACAATATTTTCAAAAAATTTTTTAATGATCCTTGCGCCGAAATACGCCTTTTTCTCGCAAATTGTCAGGCTAGCCTTTTTCATAATTATATTGCACAGATTGAGTACGAGAAAATTTGCATGAGAGAAGTGTCCCTGTTCATGATTTAAAATTACACAACTGAGAAAGGAGAAATTCTTGCCATTAGTCGTTAAAAGAATGGTTACAGAGTTAGATCAATTGGGTATAATTGAATTAAAACAAAGAACACGCAAGTAATTCTTGTTAAGTTGTATTGATTATTTGAGTCAATGGGACAACGCATTCGAAAATGTTGAAGTGCTGGGATGGGTGGTACCTTCATGGGATGAAGTGAAACAAGTTTATTATTTATTATGGAGAAGAGGAAACAATTAAATATTAATGACAGCGAATTATTTGATAAATTAAAAAAATTATGTGACTGCGTTAAAAATTATGTGACTTCGGACAAGATACGAGAATGGTTAGTTAGTCAAAAGGTAGCAGAAGGAAAATGGGTTGACATTATTAATCATTTTAAAGAAAAAGACATCTCTTTAAAAATTGTCGAATTTAGTTCCAACGGAAAGGGTTTTTTATATATATTTGATTTTAAAAATATGGTCACCGTACTCTAATGGCAAATCCACATCTAAAGGCACACCCATCGCACATCTTGGATTGCAATGATATCCGCTTAGGAGCAGAACTTCTGCTAGTAATTCAGCTGCACGTAGACTACTAAAGGTTGTAATTAGCCGAAAGATGTTCTTCGTTTTTCATTTACTGGGATCGTCAATATTATATTCATCTACTCGTATGTACAAATTATTATTTTCCTTTGGTTCTAGTTTTTTTTTTTAAGATTAAAATCTTTATGAAAATTCTATTAGAATACAATGGTACTTAGATACCAAACCTAAATTAAGTTAGGAAGAACTAGGTGATTCTGCTGCTGGAAGTAGACTTGACTATTGAAGGTTTTAGATGGAGTTTATATACACTTGTGATCTCAAGATTTGAGATCATTTGAGTCGTGGTGATGTATGATGACTTCATCAATCGATTGTTCCAAATTGATCGGGAATAGTATGTGACAATGACATGTTTCATCATGATTGGACTTTTTGTTCAGATTCTCTTATTTGATCAGGGACAACATGGGTCAATAAAATGTTTGATCATGATTGGACTTGATGTCCGTTTACAGTTAACGCTGCTGAAATCGAGTGTCAATCGTGCTGATGCTGAATCAGAAATTTTGCGATGTCTTATTCTAGGAAACGATTATCTTAACTTATATACATCCGTGCTTGGCTGTCGCTTCATAACATAATCCGATATCCGATAATACAGCACACAACCTGGAGCAGCAGATCCTTTACAGAATATTGTAAGTAGCTCGTTACGAGGCTATGAGCAAGAAATTGTTCATACTGGTTAAGGTCAAGAAAGCATCCTATCAGAAGCCCATACCTGAAGCAAACTGCATATAAGAATATTGCAGCTTAACAACAGGGTATTTACCCGAATCGAAATAGAAGTGACAAATTGGATTTGTACGCCCACACAGGGTGAGAGGTGCTTGTACTAAGAGACTATATCACTCACCTCTACATACATATATGGTAGAACTTCTCAAAGCAATTCGACATTAGAAAACTTCAAATTTTTCATTTCCGTGAAATGCCTCTTAAGCCACATGACCGGAATATTTTATCCACGTAAGAGAGTCTCCGCTTAAGAGGAAAAATTAAAATGAAAACGCATAGAAAGAACACAGAATTATTATCTTTAATGCACTTAAGGAACATGCGTATAAAATAGTGTGTAAGTATATGAATGGATTTACGTACAAACATGTTAATTTTTTTAAAAAAAATTTCAATCCGGCTTTGGTGGAGATTACAACCCCTTACTACCACTGGCTCATAATGAGATGATCGGAGAACTGATGTCAGTTTCATTGCATTTTCGCGTCCAGCTTTCAAAGCAAATTTGCACAAAGTTTGACGAGCGTTCAACGCCTTCTTATAGGAGAATGAATCCATTTCAGTATCTGCTTCTGACGCATTCATGTGCTCATCATCGTCACTTTTGTAATTCACACTTTAATGCTTTAATCCTCTTCGGCCAAAATCTCAGTCCATCCTGAAAACAGATCAATGGTATGTCGTCCTCTGGGGTGAAGTTCTCTGTTTGGATGGTTTGATTGCGTAGAAACCCAGATTTTTTGAAGCTGTTTTTTGTTGTTTCTGGAAAATCTTTGTTCCGCGATGTAATAGCCCAATTAATGACATCTAGCACATTAAGTGCAAAAGAAAGCTCTCCTACATTAACAACGTTATCCATTTTAGCAATAAATTGGTTTAATACATGTTCGCGATAAAATACTTTAAAATTTTCCATGGTGCCCTGGTCGTAGGGTTGACAAACGGATGTAGTGTTTACTGGAAAAGATATCAAAGTTATGTTTCTTAAAGTGGGGTGAGGATGTGAAGTTGCGTTGTCCAGAAAAAGCAAAATCTTCCTGCGTAGATTTCTCATTGTGGCGTAATCATTCCGTCATTCTAAAAGTTGTCATCCAAGCTCGTTTATTAGAAAACCATTTCACTAGCAGATTCTCTTTGGGTATGTTTTTGAAACAGCGTGGGTGTGCGGATTTCCTAATCACAACCAATGGTTCAACTTCTTCAAGCAGATTCACGCAATATGATATCGTTAATCTTTTCTTGGAAGACTTCCCCCCTGAGCAGGACTCACCTCTTATATGAAATGTCTTTATAGGGAGAGCTTTAAAGACCAAAGCCATCTCATCCGTATTTAAAATATCCTTGGGATCATATTTTTCAATTAACGACCCAATTCGGCTGGTCCGTTCAGCAACGGTTTGTGGATCAGCAACTTCCCAGATATCGCTCTGTACGAAATGTTGGTGATGCTTTAAAATTTCTCAAACTGATCTTCGTCGCAAAATCTTTGACTTTCATTTGAATTACTGGTCCAGAAATAGGGATACGTTTTTCGCGGCTTTTATAAACCATTCATGTGTCAACGTATCGACCTTCTTACCTTCGCTGCTATGAAACCTCCGTTTATGCAGCTCATTCGCGCCAGTGCGTGCTCCAATCAGCAAGTATAGATTTTTTTGTTTTTCAATACAGACGATTTTCCAACACCAAATTGATTTCCTATGGACCGTACTCCACACCGGCTCTATGACTCTGCGGAGTTAATAATTTCTATTTTTTTTTTTTAAGGTAAGTGGCTTTTTTTTTTTTATGGCATGATGATTTCTGGCAAAATAGAAAACCAATCAAAACACATGAAAACAAACCAAAAATATCCTTTAACACACCTGACACCTGGTCACCCCTGTCATTTAAATACGGAGCATCCGAATAAAAACTTACGCAGCAAAAACAAAACTTCCTATTGATTCTCTTTTACGTAGATCCCCCATTCCTATAAGTTAACGCTTTACGAACAAAACGTTCTAGATGCCGTTAATCAAGCACAAAGTATCGGTTAACTTGCATTCGTTTCTTTTAACGGAATGCGAGAATGTATAGGGTTTTCCAATAAGGACTTAACAACTTTTTTTTTAAATAAAACGCAAACCATTTGAGATATTTCAAAAACTTTATTATCGGCTTGAAGTAAAATCAATACATTTATGAATGGAACTCGACTTCGTTCATATGGCCACCGCGGGCACGTTTGCAGCGGTCGATTCGTTGGACCCAATTTTCAACGACTCGGCTATACATTTCCACAGAAACGGCAGTTATATCGCGTTCAATATTGGCTCTGAGCTCTTCTAACGTCGTCGGCGTGTTGGCATAGACCAATGACTTAACGTAGCCCCACAGAAAATAGTCAAGCGGCGTTAAATCGCACGAACGAGGCGCCCAATCGACTGGCCCATTTTTTGAGATAACACGCTCACCATACTTACTCTTCAATAAATCGATTGAAGCGTGTGCTGTGTGGCTTGTGGCATCATCCTGTTGAAACCACATGTCCAAGTCCATATCTTCCAATTCGGGCCGAAAAATAATCGGTGATCATGGCGCGATAACGCTGACCATTCACAGTAACGTGACGATCGTTATCGTTGACGAAAAAACATTGCTTATTAACGAACCCATTGAGCAAAAAATGAGCTTCGTCACTGGAGATGATTTTGCGATGAAATTCATCATCTTGGCGCATCTTCTCCAGAATCCAATCGGAGAACGTATGTCGCTTCAAATGGTCCACCGGCTTCAATTCTTGAGTCAGCTTGATCTTGTACGGATGTAAACCAAGATCCTTACGCAAAGTACGCCATAATGTGGTCTGAGCGCGGCCCAATTTTTGAGAACGCCGTGGAATTGACTGATTTGGATCGTTTGCTACGGACGCCTGAACGGCAGCGATATTTTCGACACTTCGACCAACCCGTTGTCTCACTGACACGGCAACATCACACAACGAATATGTAGACTCAAATGTTTGCACTAAACTTGTTATTGCCTGTCTACTAGGGCGAGAATTTCGACCGAAAATTGGAGTTAACGCTCTTAAAGTTGCAGTCACCGACTCCGAATTTCGGTAGAAAATTTTTATAATTTGCAGACGTTGCTCGTTATTGTACTTTACCATGATGAAAATTTGAGCTTACTAAATAAATTGACAGTGACAGTTTGATGATTAGTGAAAGAGTTCGTTCACAAATTAAATTCAAAGTTGTCAAGTCCCTATTGGAAAACCCTTTATTAGCGATTTTCCTGTACAATTTGTTTGCCCGTTATGCACGCGCTTGCAGTCATACAAATAGATACATATTCTAAAATGTTTGTGTGGGTACAAATAATAGAACTTATTCTTTTCAATACAAATCCCTTTATTCAGTACAGTTACAATTCACTATTTAATTCTTTCTCTCCGTACAATCCAATTTCTCAACCAATTATACTTTTCTTATCTTTTACTTAAACCACTTAATCACTTCTCCTAATTAACACTTCAAATTACACTTTAGAACTGATTTGCATACCTTTGGGATGCTGGTATTTATACTCGAATGACATATTTCGAGAACAATCCTCGCCACCCAGCGTCCCATACAATTTCCAATTTGCTAGAAAATTCGATTCCACTCTCCAGTCGAGACTTTGTTATTCCAGTATCGAAATCTTCTGGTCTTTGAATCTAGATGTCGCTGCTCACATTTAAGTGGTTATCACAATATGTATGTTATCTTCTATTTGAAATTGTTGATTTGGAAACTCGCAATTTTGTTATCCGAACACCGAAACACCAAAACCTTTCAAATGCTTTTTACTTGTGCATATGAATTCTGCAAAAACCATATTGGTGAAGAACTTGAATAAGTACAGTTCGAGTATTGACTTCTTAATTTATGGAAAATTTAACGAGGACAACTACCGCCTATATATCGGAGAGTTACCCTATATCAGCATATTTAAAACTGTGTGTAGCAAAGAACAAAACCGGAAGTTAATACTTTAAAGGCAGTGGAAATTTTGGTGGAAAGCTAAGTTATCGAAAACTGTTTACCTGTGTTAAATGATTATAATTCCCCTAGACCTATACAATTTTTGTTGAAATTGCTAATAAATTTCAGAAATTTAATGTTCAGATAAGTCTGGAAGCGCTGTTCACTATACAGGCATATATATAAAAATATTAAAAATTCCTTAATGGCATTTGCCATTGACCGAAAGAAACCTTCTTTTTGCACTTTGGAGAAAAAAAAACTGTTCCATTGAGGTCATTCCGAACTCTAGGGGAGTGTTAGTCAAACGATTCTGATTGGTCGAGGGCCCGAGAATTGACTGCAATACATACTCGTAGATAAACTAACACATAGTGAATTTTACATTTAAATTGCTCCCATTGTAGAAAATTCTAGCAGTTTACAGGCTTGTACAATGTTTTGGTATTCTGTTCGAAGTTTTAGGGTTTTCAAAAGTATTTGTGGAGTTTGCAATCTACGAGTATTGTTTATTGTGATACCAATTAAAATAAGAGCAGCGTCTTCTAAATTTCCATAGCAGAAGATTTCGATACTTCAATAGCAGAAGCATCAACCATTAGTGAATGGAGAATGGAATCGAGTTTTCCAGCAAAATGGAAATCGTATTTTTCCTCCGAGATACAGAGGTTGTAAGCAAACCCTTACTATGAATTTACACGTGTATGGTAATGAGTATCGTTGAACTCGTAATCATGTTGCCCTAAAATTAATGTGTCAGAAGTTATTGAAGATCAAGTGATTTTTTTTCATTTAAGATTTGGGCTTTGTCATAATTTTTTACAAAAATATGTAATTAACTCAACTTTTTACAAAATTGAGACGTGTACCTAGTATTTACAAATAAAAAAAGTTAGACCATTTCATCCCAAGTCAGTAGCTGTCACTGTTTCCAACTGGTATACTAGAATTGGGCTTTCATACAATCCTCTCATAACTGAGATTATTCTCTTTGCAAGAAGGAGGAAGCTAACTGGTATGACTCAGATAGTGCTTAAAGCCATCTGTATCCAATTTCCCAAAGAAGCTAAATATTTGGTTGTCATCCTGGATAACAAACTTCTGGTTCTAAGAGCCAACATTGAACGCGAAATAGCGGCCGTTTCGGCCGAAATGTGTGGCCGAGTCCTACCTGCCGCATGCGAAAAGAGTGTACTGTTAATTAAGAAAACTGTTGATATAGGTGCCTACGAGACTTTTAATCTATTATTCATTCACTTACCTCAAAGGAAGACCACGTAAATGCCAAAAAACAAAACAAAAAAAAGCAGTAAACTGCTGAAAGTATCTACACGACATGCAGATACATTGGTACATGGATATGTCTTATAGGCATACGACGAAAAAAGCTTAATTGTTTGAAACGAGAATCGCGCTTTCGTTATTTGTCAACTTTGCGTTTTGATTCATCACCAACTTGACACAGGCGTAATTTCCGTTTGCGATCCGCGGCACTTTTTGGCACCTTATCACCGCACCAAAGTGCGAAATTCTAAAAACTTTTCAACCTTTTTTGCTTCGGATGTATCGAAACTGAAAAAATTCATCACTGCAACGCAAATTGAGATCGCGCTTACGATTACGATATTCACGTTTTCTTTCTACCGCAGATTTGCGGAGCCATTTAAGGGGCTATACCAGTGACACTTTCAAAAAATCGTTTTTTTGTTTTGGGTTTATTCGACAGTTTATACTTTCAAAAATATCGTGTGAAAGCGGCAAGGTCGTATCTTGAATAGTTTTTGAATGGCAGCGTTCTAAAGAGCGACCGCTCACAGGTATAAACCGCTCCACCTGCCTAAAGACGGAGTTTCGGAGTTAGTGTGTAGTTACCCGAATGTTTCGTATTGTAAACAGTACATAGGTAATATAGGAGGCCTATATACTCGTAGGTGTATACGGTCCATGTAATATAGTTTATTGCCATTTTAAATATATTTTGGAGCCGTTAAGCACTGTTGTCGAAGCGTCTGTTCAGTTTACTCTCAGTACACAACGCAACAAAAATGAGTAATATCCAAAAAGGCTCTCGCGATAATCCTTTATCTACTCGTAGATCGAGGTCTAAGAAGAGAAGATTTTCAGGAAATCGTTTTACATACGAACAGTCCACCGCAAATACCAATACAGCCACTGAAAAACTGTTACACACCGGAGATAACGAAATTGTCGTTGAACAAACGCGTAGATACTGTTTCATCGAGTTTTTCTCAGTTTTCAGTGCAATAAGTGCTTTGGTTGTTTGCAAAATTTGCAAAAAAGACATCAAGTTTAATCAAACAAGTTGACGGGGCTTAGGATTTACTCGTAAAATAGCTGTGTCATATGAGTGCGGTATTTCATATGTGAATTCTGGACCGACAATTGATAATGCTTATGAAATAAATCGTAGTATAGTGTTTGTGATGCGACTTCTAAGCATCGATATCATTGGACTAAATCTATTTGGGCAACATTTTATCACTTATCTTCATCAGATAAAAATCCAAACCATCAAATTTTCCCCGTAGGTGAGAATAACTGGTGTTCCTATCGTCGCGCGGAAGCTCAAGGAATGGAATTATCAAAGTTCAAGTACGATTATTTACCGCTTGATAAGGATGTTACGGAAGCTTTGAAACTAATTTATACTGATTTGAGTTCAAGGGAATTGCTAGAGCGATGCAAAGGAGGAAACACATAAAACAACAACGAAAGTTATAATGGGTTGCTATGGCACTTTGCTCCAAAGCACCTTCACAGCGGGATGAAAACGATTGAGCTCGCTGATTTCCTAGCAGTTTCAATATTTAATGATGGCTTTTATAGTATTTTAAAAATGACGGAAGTAATGGGCGTGGTTGTCGGCCCTATTGCGGAAGAATATGCAGTTCAAAGAGATGACAGCCGAATCAAGCAGGCGAAGATACGTCACGCGGCGTCCTCAAAAGAGGGACGAACAGCCCGGAGACAAGCATTAGCCTCTCAGCAGGCATTTTTCGAGGAAGAAGAAGGTGTATTGTATGGGCCAGGCATAGCAGATTAGCAAATTTTATGGTAAATAGTTTTATATAGCAAAAATCGATAGTTGAAACTTTAAAGGCGTTTTTCTCGAAACGACATTTTTCAAAATTGCTGACATCATAGCTCAACGAGAAATTGACCGATCGACTTCAAATTGAAACTGAGTATTTACTATACAATGACCTACGATCTTTTTGATTGGTTGAAAATTGTCAATTTGGCATTAAAAAACGACCAATTTTTTATCCCAAAAAACGACACTTTTTTTCAGAACTACGCCATTTTGTTAATTTTTGATATTTTCAAAAATCGTAGGTCATTGTAGGTATAGGCAATACCTTCAACTTTAATAACCTTTTTGAATTTTTTTGTTTCAGCTACTCATTCGGCCGGAATCATGTCAGCAGTTGGGGAACTTTTTTTTTTGCACCTCCGAAGACAGCACATAACTCCGTTATTTTTCAATATTTTTGTAATAAAAAAATCTTAAAATATAGCTGAAAGTTCCTGTACGGGCGTATAATGAAAGGGGTACACGCGGTTGGCTTTAAAAACTCTATGTATTGTAGTTCTTGGAGTTTGAAACTGTGCTGCAAGCCTTCTGGTGCATTCTTTCAGGGACCGTTGAAAGGCGGTGAAAAGCATTGATAAAAGTTGGCCGAGAAGGGATCCTCAGTCTAGGATATCGCCGTTGGTACTCTAATCTAGCTTACCGCGCATCCACATTACAGAAACCGTAAACGAAAATTATATCGGCGTATTCGCGAATCGAAATCATTTTTTCTCAAACATTTGTTAAACACTTTACTCGTTCACCCTTAATTAGTAAATAAAGTGACATCGGCACATTTCAAAAGTTGTCACCGAATTAAATAAGCATATTCCACAAAATAGCGGGAAATTTACCGTTGGCTTAATTCTCAAAATTTGATTTACTTGTTAACTGACAGCTTTTAGTCAATTTTTTTTCTATTATTTTGTGACTCATTTGCCTGAATGAAATAGTGGTTTGCAATAACTTCCGTTGTTCGTAGGTGAAAAAGTCATGTATAAAATCGTAGATACGAGTAATGAAGAGAAGACAAAAGTTTTGATAAAAAAAGTCAACCTAAAAATTTAAAATTTCGAAATAAACGCATTTTTCTGATGAAATTGGTCCAACGATTTTTAAAAAGGTTAGCTTTAAAATGCCATGATTTTGGCTAATGCTCATCGAACTCGACGAAGTGTTAGTATTTTATGCGCACTGAAGTTCTCTTTCAAAAATATGCACAACGGTTTCTTAAACTGAATCAGTTAGAAAGTTACGGTCTTTTAAGGAGTATTACCTCGAAATCAGAGGTTCCTCACTTTAACGGCCTCTAACTTGGATGGGATGAAAATACCCCCCCCCCCCCCCCCCCCGGCAATACAATTTTTTGTTTCCCATAACTTCAGGAATCTTCAGCTATCAGGACGAAAACGTAAACTGGGACATTTACTTCGTAAATGTACGAAGACTTGTTAGACTGTAAAAAAAATGATTTTTATAATTATGACCTAGATAATGAGCAATCAAAGTCAATTTCATAAAGATCATCTAGATCAATTCCAAAATAATAAATGAAACCAAGTTCATGACTCAGTTTGCAGCCGGAAATACCGTCAATTCACAAAAACAGCTCAACCACGCGCTTCACCGAGAAGTGCTTGTCATTCTCTTCTGCCTTCGTTGGAAAGTAGAGAACAAAATGCATATCAATTGCATAATTCAATTCGATTGTATTTCAGACTAGTATCACTCCATATTATCACGATAAGAGCTTTCCCCTCAACCCCTAAAAACTACAATAAAGACTGCATTGAAAGCTCAATGAGTTCATCAGATTATCACGATTGCCACAAGCCTAGCACATTCAATGGCAAGCTGCAATATACTGTCACTACTCCTTTCAGAAAAATTCTCTTATTATATTTCCATTTACCGTGACAAAAGCGTAGCCAAGCCAACTAATGCCCAATCCCATCCCCTTTGTATTCTTTCTTTCTCAATTAGGTACGTAGTTCTGTTCATCTATTTGAGAGCGATTTTCAAGTATTTCAAATCGGCTATCTACCCGATGCTCCATTACTACTGCATCTTAGTTTACACTATGATCTTCAGTCATCACCATGAATGAATATGGTTAAGAGTTGCCGCCGTAATTTTAAAACGGACCAAATATTTCAGACAACAAGATACTCGTATATACATCATTTTAGAATACCTTTTCCGTAAGGAAGCAACTTCTAGATTTGATGCTTCAAGTCTGTACTCGTATGTTCCTTAGTCCGCTTTCATACGTCGCAAGTTTCGAAAGATTCAAATGAGTGCAAAAGAGAGAAATAATGAAACAAAAAATACCCAACTAACCAAATTCCCACTGCATGTGGGTAGCAATTTCATTGCAAGTTTTTGACATTTCTTTTTCTCCTTCTTCTTTCTTTTTCGCATTTGCTTCATTACTTCTTTCGCTGTGTTACGAGCACAACATTTCAGTATGGCGGATGAACTGAAATGGACCAAAGAATTAACAAGGGGGCTCATTTTCAATTATGAAAGACTGAGCGCCAAAGATGAAATGAAAGAGAACTGTCAAATAACATGCAAACTCAAAGAAGGGGAAAGTCTTCATGTAGAGTTGCTCGCATCACCGAATGACAATTCAAAAGAAAATAACCAGAACATGCGCATTACACACTTGCGACGTATGAAAGCGGACTTAGCGTTTTTGCCCAAGCAATCTTAAGCATTTGAAGCTGACCTTGTCAATTAGATTGAAATGCCCGATAACTCAAAGATTCGATATATTATATTATACTAAATATGAAATGCAATATGCTTAGATCACAGATTTGTAAATATAATGTACAAGTATTAGTCACAAAACCAGAAAGGTAGAAGATTGGCAGCCAGGACTGATAAGAAACAATGAGAACCCTATAGGCTCTCCCAGTAATAAGTACAAGACACATGTCATATCTCAAAAAATGTATCAAGGTATCGAAAATTGAAAAACTTTTGAAAATGTATCTTTTTTGATACGCCAGTGTATTTTGGATACACTCCACTAATGTGTATATAGGCTTATTATTAGTGACTCGGCATCGGCTGATCCTACATAATTTTGAACTGCATAATCATAAAGAAATGGGGGCTCGGTCTTTTGTCATCCGACTTCTATATACATAGATATACTGAGAGTTTTTCTATGAGCATCTGTAAGAGCAAAACAACAAGCTGTTTTCATTTCCTCTAACCTTTGTTGGATAAGCGGTCAACAACAAACAACAACAAGGAGACGAATGAGAAATAAAAATATAATATTATTTAACTCAGTAGATACACGCTCGTGAGCGTTTTGTGCACACGTACATAGTTATAGATACACTTGGAACAGTATTGTGTAGTTGAGCTAAATGCAATTTTATGAGTTTTGTATTGGGTTTTGTGGGGAATACTCGTAGCAATTTCATAGTTGCATACTACGAAAAACTGACGGCAAGTGGCAAGCAAAGACAATCTAGCGGATTACCCGAAGCGTGTACACATTTTTAGACATCTTACACGTAAAAAGGGAGGAAGTCAAATTGGTATGCTAGACATGATAATATGAGTAGCACTAGCTAGGCGGTCGTTTGCCAGAGATGCTTTGTAGTTGGAATGCGACTAAGAATGGTTGTGCCATTACCCACGTTATTACTTGGTGTGGGGTAATTAAAAAAATTGTAGCCACATGTCTTTGTGGAGGATATTGTTGGTTTTAGTTTGAGTCGGAACATTTACACTTTTGCTAGATGTGCGTCGGTGGAAGATGTCACGTAAACCGCTTTGGGCGAAAGTATTTTCAATATTACTTAATGTTCGAGTACATTAGTCAACCCATTATATTGACACCTAAATAAGGTTTCACTATTATTGAAAAAATTTAACATAGACAAATTTTCGCTGCGAATCCATGTGCATAGATAAATAAGGTCATAGGATTTAGGTGGTTTTAATGATTTTCCTGGTCATGAATCTTTAGATTCATTCCTCGTTTTGCCTGACACAGCATTATTGTTGTAACAGTTTTTAAAAAGGTGAATTTTAACGTAAGATGAGTTATAGTTTATAAGTACTGCAAGATTCTTATTCACTTATTCAACTCCCCAGTCGATACAGATTTCCTATACCATATACGAGTACTACAAATAAATTAAGACTTATCAAGCAATTTTTCTATTTTTCCAAAGCTGCTGATCTTTCTACTACTTAAACACAATCAACCTTTATACAGCAAAGTCGAAGGTTTGGCGCATTTTTTTTTTGTTTCACGGTACATGGTATCGTTACCCCGAGTAATATACCATAAGACCACACTGATCTCAGCACGTGCGTGTATAAGCCTATTCTCAATCTTAAAAATTATTAAATTTCAAATATTTCTCAAGTTGTCCCTACATTTCTTTGTATTGTATTTATGTTCGACATCTTTACCCTTTTTCCGCCTTGCGTCAAATGTTATTCCGAGATATTAAGCCTCGTAAGCGAACGAAATATAGACCAAGTTTAGAAGAAGTGGCAACCTTTAGTTTTTGATATTTTATAAGCGAAATTTACATGAACAAATTTTGTTTTCCTGAGGCCGAT
Organism: Volucella bombylans; assembly: GCA_949129095.1. Classification (NCBI taxonomy): domain Eukaryota; kingdom Metazoa; phylum Arthropoda; class Insecta; order Diptera; family Syrphidae; genus Volucella; species Volucella bombylans. Next base: position 85,434,306 of record OX422143.1, on the reverse strand, counting down.
CTTCGATTAATCCATTGTACATTTATTTACATAATTTACAAGCACAGTCATTTATCCAATTTACAAGATGTATATCACGGGTATATTGAAAAAAAAACAATATTTTTTTAATATATCGGGTGCTTAAGCTTCAAGCTTCAAGCTTTTGCACTACATTTTATAAAAAACCTGCGAGCTAAGTTTTTAGGATTGCGAGGCTTAGGCAATTTTTTTTTCTTCAAACCCCTTCTAAGTTATGTCAGAAGTTTTAGGTACTTCGTCAGTGGTAAGATGCTTTCTTCTGAACCTATATTGGTAGTTAGCGATGAATTTTTTACCGCCTGTAATCTCTAAGATTTTGGATAGATCTGGGAGAAGCAAAATTCTAGTCACTCAGTGGTTTTCCTTGCCATTATGACCATTATGATATTCTATTAACTTGGGACGTTCCAATCTAACGTAGAGTTTAGCCTCTCTTATTCACCCTTGCCCTGTCGTCATTATTTTCTTTGATTGGTATCGTAGAGGTTTTAGATTATTTAAAATATCTTCCAGCTGTAAGATTTCAGCAGATTAGATAATTTATTCAAATGTGAATAGTGCCACGCGGAAGTTAGTGAGGTTTTGTTACCCCTTTCATGCTACCCATACACTTCCTTCACTGATAGGGCTTAATATCCGATTAAGTATTTTTCCTTCAAAGAGGTTAAGCATTAGCTCAGATGTTTTACTTACAGTGAATCATTTGAATACATACAACAAGACTAGCAAATTTCGGATAAATGTATAATACCTATATACATATTTGTTCAATCCTTATTCATTTTAAAACTAACTTTCCTTCAGTGAAGGCTGCAATTGGGATACGCTGAGAATAAGCAATGATATCTTTATCGTCCGAAATGTAGAAGAAATAGTACTTTTCGTATTGAAGTAATGAGTTTATATCTGCTTCAAAACAAGGCTGAAGAAATCGCGTGGTACTTCATTTCCTTTTCGGTATCTTGCTTGACTTTCCTATTGAAAATATTTTTTAAGGGACCCTCCGAGTGAGAAACGATTGCTAGTTCCACTACACCACGGCCACCCCTTAAGGGTATATAAATTGTGCAACAAAATCGGTTTTTTTGGGATCCGAAAGTTGACTATCTCTTTATATAACTTGTTTCGACCTTGAAATCGGTGAGTACTTAGACGATACTTAGTTTTGGTGTACTAGCGATTTCCCGGACAAGAAGTTGCACTGATATTGGGAGGTACAAGTTGATAGCTGCCCAAACCCCGCGTATATCAAATTTGAAGCTATCGGCTCTAAGCAAGAGTCAATATTCACTTATGCGATTAATTATGTAGCTTCCCAAATCGCATCATAATGTAATCCCCTTTCCAATCTGAGATGGGCAAACTTCCGGGTCCGTAAGTAAAATATTCACCCTCCATATTTACAACAGCCCTAATATTATCCGTAAAAACCAAAAATCAAAAACCAAAAACCAAAGAGTTGACAAACTTTTTTCTCATCACATTTATCTACACGAGTATGAGTATATGCATTGGTATTGTAATATTCTTTAAGTTCATTGGGGCTGTTGTCTAAAATCTTTAGTGTTGGAGGCTTAAAATCGTTCTAACATTAAACTTACTGATAGAGTGTATTTTAAGAAATACAAAACAATTGTTCGGCTGTTTTGAGCTTGTTGTTTCGGAATACCTACTGAAAATCAATATTTATATTGTTTTACTACACTATTCTGGCTATACTAACATACTTAATTACTTTCATTTCAATACTTATCGCACGCCTCGCTATCTGTTGATACACCATAAATACTTCTAATATCATCCACTAAGCACGCATATCCATCCTGTAGCCCATTTTTCAATCAGCTGACCTATTGACTATCTGTATGATCATTGAGTATAAAAATATTTCATAATTTTGCACAGCATTGCGCACTTACGAATATAGCCATACAATCAAACTCTGAAGGGACTTTTAATAACCAACATTACAAGTTCGTACCACATGAAATTGTTTAATCAGGAGCTAGGAACAGCTCCACCTATACTCGCACTTAATTAACGACGGAGACCCTATTCTTGGAGAGTCCTTAATGTCGATTACGTGCTACTCTAAAGAGCAGTCGTTAAAATCGATACCCAATTACAGTTAGTAGAGTCAATCAATACCGAGTAAAGTCCCTAGAGAAAATGTTTCAAACATAAAATAAATTTCAAGAAAATTTAACGGTCAATTGTGAGTCTGTGCTTGTGGCCAATTAGGCATTCAAATCAGCGCATGAGTTATGGCATTCCTATGTCATTCGCATTGACATTGAATTCATTTGGGTTATGAATTTGTTTCTATAATATTTGGATATTTTGCTTTAGAAGCTTCTTCCGTGTCCCTCGTAGTAGGAGTCAGGAGCATTCTTTAGCGTGACATCTTCCAAATGAAATATAAATGAAAATGCCATGTGCCATTGTTATTGAATTAAAATTATGAAAAGCATAATGGATTCACGTGACGTTCTCTGATAGAATTAGGCACATTGTAATTTTGTCAGTCAAAGTCAAAGATAATGACAGCATTGCAATAATTCCAAATTAATTTAGTATACCAACGTCAACGGTCACATTTACGAATAATATTAATAATATTCAAGTATATTTATAAACTAAGCTAGAAGTGGGCTTTTAATCTTATCATGTGAAAGAATTCTTCACATTTCATTGTGGATTTTCCAGAGCTTTAAACAGATGCAAATTTTTACCACATCATTTGCAATTTTCTGACATCAACACAGCGATTGGAAATAATTTATTTCGCAGCCTACGTACTCAAAATTTATTCACACAATATAGTGAACTAAAAATAACAACTTTTATAATAATAGACTCCGACATAAAAATATCAGCCGATGTGCATCCTGAACTTGTTACCAATCATCTGATTCACTCAACTAACACGTGTGCTAGTCACAATAAGATATCAATCAAGTATCGTTTTTTACAAAAATAAACATTACATCTGCGTCACAATAAGTAATAAACCTAACATTTGCAGTGACAATGAACTTAAATATCGACATCGAAAGAGCGCTATTTTCTACCAAAGCTTCCCATTTACGACTAAGTGCTCGTATATGCGCACATAGGTCAGGAATGGTTAAATATTAAACTATTGACATCACACCAAAAATAATTTTGTTAAATTACAAACATTTACAGCACATCTGTTTTTGTAAGAGTTGAAGAAAGCTATTTTCGCCACTTTATAAAATATCGACTACCAGTGACCTGTCCCACGTCAAGCAGATGGAGAATCAGTCAATCAGCTCGTGAAGTAAAATCTTTTAAAAGATGAAATGTTTCGATTTTATTAGGATCATGGCACATGTTTTGAATGAATTTCTAAGTGAAATAGTGTATATTTAATTATGTGTTAGAGTTGCCATGTATTGTATAGGTAAAAAACAAAAACGGAAGCGTGTATGTACACTTTAGAGTAATGTTGTAGAATAATTTATGCATTCAAGAAAATCTTTCGAAAGTCTTATCAATTCGAAATACTCGTATGTAAATTGCATTGATGATCAACAAATTAAAAAGCAAACATATTCGACTTATGACTTAACGAAGAAATTCAATGCTGGCGTTGAAGATAACATACATAAATATGTACCTTTAGGAAAAATTTTCAATTAGTCAAATTGAAATGATATCGGGATTTCCAATGAGGACTTGACAACTTTGTTTTTAAATAAAACGCAAACCATTTGAGATATTTCAAAAACTTTATTATCGGCTTGAAGTACAATCAAAACATTTATGAATGGAACTCGACTTCGTTCATATGGCCACCGCGGGCACGTTTGCAGCGGTCGATTCGTTGGTCCCAATTTTCAACGACTCGGTCACACATTTCGGCCGAAACGGCCGCTATTTTGCGTTCAATGTTGCCTCTGAGCTCTTCCAACGTCGTCGGCGTGTTGGCATAAACCAATGACTTAACGCAGCCCCACAGAAAATAGTCAAGCGGCGTTAAATCGCACGAACGAGGCGGCCAATCGACTGGCCCATTTCTTGAGATAACACGCTCACCATACTTACTATTCAATAAATCGATTGTAGCGTATGCTGTGTAGCTTGTGGCATCATCCTGTTGAAACCACATGTCGTCCAAGTCCATATTTTCCAATTCGGGCCAAAAATAATCGGCGCGGTAACGCTGATCATTCACAGTAACGTGACGATCGTTATCGTCGACGAAAAACCGCACCAAACAGTTATTTTTTGTGGATGAAGTGGTGATTCATGAAGCACATGTGGATTTTCACCCGACCAATAACGCATATTTTGCTTATTGACGAACCCATTGAGCCAAAAATGAGCTTCGTCACTGAAGATGATTTTGCATGAAATTCATCATCTTGGCGCATCTTCTCCAGAACCCTATCGGAGAACGTACGTCGCTTCAAATAGTCCATCGGCTTCACTTCTTGAGTCAGCTTGATCTTGTATGTGTGTAAACCAAGATCCTAAACCAAGATCCAAGATCCGATGCCCAATTCTTTAGAACGCCGTGGAATTGACTGATTTGGATCGTTTGCTACGGATGCCTGAACGGCAGCGATATTTTCAACACTTCGACCAACCCCTCTCACTGACACGGCAACATCACACAACGAATATATAGACTCAAATCTTTGCACTATACTTGTTATTGCCTGTCTACTAGGGCGAGAATTTCGACCGAAAATTGGAGTTCACGCTCTTAAAGTTGCAGTCACCGGCTCCGAATTTCGGTAGAAAATTTTTATAATTTGCAGACGGTGCTCGTTCGTGTACTTTACCACTTTACCATGATGAAAATGTAAAGTTTACTGAATAAATTGACAGTGACAGTTTTATGATTAGTGAAAGAGTGCGTTCACAAATTCAAAGTTTTCAAGTCCCTATTGGGAAACCCTTTATAAATAAGAGGACCTATGTAGATTTTTCGTTAAATGTTGTTACTTAAAAAAGTAAAGGTGAGAGAGGCAGGTATCCTTAAATGTGTGTTTTTTGCTCTAGAATATCATATAATTGTTCCAAGCTATAGTCATTTACTTGTATCAAATACCCAACATTTATCCAATGGGTCTGTATGAGATGTTGTCTTTATTCCATATTTCACCAATCAAATTATTATACAATAGCATTGGCGATTTTTGTGAACCAGAAAATCGGTATGATAAATTTTTGAAGCTGATCGTAACACCAGATTGTTTAAAGAGCATTTTTTAAAGATACGAATTTTTGCCAATATATTCAATTCAAAAAAATAAAAATAAAAATTTCTTCCTCTATTACTTAGGGCACCTTTGAACACTTTTTTCTTCCGAGTCTCATAAAAAACTATGTTTTAAAATTATTAATCTGTAAATCAATTCCACTCTTCGAAATGAAATTGAACATGGTTTAATCGTATAATTGCATTAATTTTATAACGGGTAATAATAATTTCTATTTTCTAAATGAAACAGGTTGTTAAGTTCAAAGGCGCCCCCGTATGTGGGGCAGCTTTGAACTATGCTGGGGCACTTTTTTGAACTAAAGTTTTTTTTTTTATAGTTTTTACCAGTAAATAGGCGTTTTTTTTTCATAAAAACAGTTAATTTTATAGTATTTTTTAAATAAATGAGATGTAAGATTAGTGTGCCTTTTCATGAAGTTTTTCATCGAATCCATTCCAGCTTGTCTATTTTCAGGCCACACCTTGGAGCATTATTTCAATATTGTGGCATATTGAAATGCTAATGTTCGACCTTGAACGTATGTTTAACCATACTTCATTCTTGAGCTTCGAATGAAATAATTCTCCAGCATATTTTCTTAAGCCTTGGTAAAAACTTGACTTATAGAAAACTTGCTTGAATATTCTTGGCCTTGGAGGGTCTTGTTCTCTTTAAAGTTTTTTATCTGTAAAACGGAGTATTTAGAAGAATACGGTAGGTACTGGCATCACCTCTTAGTTTATTTCTTAGTTTATTTTTTTTCTTTTTGTAGTTACGTACCATTGTATTCACCTGAATATTAAATAAAGCGTGTCGTTTATATTACTAATTATGTACGTACATTACTAACTTATGTACATATACATAATTATATTGTTTAGAAATAAAAATTCAAATTCAGTTACACTTGCGAAAGCAGATTTAAAAACGGTCAGGGCACCTTTGAATATGTTCAAACGCGTCCAAAACGTTTTGTTCAAACCTACCCCAACACGCCGAGTGGCAGAAAATTAATCGCAAATAATAATTTTTTTACATAAACCTGCCTTTATCCAAATGAACCTTAATCTTAAGAATAGGTTTTTCACACAAAGAAAAGCTCACCAACAAATTTTTACACACTTACAAAATGAAAATTTAAAAATTTGGATTTATGAATAAAATCGTCCACGCTGAACTACTTTCTGGCAACTAGTGAGAAGACCACCAAAAGTCCTTGACATCTACAGAAAATAGGATTGCCAAGTTTAAAATTTGTTTTAGGCTCTAATGTATTTGATTAGTAAGATTTTATTAGCACTATTCAAAAGTACCCCGTGTTCAAAGGTGCCCCCTCTCCCCTATGTATGTAAAACTACAGCATCATCATGCAAAAAATTAATCTCTATCACAATATCAATGCTTGATTCTTAAACCAGATATGTCTTTATTTACGTCTCACACTAGGGAGCTGGACATCGAAAACATTCTTACTTTATGCGTTTTCGTTCATTCATAGTCATAAATTCGGCGCCGTAGATTAGAATCGGAAATTTGTAGCATCATGTTAATATTTTTCCACATCGAGCCAACAAAGATCGAGATGGAATGCACTATGTAGTAGAAGAAAAATACTAGATTGGATAAATGTAAAATTCAGCAAAATTAAATGCGACAAGTTTTTCGGTAAAACAAGTTAAGAATGGCTTTTTTAACGGCTCTCCGCATGGTCTTGAAATATGAAATTACATTGGAGTAATATGCAACGAATTTCCAACCCGAAACTACATTGACTCATAACAACATGTGCCATGAACTTCACAAGGCAGCTAATCACTATGTAAATGGGATTTGATTGTATATCCTCTTGCAGGCCAATGTAAAAGCCATTTGATCCAACAGAAAATTACCACATCAAATCTCCAGACTACTTCGTTGTTAACAAGACTTAAAAAAGAATAGTTTATATAAAGCTCAGATCATTGCCAAACTTCTTAGCTCTTCGTAATTAATTTTATTTTCCAATGAAAGGCACCCTAGCTATTATTTATTAACTTTAAAGAAAAAACGTTGTTGAAGTTGATGATGATATTTTTAAATGCAAATACAAATTCAATTCCAATCCAAAAAAAGACAACAACTTACCCAAGAAAGTATATGAAACAATGGCCATTTATAAAATACTGTTAAAGAGAAACACACAAAAACACTCCGGCATTAGGTCAGAAAAATAAAAACCCTTATATAGTATAACTTGGGAATCCAACACACAAAGTACTGGCTACTTACTCTACAAAACAACTAAATATTAGAGAATACCAATAATACCAGCACATTTAATCAGAAGAAAATTATAAACAATGGAAGATAGCGCCGAAAAAGTTGCCTTATTCCCTGAATATCTTTCATATCATTTATAACTTACATTATATACAGGTTGTCCAATAATTCGTCAAAAATAATTATTTCTGGGTAGATTCTAAGAAAAAATCGTTCTACAGTAAGGGTCTATCTCCATTATTGACTGTTAATACTAATGGTAGAAGAAATCTAGCCTTTGTAACTGCGTTTAAATAAAGTTTGAGTGCTCAAATATCCAATTTCAAAACTTGTTGCATTTTTCTTGCCCACGGTAATTTTTGACTTTGAGGTCACTTTTCTACAGAAAATGCGTAATAAACATAACGTTTTACTACTTCTTCAACAAGTTTGCAGAAAACCCAATAGATTTTATGGTACTTGACAAAACCTGCAACAGGTAAAATTACAAAAAAAACGTTTTTTTTTGCTTTCAGTTCTAAGGACTATGAATAAAAAATGATTTTGAGTGGCTTTAGCTAATTTTTGTTTTATGTGTGTAATAAAACAGTTGTAAAAGGAGCTCAAAGTGTCTTCGGTGGTTTTGTATGCATACTAGAGCCCGTTTTTGGATTTCACTGCGAATGTTTGTTGATCCTAACTGCTGCTTCACTTTTGATGATGCTTCAAGAACCCGCTCTTCCAATTAACTTAAAGTTGCTATTTCAGTTGAATAAACAAGTTCTTTCATTCTTCCCCATACAAACAAAATCCAATACTGTAAGGTCAGAAGATATTGCAGGCCAGTGAACTGGTCCATTTCTTCCTATCCAATGATTACCATATTCTTCACCTAACCAATTCTTAACCTCACCACCATAGTGGGCTGGAGCACCATCCCGTTGTAAATATGTTGAAGCTAATTGAATCAGTGTGATATCCTCCCGTAAATCATTTTGCGATGAATATTTTAGTTTGTAGCATTCAGTCTAAGTGGTAGTTTAAGGGGGCCGATTAACTTGTTTTCAAATACACCTGTGAATCTGTGTTGAAATGGTTTATGTCTCCTTGTATGTGGATTGTCTGTAGCCCATGTATGAAGATTATGAAAATTTGTGATCCCATCTCTTTTAAATTGAGATTCGTTCGTCCAAAGACTTCTGCTACTTAACGCGTTGTCATCCATGCGCTCTGCTCCAATAACCAGTTAGAAAACTCAAGTCACCTTTGCAAATCATCGGAAAGCAGTTCTTGCACAGTTGTATGGTGGTATGGATAAAGATTTTCTCCACGCAGTGCATTAGAGATTTTATGTCCGGAAGCATTGAATTGCAAAGCTAAGCGTCTGATGCTGATTGATGGATCAGTTGTAAAAGCTTCTAGTATTCTTTCATCAGCCGAAATTCTTCTTACTTGTAGAGCTCCAACGTTAGGTCGTGTATTTGAAACTGATCCCGTTTCTCAAAGCCTTCGATACGTATTTTCAAATACTCCTTCACTAGGAAGTCATCGGTTAGGATAAAGTTCATGGTATCTTTGTCACACGCTAATTGAACTTCCATTACATAGCCCAAAAATGTAAATAATGTCTGCGAATTCTTGGTTTGTAAATGCAAATAGCGTTTCTAAGCAAATAATGAGTTAATTTTTTTTTCTAATGTTTTATACCATTTATGTTTGGTAAATTTTCCAAATAGGCCTTCATAATCCAAAACTAACTTAAAAGGGACAGAAATGAGGGTTTCGAAAAGTAGGAAAATAAACGAGCACGCTTTTGAACTATTTAATACAATAACTCTGTAATTTATAAAAGTTATTGGAAAACCACTGTCATTGTCAAGTGTTGTTAGAAACGTAGGTAAAGAATCATTAATTAATTTTTTTTTACCTGCTGCAGGTATCATATAATCTATGAGTTTTTCTGCAAACTTGTTAATCTTTTTTTATTATTGTTACGTTCATAAGAAAAAAAATAGTAAAACGTTATGTTTATTACGCATTTTCTGGAGAAAAGTGACCTCAAAGTCAAAAATTACCATGGGCAAGGAAAATGGAATAGGTTTTGAAACTCGATACCTGAGGACTCAAACAAGATAACAACTTTATTTAAACGCAGTTACAAAAGTTAGTATTTATTTATTTTCTTTAAATAAGTAATAAAATAATATGGCAACCAACTGTGGTGATCAAATTCTAATAGTTGTTTTAATCTATTTCATGTTTAATGAAGAACTACTCGTACTTCATATTTGACCAGATCTAGGTTGTATCGTATGCTATCACACTTTTTGTGTAATTTATGTAAAAATCTTGACAAATCCGCCTGCTGGACTTTTAGCTAATTGCCAACGGCCAGCTTCTGAGTTATATTATACAAGCACCGGATGTTGTTCCTGACGCGGAACTCTTTCATTTTGTTGAATTTGTATGACATTTTTTGCAGGATCTTATTTATATTTACAGGGTAGCTTATATAACGGCTCAAACAAAGTGAATTTTATGAATATCAACAATTCAGCTCGAAAACTTTTCAAATTAATCGGACATTTTAAGATAATATTGAGAAAATCCGAAACATGTTGATATTGAGAATGTTTCTGAATGGATTAATTATGACTATATGATTCGTACATACCCAAAAAATACTCACACAACAATTTTGGGCATGCTCTTAACAGCAGGTTCCGGCGCTGATTAATTAAAGGATACAAATTGGAAGAAAATTTGTGACGTGTGTATTATCTCATTTTATGCCTCTGAATACTATTGTATGAACAATTTTTACCTTAAGCGGTATTTTCAAAATCGTTTCCAGAATCATTACCTTCTGCTTGCCATTAAATGTTCATTCCCCTATAAGGACAGATATTTGAATTTGTCTCTGTTATCTGCCAGAGCGTCAGTTTACCAAATGACTCTATTCAGTAGTTTCATGAGCGCCTCAGTATCAATTTAACACATGATTGTTCGTAAAATATCCTGTTTATTGGTGAGTCGATCTAACCGCCAGCATTTGCCAATTATTTTGGGAGCTTTTCCAACGCAAATCCATAGGAATGGTGGATACGAGTAAGTTTTATAAAAAACAACACAGTGTGAGAGCATACACGTCCTTTTAGCTAATAACGTATCTGACGCACGTCGAAAGAGTGTTATTGTTATTACTCGAATTTGAATTTATTCCTTAGGTGTTTGAACACGTAAAGGTTTGACATCCGCAGGACATGTGTTTGCTTTTATACCTTTTCTGCATAAATTAAATTACATTAATGGTTTTCATTTCTTTTCTTTACTACGAACGTTTTTTTAATGGCAAAACATTTTGCCATGTGACTGGATTTACGAGTACAATTGCGTTATGTAGAACAATTCATTGGTAACACAAAAGTCTAAAGTTGTCCTAGAGACTTCTAAGATAAACACTTATTTGACCGTGATTAATTTAATTTATAGTGTAGGCTCTTTGAGTCTGCATTGCGGAAACAGAAATGGAAGTCCGGCAAGTATGGGAAATAAAATTGAAAATGTGGTTGCTTCAGGAAAAGTTGTACGGATGGCGACTGCCATCCATGGAGTAAAGAAACTTGATTTAGATCTAATGTTTGCTGCTAATAGAAGCATAAAAGCCAGTCCGGTAAAAATTTCTCAGCAGAAATCAAAAACTTTAGTTATGTGGTACTTGTATATAGAATTTTGGTTAGGCGTTGTAAACATAGATACACTACGTGCACTTATGCAACTTATTTTATGAACATATGTAAGGCAACATAAATATGAAAACGAATAACATTAAAATTTCACATACCTACATACACGAGTATTTATATAAAACTCCTGAGCCTCTGTGTAGTTGGCTTGGATAGCTTAAGTGATTTAAAAAATATTGTGAACCTGATATGGAAGTGAGTCAAGAAATGTCACTTATGATGAACCGGAAGTCTAAATTTTACCACAGCAAGTTTATTTTCGTCTTTTGAATCAACGAAGAAACACAATAGATAGTAAATTATGATCAGTATTCATTTTTAAAAATATTAAAATTATTAGTCAAGCAGTATTATAATAATTCACAAAATTCAGTTTGGTTTTTTGTAAGATTTATTTATTTACTGTAGATGTGTCTTCATGTAACAGTACCATGATGATACAATTTAAAAGCAAGATAGATGAGCTAATCTTTTCAGGGCAAACAGATTGTGCATACGAAGACAACGTCGTCAGTTGCTTGCGCAAAAGCCATACATTAATTTCTACTGAAGATGAAGCTACTCTAGTGGTGGGATATTGCGAATATTTTACCTAACGCTACAAAATCCAATAAACGTAAATAATTTAAAGCCAACTAACGCATGGCAAAGTATTTTGAGTAAGTTGTAGGGAAGCAGGTACTTAAGCACATACCACATAATCAGGTACTCAATTCTTTCCACGGCTATAGTGGACATACTCGAAAAAATGAGGCGAGATTTCTATAAAAGCTAAGTAATACTTCGAAGGAGTTTGAGTTTGAGTTTGGAAACAGGAGAATTTTAATAGATTTTTGAGAAAAAATGAAATATTTTCCAATTCATTTTGATTTGAAACAGATTTTAAGATCTGAACCATTGAAATTAAGATTGGTAAAGCCATAAACTAGCATTGGCTTTTTAATAAATTGGAGCCTGTTTAGAGCAACTCTGACCATACCTCCAAATACTCCAGAAACATTTTTGATTGCACACAATAATAAAAAGTATGACATTTCTGTATCCTTCATCGAACTTAACGTTTCCTGTTCCAAGAGCGCACTTTATTTTACATATTTACATAATTACACTAATTTTTATCTCGTTTATTTTTCTTTCATTCTGTCAATCGCAGTACACTACCCTCCTGAATCAAGGCAATTTCTAATAGACTAAAACATCCCATCAAATCCACTTCAAGAATTATTTGCTTGCTCAAGTGGGGCTACCATCCGAGGTGTGGACCTGACTTTAACCAATAAATCTCTCCAGTCAGAGCAGACTGTTGCCACTCCTTAACTTTCTAAGGCTAAGAAAATAAGATAGGCCAGTGTAACCTTTCGTTAAATTTCAGGCGGGGTGTTCGATATATATATATGATATTAGGTTTCCTCTCATTCATAGCTTTGAAGAAGCAGAAAACCTCTTTTATCGTCATTCTACACATTCTGATGAGTTTAGCAGCATTATTAGAACTAAAAATGGTTCTGCCTCTATAGATGTTCTCGTATGCGGCCTTGAAAACGATAAACAGGTGATGAGTATCAATCTGGGCTTCTTGCAATTTCTCCAACAGCTATATCAATTTGATCAATGCTGGACTTCAGGACAGAACATCTCATGTGTTTTTTCGTAAACACCTGTCGTAGAATGACTTAATTTCACGGGGTGCCCATACATTCATGTGAGCCAGGATATAGGCGCCTAGCCAGCCCTTATGTGTGTTTCAATAATACCAGGTCGGAACCCGAGTTGAGGGGAGAAGGTGGTTAGAGTCGAGGTCTACGTAATACCTACCTTGGGTCACGGCACCCAGTACTTATTGCAACTCCACATCGGGCCAACCAACATAGTGGAAGACCCTTCCTGCGACTTTAGGTTTAAACCACAGTCGGAATGACGCTCTAGGGGCCTACCTCTTTCAAGTCAGGCCCGGACTGAAGTCCAGAAAGCCCTAGCTCCCATGGAAATGAGTTTGAAGTCCCGGTGGGGACTACCGCCAATCTTGCCACCCTACAGGACCTTATGATCGGCCCTGGAGGGGGCTGATAGAGGACAATCAGACACTTTACAAATGGCTTCTTAAGGGTATACGAGATATGTTAAAAAATCAAAATAAACAAGGTTTAGGGGACGAGGCTTAGTACGCATGTTAAATTTTTTCACGACCAGAACACCGTGAATTTGTTTCTGCTTAATTATCAGCTGAGACACTCGTGAGGGCCAAATTTTCAGTTAAAATAGAATGAATTGATCTAACACTAATGCTTAACTCGTTAGTAAGTTCTCTGAATCACCAGGGTTATTACTTGATCTATTTTAGATGCTGACGGCCTACCACAACGTGCTTCACTTTCCACTAATGTGCAGTTCCAAGGGTTGCAGAAGTATTAGTAGAGTTTGCCATTTATGTTAGTTCATTTACAGTCATAATGGCAACTGAGCAGTGATGTGGTCATGAAAAAATGTAGCATGCGCACTAGGTATGCCTACTAATGGTCACTAAGCCCCGCTCCCCACACTTTGTTTTGCCAAAATTGTTATGATCGGATACTTTTTGAACAGACCTAATATCCACCTATAGCGTAAATAAACAATATTGAGATGCTAATCATTAGTCATACTTACCTCCGACAGAATCTTGGAAATGAGTTGATTAGGTTATACGAGTACTTAAGTAAAATTTTCTTGCTTATCTCTAAAGGTTCTGTGTTGGCTTGACATGTGATTTTTACCCTCTGTTCTATTCCGCTCAGCAGCACATCCAAAAATATCCTATTTATTCTCAAATAAGTTAAAAATCCAGCAAGGAAGATAAACAAGGTGAGTGTTCATAGAATTTTCAATAAATTAAAACTCTACTTGAAGAAGTGCAATTCACTAAACATAGACGGATTGAAATACTGTAAACAAATGTTAATCACATTCAAGACACTAAATGATGTTGCTCATCGGGATGAAAAAGCTTATACGCTTAGATCTATTCAATACCAGCTATAGACTTCAAATAAATTTCCCAATTACTCACTAAAACAAGCGCGTTTATATTTATGAGTGTCCTCTATCTGTAGCATAATTATTTACGTATAATTATTGTCCGTAGCTATACATATTCGTTTATCCGTAATAAAACCACACCTTATATATGGTGCAGTTGTGGTATGAGAAATTTCTCCAGCAAATATTTAGTAAAAAAGAACAACTTGCTTATACAAGGTGGCGCAAAATGAATCACCTTATCGGAAGATGGTATAATTTTTGCAAATGGCGTCGTACGTCAATCGTTGAGAATGAAGAAACATCAACCAGACGACGGCCCACGCAATTGGGCATCACAAGACATGTTCAAGTACAAAGTGCATCAATTAATACCTCTTAACCGTTACTCGCGTGTGAATTACTGTAAAGCTATTCTCAATCTCAACAACGAAGATGACGATTTTGTGCCGAAAATCATCATGAGCGACGAGGCGCATTTCCATTTAAGCGGCTACGTCAATAAGCAAAATATTCATTTCTGGGGCATTGAAAATTCGCGTATGATGCACGAAGAGCCATTACATACACTCAAAGCCACTGTGGTGCGGAGATCACGTTGGAGGAGTGATTGAGCCGTATTTTCTTTTTGAGGACGCCATCGGCAATACGTTCACTGTTACTGACGCACACTACAGGGCCATGATAAACGACTTCTTACTGCCGGAATTAGATGAACGGGGCTTAGTGAACATGTGGTTTCAACAAGACGGTGCAACCGCATACACAGCACGAGCCACAATAGATATTGTCAAGGAAGCGTTTCCTGGTCACGTAAAAAAAAGTAATCCAAAAACAAAATTGGATGATTAATTTTGCACCGCCTTATATCAGCATTATTTTAGCCCCTACGATATGTACATAGCTTAGGAAACATAATTGAAATACGGATTACCCAAGTGAATCCTGGGCTGTGGCTTAGTCAACAATATTTTTTTAAACACCTCCTTTCTGAGAGAAAGCAGAAGATTTTCTTCATTTCGCAATATATAAAGGCAGTGTCTTAATATATAAATATATGGGGGTCTTAAGCCTAAATGTATAATATAGGTAATACAGTGTTTTTCTCAGAAATGACTGCATATAATGAAATTGAAACTTAATATAAAAATTGCCTGTACCTTCCAAATCTACAGCACGTGGATGAAAAAAATTCTCTCGATACTTGAAGCCCTCAAATCATCATTACCTACAATCAAATTATCTAACGTTCACCAAAAATAAGAATTAAAATTGAAAATTGAATATCTAACCAGAAACCGAATATTTCTTCATATTATATTTAAGCATTTTGAGTTTAACTTACGCTGCCGGCCGTTCCCGTTCTACAGTCGAAGAGCAGAGGCGTGAGTCCGGGAACGAATCTGAAAATCAGAGGCTACTGTCGTCAACAAACTAATGTATTGGATTAATTATATAAAATTAAAAAGATTGTCAGGGACATAACGGAACCCTGCAGCACAGTAGCATTTATTTTGTGTAATTTGTTCCATGTCCTTTTGTAGAAAATTTGATTTTAGAAAAAATTTACCAAGTTGTTTATTTGTTTTTCTGTTGTTTATATTCTCAGAAAAAAAAATTAAATCACTGCTCCGAAGAAATTCACATCAAATTCCTGGCGCAACAAGTTTTAAAAAGTTTTCAAAATTCACCATACCTAGTATTACACATGACTTAAATCTTACCACATCATTCGGCAAAAGCTTTCATCGTCCATTCACAACCACTTTGACTTACAATGCACACAAATACCAGTAAGGGTAAGAAAGCCCTCAGCTCCAATACCTACATAATCGCACAGTGAAAACACCCCATGTCATTGGTCTTTAGAGGGATGAAAAAAAAAAATGTATCTCAACATCCAATTAAGTTTTTGTACCCAATTCACCCGCGCACTAGCCCTCCAATAACACATAACGTACTCATCCGTTGACCGGAACAGTAGTCGTTCGCTGTCGTACTGCAATACGTTCGAAATAAATCATCCGCGCGCCGCAATTTGAATCGTTATAAATGTATCTATTGGATAATGTTTCAGACATGTCGAGATACATCTTATATTAGATAAATTTTTACTTATTGTAGTTTTGTTTCTTTAAAATATATTTATAAGAAAATTTTCTTAAAGTGTTCGCTATGGGTTGCCTAAATTTTGTGCGCGTCAGAAAGGGTTATCCTCAATTCGGGCCCGAAAAGTGCGCGAAAATTATTTAGAATCATAGTGTTGTCACATAATTTAGAAACGACAAATTTTAGTGAAAAACTGTTTCTTCAAAAATGAGAAAATACCGTCTTAATTTTAATATGAAGATACAAGCTCTAAAAAAGTGATAATAGTAAAAAAGAAAATAATAATTCAAACTATCCACAACACGACTCGTATGCAAAACAACAAGCGTGTATTAATTAAATAAATTAAAAATTTCCTGTTTACTCTGGAATAACTAACTAAGAAAAGATTAATTTTTTTATCTTAGTCAGAAATCGTGGCTTATGTAGATTTCAGTCTATACAACCCCCATTTGGACAATCTTAAATATACTTATATGTAAGTGGACACATTCGTATTTATTTCAAACAACCAAGTCATTTATCTTTGAGAACAAATTTCTCTCATTCGTTCAAATTAGCAAACATTCGTAAGTAGACAAATATTTCATCGCATCCGTTAAAACAAACAAATGGAATGAATTTTGTTTAAAATTACAAACTATTCTTTCTTAAATACTTTGAGTATATTGGAGCTTGTAAAGTGTCTTTCTTTATAACTACGAATACTCTATGGCTTATTTAAAATTAACCCTCAAATTGACTACGGAAATGGATGTACGAGTATCTGCCGTTCATAGAAAGAAATCAACAAATAACGAATGGCAAACGGGAGGGCAGTCTACGTGTATCTATTGTACGTATGAAACTCGACCCATTCGACTGACACCTGTTGAATTTGAAATTTATTTAATGTACCTACTCATAGTTTGCCGCATGTTTTTCTCTATGAGCATAGATACAAAACCCAAGTACGATTAGGTTTCTTTCATGTTGAGAGAGTCTTGGATTTATTATTTCTTTGGCACATTTGGATAATAAACGACAAGCCACATGATTATTCCGGTCGCGGTCATCACTTAGCACCTGGTGCAAAATTAGTTATATCAATTGGAGGTGGTATTAGATCTGGTTGCCCTGGTACCAGGGTCCCGGTAAATTTATTGATCACCAAACTGTGTGTTTACTTTGTTTGGGAGATTTTTAGCTGGAAATTTTTCACCTTCCATATCAGAAAGAGTGAATCTCTTTTATTCATAAGTGATTGCAAAAGTTAAATGATTTTGCCAAAAGTTTTGTAAAATTTGTATTTATTGTAGCAAAGTTAATGTAACAACTTTGACATCTACATATAAGATAGATCACAAACAAAATGTTAACAGATTGTTTATACAAAATTAACTAGTATAGTGTTAACTGATAAAAATCAATAGTAGCACAGTTTTTTCTGAAATTTCAATATGTGAATTGATTACTTTTTAACACGTGCACTTATAGTTATTGTACATACAAATATACATACGTACATTGGTGATATTCTGAAGATATAACCGCATGATACTGTTCTAATCGCTTTGCTTTCTGCCTGCTTTTCCATTCGTTAAACCGGTATCCATAATAAAGTGATTTCTTAGGAAAAATTCGACGTCATTTTCTTTTGGCTCATATGACGTATGGTTCCGAATAATAACACTATAAGTCTGTGCGCTTATTGATAATATAATACAGTTTGGTGCGAAAAGATATAAAGATACATACATATCCACCACCGCATCACTGCATCAGTCTGAAACTACTACGCAAACAATTACAGGCTTAATATTTTGCTAAGGTTACTTGTATATTATATCATCTAAATATTTATGATAATCTTAATATTAAGAATGCCTAGATTTAGTTATGATTCAATATTAAAATGCCATCAGGTGCAGAAGACCGGCGCCAACATTAGCAGAAAGTCATTAATGATGTTGGTGATTTGCTGGGATTTACTTGACCACCACAGAAAACCCCCTGATAAAGAGTGTCAACCAGCGCATGAAGTAAATTAAGAGGCGCTCCAAAGAAGGATGAGAGCTGCTCATGAATTTTACAAGCAAAGGAAATGGGAAGAACATCAGTTTTTCCATAAAAAAAAATAAAAAAGAAGCAGAAGTTTGGGGGTTCTGCAAAAATATGAAAATAGCTTAAAATGGATACAAATATCAAATATCATAGACGTATATGAGAATAGTCCCACCATCCACCAGATATCCATCGACCTTACGAGTATAACAGATCATGAAAAAACTCAGGAAAATCAAAATGATACCCCCAACCTGTCAAGGCCGCATTCGACAGCATATAGAGACGACCTGTATAGATGCTTGTCAAGTTTTGTTCTCCTTGTCAACCTCGTCGTCATGTGCCCGATGTCAATAGACGACGGACACCTCTCCATAAAAGTCGGTAATGACACATTTGACGTCAAAAAAGGATTTTGGTTAAGTGACGAGTTTTCATATGATTTCTTCAACCAATAGAATAGGTACAATATTCCATATCTGTACAACAGCTGGCATACACTAATGACATTGATATGATAGAAAACCAGATCGGTTGCTGCTGTTGAAGCTGATGCAGCGAAGATAGGTTAAGTGATAAATAAAGTCGAAACAAAGTATATTGTTATGCCTGATCTGGCATAGTTCTTTTAAAATTGTACCTTAACTCACACGCGGTCTGATTGTATGGGAAGGATTTTTTCCATCAGCTTTACGTTTGTGTATTTGGAATTGGGAAAATAATAGTGCAGTTGAGCACTAGCATAACAAAACGAAAGAAAAAGCTTAAAAGCGACCAAAACGAACGAACAAGTGACGACGATTCACAAAAATAAAGTAATTTAAACACAAAACAAATTTTAGGTGTTTATTTTTATCTCATGTAAGGTTGCTATCGAAATGAACTCACAGAGTCATTCTACTGTAAGTTTTTATAGCTGCAATCTTAGCAGATTAGTTTTTTGCCCGTGGGAAATGGTATCAGCAACAATTCCCATTTTTTTGTTGCAATGTTGACTCAAAATGCTGACTCTGCATGCTGGCTCTGCGTAACAATATACTGTCAGCAATAAAGAACACGCAACACCAAAGGTTCGAATACTAAAGAAAACTAAATCCTTTAGATAGTATACAACTTTTTTTAACCTGGCTCAATTGTAAATTCAAAAAATGAGTCAACCGTAGAGATCAAATAACATTGAGCTGTATGGGATGACAGCTATTGTACATTGTTGGAAAGACTCATCAGCTTCGACGGATAGGACATATTGGGCGACTAAAAACCACTGCTCCAGCAAGTAAAATAAAAAAAGTTCATGTTTTTCTTTACTGAAAGGCATAAAAACCGGCACCTGATGTATTTTTTTTAACGTATTTTTAGGCACCTGAGGAATCTGCCTAAATGACTTCTCCTTATATAACCAAATATCCCTCTACACCAAAGACTTTAAATAATTCTACAAGAAATGATCGTGAGTGTGTCAAATCGCACGATCCCGGTGGTCAATTTCGCGATATAATGTTGCCGTTGCATCAAGTCCTCAGTAAATTCAGCCTAATCCGGGAACTTGTGCCACAAGCCACAGTCTCGTTTCTTCATTTCTTGCACCGGGTTGATTTTGCTCGTATAGGGAGAGATATGTGTTCCATATAGTAGACGTACAAATGTGAAACCCTGGCGATTAACGCCGCATTGGCAAGTCCCGATCTCCTGCCTTACCTACACTCCTGATGACTACGGTTCCTTCTGACGCGTTATTGGCTTTGCATCAGTTAAAGGGTACAGCGCAACGAATAGCGAGCTCGTTGATTATCTTTCTGTATTGATCACTAGAGCCATCGTACATACCATCTCATGCAATACATTTTGTGGACTCCAAATATGTATCGGTAAAGTCAAAAGTAAAGCTCATCGCTACATCATCTGGTAACCGTTTTTGAGCCCATTCAGCGAAATTCTGGCGCATACTATGATCGAGTTTGTAGCTGAGACTAAAGAGATTTACCACAATACTGATACAAAATAATCAGATGTTTGTTTGCTTCTTACAATTTGTAAATATGGATCGTTTTACAATCGCAAGAGAATGGATTGTTGAACGGACATTTATAAGGTTCTTTATGGCAAATTTTGCATCTCTGCTTGTATTTACATCTAAACAAGAACTCAAACCCTAAGAAAATACTTAAATTATGATTGTCCTTGGAATAGTATGTTAACAAACAGAATTTTTGTGTATTGAGAATCATCAAATGATTCACGACAGATAATTTTATGAGCAAAATGCCGCTACTTAATATGCATTTCGGTCAGGCGGCCACATCGGTCATCACTTTTTCAAAAGCGATGAAGGTCAAACAGTTAGAGTTAATGTGCTGCGTTATAACCGCTTGATCTTGGTTCCAAAATATTAGGCAAAAAAGTTTTGAAATCTCGGAGAGCTATAACCACTTATCCCAAACATCTTTCTTCTCTCTCTGTCCAATTTCCAAATACGTATTAATTAAAACTATGCATAGAACATGAAAACGTCAGCAATGATTTCCCCATTTAGAAAAATAGTCATCATCTGACCAAAACGGATTTTCACGTTCAACATACATATTTCCGCATAATGCTTTATTAAATCAAACCTTCACCTCTTTCATGGCAATTCAACAAACACCTTTCAAAATCCGGAGAATTAGGGATAGTCTAGAGTCATCGATTATGTGCTTAATCATCTAAAGCACCACTTCCTTTGCTTTCCTTTCTTATTTCAATTGTAAATCCAAACGCAAGCATTCAATCTAAAGACCAATTTTTATATTATGATAACAAGTTTCATATCATATTATCGCAAGCACATTCGTATTGTACAATAAATGTAAATAAATTACACTTCATCATCTGCACAGAGCAGTGTCATTATTGTTTTCATTTTGTCTATATAAATCGAGTGTGCGTGCTCGTACATCCTCCCCCGTAAATTCCATGCATTCTTGAACTTAGACCAGCCCAAGCAAATGAAGATGATGATTCTGAAAATCAGCGCAAGTAATACGGATCTAGTTAGAAAAACGTGCTCCAGAAATCAAATTTTGAGGAGGAAGTGCATTTACGTATACACTAACCCTACACCTACTCGTATAGTCTAGTGAAGAGTTTAAATACATAGGACACGTATCTGTGTTGTCGTTCATACAATGGGAATAAATTATATCTATTTAGATATGTCAGTAGATTTATAGAATTATTTAAAAAATAAGTTTTAAACTTGTGTGGGTTGTTAACATGCATTAATATCTATATACGAGTATATATACAGTTGCTGTACTCGTATGCTAGTATACAAGTCTATGGACATGTACGAGTATAATAGTTGGAAACTGCAACGGAGGATATTTCCATGCACTTAAATCCGAATAGACCCACAATGAGGTTATAACTTATTGGTAAGCAAATTCATCATTTCAAAATTGTCGGTCTTGCTGTTTACATTTCTGAAAACACTCCTGGCTTACCAATCACCATTAACCATACATATATGTACTATGTACTCGTATGTATATAGTGCACTTCGGATAATGAAAGTGAATAGCGAAGTATGCACTCAATTATGCTCCATTTTGAATGAACTTCGTAGCATCAATGGAAAAAAAGTTATTCTACATACTCGTACATCGAAAGGAAAAAAAGTCCAGTACAGCATCTCTTAAGTCCATTTGAGAGTTTGTTCGTTGGCATCCAAAAAAGGAAGGATGAAGTGATCCAAAGGGAAATAAGACCAAATCACCAAAATGTTTATTTGTAAAAAAAAAAAATTGGGATGTATCAAGACTAGGTAACGCCAAATTGGGCTTATTTCATTTTCACAAAGTAAAATAAAGCAAAACGTTAAAATTTTAACACAAAGCGAATTAAGACCAAATGCAAAAACTTTGGACTTATTTCACGGCACCATACAAATAAAAAAATTTGTAGATGATTTAACTTATCTGCTTTGCACAAAAATTCAAAGGACGTCAAAGAATGAAACGCGTTGCCATTGCCTCAGTTTAAGAACTTCGTAGAAACCCCGTTAACCAAATAAACTTATCTATCACACCATGCAATTCAAAAAATTGTATACAAGTTAAATTACAACATTAAGCAAAGATTTTTTATTAAAACAAAATGAACTTTATTGATTGAGGTTCCACTTAAAACTAACTAACAATATTTTTGGTAATCCAAATTACACCTAGGTAGAAATTATGATGTGGGAACGAATGCAAATTCTATTTCTCACATGTGTCATTGCAATTAGGTTACGCAGGTGTTCCAATCATGATTTGACGATGCTATTATTTGTTTGAGTATGTTTCTAAAAGATGCTCCTAGTTGTCGTTAACTTACATATATGTGCAATATAATAATAAAGGGTATTTTTTTTAGAGGTATACAAATTCAATGTGAAATAAAACGCTTGAAGCTAATGTTAATGTCTATGATATCAGCTTTATTTAATAGATAATTTTATGTGATTAGTCATTATTATATCATATTTAAAATATGATATCGGGCATATGCGCGCTACGGCCAGCTCGAATGAAGTCCAATTTTCGACAACTTTGTCGAGCAACTGGGGCCGTATATCAGCAATAACACTTCGAATGTTGACTTCCAAATCGTCCAACGCATCTGGTTTATCTGCATAGACTAGCGACTTCACACACCCCCTCAAAAAACGTAGTCTAAAGGTGTGAGATCACAGGATCGTGGCGGCCAGTTCACAGGTCCATTACGCGAAATTATGCTCTCAGCAAATGTTTCCCGCAATAAATTGATGGTGGCGTGAGCCGTGTCGAATGTGGCGCCATCTTGTTGAAACCAAAGTATGTCACCTCAATGCCATTTAACTGAGGAAAGAAGAAGTCAGAAATCATGTTTCTATAGCGCTCTCCATTGACGGTAACATTCTGGCCGGCATCGTCCTTAAAGAAATATGGAACGATGATTACACCAGCCCATAAGGCACAAGTGAGTTTTAATGGTTATAAGGGCGTCTCGAAAAAGGCTTCTGGGCAATTTTGCCCACTCCAAATTCGGCAATTTTGCTGGTTTATATATCCATTTTACCAAAACTGTGCCTCATCGGAGAACAAAATTTTGAGTTGAAAATGAGGATCAAGCTGAATCATATTTTCCGCCCATTCACCTAATCTACGACGCGTATAATGTTCACGCTGTTGCATTCACGTCTGATACAAGCTGGATCTTATGAGCTTTTAAGCCAAAAACTTTCCGTTAAATCTTCCACAAAGTGAATGGGCATAGCTCCAATGCTGTGCACGATGGCAAATCGACTCATTCGGATTCTCCTCAACACTGCGCTCCACAACGATTATAACTTCTTCTGTTAGCACTGTTTGTCGGCTTTGGGGATGAGTACTATCGTTTACGTGGTGCGAAAATGATTCATCGTGTTCCGAATAACTTGCTCAGATGGACGATTATGTGGACCGTAAAATGGATGTAACGTACGATAAGTTTGGCGAATCGAACCATGGTTTTCAAAATAAGTTTGCACAATTTGCACCCGTTGTTCTGGCGTTAGTCTATTCATCGTAAAATGGCAAAATGTTCTAACCACAAATCGACTTTCAACTGTCAAATTGACAATCTGTAGAAACAGTGTTGCCAGTTTAAAAACTAAACCTCTTTAAAACACCCTCTATATTTTGCAAAATATTTGAATATTAATTGGAATCAAGAGTTTAGCCGATAATTCATTTTAAGCATTTTTAAATATTTATAAATAGAAATTGATATAGAAGACACAAGCAAACGATTTGCGAGTTTTAATCGATTTGTTGAAAAAATTAATCATAAAGTATATGTAGATGTTTTGTTACTTTTCATAATGAAACCAGTAGGAAATATTAATAAATTTATCACTAGATAAACTATAAATTTTACTTTGTTAGAAAGGACTAATATATATTTTCTTTCTTAGATGAGCTGGAATTACGATGTGTGTTAGTGAACCAGTCAAGCCTTTAGCTAGTTGCTTCTTTGACATTGTAGTTGAGCGATCCATGCTGATGACGTTTCTTGTTACGGATTCAAATCATTTCTAAGCCCAAAGAAGCAGCGATTAACAAGAGTGATTCTTCTCATAATTTCTACGCTGTTGCCGTTGTGGGAGTTAATAGCGAAGCCGAGGTAGTTAAAGTCACTTACTACCTCAAAGCTATAGAAAGCATATAGTGACTATTTGTCCTAGGTGTTAATTTTGTATGTCTTTTTGACATTGTCTGTTGACAGCATACTCGTATACTTTGGTTTTCATACGTAGCCCGCTAAAAGCATTTTTGCCACTTCTACTTCAGTCGCAAACTCACCTTAAACAGCTCGCTGTGTTCTTCCCATTGTGTCACTGTCATCTGTATATGAGAGTAACTGAATAGAGTTTTGAAAGATGGTACCCCTGGAGTTGACTTGTGAGTTTTGCACATTTTTTTCAAGAATAATGTTGAAAAAATCACATTAGAACGCATTGCCATGGCTCTGTGTAGTTTGTCTCTATGCGTACTGTCATATGCGGCTTTGAATGGAATTAAAAGTAAGAGAGAGAGATTTTTCCAAGATGTTCTGTAACTTGAAAATTTGATCCATGATTGATTTTCCTCGCGCCTAAAACCACACTAATAGAAGCCGGTCAGACTGTTTACGAATGGTCTTAGAGGTGTACATAATACAGTAGTCGGAATTTTCTATTCTATGTTGAGAAGACTTATTCCCCTGTAGGATCGAACAACAAATGCTGAAGTTCCATTCGTCGGGCATACTTTCGTCGACCTCGATTTTGCAGATGAGTTAATGTATGCTCCATTGATTGATCATTGGCAGTATTGCCACTGGTCTTCTACGTTCGATGGCTTTGAATGGTCACTTTGACCACCTTTGACGTTGAAGAGGGATACCATCGATTTGATGGTAAAATCACCTAAAATACTATAGCTTCGCTGGAACCCCAGGTATCTCCACCTACTAGATTATAGTTCTTAATTAAAACATCCTACATAAACTTTGAACCTAAATCGTTAGATATTATGTAAAAAGCGATAATTGAAAGACATTATCATGAATTAATCTAATCAAAAATATCTGTTCAAGATCTTCATAAATTTTCCATTTTGTCAAGTAGTAAAAATTGTTTGCTCTATGTGGAAGAATGTTGGATAAAAATTTGGCTTATAAGCTTTAACACATCATCTTATTTGATATGCGATTACTAATTTTAATATATTTTTTTATTAATTTCGAACTATGTTTGCCATTAAGCACGTGATGTACCAAATTAAGCGTCTCATTACCTGTTTCCGACAGTATAGTACGATTTTATTTATCTACACTACGAATATGGATTTGTTTACAAACATTTCAATTAAGAGGTAAAAAATATCAGCGAATTGCAAAATAACTCCGTTCGTGTTAAAATCTATCATTTGCTTCGTCATCATAGTAGTATTTACCAGATCAATTTTAATCCCTTCCGAATAATAAGATTAGTCGTAGTCCTCAAGATAGGTGTTTGCTTGAGCTATAATTTCATCCTTGATCTCGATTGGGCGTTCGGTACGTTGGACGCCACTTGTGTGTGTGCGACTATCCTTCCACAAGTTTATCCATGGTTTGAGTGATGCATTTTTTCTGCAATAAAATAATGCCTGATGAAACAAAAAATGCACTTTTTTCCATTTTCATTTGCGCTCACCAATACTCACCACAACTCGTCCAACCTGACACATCGATTGACCTCGATTAATTCTTTATTACAATATACTCGTACATAAAAGTGTGTAGTCGATGTACAATATAAGTTATGTTCTATACAAGAATAAACATGTGTCTTATTTTTAACTTAAGATTAATTGCCTGAAGTGTTGTCCTCTGAAGATCACAAAATATCGATCGTTTGGTAGTATTTTGGGTATGACATAAGGTCCTTTATATTTGGGAATAATTTTTTATTGACTCCCACGCTAGTATCAGTATTTTTTTTATAACCATATAACCGCCGACATCAAATGTTTGAGCTGGTTTATGTTTTCTTTCGAATGCCCTTATATCAGGCACGTTGCTAATTAATCGTTCGGTTTCGTGCTTCGATAGATACTCGGTAAGTTCATCTACTTCCATCCCTCTCTGGGGTGGCGGAACAATAACTACAATAACTTGGACTATATTTAGTCGACCGATTCATTGTATTATTGATGGCATATTCCACTCGAAGTAACAATTTCATCCAATCGGAGGGTTGAAAAGGCTCCTAGCATAGACTTAAGAACACGGTTGATCCTTTCCACCTGACCATTGGCCTGAGGGGAGGATACTGCAACCTTCACATGCGAAATATTTCTCTCTAAAAAGAACTCGCTAAATTCATACGAAGTAAAATATAATATTGAAAATATTTACTTAAATAGGCTATCACCTCACGTGTTCTATTCGTCACTACAGGACTTAACTTTACATATTTGGTGAATGCGCCTGTTATCAACCGAATGTGCTTGCTTTTAGAATAAAATGATGGAAGTGGGCCAAAATGTTCAAAAACCTGTGGAATGGAATGGGTTTCTTGAGAATACAGTGCCCATTAAATAATTTCTGAATGAAACTGTGTATATTATGCATTTGATGCAATTCTGCGTAAAAGATTCGATCTTACTGAGCATACCTGGAAACCTATAATGTAGTTTCATTGGCTCTTAGTGCCCAATCTTCTCATGTACAATTCGTAAAATATTTTCTTCCATCTCCTTCGGAATATAGAAAGCCAGTTTCCAATTGGGATATTTAATATGCACTAGTGCATTACGTGACTCATAAGATGTTAACAATTCATTCTCGAGCCTATAGCGTAATGAGATGATTTCGGGGTCTCTAGCTTGAGTAGTTTGCAATTGAAAATTTACATCTTCTTATTCGACGACTGAAACCAAATGGCACCGACGACAGAAAGACCACTGCAATATGTGCTCTAAAGCCCACTTAGCCATACGGGAATTAATAGACTTTTTACTTAGTGTTAGAGTAAGCGAACTGCAATCTGTCACAATCTTAAATGATAAGCCTTCCAGATATACTCGAAATCGGCATAGTGCATTGATTATTGCTAGTGTTCCCAGTTCAAAACTGTGATATTTCTTATCAACTGTGGTAGTACTTTTTGAAAAATAAGCAACTGGATACAATTTGCAGTCATCCTGACGTTGGAGAAGCACAGCCCCAAACTCCGGGCACTGGCATCGCATTGAAGTTCTGTTTCTTTTCTTGGCTTGTACTCTGACGCATTTAGTAGCTTTTAGTGCAATTACTGGAAATTACAAACCGCCTAAAATAACAACAAACGCTTGAAGCTCCCTAGTATTCCTCAGAATCGGTTTTTTTTTTATGGCTGTCGCTTGTTCGTATGCCTTGGGATGTACTACAACTTCATATCCCATGTATTCCATTTTGATGTAGCAAAATTTACATTTTGATAACTTTGGCTTTAATTGATATTCTGATATGCAGCGTAAGATTGAAATGCTCGTTTAACGAGGCACTGGCAATGATTACGTCATCAATATCTACTGCAATTTTCCCCCATTGCTCTATAAAAATCTGAGCAACTGGAAGAGCATTCTTTTAGCCAAACGACGTTACGAACGAGGTATATTTCACAGAGTCTTGAGAAACTTTAACCTAATGGAATCCGTTCTTTAAATCTATTAACGTAAAGTTAATATTCCAGGCAATCTTTATTAGTAATAAAGGAAAATTATCTCTTACCGTAATATTATTAAGATGCCGATAGTCCACACACATCCGAGTTTCTTCGGACCTTTTTTTTACCAAAACAAGAGGTGATGCGTATTGAGTACAACTCGGACATACCATATGATTCCTTGTCGTAGAAGGTCGTTGATCAGTTTATCCACTTCTTGTTTTTCACTGAATGACAAATGTCTGGGCGGACTGAAAACCGGAGTGTGGGAAGATAATCTAATTACCATTTCGTAGTTATTTATGGTCGACGGGGGCAATTGTTTTCGCTTTAATGTATTCATCCGCAATCACACGGCGACGGATTCTGATACCCTAGAGCCAATACTGACGTTTGATGCGTCAGCGCCAGAATCAATAAAGTTAGCACTTGGTAAATTATCAAGACTCGGAAAAAGTTCCACTAATTACAGAAGGTACGAGTAATTCAATGTGGGAAGGAACATCTTTTTTTTAAACAATAACATCAGTTTTCTTGGAAAGCTCGGAATGCTTATGTGAATAATATCAAATAAATAATCAAAGACACCATAATCCGATTGCTTTATAAGATTTATACATTTTTTTATTTTTGGTTGTTGCCGTTCCATCGCTACATAAGGGTTCCGAATACATAGGCGTATTTTAAACAATTAATGGAAATCGCTACCCAATAGAAGAGAAACTTGAATGTCTTCATCGTGAAGGATAAGTAGTTTTTTCTCTTTTTTGATCCATGATTCTTTGATGTATGAAGCATTCTCAGTATTTCGAAGACCTGATTATTCAGATACGTTTAACATATTACCACACAAATGCGATGGCAACATTGACCGCTGAAGGAAACTAACAAAAAGAGAAGAGTAACCGAAATATTTAATGTCATCTAATTCATTATTTTGACAGAAGCAACACTCACCATTTGTAAATAATCTAGAATACTTAAGACTTCAGCATCTGACTCGATCACAGATACTTGCCTCTGGGACGGGCCCTCTACGGTCGGTTAGGTTAGGTTAAACAGGGGTTTGATGGACATGCCATCACACAGATACCAGGCACGAAAACGGGCCCATTGCGATCCCTGTGGAACTATTAGTTAAATTTGTCTCCAAATGAAAAAAACCTAAACAATCTCCATGGTTAGAACTCCCATTTTGTTTTCAAAGCCAGAAGGGCATTTGAAATTCGTGCCGTCTATTTCCTCTAGGTTCTCGACAAAGTATTTCCCTAAAAAATTTCATCGACTACGCAATATTGCCTCGCATTCACACAGTATGTGTGTTATGTCCTCAACAGCTTGCAGATATCCGTATTTGACAATTTGAGTCTCTTTGCGTGTTGCCGCAGTAGACAGTGTCCTGTCAGGATTCCTATTACTGCTCTAAGCTTATCCCCGTTTAATTTTATTAACTTCCTAGATCTTTTGCCGTCAAAGAGCGGCCAAAGAGCTTGTGACATTCAAGTCTTGACTACCTTAGGTTGGCAGTCTTTGTAGTTTTTTTCCTCGATAGTGCCACTCACTGTGCAAAGGGTTAGTTTGATGTTGGCAACCTCACTATTGTCGAGTAGCCCTCCTTTTCTTGCAAGCTCGTCCGATTGTTCATTTCTTTTAATACCGCAGTGTCCTGGCACCCAGCACAGTCTTACCCGGTTTTGACTTCATAGTGCCTTAAGCACTGTGCGACAGCACCTGACTGCATCAGAGTTGACGTTGGTTGATTCCATTGCCTTGAGTGCGACCTGGTTATCGATGTAGATAGCGACATCTCTTTCGTATACCGATCTCGTCTGAATTAGCTCAGCCGCTCTGAGGAGAAGCAGAACCTCTGCTTGCGCCCGGTAGTCTTAGTTTTGGGTTTTCTGAGAAGATACCAGAATCTGTTCCTTCCTCTGTTTTCGAGCCATTTGTGAAAATTACAATTTCATTTGACCTGATTATTGCATTTTTTTCCCAGTCTTCCCTCTCCCTCCCTTATATCATACAGGACGTCGAAGTAAACCAAGGAAGGAATTTCATCCGTTAGAAATGAATTGCCTGGCAATAGCTCCTCTAGGACCGTGCCATGTTCGAAACTACTGCTCTTGAAGTAACCCAGATTAGTGAGTCGTATCACACTGTTGGCAGCAAGTTTTTTGATCTGTAAATCAAGCGGTGTTAGGTGCAGGTGTCCTACCGTTCTTTTGGAGATAAAAAGAGCATTATACGACTTTTTGATTATTTCCGCTACGTTCAGATTCCAATGCAGATTTTTGTTTAGAATCACAGCCAGATACTTCGCGCTGTCTGAGAGGGACAATTCCACTCCGTTGAGTTTTGGGAGTTTGAATTGCGGTATTTTGTACTTTCTTGTAAAAAGAACCGGTTCAGTTTTTGAAGGGTTGACCATAGCTTTTTGCCCAAGTGCTGATCATCTGCATTTTCCCTGCACTATTATGATCACGTCATCTGCGTATGCCGTGGCTTTTATACCCATTTTACTAAGCTTATTCAAGATGTCAGATAACCAGCACCCACAGGAGTGGCGAAATGACTCCCCCTTGAAGGGTCTCCGGTTCCGGACATTCTAACCGAGCTTTGCCCAATGGAACAGTTTATTTTCCTACTTGCAAGCATGTTGCAAATTCAGTTTGTAATGACCTGTTCAATATTGGTGTCTACTAGAGCATTTTTAATAGTGGCACACTCCATGTTATTGAAGACTCCCTCAATATCATGGAAAGCCACCATCGCAAACTCACCGAAGTGTAGACTTTTCTCTATTTTCCCCACCACTCGTACAAAATCCTACAGATTTTCCATTCATAACATATATGCATGCTGTATCTCAGTCAAAAAGCCATTACTGCATCTATTCCTAATATGAATTTCCAATAAATCGCTCTAGGGTCTTAAGCATAAATGATGACAGACAGCCATCTACGGTAACGGTAACATGAGATGCAACTGCAAATTGGTTTCCTCGTTTTGTACGCCTTGGACATTCTGAATACTTGTGTTCCTTACTTCCACATGTAAAGCAGGAACCAGGAGCTCATCTCTTGTTGGGCAGTTCACTGACAAATATCCTATTTCGGAGCAGTTGAAGCACCTGATGGGTGGTTGCTCCATGGTTGCAGCGGAATTTCTTCTTCCAATACTAGTGCGTTGACTGGTTTTCTCGTACTAGGGAAGCGCCTTAAGTTCAACTAAGTTAGTAGCGCCATTCAACATCGCAACATTTGTTTGACTATCATGTAACCCCTCGATTATATATTGTAGTCTAAATGGTCGATCTCCTCGACGTCGACTCTGCTGGCTAATTCTTGTATGCTGATGACATAATGCAACAGTGGCTCATCCTTTCACCAGGTCCTCTTAAAAGTTTATATCTCTTCTGCTTAATTTGCGGTCGAATTCAGTGATTATTATAGATGTGCTTTCAATGCACATCTGCATAAAATAATTTGTCAGTACCTTCTAAGAGACGACGTCCACTGAGGTACTTGAATCGCTCGTCGAAATTCAAGGAATCGGTAACTCCCTGGCAAAGGCATATCCATTTTCGAATTTCATAAGCGTTATCACTGCTAAATGATGGCACGGCGTTGGAGGTATCGAAGAAGTCCACGTTGCGCATGCGACTGGAAGTGTCATTTTCTTCGTGCAGTTTTTTAGCTCAAGACGCAGTTTGATTATTTGCTTCCGTTTTTGGAGCCTGTATAGCAACCGTCTCAATAGATGAATAGATGGAGTTGGATGTATCGGCGAAAGAGAGTGGCAGCAGGATGGATGGATTTGGACGGTCCTACCTTCGTGGCTTGCGTGTTGACTATAGGTGTTGTTTCGTCAGTCGTTGTTTCACGAGTTTACATGTTGATCAATGCAACAGTTGCGCAGGTGGATGCTCATTAACGCAATGAATTTCTTTGTTCTTGAATACTCTTAACTGCAGCAATTTGATGCTATATGGGAATTCGATGGTACATATCCACAAAAAGGGAAAGGATATATCCAATCCGGCGAGTCTCCGGTCAATTAACAGATGATTTTATAGCGTACAGAACAGGTCCAAAAATCGAGGTCAGTAATACTCTCTTGCAGCGTGACTTCGATAAGATAAGACGATTTTGCTATGACTGGAAGTTAAAAATCAACTTTCAGAAGTCGGAGACCATTCTCTTTAGGACACCGTTGTCTGAAGCCTCTAGGGATACCAGAAAAAATTGGCGTAAGTTCTCCAACATTGGACAACACGGGCAGCCTCTTGCCTGTCGAAATGTAGACAGATACCTTGGAATCTTGGAATCTGGCTAGATCAGTTTCTGTATTTTGGCAAAAATGTAGATGCTGCGAGGGTAAAGGTAATCTGCTACATGGTCCTTATCAGGCCCATGCTGGTATTTGGTTGTCCCGTGTGGTTCAATGTACGAGCAAGCTTAATGGAAAAGATTCGGGTGCTTGAGAAGGCGTGCCTTCGCTTGTACAGAACCCCAGAGTCGGAGTACAAACAATTTTATCCTAATGAGGTCCTTTACAACAAGGCGAACCTAATACGAGTAGACAACTTTGTAATTAAGCTGACTCGAAGGCACATTGCAAGAGAAATGACCTCAACGACTAACCTGATATCTGGGGCTTACTACCCCAATTACCTTTACCACGAGAGTGTGCGATCTGACGGCTTCGTTCCACCGGAAGCAATCCTCTACCTAGATCCGATAGGGTTAATCCAGGATAGATCAGTGGTCCCGTTAATCTTCCATGTCGCTCGGACAGCTGAGGACAGGCAACTCAACTACAACAGAGACGTCGCACACGGCAGTGTGGATCGCCTCAGGTTCAGTAAGGCGGTGGGGAATCACGATAAGATTGATGTCGTTCGGCAGCACCAGCATTTCTGGTGGTTAAATGATACAGTGCCTCACAAAATTGATAAAGTGTTTTGCATGAAGTCAATTATGTAGCTTTTTCCTAGTTTTAAATCTATGCAGAATAATTTAAACACTTTTTTTCAAGAATAAGTTTTTATTAGACTTTTCCTGTTTTATTTTTTTTTGTTTCTTATCTTTATTTCTAAAAAATTATTACAAGTAAGGTAGATTAGTATTTGATCAATTGTGTGAGTTTAAGGATCAATTACCTTTTAGTACTTCGTGTGACCTCCTTTGGCTTTTAAAACGGCTTGAATACGGCGTGGGATGCTGTTTATCAAATTTTCACACATTTCTGAAGGAATTGCATTCCACTCTGAGTCAACTCTGTCGTACAGTTCATCTAGATTTCGTGCTGGTGTTGAGTATTCCGCAAGCTTTCGTTTAAGGTGTTGCCATAAATGCTCTTTGGGATTTAAGTCATGAGACTGCGAAGGCCAATCTAAGACTTTAATCCCACGTTGTTGGATCCAAGCTTTTGTTACTTTAGCAGTATGCTTCGGATCGTTATCATGCTGGAAGATAACGTTGGAAGCATTTTTGTTCCATTTTTCCAAACTTCCGACTAAACTTCTATCTAAAATTGAAAAGTTGTCCACTGCTGTCATTCTTCCGACCACTCTCTGACGCAACCCAATGCCTTTTGTAGCCATACAACCCCATATCATTAAATTTCCGCCACCGAACTTAACTGTCTCTTTTACCATACGTCTTCTTAAAGGCTCCCCTGTTTTTTTCCAAGTCCATTCTCTTCCATCCGACCCAAAACGGTTAATTTTGGTTTCGTCTGAAAAAATTACCCTTTCCCAGTCAGCTTCAGTGAAATTTCTGTATTTTTTGGCAAAATCCCGGCGAAGTTTCTTATGAAGTGTTGTAAGAAATGGCTTTTTAACTTTGGCGCGACCTTTTAATCCAGCTTTTTTTAGAGTTCTTCTCACTGTTTCTGCACTAACGTGGAGATTATCGTTCCTAATTAGAGACTTCTGCACTGAAAAAGCATTTTTTCCTCTCCTGTTGTTATGACTCGGCAAATCTTGCGTTGGATGGTCCTTGATAGCAAAGGTTTTCGTCCCGCCTTCAACCGTGGTACTGATGTTGAGTTTATCTTTCGCCTGTATTTACTCACGGCACGAACATAAATGGCCAATTGGTCAGAAATTTGACGGTGGGATTCCTTTCTTCCAACAATTTCTGGATTTTTTTGATTAAGTTTGATGGAATTGGCTTCATCTTCAATCTGTCATATTGAGCGGAAAAATAGTAAGATTATCTTCACTTACTCGTTCTATTTTTAATTTTGACAACTGTCTTTTTTACAGAAAAACGTTAACTTACCTTTTATTTCTAGTAAAATTAACTTTTAGTGTCACAATAAATGTGCGATCCCTAAACTCACAAAATTGATCAAATCAACAACTCACCAGCACTTCACAAATAACAGTGAAGTTTTAAATTTTTATCACTAAATCGCATTTCATGAAATGAGAAAACATACTATGTTCACAAAACAACAGCAAAATTTCGGTCACCGGTTAACAACTTTACCGTTATAAATCGAATGATGTTTGTTTCACAAATCATTTTATCAATTTTGTGAGACACTGTATATAAAATGTTTCGTCGTCGTTTCCGTCAATTACGGACCAGCCTCACTAATGAGGCAGAGCTGACCAATCTATTTGCTCAGTAAATAGCGATGACCAGCTTATATAGGTTTAGGTTAGCATTTAAGAAACATGTGTAGTGTATACAAAGGTGTATACTGAAATGTGTATATGATTGTGTATAATGTCTATGTGTGTTTACGTGTTTATTGTGCATTTAGGTTAGGTATGCTAAGGCTTATTTTAAGTTAGATATTAAGTTTTTATAAAAAATAAAAAAATGTCCATATGCTAAGTTTTTTGCTAAGAAATTTTTTTTCTTAACCTTAAGTACACAAAATTAGTAGCAAAATGTAAATAAAGTCGAAAGACATAGATATAAGAATTTAGAGTTGCTTAGAGTGCCTGTGTGGGGCCAGTAAGTTATTATAAGATTGTTAAGTAATTTTAAGCTAGCATTTAAGCATTTTTTGTTAGTATGTAAGAGTTAATGATTAAGAAAATAAAATGCATTTAAAACTGAAAGAAAAATGAACTGGGAATTTGATGGTGGCGGCTTGCAATGCGTCAATTAGTGGTTGTTTCGTTGTATTTCGAAGACTTTCGGTTGGCTCGTCCATGATGTATCGTAAGTTATATTTAATTTTCGGGAGTCTTACGAATATAAGGAAGAATAAGATTTCCTAATGGCTGCTTACCCCACATCTGAGTTGTTAGCACGTTCTCAATCGGAAACTTAATGTCCGAGGAATTTCAATGTATCCAACTTGAACTGTAATTTTTCGAATGAGCTCAGTAATTTCGTCACAACTCGCGTGTGCTCAACAATGATCAACACAGAACATAATATTGTATATGTATGTATTTTTTATGTGTAATTGTGTTTGAAACCTGTGCAATTGTGAACCTTGTTTATTTCAAAAACTCTTAGCTCTAAGAAGCCAATCACAAAAGTTTTATTTCTCTTTGCCATTTATCTAAAGAAAGTATTCCTTTTGTTTGGAAGAAAGCCAAAAGGTACAAATTTTGATAAAAGAAAAATTAATAAAAATAATCCTGCACAAAGACGCACCTACACAATTCAATAAAATTGTTCAGATAGAAGCGACCTATCCTTGTATTTTTTATACAACAGTTGTTTTTCAGGAAATATCTATTCCCTTATCATTTATCATCTTTTTACAATAATTAATTAGGTGTTAGGTGTAGGTAAATATACATCACACAACACCCGCTGTCCGTTTAGATATAGCCGACCATACCACATTAAATCGATCGGAAACTTACGCGCCAACACATAGCATACTCGTATGACTGAATTACTACAAAGTAAATGTTTGATTCTGATGTTATCCTTAATTTCAAAATGTCTGGTTCTTAACTATTAACAAGGTGAGCTAAAAGCTGTGTAAACAGTTTTTCGTGTGTCCTGTTTCCCCTGCAGGCATATGGCGTTATTTGCGGAATCTGTTGTTGAAGGAAAATGTTCGTTGAAAAGTTTGTCAAAGTCAATATTGTGTCGTCGCAAATTTATTACGTTGAAGACTTTTCAAGAGGAAATGTAAATATTTATATTTTACACCTCATTTTTGAAGCTCTAGCACCATTCGGCATAATTATGTACATGTTGCTAGAGAAGACTATGACAGCAGAAAGTTTGCATAAGCATTTAAAATAAAATGATACTAAAGAACAAAATTCAAAGGTTTCAAATGTAAGAAAACAAATCTGTTAGAAATGCACTAATTAGATCCGATGGTTCTTTGACTTTTTTTTTGTATTAATAACTTCTCTTGATTTTCCTTATTTTGTTGATAGCTTTTCGGTACGACTTTCTAACTATTAAATAAAATTGTATTTATAGAAAATGTCAAAATGTTGACTAATCGCACAGCAAATGGTACTCGTAATTTATTTTTGAATTTTATCGATTTTTTCTGCAGATGTGATTGTCAAAGATAGGTTGTTTTTGGCACAGAATTTCAGGAGTTTCAGAATGTTTCATAGGAAGAAGATAAAGTGGTTGTTAATGAACTTATAAAAGAGTGAAATTACCTAAAGTGAAGTAATTATGCTAATTAGTGGAGAGAATATCTAAGCGAAAGTACTTTTTCTATTGAGTAGCATTGATAATGTATTTTAAACTTTTGGCAATCAGTTCATGGTTGCGCTGGAAATCGATCAATCTTTCAATCTTCTTCGAAATTCAAACAGAAGAATAAATTTCGAAATTTTTAATAATTAATGGCGTTTTCGTTCAGGCAGGCAGAAGGCTTTTTTTGTGCTCCGGAGCACACGAGTGACACATTTCCCCACATTTTTTCAGAATCAAAATTTTGCTTTTGGTTTTCATTTTAGAATCAAGATTTCTTTAATGGATTTTATGTGAAAATGTGCTAACACATATGTATAAGTATGTATAAACGTCAAATAGTTTTGTGTGTCAAACTAGATTTCTGTTTTCGTGCAATCGGCAGTGTTTGGTCAATCTATTATTCGGAGTGTTCAAATTGATTCGCAAACATATTACGAAATAAAAATCCGATGAAATTTTCGCTGTTCCACTGGAATCAAAATCGGAGTACAAAAAAAGAAGCCTTCTGCCTGCCCAAACGAAAACGTCACAATGTAGCTCTGCCTTATGAAATGTACGACACGACACACCTGAATACCTCATTAGGGGTAAACGAGAGTTGTGTTCAAGTAAATACAAAATACGTATATAAAGAGTTTTCCAATAGGGACTTGCTAATTTTGAATTTAATTTGTGAACGCACTCTTTCACTAATCATCAAACTGTCACTGTCAAATTATTCAGTAAACTTAACATTTTCATCGTGGTAAAGTACAAGAACGAGCACCGTCAGCAAATTATAAAAATTTTCTAATTAAATTAAGAGCGTTAACTCCAATTTTCTGTCGTAAGTCTCGCCTTAGTAGACAGGCAATAACAAGTTTAGTGCAAAAATTTGAGTCTACATATTCGTTGTGTGATGTTGCCGTGTCAGTGAGACAACGGGTTGGTCGAAGTGTCAAAAATATCGCTGCCGTTCAGGCGTCTGTAGCAAACGATCCAAATCAGTCAATTCCACGGCGTTCTCAAGAATTGGGCATCGCTCAGACCACATTATGGCATACTTTGCGTAAGGATCTTGGTTTACATCCGTACAAGATCAAGCTGATTCAAGTACGTTCTCCGATTGGGTTCTGGAGAAGATGCGCCAAGATGATGAATTTCATCGCAAAATCATCTTCAGTGACGAAGCTCATTTTTGGCTCAATGGGTTCGTCAATAAGCAAAGTATGCGTTATTGGTCGGGTGAAAATCCACATGTGCTTCATGAATCACCACTTCATCCACAAAAAATAACTGTTTGGTGCGGTTTGCATGCCGGCGGCGTTATTCGGCCATATTTATAACGATCGTCACGTTACTGTGAATGGTCAGCGTTATCGCGCCATGATCACAGATTATTTTTTGCCGAATTGGAAAATATGGACTTGGACGACATGTGGTTTCAACAGGATGATGCCACAAGCAACACAGCACACGCTACAATCGATTTATTGAAGAGAAAATATGGTGAGCGTGTTGTCTCAAGAAATGGCCCAATGGATTGGTCGCCTCGTTCGTGCGATTTAACGCCGCTTGGCTATTTTCTGTGGGGCTACGTTAAGTCATTAGTTTATGCCAACACGCCGACGACGTTGGAAGAGCTCAGAGCCAACATTGAACGCGAAATAACGGCCGTTGCCGAAATGTGTGGCCGAGTCGTTGAAAATTGGGTCCAACGAATCGACCGCTGCAAACGTGCCGCGGTGGCCATATGAACGAAGTCGAGTTCCATTCATAAATGTTTTGATTGTTCTTCAAGCCGATAATAAATTTTTTGAAATATCTCAAGTGGTTCGCGTTTTATTTTAAAAAAAAGTTGTCAAGTCCTTATTGGAAAACCCTATATGTACGCGTATGTATATGTTATGTTATATGGATTATAGACTTTGATGATCCTTGAGTAGTTTTTGAAGCTTTTGGACATTAGTCACAAATGTTAATTGATCTGAAGTTTTT
The DNA here is from genome assembly GCA_949129095.1 of Volucella bombylans. Classification (NCBI taxonomy): domain Eukaryota; kingdom Metazoa; phylum Arthropoda; class Insecta; order Diptera; family Syrphidae; genus Volucella; species Volucella bombylans. Next base: position 85,395,554 of record OX422143.1, on the reverse strand, counting down.
ATGTTTAGATACCTTTTAGTTCCTTTGACCGTTTTTCGAGGGTAGGACTTTAGAAACATATACGCGCATCTGGGATTGCAATTCAAAGTTTTGCAAGCGGTTATACTTCCCTCCATCTTATCCCCAGAGTATGAGATCGCCTCTTCAATTGTCCTTCCTTTGGGTTGCCTATTTGGTTAATGGATTCTATTGCATGGCGTGTTTTGCAATTGAACTACCTTCGTACATCCCAATCATTCCCCCTCTTTTCTTCTGGAAATACTTGAATTTTCAATACTTTTCTAATAAGTGTTTTTAGACTTCCGCTTAGGTGCGCAGTTTAGCCGTTAATCCGTTGGTGACAACTCCCTTGTTTTTCTTAAAATACCTAACTGTCAATACACATTCCGTGTTTTATATTGCAGCGAACTGTTCTCAATCTGACTAGTAGTTCTTCATACGTAGTCAATAGTATGCTGTTTAACCCACTTGTGCTTCCTCAACTGTTCATGTGAACATCATCCTGGCCAACATCAAAGCGCACCTAATTTATTTCTCTCATGCCACTACCAAAGATGAAATATCTACCTATTAAGAAGTCTCTAACCCGTCTCACTCCGGACAAAATCACAAACTGAGGAACGAGCTGGAGAGAATATGGTTTGGTTCAACGCCGGCTGAAAGCCGTGTCCTATGCCTTTTTGTATTTCTACCACCGACGCTGTCTGTCTCTAAAGTAAAATCAATTTTCACTGCCTTTCAATGGTCGTCAATTTTTACGGAAATTCCTCTGCTGATAACTTCTGACAAAGCCATTACGAATCCATTGACCCATTTAGAGATCCCGAACTATGTTAGTATTATACTTAGGTAGGGTATCTTTAACCAATTGGAGCGGTTACCCTTAATATATGTAGTATAATGACTCACAAAACCATATTAGAAACCACATAATTCTTATGTCTGTTGTGTGTTATTGTTTATTTTATCCCAGTAGGAAATTATGTTGCTCCAATCACCATAGCTATGCGACTAGCCTTGAAATATTCATACATGTCCTTATCCACATATCACATCGACCGCTGATGTGAGTCGCCTAAACTGAACACATTCTGAGTAATAAATTTGAATGAGAATTAAATTTTATTAGAATTTCTTTCTCATATATGTACAGTACATATATGAGTTGTAAGCAATAATAAATAAATAAACTCAAACATTTTAATTGCTTATGATTATAATACAAAGGCTAAAGAAAAACCATAACACAACTAAACCAGAATGTTAAAAATAATCGATTCTATATCATCGTAATTTAAGTTGAATGCCAATGGTTAATTAGTTTTATAAATAATTCAGGTATTGTTATTGATCTGATTTCCAGTGGCAGTTTATTTAGGGAAGGAACAATGGAAAGTTAGGGTGTCTCTATTGGTTATCGGGACAATTTACATAATATATGACTTAAACCAATCAAGCGAAAAACCAGCTTTTTCCAGTTTCTAACTGGTTAACTATGTTAAGGGTCTTGGTGATATTAATTATCAACTATATTTGCTTAAAAAAATTAATATCTCATTTTCACTAGTTTTTTGTAAGAACATTGCTCAACACCGGCACAAGTGGGGTGGGCGTACAGTTCGGCAGCAGAGTCTGTTTTAAATAAGGCTGAAAAAAACAGCAATATTTAGCCGCTTCTGGAAAGACGTCTCCAAAAACGTAACGATTGGACGAATTTTCCAAGACGAAGAAAAAAGAAAAAAGGGATGCTCTTTATATCCAGACTAAATCAGACTACATCAGAACCACTAGAATTAGATTTTTTTTAAAGAATGGATAGTCTTCAACACTTCATGTGGTGTTATAGGTGTAAAAACAAAGTTATTTCTTTGCGATTGTTTAGCACAGCTACCAGTGGCAGAGCAGAGAGTTATACCTGGATTGAGTACAACTGATTTTGGACTAAATGCTATATTTGGGAAATATTCGTTAAAAGCATCCGCAATAACTATTATAGATTGTCCGAAACTCCACTTTCGAAAAGTAAACTGCTTTTCAGTTTCCTGAAAGTTTTGATTACCACGTTTCGTGCATTCAAGTCTTTCGTCGTTAACTGCGTTAACTTCGATGAAACCTTTTACAAAACAGCCAACACCAAAGGATATCTGGAATGAGCGCAAACGAGTCACTGTGCATAACACAAACCACAAAATTGCCACTCAAACTTCTTACGTTCGGGTGTACATAGTATAATAAAAAGTTTTTTATTGCAGTACGAATTACAGATGGATCTACTGGATTTAAAGGTGGAAAAGCTTTGGTTAAATCATGAATATCATTCGTATTAAATGTAAATGATGAATTAAGCTCTGAGATAACTTTTCTACCCTCAACCTTTCTGTTCTCTTTAATTTTTTTTACCTTCATGAAGACAGCCTATTTATAAATGAATCATTTATACATATCAATACAGCTTTTCTTGCTGCTGCCACTGTTTTTCACGCCATTGATGCAAGCCACTTGGGTGTTGAAATTATTCCTGTTTACCTTCTTTGCGCTCCTAATTTGTTTTTTAGCAACTGAATCAGAGAATTTTATGTAGGAGTAAATGATGGATTTGGTTGCCATTTTTCTCCATTGGTTTGCACATTCTGAAAGCACCAATTCTCGATTTTGTTGTAAGGGATGTCAATTGACAAAGATTTTTTGAAGATTTGTCTTGCTATTGTAATTGCATTAGTGTCGTTGACATCTGACACTCCAGCAATTTCGATGGAGTTGCCAAGAAAGTCTGCTGCTGCCAATTGAGTCTACTTTCCAACGAACTTACTTTCGATTTAAAATCATCATTTTCTTTACGTAACTCATTTATGGGTATTTGTTGTAAAAATTGTTGGTTTGTTTCTTCCAAATTCGAGAGCTTTGAATAAATGATTTGGAGGATACTTTCACTGCTGGTGACTTTGGTGTTGTCGAAGTTTATTGTCCTTTGTTGTTGTTCTTTGGTTCTTATTAGAGTTAGATGTAGGTTTAGACATAACAGTGTTGTTGTGTTCAATTTATCAGACTGAAATAGCATTCCGCTTGATTTTAGTTATTCAGTTTGTTCGGTGATGTTAACACATGCATAATGAAATAGAAAACTACAATCATTAGACTATATTTTCGCGGAACAGTTTTGGTCAATTTTTAGACAACATACGGAACAATTCATGTTTAAAAATGTTTTATTTATTTCTTGTTAGTTTCATTGAGATGCGCACCCCACGAGAATTCAGAAAGACTTATAAATACCACATCATCACCTGTTGATTTGTTGACAAACTTTAAAAATTTGTCACCAAAATTGTGCTGCCCAGAAAGCAAAACCATTGAATCTACCTATATACAGCCCGGATTCTACAGAAAATTTTATAGTATATTAATTATATTCCATTCTTCGTGAATTTGTCTCGTTTATAAATAATACAAGATCGTAAACGAACTTCGTTACATGTAAATTCTTTTCAAAAGTTATATTTAAAATTAGTATGTAGTATAAATCTGGCAAATTAAATTAACCATGCAAATGTACAAATTCTTTTCTATTTATGTTCATCATATTTAATCATTGTGTATTAAGGAGAACAAGCTTGCAACTATTAATAATTTATTGCCTACCGACGGTGAACATTTTTCATGAGCCCAATTAGACTCAGAAATAAGGTCACAGGGTTTCTAATTCGATAATAACGAATATATGTTACGTACAAATATTCCTCTATCATAAATATATCATAAGAATTATTTTTAGACTTTGACAAATTATTCTCCTCACACTTAAAATTTAAATCTTTCTAATTAAATTTGTTCACTCTTCATTAGATCGTTAAGCCTGAAACAATGATGAGGAGAATTCAAATCACGTACATGTCTGTAGAGTACCATAAAATTCAGATTGTAAGTTCTAGGACTCCCAAAACAAATCAATTTTCGTTCATCCCCAGCACTTATCCCAGCGATATATTTTTCAGTCATTGCGCTCTGTTAATTCCTAGGATTAAGTCTCTCAATGACACAAATTAACTTTTAATTACTGAGAACGAAATTAAGAAAATACTTGAAATCAACAATTTTGAACTCATGTCCTTTTTGTCACTTTTGCTGATAGTTGGAACTGACTGTGCTCTCTGTGACTTTGCTCCGAGTTTTGAGTTCACCACTATCACAACTAAAAAGCCGGCAATGTGCATGTACTTATGAAAGTTTAAGTTTCATTATCAACAGTCCATTATTTAGAGACAATATTGTTTTTATCTTCTTCCTCTTGTATCCTTGGTCAGGTCTTTGGAAAATTTATTGCCCTCGCTTCGTGGTGTTCGAGTCATGATTGTTTAATAGCTTTGCTCAACACTATAGAAGATAATCAAACATAGTCCTACGAATATACTATATGTATGTTCACACCCACCTCCTTAAAAGCACTGGTCTTCGAAGGCTTTATGAAAAATTGCCATCATGCGCTGTGTTCAGTATTCTTTTATCCTTTAGGACCATCTAAACCATATTCTTCAATATCAACACAAATATGGGAATTTCTATCAAGATGTGAAATTTGCTGAGGAGTTGACTTTCGATGGCGCGAAACACACTATGGCAAAACTTTTCGTCTCTCTGATAGGACTCAAGATTAAGCTGTGACAATAGGTTATGAAAGCGGCAAAGTTTAGTTGTATAAAATAAATACAGTGAATTATAGTAATTTGATCACAAGAGAAAAATCGTCGTCTGCTTTATGACAATATCGACTGGGGTCTGGGCGATTTTGGAATTAGGCGCCTTACTGTTTAAGATGTTGCACCGAAAGCAATCACATACAACCTTTACAATGTGTCCTCTAAAAATAACACGTTTCTGCAACCAGAAATATCTATTAAAAGGGATATACTTGATGACATTTTGCGCTCTCTGAAAGGTGAGGTGACAAATTTTGTTTTGTATCTGTGTAGGAGTAAGCAAAGAATTACTGCTTATTGAAGGATATAGCTTACGTGGTGTCAGGTTACGGTAGTAAAAGAAGTGCTAAAATGGGCAAGGGGACCGATTTAATATACGTATAATATGAACATAATCATAAAATCTACTAGGCTAGGGTGGGATTAACATGTCAAATATGCGCTACCATATTTATTTTGTAGGATCGCAGTACAAGCTTATGATGGTTACGAATGAAGAATCTGCCATCAACTGAGGACAAGTCTACACGTAAATGCCCCTTAAATTAAGAATAAAATGTGCATAGGTATATACTCGTACAAATGAAATCACCTCATTTGAAATTAAGCGTTTTTATTAATATTTGTTTTTCTAATGGTTTTAATTAGTTAGTTTAATTAGCATGAAAAATAATTTAATAGTGATTAATAAAATATCTTGGAAGTAATCATTCTTTTTAACAAAGCATAAGAATATCTATTGACACTAGTGTCCTAGGTTTTTGATATTAACTATTTTGAAATTTACCTTTTCAAAAGTTTCAATTTGCAAGTGTTCAATTCCACTTTCATAAAGCCCTATGAATCGATAATTATAGGTTTACAAAAAAAAATGTTCATAATAATAATTTGCTTCCTGAAATCTTCATTATGAACCGTTTTTGAGTTTAACAAACGCTTGATGTTGCACTATACCACCTTGATCAAAATGTCATAGTTTGACATTTGCAAAAGTTACGTAGCCAAGAATACATCTCTCTCTGTGTGTGTTGGCGATTTTTTACAATTTTAGAAATGGATTTAAATTTCCAACAACGAACTTGTATTAAATTTTGCGTAAAAAACAGATTTAATGGTGCGCGAACGTTGGAAATGTTGGAAAAGTGTTTCAGCAACGATTCTCTAAAGAAAACGGTCGTTTACCAGTGCCACGAATGGTTTAAAAGTGGTCGTGAGTCAATGGCAGACCATCGACATCGAAAACTGACGTAAACATTGATGGAGTAAAAAAAATGTTGGTCAATAACCGCAAATTAACCATCAGAGAGATAGCGGAGGACTTGAACATTGCCTATGGATCCGTCCAAGACATTTTGGTTAATGATTTGGGTTTCCGTCGTGTAGCAGCAAAGTTGGTACCAAAAGACCTCAATTTCATGCAAAAAAGAGACCGTTTTGACGTCGCAAAAGAGATGATTTGCGGGGCTGATTTCGTTCCCACATTCATCAAAAAGATCATTACTGGTGGCGAGACGTGGGTTTATGAGTTCGACACGCAATCCAGACATCAGGCAAGTGAATGGCGTTCAGCAAATGAGCCGAGACCAAAAAAACTACATCATTTTCAGTTGAAAATGAAATCAATGCTCACGGTTTTCATGGATTACAACCGTGTAGTGCATCATGAATTTTTGCCAGAAGGCCAGACAGTAAACAAAGAGTATTATTTCGGCTTTATGATACGTTTGCGTGAAGTAATTCGCCGAAAGAGACCAGAATTGTGGGCAGAAAACTCGTGGATTTTGCACCATGATAACGCACCGTCGCACAGTGCCATCATTATTTATAATTTTTTGACGAAAAATGCAACAAATACCATCCAACAGCCACCGAATTCACCTGATTTGGCTCCCTGTGACTTATTTCTGTTTAATCGAATTAAAACACCACTAGGGGGAACGCGTTTCAGCAGTCGAGAGGAAGTAATGGAAAAATCGCAGGAAGTACTGATGGACACACCGAAAACCGAATATAAAAAATGTTTCGAGGATTGGAACAAGTGCTGGCATAAGTGTGTTGCAGTCGATGGGGATTACTTTGAAGGGGACAATATAGATTTAGATGAATAAATTTGTATTTTTAATTTTCTGAATAAAACTTTTTGATCAAGGTGGTATATTAGCGGTTTATTGTGGAAGCAGTTTAGGTCACTTTTTCAAAACATCAACTTAATAATAACAAGCATGGCATTTTAACGCGATCTTTTGATTTAACAAAGAAATTGTTGCCAATATATACCGGTAGGCTTAATATCAACCACCCAAGTAACGAGAAACAACAAAAAGAAATTCTTACTTTACTTTATCAATGGGTCTTGCCTTTCGCGCGCTAACAGGTGTTTATAAAGTGTTATCGTGAAATAAAAGTCAGATAATTATTTGTAGCAATTATGTCAGAGTATGATGTTGCTAAATATTTTTAAATTCAGAGTATTTTTTATTAAAAAATGTTGTGGTACATTTTTTTGTAGTGACGAGGTAACTTTTCTTTTATTTCTCGGTCCATAACAAAAAAGTGCGATAAAGTGACATCGTGAAACTTCTTTCATTTGAAGATTGGATTATTACCATTAGAATAATGCTTAATTAAAGTGCCGAAACTCAGCGTAAAATTCTTTTTTTCTCCTACAGGTATCAATCCGCCCTTTTAAGGGCGACCATTACCTTTATGCCAATAAGTTTTTTTGTTCATTCAAAGTGAAAAACTTTTTAAGTCATCAGTAACGGTTTGTGCAAGCGCTGTTCTGCAGTAAGTAATGCCAAAAAAGTCAGTAACCTTTCTCGATGAAGCTGCTCATAAAAAATGTCTCGATACAGTAAAACTTTTGTATCACACCTTTAAAGTAAAGTATAAAGAAACAAAAATGTAATAGCTGAAGAGCTTTGGCATTCCTAATTCCATTGCCTGAAACTCATATACCAAGACCAAGGAATTCTACGAATGTCGAAATAGGACGAAAAATTCGAAACCTTATGTAAAGATCGGCCGAATAATTATCATTTGCTGTTGAGTCTAAGCTTAGAATAGAAGGAAAGCGTTCTAAAACCGAAGTCGTAAAAAGGGTTGTCGAGTGTTCTCCTAAAAAACTTAAAAAGCTTAAGAAACCCGAAACTCCGAATACGATCAAGCCATATACGCCTGAAGAAGCCCTATCCCTTATAACCGATTTGAAACTGACAAAACATCAATATAAGCTACTTCAAAAAAGCGCAAAAACAAAAGAAATGCTAATATTTACCCAACCTATGATAATATTTTGGAAGTAAAACAAGAGTGTTATCCAACAAGTAATTTTTTGACTATAACCGAAACCTTATGTGAAGTTAACCTACAGCCATTGTTGGACTTGACACTACAACGTTTGTCTGTTGCACACCTTAAAACTTTTGAGAACCAGTTAGAAAACGGTGATACTTTAGTATGCTCGTGGAAATGGGGCTCTGATTGTAGTGGGGGGCACTCGCGTAATAAGCAAAACTTCTTGGTAAATCCTGAGCCAAGTGATACTGATATTGTGCTAACAAGCATAGTACCTTTAGAAATAAGTAAAGTTGGTTCTGGGACTGAAAATATCTGGATAAATTCAAGAACACAATCTCCAAACCGCCAGAATGCGCTGCTACTATGGTGGCTTAAAGTCCGTTTATATTTAGGCAAACATGCCAAATTTCAGTGCGATACTGTCTTTAGTTTTGTTTTGACAGCTGATAGTTCTTGACATGTTTTGCGTCATGTTGAGTATTGACAAAAACGATTTTCGTTCTCTCACAAAACATTATTTTTTGAGAGGCAAAACGGCGAAATAAACAAAAGAAAAGTTGGATAAATATTATGGGGCTAATGCTCCGTTAGATTACACCATCAAATATTGGTTTTGAGAGTTTGGTGGTGGCCGCAACTCCACTACTGATCAAGTCCGCAGCGGCAGGCCCTCCGATGCGGTTACATAGGACAATGCCAAAAAAATACATGAAATAGTGTTGGCTGGCCGGAAAGTGAAGGTGCGCGAGCTAGTAGATACCACAAAGATTAGTACTGAGCGCACACACCATATTTTGGGCAATATTCTGCATATGAAAAAGTTATCCTGCCGCTGGGTGCCGCTGGGTGCCGCTGGGTGCCGCTGGGTGCCGCTCATGCTCTTGACCAAAACCACGAACGCGAGAGCACTTCGAAAGAGTGTTTGGACTTGCTGATGCGGAATCGGGCGGACTTTTGGCGTCGATTGGTAACTTTTGATGAAACTTGGATCCACTATTACACACCAGAGAATAGAATGAGTGCCCGGCAATGGACTGAAGCCGGCACGAGTGCTCCGAAGCTGCCGAAGGAGGCTCGATGGGTCGGAAAGGTTATGGCGTCGGTTTTCTGGGATTGTCATGACATACTCTTCGTGGACTACCTCGAAAAAGGAAAAACCATCAACAGCCAGTATTACTGTGCATTATTGGAGCGATTGAAGGCCGAAATCGCTGCAAAACGGCCTCACATGAAGGGAAAAAAAAAATTGTTTTTGCAAGACAATGCGCCGGCGCACAAGAGCAGCACAAGAGCATCGCAACCACGGCTAAAATCAATGACTTACGGCTCCAATTGTTGTCGCATCCACCGTATTCGCCCGATTTGGCTCCCTCGGACTATTATCTCTTCCCAAACCTCAAAAGATGGCTCATCAATAAAAAATTCAGCTCCCGCGAGGAAACCATCGACACCGCGGAGGAGTATTTTGCAGACCTTCCGGAAAATTAATTTTCGGCCGGGATCAAGAAGTTGGAAAATCGCTGTAATAAGTGTATCAAACTAAAAGGGGACTATATTGAATAAAATAAAATAAACTATTTTTTTCATTCCTTTAAATTTCATTCATTTAAATTTCACTAGGACTTCGCGAAACTCATCATCGTACTACTCTCACAGTATTTCTCTACGTCTGTTTGTAATGTAAAGGGCACGACAGAAAGTATTTAGTGTAAGATCCTTTCTATAGCTTATTATTTCTCTACATATGCACAGAAGCTTGGTGTTAATATTACCTATCAGAGGAATTCGAGCTCGAGTGGAATAATGAACCATAAGAAAACATTTATTAGTTTTTTTATCCCAAAGTTTTTAGATGTAAATTATTTGGTGCATGCATAGTTTCACAGTGACAATAGTTGTTCCAATTGTTTTATATCGCTCGTTTGATGAAATTCCAACTTTGTTGAACGAAGTTCAATATCTTCATTGTGATCGAGGAATAGAAGGTTTAACATGTCGGAAGGAGAGTACGACGAACGCATACGACTGACAGATACGAATTTACAAACGCTAAACTGTCTGCGCACATTCGTGTATGACAGCGACCATTGCGGTTTTATCACCGAAATTACAGTTCTCAACGAAATTGCGGAATTGGAGGAGTTTGTCCAAAGAAATTCTTAAAACTACAGTAAAACTCGATGGACACGCTTTTCCGCAACCTTGAAAAGAGCGCTCTCCTCGAACACGCTCCACCCACCGTACAATAGGAATTTGTCAAACGAGGTGATCGACAATTACCTAAAACAAATGGACGAGACAATTAAACAAACTATGGACACTACAATACCGCGGTATCGACGTACGACTAACGAAGACCTGTTCCGCAATCCTACTATTGACGCACTGCACCGACAGAAAAGTAGACTTCTGACAAGATTCAAAAACTTGTATAGACAGTTAACTGACAGACAAAACCCTGAGATTAGGATACTGAAGTCATCGATTAAAACTATTCAAACGCTAATAAAAGAAAATTACAGAATTTCTGTAAGTTTGTATTGGAACAACAAGGTTCGGGCTGTAAACACCAGCAACCCGAATATGTTTCCGCAAATAAATAAACTATTTCGGAGAAAAAATAAAAACGACCTTCAGTGTTTTAAAATAGCCCGGACAACAGACAACGAACGGTTACTGACAATAGCAGGTATTGATCCAAATGAGGCCGCTGACGATGACGATTTCTTTGTGATCGAGGATCCACATGATAAGGTTGAGACCATAGGGGCGGCTTTCCAGGAAGTATACACGGCCATTGATATCATTGGCCCTAATTATGACCTGGACAATCTCGTCTTGGTGGACAACTGCTACACTCGAAATGAAATAGAGAATTGGCGATCCAACGGCTCTGGTTTCACCCGGTTTAGCGACGAAAATATGGCAAATAATGTCATTGCCAGAGAGGGTGACCTACCTCCGTTCATTTCGAAAGAAGGACTCCTTGAGATCTTCGACACAATCAGAGTTAAGAAATCAGTGGGACCGATGGTATTCCGAATATCGTGCTTCGACATCTTCCTCTAGAAGCGGTGGACATCTACACCACCCTGTTTAATAATGCAATGAATAATGCACGGTTTTAAGGCGGGACATGATATCTCACATGCCGCGTCTAAACTGGTGTCCCATATCCAATGGAATAAAGGCAAAAACCAATGTACTGGTGCCTGCCTTGTTGACTTGGAGAAGGCCTTCGACACCGTATAGTTAGAGGGTCTTTTCTCTAAGCTAGCTAGGCTGGGGATCAGTAAAACACTCTTGTACATTCTTTATAATATGCTAGCCAACAGACAGCTCATCGTGAAAAATGGTGATGTGACTTCTGTTGGAATATTTCAAATTAAAAATGGTCTTCAGCAAGGTGCGGTCAATTCGCCGATCCTATTCAACATTTATACAAGCGACTTGATAGGTACACTTTCCCATACTATTGCCTACGCAGACGATTTGATAGCGTACAAAACAGGTCCAAAAATCGAGGTCATTAATACTCTCTTGCAGCGTGACTTCGATAAGATAAGACGATTTTGCGATGACTGGAAGTTGAAAATCAACTTTCAGAAGTCGGAAACTATTCTCTTTAACGCCGTTGTCTAGAGCCTCTAGGGATACCAGAAAAATTTGGCGAAAGTTCTCTATCATTGGACAACACGGACAACCTGTTGCCTGTCGAAATGTAGTCAGATACCGTGGAATCTGGCTAGATCAGTTTCTATATTTTGGCAAAAATGTAGATGCTGCTCTGGCCAGAGCTAAAGGCTCTTTTGCCCTTACAAAGAGACTATTTTATAGCAGCCAACTCGATGCGAGGGTTAAGATTGTTAAGTAATTGTAATCTATCATTTAAGCATTTTTTGTCAGTATGTAAGAGTTAGTGATCAAGAAATAAAATGCATATAAAATTAAACTAAATTAATGTCGGAAGCAGCGCTAACAATTTAGATTTTTTTTGAATGGCGATGAAAGTTTAATAGTTGTTGATATTTAAGGCTTTGATCTCCATCCACATAAGTTTCTGATTATTTCACTCATAAATACGCACTAATCCAATTTGTGTGTTCAGGACTTAATAATATCCTTCGAACGGAAGTAGGATCCATTACAGCAGGTCCACATATGAGTACGTATATACCCTAAATTTAGGCACAAGAATGGGCTTACAAAGGTAAACAATTATGGCTTAAAAATTTTGTAGCTAAAAAAGAAATGGGGGAAACCATGATTCTACTCTTTTATGTAAGAACCACAAATCATGCATGCATTAAATTTTCACGTCATACAGTCTTATTACATGCCTCGAAAAACTGAAAATCCCTCTTAATAACATGAGTGTAACCAAACAAAATTGTCAATTTCCCGCAACCAATTGTTTTCCGCAAGGACTCACTTGCTCTCCCCTGTTCAAACTTTCACAAAAATCAATTATAATCTAAAAAATCATCGTGTTTGGCCAAGTATTACTTTCTGTCAACATTACACATGCTTCGCAGATTAATATCCTTCACGACCCGAATAACAAAAATAAAAATATTGCAATAACGATGTATCGAAAACAATTACCAAAATCGATTGGATAGGAGACTTACTCATGGGTTATTCACTTCGGTGAAACACGACCCAGACAGCAAGTCACGTCAAACATGTCATCGTTGTTGAATTAACAGTACTGGTGCTGCAGAGTATTAGTACCGGTGTGAATTTTTTGACAGATAAGCATGTGCTCTCAACCAACTTAACCACCACTATCACCAGGAATTTCAGGTGAGTAACACTACCTAAAGGAAGTTCTTGGCGCAGGAGGAGCTGCTGCTCGAGGTAGTGATAACGCACTGTTGCGTTACTCGTGATAGGGGTAATCGATAGTAAATCATTTTTACTCTTCCTCAATGGATTCTCCAAACGGATAGGTTACTTGCTGCCAGTTTACTACGCGATGACAGAGGATAGCTAGGTATATTGATAGGAAAACGTAAATTAACGATAACACTCGTGTCGATAGCACTCGACTCAATAAACAGTAATCGGTGATAATAGTGCAGGGAGCAAAGGCAATTAAATGTCATGAAGCAGGTTCCTGATGCACAAGTAAATTGTGAATGGTGTTTACTAATTATCAAAAAACCGATGTAAAACTTTAGTGTTATTATTTAACATTTGACAAACGGAAGAAGCAAATTAGTTATTGTAAAGAGCATGTTTTAACTTTTATCATTAGTATAGTGTACGAGGAGGGATGTCACACCAAGCGGGTGTTTTAAATAGAAAAATTCACACCAGCTTTTAATTGATAGTTTTTAAAATCAAAATATGATAACAAGGAAATCAATAACCAAGCAAGCTGGAGTTACAGTTCGCATAAGCAGATGAAAGAAAAAATTGGAATCTATCAAGTAGTTCAAATTAATGCTACCAATGTAAACGGAGATATCTACTGGAGTGATTGCTATAACGAGCAGAAGCAGCGCCTAATTGGATGTTTAATTATCAGAGGAAGATATATATAGGCAAGGAGTCTTAAGCTGCAGGTATCTGACTGAACCATTGAAGATAATATGCATCACGCTCATGCTCCTTGGTAGTTTTAGCTAGAAGTTATGAAAGGAGAGGGTCTTTGGTGGCACTGTTAAAAAATATAGTCTACACGATACCAAATCGAGGCTGGGCGACGTGACATTATACAATCTGGTAGGCCCTTTTCCGTATGCATTTAGACCTGCTTAGTCGATCATCCACTGGATGTTCATCATATGGGGTATCTTGAAAAAAAACTCTGAACGTTTAAATTAATACTCGTACCCATCGCCTGGTTTTTTTGATTTTAAGGCCACATATGGCAGTATTTATAGATCCCCATTAAATATTCGTATCCCTATATACCAAAAATCTGTACAACCGCTAGCATATACCGACAATGTTGACATTATGGGAAGAAATCAGCGAGCGGTTAGTGGAGTAGTTGCGGCCATTGAACCTGAAGCAGCGAAGGGAATATTTTATTTTATTTTACTCGTAGTTTTACTTAAATACATACTCGTATTATAAATAACTCTCTACCCACACTTCTACCCCGAGAACCAGGTTATTCGCTGGTGTGATGTCTTTTATATAACCACTTAATAACAAGCGTATTCTTTAAAGTATAAGGATGTTCTGTTCATAGAGATCTCAATACGATCGAACGACTCTGTTTTTTTTATACCATATCTGAATCACTTTTAATAAGCATAAGCGTGCTCTAATGTTGAAAAGTGCCGTATGGTGTCAAAGACTTTCTCCAAATCAATCAAACAGGCATGCATTGTTTCTTGTTGTTGTTCTATTGAATATCAGGTACCGGCGTAGATACGGAATTCGGTTTGTCATGTCCCGTTTAAGCGGTTATGCAGAACTGGTCGATAAACACAACCACTACGGTAAGCCACCACCCTTTGCATAATTGGAACACGGCGGTTGAACAATCTTCATCATCAATAGCAAGCAATTAATCAATATATTATTTTGAACATTTTTTAACTAGCCATAATTCATTAAGTTAATTTAACTTCGGCGGTGGAAGTCAAAGACGATAGGGTTTGAATTGATTTGTCGTTGCATACAGGAGATTGATTCGTTCGCGCCATAGGAGGTGTGGTGGGTTGGTAGATAAAAGAGTCGAGGGTTACATAGATTACGAGGGTTAGTGTTGAGGAAAATGGAGTTGTGAAGGGACGCGCATTCAACGTGACCTGGAAGGAGTCGAAGAAAGAAGAGAAAGTCGGCTGCATCTCTGCGATCCTCAAGTTTAAGTTGATAAGGTTGAGACGGTTTTAATAGGGGGGCAGGTTAAAAGAGCAAATCGAAGAAAACGGCACTGGATGCTTTCAATTCTCGAGATATGAACACGATGATATGGGGACCATACTTGACTGGCGTACTCTAGAAGGGGGACCTGATCACGTATGGGTTGGTGAATTCTCGAGATATGACCACCGTTTTACAAAACCTAGTGCGGAGTTGACTTTGAGGATTATCTCATCCATATGTAAACGGAAGCTCCCTACCACGCAAAATGCCGAGGTCGCGAAGAGATTGTACGGAGGAGATAGGTTGATTGTGGAGAAAGTAGAGTCGGGGAGGAGATTGGTTCCGCTTATGTGAGAAGGTGATGGATTGGTATTTGGCGGTATTAAGTTTTAAAGAACTATAAACGTCTTGTTGAAAGAGGAAAGAGCCTTGGGGAGAGGAAATGGTTTTGAAAAATTTGGTATCGTCGGCGTAAAGGGCGAAAGACGAGTGTTTGATGATCCTATCGAGATCATTTATGGTTAATATAAAAAGAAGGGAATCGAGATGGCTGCCTTGTGGAACTCCATAGGCGACAAAAAATGGAGTTGATTGGCTGACCTAAAACGAACAATGTAAAAACGGTTTTCAAGGTAAGATGATATCCATTTTAACAGTATGGGTTCAAAGCCGAGGACAGACAATTTGAAGATAATTAATCGAAGAGAGATTTTATCGAAGGCTTTGCTAAAATAAAAAAAAATAAAATCTCTAGGGCAAAGAGGGCGAAGGATACAAATTCAACGAGATTTGGGGTGGTTGACCTGCCTAGGGGAAATAAATGATTTACATTGGAAACTTAAAGCTTCATACAGAATACTTTCGAAGAGTTTGGGTATATGGGAGAGTTTAGCGATGGGACTACAGATTTTGGATGGCTGCCAGTTGCTTTTCGATCATTCTTCCTGTGGACTTGTAAGCTTCCCCATTAGTGTCAATGCAGTTTATTGAGTCTTCAATCTTTTCTATTCTGTCAAGAATAGTTCTGATAATATGATCATTCTCGGTTAGCATCGCATTAATAGACTCATTGTTACATTTAATTGCCAGCATAACGTGGGCCAAGGTTGCACTCGTCGCAGTAGAATTTGAAGAGACTGCAATACTCCTTGAGGTAGGTAATGGATCGCCAGGTAAGTTCGATGCATATGGCATGGAATGATTTTCCACAGAGACCATTGTATGCTACCCATTCGGAGTTGGGGTCAACAATTGAGCACAAAACACTAGCACAGCACTTTTCCATTATTTGTTTATTGAGGTTTTTGTTTTTGTTTTTGTTTTTGTTTTTGTTTTTGTTTTTGTTTTTGTTTTTGTTTTTGTTTTTGTTTTTGTTTTTGTTTTTGTTTTTGTTTTTGTTTTTGTTTTTGTTTTTGTTTTTGTTTTTGTTTTTGTTTTTGTTTTTGTTTTTGTTTTTGTTTTTGTTTTTGTTTTTGTTTTTGTTTTTGTTTTTGTTTTTGTTTTTGTTTTTGTTTTTGTTTTTGTTTTTGTTTTTGTTTTTGTTTTTGTTTTTGTTTTTGTTTTTGTTTTTGTTTTTGTTTTTGTTTTTGTTTTTGTTTTTGTTTTTGTTTTTGTTTTTGTTTTTGTTTTTGTTTTTGTTTTTGTTTTTGTTTTTGTTTTTGTTTTTGTTTTTGTTTTTGTTTTTGTTTTTGTTTTTGTTTTTGTTTTGTTTTTGTTTTGTTTTTGGGGTCAAATCTAGCACAGTTGAATTTGAGGAATCGGCAGACAATACTAGGTCGACGAACGACGACGAGAAATATACTGAGTCGGTAGTTTACAGGGCTTTAAGAAAAGTGGAAAAAATAACTGAACTCGGTATACGGGAGAAAAAGAAAAACTCATCGGCACAGATTGACAATTGCAATGGTCTCAACTAAAACTCAACTAAGACGGTGTCTCAAATGTACTTCACTTACCTTTTGGGGTGCGTTTTAAGTCAAAGATTTTGTAAAACCAATATTTTAATTTAAATTCCTTCTTTTATCAAACACACCAAATATGTAACTTTTTGGCCAAACATTCAAACACCTTCTAAATTGTTACCTTACTTCACATGCATATAACCGTAATGCCATATCAAATGCCTGTAGCGGTATCTCTTTCAATAAATTTTCGACTTTTTCATTTTAAAATTTTTTTGCTCCACGCTGACGAGAAGCCGTGTTCTAGTCAGTAACTCATTCGAACAACGTTAAATTTTTAGAACTTAAATCACCAATACTTAACTTACTTAACGAGCTCCCGACCCGTGGAAAGTCTCTGCCTGAGACACTTCAGCCTTCCATCCTCTACGATCCCGGGCACGCTGCTTCCAGTTATCCAGACCAAGCACTCTGACATCCGCGATAGCTTAGTCTTTGAAACGTAGGTTCGGTCTTCCTTGTCGTCTCGAACCTGGGGGCTTAGATTCGAAGATTCTCTTAGCTGGAGCATTGTTGTCCATTCGCTTGATATGGCCGAGCCAATGTAGTCGACGTATTTTGGCTTTTTGGACTACTTCCACATCTTGGTACAGCTCATAGAGTTGGCGGTTGTATCTTCTCCTCCATTCGCCCTCCTCGCACACAGGACCAAAATTCAGTCGAAGAATTTTTCTTTCGAATGAGCCCAGAATTAGCTCTCCCTTCCTGCTTATCGTCCAGCACTCGGCGCCATACAGTAGAACTGACAGGATAAGGGTTTTGTAAAGCGTACATTTCGTCCTTCGAGTTGGGAGTTTTGAACCCAATTGCTTTGCCAAACCGAAGTAGCAGCGGTTTCCTATGGTAATTCTTCGTCGGATCTCCACTAGGGTGTCATTCGTGGCGTTCATGTTTACTCCGAGGTAGATGAACTCCTTAACTACCTCGAAATTGTTGCTACCAATAGTGACTTTTGTCCTAGGCGGTGAACAGATGATTCTTTGTTTGTTTCCTCGTTTACTTCCAGGCCAACGAATTTCGCCTGTTCTTCAATCGCCGCGAAAGCCTCTATCACGGAACGCTGCGAGCGCCCGATGATATCAATATCGTCCGCATATCCCAGTAGCTGGACGGACTTGTTGAAGATAGTGCCTTCTGTGTTGACCCCTGCCCTGCGCACTATCTGCTCTAGGACGAGATTGAAGAAATCACATGATAACGCATCACCTTGCCGGAATCCGGTGCATGTTTGAAATAGTTCGGAGGAGCTACTTCCAAACTACACGTTGCAGTGCGTGTTTTCCAGTGTCATGCGACACAACTGGATTAGTTTTTCCGGGATCCCGAATTCGGCCATCGCCATATAAAGCTCCTGACGATTAATGCTATCATATGCGGCCTTTAAGTCAATGTAAAGGTGGTGAGTCTCGACTTAAAATTCGTTTGTCATTTCCAGGATTTGTCTCAATGTGAAAATTTGGTCTATAGTCGATCTGCCATGCCGGAAACTACACTGATACGTGACGATTAGTGTGCTGCAGAACGCTTTGAGACGTTATGGATAGGATCTTATACGCGACATTAAGCAGGGATATGCCTCGATAGTTCTTGCAAGACATAGGATCGCCTTTTTTGTAGATGGGGCATATGGAGCTGATAGTTCAATCGTCGGGAATGCTTTGTTCCACCCATACTTGGATGATGATTTGGTGCATGTGCCCTACCAAAATATCGCCACCGTATTTGAAGAGCTCGGCTGGTAAACCATCAGAGCCTGCAGCCTTGTTGTTCTTAAGCTTTTTTATAGCTAAGCCAACTTCTTCAATACTGGGTGATGGAACTGGTTCTTCATTGACTGGACGTGGGTTCTCTTCTTGTCCTATCACTCTCTCTACATGTTGCCCATTTAGCAGCTGCTAAAAATACTGCTTAAACACATCTACTATTCCCTGTGCTTCGGTGACTAGGTTTCCTTCGGTGCTTCGAAGAGCTTGTGTTCCGGTTTTGAAGCTAGCCACCAGTTGCTTGGCTTTCTTATAAAACCTCCGGATGTTGTTTCGATCACGAGACTCTTCGATCTCCCTGAGCTGGGATGCTGCGTAGGTCCTCTTTTTTCTACGCAGGTTCTTCTTCTCTTCCCTCCTCCTGGCTCGATACCTTTTTCCTGTAAACGCATTCATCATCATACCACGGGCTCTTTCTCTGGGGTGGCTGGTACCCTAAGATGGTTTCGGCTACCTCCTTGATGATGTCGCGATACTGGCACCACTGATGGTTGGCGTCTGTGGTAGGTGAGTGCACAGTGGAGAGTTTCTCAATCAGGCGCTCTCTGTAGCCTCTGGCTACTCCAGGTGTGCTAAGGCGTCCAACGTTGAATTTCTTTTTCTGGGCGGTTCGCAGCTTCTTTTCGTTGGACAGTCGAGCTCTGAATTTAGCCGCAACAAGAAAGTGGTCAGAGTCAATATTTGCCCCTCGGAATGTGCGCACGTCGAGGATGTTGGATGCGTGCCTCGAATCAATTAGCACATGGTCGATTTGGTTGGCGGTTCGACCGCCTGGAGAGCTGCTGCAAAATCGATTAGTCGGTAGCCGTCGTCTGTTGTCGTTTCGTGGATTCTGTGCTTACCAACTAACCCGCCAAAGATGTTTTCCTTTCCGACTTTAGCATTGAAGTCCCTGAGTACAACTTTGACATCATACTCCGGACAGGCTCCGTAGGCTCCATCCAGGAGCTCATGGAACTCCTCCTTGATGAACCTGAGCCGATTTGACAGGACGAATCCGCATCCTAAAACGTGCAATCTTTTATGGCAGCTGTAATAAATATCGCAATTTATTCTTTTCATCATACCTGATCCTATCCATCGTATCTCCTGGATGGCGGTAATATATACCGCTCGTGGACAATCTCAGGTTTTTGAGTAGCATCTGGGGTGTACAGCGATCGCACATTCCAGGTACATACTCTCATATCGTAGCCCATTGACGTTCCGTTGAGGAGTTCCATTATCCGAGGCTGGTTGTGTCTCTCTCATAACTATTATTTTTTTCCATGGTCGGGAAGTTACCCCTACGGCACAACCTCCAACTTGGAGAGCCAGGGCCCAGATTTGACCTTAGGACAGCAGGCCAGACATTCCGGTGCCAGTAACCCACTTCGGGATATGAGCGCTGCCGTCGACATACTAAGGGTTCATCCACCACCAACTCTTTTCCAACATCCTGACTCAGTATTGGAGATCCCTATAGACCTGGTATCCGAATGCGTCGAAGCAGCTTATATAGGGATAACACTTAATAGTTCAGCTTGACTGGAACTGTAGACGCTACCGTTGATTCCATAAAGGGAATTCCTCTGCTGCCGCCTGGAACAAGAGGAAGTGCCCTAGAGGCCACTCTCCAATATTCCTATTAAAATATTCCTACCGCTAGCGTATATACACACGTAGTATGACCACAATTAAGAAAAAAACAACGACAGAAACAAAGTGTAATAAAAATCGCCAGACCTATAAAATACGAGTATATTGCTAAAATTTTCAGTAATTAAGATAAAGAAATTTCGTGATTTGAAGAATTAACTTCCAAGGTCAAACAATTAATTTTAATTGACTAGCTCACTAATTTTCCTCTTTCAGTGCCATCAACCTCAAGCATCGTGAAAAGTTCTCTTGCCTTTGAGATTTATATTGTACTTTCTGCTGGTAACAACCCTGATTTCGCATTCGTACTTAATCTGTTTTGACAGTCTTTGTTCAAATTGCCCCCCAAAATAAAAGCAAAAATTTCTTCTTCCGAGTAGGGATTATGCCACTCGAAAGGATTGGGATTATTTTTATGAGACTGAATGGCATCTTGTCTTGTGATTTAATTAGAAAGAAAGAGGATAAATGAATTAAAAGCTTAGCTCTTGTACATTTTTATGTACATTTTTCTTCAACCGTATATAGTTTCTGATAGAAAATTGACATCCACCCATTAAGATGTAGTGAAATATCACTTAACTCCTATTGCAGGTTAATTTGAAAGACACTATTAAGTCATATGTATTGTATGAAGGTAGAACTAGAAGCGACTCTAGAGAACGGAAACTTTACCAAGGACATTGCAATTCAATACTGGATGTCAATGTCAAGATTTGGCAATTTCATTGACTCTATTACCCACATAAACATGACACAGATTGCTTTGATCTTTTAGCAATTAACTCAGATGGAAAATCGGTTCGATAATGTCAAATTTCAGAGGTAGACTTAATGAAATTTCGGGTGTGCAGTTACGTCCAAAATTATTCTGCGAAGCTATTTTCTTTTTCTTGGGAATTAAATTTAATTACGAACATAGTAAGTATATATGTATATGTACATATATGCGAAATGAATTATACATATTGTCTTGTTAAATACACGTACGGGCAAATGGCATTCGAGAGTGTAATCGAATGCCTGAAATCATCCATGAAATGCTAGTAACTTACAATACCCACTTGCGTTTGGGACACTTAACAAAAATGATATTAAAGTGTATTGAACCAAAGAATTGTGACGATACTCAGAAAAATTTTAAATTCAATTCAATTAAAGCTATTCTGACATCCTTAATCTATTGAAGTCACTTTGAAATGATCAAAAAACACAACCAGTTCAGATCTGGATGAGGTTGTCATCTTTAAACCTTCTAGCGTCAAAAAATGTTTACCTTTTATTGTTCCTGTATTTTTGTTTCCGCTTTTTTCTTTTTTTGCTATAAAAGTAATCCATCAAAAGGATTTGATATAACACCATCTCCTAATGGAATGGAAAAGGTTGGAACACACCAACAGTAACCAGGTAAACCATATTCAGGTTAAACTGTTGACAAGTGTGGGTAAATGGCTTCTTTAGTAATTTTTCGAAACAGATTTTTCATTTCTAAGGATTAAGCGATGGATATTAGGGTATTCCTGAGAATATATTTTTTTTTGTTTTCGTTTTAAATTGATATGGATTGAAAGCGTTCCTTCCACTTATGCACTTAAGTGAACAAATCCAAAAGCCAGTAAGTACAATACTCGTAAAAAATATCAGATAGATTGATGAGAAATAATATATTGGTTTGATAGATTACAATATTAAAATCAAGCGAGTTATTGAGCTTGAAGAATACAAAGGAACTTTTGTTATATTTATATTGATAAAACGATTAATTTTTAATGCACAAAAGAAATTAACTCCCTCTAGATCTAGTGGTGGGAGTATTTTACTTAAGTTATATGTACCACGAAACTGAACTTAGAGAAATAATTCTGCCAATTCGAACCAAATTACAGATGAACCCAGTTACGAATAGGACGGAGAGTTTTTTCTTCACTCAGAGTGATTCGAGGTATAATTGACAGTGCTTGAAACTCTACAACAGCCAAATCTACGTGTCAGTTTTATGCCTTCACACGCAGAATTTTTCTGTCTGAGTTCCAATTACACAAATGAAAAACTGACTTGCCATGGGCAGGAATCGAACCTGGACCCTCCGAGTGAGAAGCGATTGCTACTACCACTACACCATGGCCACCCCATGCGTTTTATTTTTCCGGGATAGTTTTAAACACTTTCCTGTTCAGAGCATTGATTCGCTTAGCTTTCCTATCCATGTAAGTACAAACTAATCGATGCATCTCCTATCGCATCTTTTCTTTCAAATTCTGTTAATGCTAACTTAAAGCAATCGAGCGAGCAATTTTCGTCCGATTTTAATAAAGTCCATGCATCTGCATCCATTAGCAGAATTGGAAGTATTTTCTTTTCTTTTTTAAAGGAGACTTGTTTGCCAGTGGTTTTCTCAGTTTACAAAAAACAACGATTGGCTCATTACCTCGAGTGTCGAAATTCATTTTGACATCAAAAGTCACCAAGTGCTCTCCATCATAATCCTACACAGATGATTAAATTTAATAGATGTGATAGGCATAAATATACTTCGTACGCCTGATTATCTACAATATAATCACGAAGTATTGTTGATAGAAGGTTATGCGTTATACTGGCTGCTTCTAACAACTCATTCTTCTTGCAGGATGAATTCTGAGGTTGCAACTCTTCACGCAGCTTGAGCTCCTTCTTGTTCTCTTGGAAAAACAATTTTCCAATGCAAGACTTTTAGATTTCGCAAGCAGTTTTAGCATTCCTAGCTCCCTTTTCGCTACATCTTCTTATCGCAATCTATTTTTGTTGATAAGATAAGATCCACAACATTAAAAGACCAGCAGCTCCCAGTGATTTGCTAACAATGTCTCCAGTGGTTTTCTTAATAATCATAGTATTGAATATTTCAAAACGTTTCTAGAGAATATCGAAACTTTGGTTTTTATCAATCGCAATGTCTTCTGTCGTTGGACATTGCCCTTATGTTCGGTCAAAAAGATGTTAATTTTGCTTCATAACTGCCATAATATTATTTATCAAATACAAAAACCATGGGCTGTTTTGCTCAACTTGAGTATGTTTTATTTAAATTTTAAATCTCACAAATCTTAAAAAACAATCTTCATTTAACGTGTTCCGGTAATCCATCCAACGGCACAAGCCCCAACCTGAATAACCCATTCGTTCTAAGGATAATATCAGTGGGCCTTTATAAAGTTATGAACGCTGCCAATTTTTTACTATGGTCTCATCGCCAGGTGGCTGGAAAAATATTACCCACTTTATCCGACAGCTCCGCATTGGTTCAATACGCTAATATAAACACCACTTCAAACCGCATTGAAATATTCAACACCCATACGTTCATTCCTGCTTATAAAACGCATTGAAAATTTGTAAGCGCTTTGAAATATCATATAAACATTTTCAAATCGCATTGAAACATTTTACTCTCTCGCGCTAATAACATAAACGGGGTTTGAGCGGATTATAAAAAAAAAACAACAAAATCACTGGTAACTAGGAACGTTTATTATCAAAAAAACTTATTGTAAGACTTAACACGGGATACTACACACATTTCGTGTAGTTCGCCTCTATTTATTACATTCAATTTTCTGGGTTGTTAATCGGCAGACGTAATGTCAGCGATTTTGCAATTGCACATATTTTCTGGGAATACACCGACCGAATTGAGGTGTTTCCAGGAAATTGTGAAATAATTAATTATTTTTTGTAATCGACCGGATAAACGTGTCAAATTCATCGCCTGGTGCTGGCAATGGTGCTGGTGTTTGCACATATGTAACTTCTCCCTCCTTAAGAGTGAAATTCTCCTGAATTTTATTACTAAAGTTCATTTGTATCCTTTTTTGTTGTATACATAAACATGATAATATTAAAAACATAATTAGTATTGTTACAATGCAAGTTACATTTATTTTATAGGATACATCTTTCTTAAATTCTATTTCTTCTATTGCTTTGATATTTTCAAAGTTTTTTAAGATAATTTTGTCAAACTTTATTGTTTCAGTAAAATTAAATTTTTCTTTATAATTCGGATAATAAAATCGTTGCTTTTGTATATGTTTTACATTAGAATATTTTAGATCTAAGAAATACAAGGTGCAATTGACGAAATTGATTAAATAATTTCCTGTGAGTTTTATATCTCTATCATCACATGTTTGGTTTATCTTTAAGTTTACATTTTTAATGAATAGTGTTTCGTCATCTAAAGATTCAATTTCGGTTTGATCATTTTTGATTAGTTTACAATTTTGTTTTATTACACAATGTTTACTTTCGATTAATTCGTTTAGATTTTTGTCTTCTTCATATTTGTACGTTTTATTTCTATACTCTATAATGAATTCTTTTTCGGCATCAATTTCTAGAAAATTTGTATTAGGAACTGGAGTTAAAAGTTTAAGGGGCATAGTTACATAATTTTTTGGAATTTTAATGGCGAACATTAACATGTTTTCTTTGTATTTTGCAACTCCAAGTCTTATTTGTTTTAATTTGAAAAAATCTATTTTATATGCTTCGATTTCATCATTTGTAAGGATATTGGGGTGTAAAATGTTACTTCTTGCTGATACAATATTATCCTGAATATGTTCTATTTTTGACTCGATATACTTAAGTTTAAATAATTGATCAAAATAAATTTGCTTCATTACTAATTCTCTTTCTACTCTCTGTATAGTGTTAACCTGTTTTAAAATTGTTACTCTATCGTTACTAATGGTATCTCTAAGCATGTTAAAAGTACTGTTAAAATATTCGTTAATTTTAATTTGATTATTGGATGCTACGATTGCATTATGACTGTTCTTTGCTACTGTATCTAGGTGTTCTTCTATAGTCTGTCTGTCGTCGTCGTCCATGGTTCCGAATAGCCATTTTTGTGTCGTACCTATAATGTTAATTAGACCTCGTCTTTGTCTATGTTGTAAGGGTACTAAAGTCCTAATCTTGTATATGATATTTGAAATTTCTTCGTTTAACATTTGTCTTTGTTCGAGTTGTAATGGGGCTAGATTAATAGAAATGTTTTTTACTAATGCTATTATTTCAGCTGGGTTTATAATATGTAGTATAATGTCTGTCTCATTTGTAATGCTTATGTCAGTCAATTGAAGTTTAACGTATCCGTTCTGTTCGTTTATCGTCTGTACGTCAAGGAGGTGTTGGCAATTAATCTGAGTAGTCAGTGTCAGAAGTACTATCCATGCTATTACCTGTAAATTTTAATGGTCGCTTAATATTTGTATAATGGATATTTTTCAAATTAGCTTTCTTATATTTTGGCTCATGCTTGTGTCTAACTGCCTTGTAATTTTTAATAAAACCCGTTGACCTCTGTTCTTCATAATCTTCTCTAGTCTTATTTAATTTTCCTAATTTTCTTTCTTTTACTTTCTCTATATTCTGGCGAATTCTTTCTAAATCAATCTTATGAGTATGTGCGTCAAAAGGATTGCATTTAATGGTAGAGTGGAATCTATGATTATAATTTCTTACAGCTTTTTGTATAATTCTTTTTACTGAAAGTTTATTTTTATTGAATGAAATAATTCTAAATTTTTCTGCTATAGTGTTATGGAAACGTTCAATGTCTGCATTGCCGGTATGACTATTTGGCTTTGTTAAATGTAGAGAAATTCCCTCTTCTTCTAAGAATTCCTTTATCTGAACAGCTTTGAATTCGTTATCTGCTATTATTTTATTTGGTTTTCCTATTTTTGTAAAATGCTCTTCTAGTTGCTCAATTATTGTAGAGTGGTTTCTGTCTGTTAAATGGTACGCTGAACCGAATTTAGAAAATTTATCTATTATGGTTAGAAAACTTATTTTTCTTATTACGTATGTATCAATATGGATTATTTGATTGATATCTGTAGGTGTTTCCGTTTTCTTAAATTTAGCTTTTATGGGATTGCGGTCATATTTGACTGCTTGGCATACGTCGCATTGGTTTATAACAATATGGATAAATTCCATTAGCTTGGGATAGTATATTTTATACTTAATTTGGTTATATGTTTCCTGTATACCAGAATGTTGGCTTTCCTTAATATGGTACAGAGCTATTTGCTTCACAACTTCTACCTCTGTTTCGATGTCTTGTGCCCTAAATGAACACTTGACGAATCTTACCGAGTTGTCATTCGAATACATCTCTCTTATTTTTTCTTGGAGAATATTGTATACGTTATCCGCTAGTTCTGAGAATATGCCTACTTTTCCTTTTTTTATAAATCTCCTTAGTATGTCTCCTAACCTGTCAAAGTCATACTCTGCTATGTAGATAATTCTTTTACTGTGCAGGATCTCAATTTCCCTAATTTTGTTATTTGTTAGTATTAGCTGAGTTTTGAACTTATTGACGATGTCTTCGACAATTGGAATGTGATCCATTAGTTCTTCCTCTGCCGAATGTACAGTTTCATTGTCCTCGTCTTCTTCTACATTAAATACAAGTTCTGAATCACTTTGATTACCTTTAAGCGAAAAATTTTCTGTTAGTGTGGGATTCTCTCCCTCCTTAGATTTAACGTCCTCGTTAACCTCTATTCTGCTAAGAAAATCTGCTACCCTGTTTTCTTTACCTTTAAGGTACTCTATTTCAAACTGATATTCTCCTAGTTTAAGAAGCCATCGTTTATGTCTAGGTGAAAGATCTTTTCCTCTATATTTTGCATGAAGATACTTAATTGGCTGGTGATCTGTAAAGATCTTAAACTTATTACCGTAAAGGTAAGGTCTAAAATAATTTATTGACCACATTATCGCTAGGAATTCTTTGTCTGTAGCGGAGTAATTAAGTTCGTGCTTGTTGAGAGTACGTGATGCATAGCATATCGGGTGTCCTTCTTGAGAGATTACCGCTCCAATCGCATAATTGGATGCGTCAGTTGTCAGTGTAAATTGTTTTTTAAAGTTGGGGTATCTTAATATTGGGTGACTACTTATTAGTCCTTTCAATTTTTCAAATGCTTCTATGTAGTTTGGATCGTTTGCATTTATTTTGGCATTTTTCTTCAAGTATTTGGTAATAGGTTGTGCTACTTTAGCATAATCTCGGATAAATTTCCTATAGTATCCGGTTATTCCTAAAAAGCTCTTTATTTGTTTCTGGGACTTTGGAAGTTCTAATTTTTCAATACAAGCTATCTTATCCGGATTAGGTTTTAAACCGTCTTTAGTGAGAATATGACCTAAGAATTCGGTCTCTCGCTTCATAAAATTACACTTATCTACCTGTATCTTAAGTCGTTTAGATTCTAATATTTTAAAAATGTTTGTTATAGCTCTGACGTGTTCTTTCAATGACGTACTAAAGATAAGTATGTCATCCAGATAAACTACGCACGTCTTATTTATATGGTCTCTAAGAATATCATTCATCAGCCTTTGGAATGTCGCAGGTGCATTCTTCAAACCGAATGGCATTCTTATAAACTCATATAATCCGTGGGGGGTGACAAAAGCTGTCTTTTTGCGATCTTCTTCTTTGATTAATATCTGGTGATATCCTTTGGCAAGATCTATTGTGGTGAAGTATTGTGATTTCCCAAGTTTGTCTAATATTGAATCAATATTTGGCAAAGGGAATTTGTCGTCAACTGTGATTTCGTTCAACTTTCGATAATCGATTACGATACGAAATTTCTTTTTCCCTGAGTTGTCCATTTTCTTTGGAACAACTATAAGTGGACTCGAGTATTTAGAATTACTCTTTCGAATAATTCCCTGAGATTCCATTTCTGTAATTTGACGTTTTACTTCTTCGTCATGCATAGGGGGGTATCTGTATAATTTAGCGTTCACTTGTTGATCAGTGGTTGTAACAATTTCATGCTCAATTTCTGGGGTACTTGATAATTTGTCACCTTCTTTGAAGAATAGATTACCAAATCTGTTTAACAGGTTATCTACTTCTTGGCGTTCTTCTTTGTTAAGATGATCTAATTTTATATGATTGATGCTAGTATCAGTAGTTTCTAGGGAACATATTTGATTTAATACATATGGGGGGTTAGTGAACTTTAAGCACTGATTGTTTAGATAAATATTTCCTTCTTCGAAGTTTATTAAAGTGTTTAATTTGTTTAGTAAATCCATACCAATTATAAACTGATATCCTCTATTGCAAAGTCTTTTGACTTTCCATCTAATAAGGGTGTTGGGTGACGCTTTGAATTCTTCTGGTACAGGTGTATGTATTTCATACGATATTGTGTCCCTACCTGTCACTGTAGTAAAGTGAATTGGCTCAATACGGAATTTTTCAAATTCATTCAACCTATCGTCTGCTATACTTAGGGTTGAGCCCGTATCTACTAATGCTATAAAGTTTTTTGAGCAAATAGTTATCCTAATTTGTGGTAATTCGTCCGAGGCTAGTTCATAAAAAACGCGGGACATTGTTCGTTTTGATTTCTTACATTTTCGTTACTTATTTCCTGAGGCATTACCATTCTTTGTCCAGATCTCTCCTGTTGATGGCTATTTTGGCCCGGAGATGATCTGAAGTGTCCTGAATTTGGGTTTTGACCTTGGGAGTTATTTATCTGTCTCCTATCGTTGTTTTCCTGAATATTATCAACCTCCATGTTTTCTGCTGGTGGATTTTGTCTATCAGGCTGCCTATGCTGCCCTGACAAGTTCCTTTGTTGTCCCTGATAATTATTTTGCCTATACTGACCCGAGTGGTTTCGTTGCTGTCCCTGATAGTTATTCTGCCTGAACTGTCCTGAAAAATGTCTTTGTTGGCCCTGATTATTTTGTCGATGCTGTCCTGATCTATTATGATACTCATCAGCATAATTTGGTCTTCTTTGCTTTTCTGGTGGAACAATTGTCTTTGGCCTAACCACTCTTCTAAATTCCGGCCTAATGCAGGAATCCTCGAATCTTCTCTTTCTCATTACTGAGATTATTTTGCTTAAATCATTTTCTTCATATATCCTGTCTAATAATGTGCCTTGCGCTATTTCTTTAGCGGTATTTATTAATATTACACCAATATTGCTTAAGTCTATATAGTTTTCTTCTTTATAATATACAATAAGTTCGTCAGTTTTATATTTAATATTTTGCAATTCTACTGCTAATTCGCTTACCGTATTGACCTTTAAATTTGTAATTCTTTTGTATATTTCGTGCGGCTCTGTGTCCGGTTTGTATCTAAGCTTCAATGTTTCCTTGATGGTAGTCCAATTGTCAGTCTCTGGTGTGTTGATCACGGCGTTCTTCGCTTCACCTTGAATCTTCTCGTGGAAAACAGCTCTCACTACAATCTTCCTTAGTTCTGGATCTTCTACTTGATTGAGGTAGTATTCTACGCAACTGAAGAATGAGTTGATCGTAACATCTCCTTGTCCGGTGAATATTGACATGTAACGGACATCTTTTAAAATCCTTTCCCTTTCCTCTCGGTTTTCTCGTTGTTGGAGTTGTACGTACGCTGACCTTACTTGCTCTAGCTGCTGAGTTCTTAGCTCTAATTCAGCAATAAGTTGATTTTGATTTTCCATGTTCCTGTTGTTATCGTGTATTTGATGTCTTTTCATAGACTTCTGTTTTTGCACTTCACTTGTGATTTTTCTTTTGCTTTTAGGTACACACACTAATCTTTGTCGATTTTATGGTATGTATTGCAAATTTTAATTCGAATTTTCACTGGGTAACGTGTTTATTAATTGAAATGTTTCATTTAGGAACACTTATATTTAATTAATTTCACACGACGTAAATTCGTTTCGCTGGACTCTTATTTTATAAGAATCCTACCGACTGCGCCAATAACATAAACGGGGTTTGAGCGGATTATAAAAAAAAAACAACAAAATCACTGGTAACTAGGAACGTTTATTATCAAAAAAACTTATTGTAAGACTTAACACGGGATACTACACACATTTCGTGTAGTTCGCCTCTATTTATTACATTCAATTTTCTGGGTTGTTAATCGGCAGACGTAATGTCAGCGATTTTGCAATTGCACATATTTTCTGGGAATACACCGACCGAATTGAGGTGTTTCCAGGAAATTGTGAAATAATTAATTATTTTTTGTAATCGACCGGATAAACGTGTCAAATTCATCGCCTGGTGCTGGCAATGGTGCTGGTGTTTGCACATATGTAACTCGCTCGCATCATTCTTTCATCGTCGGGCAGGTATTAGTTGTGTATTTAAAATGTGGGATTGCAAATGAAATATTTGGATAGACAAAGAAATAAGAACAATGTATCAGTGTAAGCGTAAAGTGTCAGTTCAATCAGCTGTTTGTTAAAGTTCTCTCAATTTTCCCTCGCTCATTTTGGATACTTTCATATAAACACTAGTATCTCTATGGGTATTGAAGCAATGCGAATTGATTCAACGCACATTGAGCTGTAAGATAAACTGGGTATATAAAATGACTTACGTTTCGAATGTGTCGAAGTACCTTGCATTAGGTTACAGGACATTTGGTTACGCTTAACCAACGTTGATCCCACCAAAATGTAATTAAAGTTTCTGCAGAAAAAGCATTGTACTCGTTAGCAATGCGACGTCACTTACTTGATTAACCATACAAGCAATATACAAAATTATAACAATAAATAATTCCATTAAATCACCACCATTTCAAAGCATTTAACGAGTCCGCAATATTTTTTTTGGTATGAAAATAGAAAATCATGACTTGTCAGTGAAACGATTACACAGAGCGGGCTACAGAATTACACGACACAATGGTACATATCGAGTAAATCACAAACACTTACCATTTCTGGGTAATGTAAACAGAATAAGAACATCAAGTGTCCTCATTTTACATATTTTATACATTTTAAAATTACATACTTAAAAATCATCCTTCCGCGTCGTTGCTGCTACACAGCCCTCTATATTTATATTATAACGATGGAAAGTGTGCCTGAAAAAGCAATGTGGTAAGGGAAACCTCTTTTATCTCCGATTGTTGGTGCCTTGCTTATATGTTTGTGACAAAGTAATTCAAAGGATTCTTCCGGGCTGGAGTTGATTATTCTGGTCGTTGGTCATATTGAGGACGTCGGTGTTTGCATTAGATGTTGAAGCCAGACACGTTTTTCTTATCATCGATGACAAGGAAATAAAAAAGATGTAAATTTTGTTGTTGTGGGCTCCTGAGATTAGATATGGAAAAAACGATTTTCATTTGGTTGAAGTACATACATGTGTATGTATGCACATACAGGAATGTGCGTGCCATTACTTGAAATCAAATAATCGATTTGTCATATTCCAGAATGAGTTTGTCTGATATTTTGGGACATACTCGTACATATGTATTATCCTGCCTGTGTTATGATAATGCATCAATAATAGATGGACATCTGGAAACGACCATTTTTGGAAAAATAAATTTCAATTTAGTTTTATTGTCACATATAAATTGTTTGCGCATTTTTTTTACAGAATTTCTTCAAGGCGACCACGTCATTGATCAGGCAAGGTACATATGTATGTATGTGAAAATTTTAGTGATTTTGTAAGTTTTTAGTTAATGATGTGTTGGGATATAATTCACTAGTTGTAGAGAAATCATTAAGGTTTATTTGGTTGCCTTAATACAAAAATAAGTAAATATAACTAATGAGTTAGTACTATAAAGAATCTAGTTAGTAATAGTCTGAACTTTAATTCAAATACTGAGCCATTACTTGACAAATACAAAGACTTAAATATTTTTATAGTTTTTACTAACAATTCTCTATTCCACAATTGCCTGCTATTCCCCTTTGACTAATTTAATATGGAGAAAATACTTATACATATGTATATACTTTTAAATTAATTCGAGACAATAACGCCAATTTATAACACTTATGAATAACATAAGGATTCATTCAAATACAATACGAAGAAGTGGTCCTTGAATATATATATCGAATAAGAAGATTGAGTAGACGTTGCATTGTTTTCCAAGACGACAATACCCGATTGCACAAGAATGTATGAAGCTTTGTTGTGTCATTAGAAGAAATTATCCCTTTTTTAAATTTTGGATTCTAAAAGGTGAAAAGATAACGTTGAAGATGGACGAGTTAAATTAGATGAGTGCATAACCTTTAAACACATTTTGTTATGTTTATTATAGTTAGATAAGAAAATTATATAATTTTATATAAGAGCTTTTATAATGTTTTATGGTTGCAATTGTTTTTTTATTATGCTCAGTGCCATGATAGACTAGTACTTCCCAAGCTACGTACTGGCTCATCACTAACATATCACCTTTAATATCTTGAGCAAGGTAAAGACAAAATTAGTCGATATTAGGATCATTATTATAACAAAACTGCCACTACATATCACAAACAGAAATTCCACCTGACTATTTGGCTATCTATAATAAATAACAGAGAACTTCCAAATCCGAAAACATCGCCATTTGACCCTATATCGATATCGAGGGAGGTTTTGTCAACAATATTTGATACATTATCCAGCAGAAGCATTGATCATATAACTGAAAGTTGAATTAGAACGAAATGTGAAAGCTGAAGCATTACCTTCAATTTTACAGGAGACTCTGTGATAGACCTGAGATCGCATGACCTACTGAAAAAACCTACAGAATAGACTCAACTTTCTCTAATGTAGTAAAATTTCTAGGAGTTATTTTCGATAATAACATCATTATAAGCATCTTGTACTGTACACCAAAAGCCTGATGAGGTGCACTGATGATGGATTCCAATGGAAGTGGTATATTCAAACAAAAGTAAAAAAAACTCAAGGTACCAGAGATCTGCTCAAGTATCTTTCAGTCATATACTCGTATATGTTTCGGGATAGGCATAGACTGTGCCACAATCACTATTAACTACCTTAAACTCTAAACTCGAAACAGGTATAATAGGATAAGTAGCAACACCTTACGTTATTTTCAATGAAGTAGATATAATAAGGGAACCATGTATCTCTAGAAATAAAAGGAGATTTGCAAAACTCCTTTTGAGAAAACTGTTGTCCGTATTATTACCTACCACCTAAACAAAATTAGCCTTTCACTCGAAACTGATTGGCTACTCAGTTTTGATGATGACAAAATTACAGAGCCAATATGTACTGTAGAACTGTTTACTGTGATCCGTAGAGAATTGCCGAAGCCTCAAAGAAGAGACCTTCTCAAATTAATACGTAAATTAGAGAAGTTCCTTATCTTCAGATTAAAAAAAGGGAAGCCAAATTATCAATTTTGTAACAATTTTCTTTAGTACTCTAAAATTTTTAAATATTAGATGCTACAATTGGCCAGTGGCATCATATAAAAATCTAGCAGGAATTCACGTAGATCTGAAATTTTGTCATCTCCCCATGATATTTTAAAGGTTGATTGCATGAATCATATCAAAATATTACTTTCATCAACTTCTTCTATACTTCAAAAAGGGATTGTTTTTTTTTATTAATTAGAAATGATTATTTTCTTTGCTTTAATTGTTCATATTTCAGCTGGAAGTGCTGTTTAAAAATATCCAAAGCAAAGGGATTCTTTATAGAAGACTATGTACCTATGCTCGTTTAAAAATCAGTTGCGACTTCCCCTAAAATATGCAATATCCTTGGTATAGGTATATACCTCTTTTTTATACATTATTTAATTCTTCTTGGTCGTTATACTACTACTGCTACCTTTATCGCTTGTAGGAGTCAATCCCCGACTACATGTATCCACACTTTCAACATCGTACAACAGAAATATGAAAAATCGAATTGTTTTAAATGCGCAATGTTGCAATGTTTTTAAATGTTGCTAAGCCAGTCCATCTGCTTGCACTTTCTCTTCTTTTAATATCTGGCTTTAAATTGAGCTCCTGAAAGAAAATGATCAACATTAACACTTCTTTACTAAATTTAAATATATTTAAAAATAATAGGCTTTGTCGGTATCATTGTACCATTTTCAGATTCATGTTCTATTCGTTTTCTATGCCAAACAATAGAATAGATTATTTCTTACATCCCCACCATATGAGATTATCTCTCAATCTCGTTTTTGAAGCTGGGTTAGCTTTACGATGATAATGATAAGAGGAATGGAATGGATGATGGAATGGATCAGCATATCAAGATCCCAGGCCATAGATAAGCTAACCTAGATGCGTAGTTAAACTAACCTAGATGTCAAACTCTACCAATACTTATGCAAACCCTTAACTTTCGCACAGACACACTGTAAGTGAATTCCAACACTTTTGCATCTCTATGACTTTGTCAAAATTTGCTAGAATGAGAGCAATTTACAAGTAAAATTGGTAGAATGAGAGCGATTTGCACGAGTGTGTGTAATGTGGATGTCGTTTTTGGTTAAAATGGGAGTGGTTTGTATAAAAAAGGAGGGAAATTGCCATTGATCACAATTCACACGTATTCACAGAAAGAGTCACACGGTTAGGGGCGATCAGTAGAAAAACGGTTTTGATTTTCCAATATCTGGAAAGTTTGACATCTAGGTTAGTTCATCTATGCCGGTTTTCTACTGATCGCCTCTACCGTGTGACCCTGTCTGTGAATACGTGTGAGTTGTCATCAATGGCAGTTTCCCTCCCATTTTATACAAACCACGCCCGTTGTAACCAAAAAATCGTGATCCACATTACACACTGTCTGACTCCATTCAAAGAATTATATCCCTGTATCCTCATACTGAAATCGTTATTACAGGCTACTTCAATATACACAATTCTGGGTGGCTTCGACATTCTGGACAGACAACACCCGAAGGACGGTGTGTTGGGATTTTCGCTGCGGAAAACAACCTAACGCAGCTTGTAAATGAGCCCACGCGAATACCAGACGTTGATAGTCATACCGCGAACACCCTGGACTTGTTTTTAACTTCTCACCCTGATAAGTACACCATTGATGTGCTCTCCC
Source organism: Volucella bombylans (assembly GCA_949129095.1). Taxonomy (NCBI): domain Eukaryota; kingdom Metazoa; phylum Arthropoda; class Insecta; order Diptera; family Syrphidae; genus Volucella; species Volucella bombylans. Next base: position 85,360,457 of record OX422143.1, on the reverse strand, counting down.
CTCTAGGCTCGTCGGACCATTGTGTCATATCAGCTAATTTCTCGTACACCGACCACACAGTTAGAGAAAAAATTCCTAAGAGAACCGGATGGCAATACGAGAAAGCCAACTGGAGCGGTCTTAACAGCTTCTTTAGGAATTTTAACTGTTCGTTATGCTTCCTCGATAACGACGTGGATGCCGCTGCTGATATGATTACAGACACCATTCTCTTTGGAATGAAATCCTTTATTCCTCATCCGATGAAGAGTATCAAACCAAAAGAAAAGGCATGGTACGACTCGAACTGTAAAGAGGCCGTCAGGGTTAGAGAAATGTTTTTTCGGTCCTACAAGACCAACCCGACAGAGGAAAACCGAAAAAAGTTCAAACGAGCCAGAATGACTGCAACGCCTTTCTTAAGCGTGTGAAATTCCTATACGACCAAAAACTGAGGCAAAAAATACTGCAATGTCCCAAAGGCAATAAAAATTTTTGGTCGTTCGTCAAAACATTAGAAATTCCGCCTCATCCTCCATCTCAACGCTCATTTACAATGACATTCCAGCTGTCAGCTCTTTGGATAAGGCCAAACTGCTTGCTGCACACTTTGCGGCCAGCTCAACACTCCCAGATTGTGCTTTGTCTCCGCCTACTCGAGTGCGCCGAATCTTCAATGGGACGAATCTACTTTCGCACTCGTGTAGTAGCAAGAGTACTTAAAGATCTCAACATACATAAATCCACTGGTCCAGATGGTATATCTCCCCTTCTTCTGAAGAGGTATTCTTCCTCGCTGGCAAAACCACTGCCTAAGCTTTTTCATCAATCCTACACTTTAGGACTCTTCCCGAGCAGATGGAAAACAGTATTTGTCCAGCCCGTCCCTAAAAAAGGCGAATCATCTTCTCTCTCCTCCTACAGACCCATTGCACTTACGTCCCTTCTTTCCAAGGTCATGGAAACACTGATAAATCGTCAGCTCATGAAATATCTCGAAACACGAAAACTTCTCAATGACCGGCAGTACGGTTTTCGTAGCAACAGGTCCACTGGTGATTTGATGGCATGTCTCACCGAAAAGTGGAACCAAAGCGTACATCAATCTGGCGAAAGCAAGATAGTTGCACTTGATATTTCTAAGGCATTTGACAGAGTTTGGCATCAGGCTCTTTTGTCGAAAATGCGTGCATTTGGGATCTACGACTCTCTTCTTCAATGGATTAGAAATCACCTTTCGGAACGTTCAATTCAAGTTGTCTTGGACGGTTTCAAGTCTGATATTCCCAAAATAAATGCTGGTGTGTCCCAGGGCTCTGTTCTGCCACCGACACTCTTTTTAATTTTCATTAATGATCTCTTGTCTGCTACTTCTAATCCAGTATATTCCTTTGCTGATGACAGTACTCTCTGCTTTTCACATTCGTTCCCAGACTCACGGCCCTGCTCTTCGGCTGTAGTACGGGAACGGCAGCGTATGATAAGCTCATTAAATTCCGATATCAACAGCATAACCAATTGGGGAACTATCAATAGAGTGGAATTTAATGCTTCCAAAACACAATGCTGTCTGCTGTCTTTAAAGCGAAATTTAAACACCCAGCCGTTATCTATGAATGGCACTTGCATCGTCGAAACCGAAAAACTTTCCATTCTCGGTATGTGCGTCAATGACAACTTACGTTGGAATGACCACATATTTGATGTCGCCAAAAATGCTGCGAAATGTCTAGGTTTCCTCAAGCGATGTAAGAAATATTTTACTACCTCTGATCTGGCCTCAATATATAAGGCATTCATCCGCCCAAAATTGGAGTACAACTCCCACATCTGGTCAGGTGCTCCTAAAACATCTCTGCACCTGCTAGATAGGATTCAAAACCGTGCGATAAAACTTATTGACGATATTAATATCAGTCAATCAATGGACACCCTCGAACACCGACGAAATGTCTCGTGTCTCACTTTGTTTTATCGCTATTTCCACCACCAGTGCTCCACTGAAATCGCCAGTAGCATTCCGCACATTCAAACTTTCAACCGTAACACCCGTCTCGCTATGAATGCTCATCGCTTATGGAATGCCCTGCCGATCTCTGTATTTCCTGGACGTTATAACTTGCAAACATTTAAAAACAATGTACATCGGTACCTCTCTTTTCTTCCTTCCTAAATTTCCTTTGCCCGCGCTGTGTACAATCACCTTAAGGGTACTCAAACCCCTTGAGCGCGCGCTCATTATAAAAAAAAAAAACACACTTGTGCAAATCGCTCTCATTTTAGAAATTTTACTTGTAAATTGCTCTCATTCTAGCAAATTTTCACAAAGTTATACAGATGTAAAGGTGTTGCAATTCACTTACAGTGTGTCTGTGCGAAAGTTAAGGGTTTGCAAAAGCATTAGTAGAGTTTAACATCTAGGTTAGTTTATCCATGATGTGATACAGTGTCAGCCAAAACTAAAGCAACTAAAATCACATTTTATATAAAGTAACCCAAAAGTTAAAAAAGATATTCCCAATAGCTTGGACTATTGATGATTAATTTATAAAATCAATGAACAGTAATTTTACCATATTAAAAAAAATTACAAACATCCAATTGAATTTACTTTATTTTTCAACTGTCCAAAACAAAAGCAACTCAATTTGCTCAGTAATTTTTTATTACTAGAAAAATAGAAAAACCGTTATTTTGACCACAACTACTCATACTCGTATCTGATTTGTTTATGAGTACATTAAAAAAAAAACATAAATTGACTCAATTGGGTATATCATTCTGCTGCAGCAATATCTTTAGAATTGTTATTTAATTTGTCCCCAAATGGCCAGAAATAACTACTCCCATGAGATTAAAGAAAACACTATTGACGAATATAGAAGTGGTATTTAACAATCTGAATTATCCAAATAGTATTCAATCCCGAAATCGGTGATAAGCCATTTAATAAAATTTTACAACTTCGTCAAAATTATTCACCGAAGTTTCCTGCTAAGAGTTACCACATACTAGGAAGACAAAGTGTTCATTAGAACGACAAAGAGTAATCCCTTTATGTCATCTAGGGAATTACAAAACTAGCTTAGCACAAAAGCTAGCGCCGGGACACTTCGTTGGAGGGCTGCTGATCATCATTCGGCATCGTAAAGAAACCATTTATTTCAAATAAAAACAGAAGTGCAATACTGAAATTTACAAATGACTATACTAAGTATTTCCACACATTATCCACTAAAACGAAAACGAATACTATTCTCCGACGAATCAAAGTTTAATTTGAAAGGATCGAACAGCTTTCACCATATGCGCCGGCTAATCAATGAAGCAATGAATCCTCGATACTTAAAGGGCACTGTGAAGCATGAAGAAGGAAACATTATGGTTTGGGGATGTTTCTCTGGATATTGAATTGATGTCATACATAAAATAGATGGAACTATTGACCAATTTGTTTACAAAAGTACACTTGAAAACACTATGCTGCCACAATCTGAGGAGGAATTTCCACTGAAATGGATATTTCAGCAGGATAAAGATCCGAAGAATGGTTCACAAATAGTTCAAAATTGGTTACGGGATCAGAAAATCTATGTTATGGAATGCCAGTCCAGTCCTCCGATCTCAAACCGATAGAAGATCTATGGGAGAGTGTAGATCGGCGAATAATTTGGGAGAAATTGAGGAATAGGAACGAGCTTTATATTTAAGTCCAGAAGACTTGGAAAACCATCCCACGCTCTATAATTTCCAATCTGATCGAGAGTGTCCCAAGAAAGTGTAGTGCAGTAATAAAAAAAAAGTTTCGCCATAAAATACCATATTACGGTTTAGTCGCAATGATTATAATTAAATATGAAATTACTATGAAGTTGCTTTCGTTTTGGCCAGCTTGAAATCGACATGGTTAGAGTATTTTTATTTTTTTATTTTTTCTACTTATGAAAAATTATTTTTGTTTCTTTTATTTTGTTTTCAAATACATTTACTTGTTCTTTAAAGAAAAATTTAATAAAACATAATGCAATTTAATAAGTTTTACTGCAGAGCCTGGTGTTTATGTAAAAGTTGGTTTAGTTTTGGCCAACATTGTATACCATATGCCAAGGCCTAGTGTTTCATTTAATGAGTTTTTCGTCCTGTCGTTTTTTAAACAGACAGAGGCTTTTTGCCCAGTCCGAATGGCGAGAGATTGAGAAACTTTTTTATAGTCAGCAATTTTTATTGTTCTTATAGGAAGTCCTCCAATGAGCTATAGTATTACTGATTTTCTAATGCAATATGGGTGCTAATGGAATATGGATAGACAACAACCAATAAAGTTTAAAACGTTGTGCTTCTAAATTAAAATTACAATAGATATATAGAGACACTTTTTGTCGATTTTCACCATTAGCATTTTAAACTAGAAAGCATATACTCGTATGTACTCGTATGTCGTAAATTAATTCCATATGTACATATGTATCATATATCTAGCGGCTGTTTAACACTCAACTTTAAAGGAAATAGCGAAAATCTTAAGATACCGATTGCAATTCAATAAGTTAAAATTGCTTAAAAATTAAAATTAAATTAATTGTCAGCTTACTTCCGCATTTTTTTTCTACCCTGTAGTTATGATATGTCATTAAAATGATTCATATACTCGTATGTATACGAGTAAGGGGTTGCCATAATAAAAAAAAGCTAAATTAATTGACGTCTGCCCTATTAGCACATCCAAAAGAGCTTGAAGCTGTGGAAATTTTTAACTAAGTTCCAAACATTATTTTTGTTTTTCAAAGCATACTATCATAAAATGATATTATTGTTAAATTGTAATGACTAATAATTCTGTTGACTCTAAAAATATTACAATTATTCAGAAATTATTGTTTTTTTTTTAATTAATCTTACCCGTAAAAGGCATAGAGTCTATTTTCACATAAGAAAAATATCAAAATATCTGTAGTCCCATAACTTGATTATTAAAAAGACACAAATTAAATGGTAGGAGGCATATCCAATTACCAAAACAATATTTTGGGATGTTTGACATAACTCTTTCAATTGTTACGTCACATTTATTAACGTTAGAAATTGAAGATATTATCACATTACATCAATATTATTTAGTTTGGCAACGAGACCTCCAATTATCAAGTTAAAGATACTTTAACTTATTGAATCCAATTGTGAATTACTTGTGCGGTAATTATATGAATTCTCAAATTATAAGTGATAAACCAGACTAATTATTAGCCACACCTTTAAGTCCTTGAGAAACTCACCAATTAAGAGATACTTGCAAATAAGATTCAATGCTGAGATTTAGTTTTATCGACTTCAATTTATCTGTCTATCTATGTATATTTGGCTACCAACTAAATTTTATCGAAAACATTTTGGCAATGGCTATGTTATACACAAGAGGGAAAACCAATAGTTCTAAGCTCTTCATTAAAGAGTGAATACTTTTTTTCTCATAAGAGTTAGTTGGCTACTTCTTATTTAAGCCTTAATTTCCGCCACAGATCCTAAACTTTTTCTGAACTTATCAATGATGATGAAGATGATGTAATATATCTATCGAAACATATAGAAAATTAACTTGTTCGTAGAATAGAAATACAGCTATGTCCAGTTGAGGTAATTCGCTGATGTAGAATTATGGTTCATTGACAAGCGTTAAGGTGAAAGTGATTCATTCTTCAGATGAAATGATTTTCTTTTATGTATCTTGGTCAATTCATTAAAGGTTTTCTACTCAAACAAATATATTCGCATATGGGTCAACCATGAGAAATATTCAAAACCACTTCCAAAAGAAAGTGCTTGCTTGCGATATTGCGCTGAGTTGCTGAATCAGGCACCACGCTTGTAAAATAAAAGGTTGTGAAAAATCCATTGAAACTGAAAATTACTTTTATTAGCTTAAAAAACTTGGGAGTGAATAAAAAACATCATTAAGGCATTCATAACTATTGCCTTGTACACAGCTTCAATATGTCAGTCTGTGTTCTAAATTCTATAAACATAAGAAAGTAAAGTGTGATAAGGATATGAGATATACGGCTGATATTGCTTCTACCAGATTGGAAAATGATGAGCCTTTAACCAATATAAATAAAGCCAAGGCTAAAGCATTTGTATTAAAAAGGTTGCTGGACCAAGTTCTCACAGTATAGGACGGCGCTTTCAAAATTCAAATCTTGCTGTGATTCCATTGATTTTATTAGATCCTTATTCACAAAAAATATTCATATTTAGTTGCCTATAATCTCTCAATTTTGTAGTCATTTATTACATGTACAAGGCGGTCCAAATACAAGTCTCTTTATAAAAATAAAATAATCGTGCATCGTGCTGAAACCAAAGATCGTTCAAGTCTATGTCTTTAATTTTAGCCCACAAGAATTCGGTAATCATGGCTCCATAGCACCGTTGAACAAAATGGCGTTTACAGCATCATTATTGAAATAAAATGGGCCATTAATGCCACCACCCCAAAATCCATACCAAACTGTCACTCTCTGTGGGTGAATTGGCTTCTCGACAATCACGTGCGGGTTTTCCGATCCCCTGATGTGGCAATTTTATTTGTTAACATAGCCGCCGAGACGAAAATGCGTCTCACCAGAAAAAAACCTGGAAGGCTTTGTACCTCGCGTTCGGTCGAGAATATCGCTGCCGCGACTGAAGACATCAAAGAGTCTCTGTCGACATCGACCAGACAACCGACGTGGCATACAATTGGCAAATGTACGCATGACTCTGCGAATAATTTTGGCGCAAGGCTTGAAGATGTTTTCTTACAAAGCGAGCTACACTCACGTCCTACTGAATTTCAACAACGAAGTGGACGATTTTGTGTCAAAAACAATCATGAGGGACGATGAACCTCGTCTGCCTATGTGGATACGTGAACAAACAAAATTCTATAAAACGGTGATGGATGGTGAGCACTACAGATTCATGATTAATGAATTGTTCATCCCTCCATTGGATGGATTTTGACTGGACGACATGTGGTTTCAACAAGACAGAGTAACGGTCTATACTGCACAAGCCACAACCGACATTCTAAAGCCGGGTCATTCGAGTACAGTATGGCCTACCTTGTACTTAAACTTAAATAAAAATAAACTTTTGCATCGAATTAGAATTTTTTTTACTAACTAAAAAATAACTTAAAACAAATAACTATAGCAACAAAATATATTAAAAATACAAAAAAAATGGTTAAAAATTAATGAATGAATGAATCTTGTGATTGTCATATAATCTCCCATCATTCTATCATTATTTTTTTTTTTTTTTTTATAATTTACGCGCGCCTAAGGGGTTGATACCCTTTTACTGTTGCCAGGGCGCGGGCGGAAAGATAGAAGGAGGAGAGAAAGGAAAATTGTTTTTGTAGTGGTTTGAAACTCAGGTGTGTTTGGTTTCTATGTTTGCTCTCCAGGGGTGGGAGTCCGAATAGGACGGAGAGTTTTTTCTTCACTCAGAGTGATTCGAGATATAATTCCCAGTATTTTTTTTCATTGCTTGAAACTCTTATAACAGCCAAATCTACGTGTCAGTGTTATGCCTTCACACGCAGAATTTTTTTGTCTGAGTTTCAATTATACAATGAAAAACTGATTTTGCCATGGGCAGGATTCGAACCTGGACCCTCCGAGTGAGAAGCGTTTGCTACTACCACTACACCACGGCCACCCCCTATTCTTCTGAATAGGCACCCACATTGTCTTTAAATTGGTCCAAGTGAGCCTCCAACATATGTACTTTACGGGACATTTTGCAACCCATGAGCTTAAAGTCTGCAAGCATATGTATTTGAAATCAGCTCTTTGTAGTTGCCAGCTCTTATATTTCCGAGAAAACTATGAACAGTTCTTTAAGGCTGTCCCATGATCACCTTTCATGAGTATCAAGTTGTAAAAATTCGTTGCTGGCTTTTATTTTCTTTATTTGTGATCCGACGAAAATACTAGCTTTTACTAGCTTGATTGGTTTTCCCCCGATGTTCAACCACTGTGCAATACTGGTTGAATATTTACCCCATTTCTTGTTTACACTTCTTTTCCTTCTTCTATAAAATCAGTTTTACTCAGTTTTAATTAGTCCAAACGAGCACAATTTTTTTAATTTCTAAAAAAGTGGCAGCCAACTCAAATTACGATATTACTTTTGCCCACCTTGTATGTCATTAAAACCACGAAAAAAATGGCGGAGATAACTGCGAATTGAGTCCTAAACAAAATCTGTATATAGCGATACCACACTCCCACAAGATTTAGATGTATCCGTACGTACATTTGTACCTGTTGCTGTTCATCTTTCTCGCACAGAGGTTTCAAAAGACCTACATATACGAATATAACTTAAGATAAGAAATGGACCACGGAAATGTCATGGTCCTGTGAGCAGGTTGAAATTAAATGGTATTTTTTTTAAACAATAATGGCTGGAATTAAGTTTGAACTAAAAGTCTTTATTTATTTATGATTCGAACATGACTTCAGGCATATGGCTTCCTCCGTTGTTAAACATATGGGGCTTTATCTCAAAGATAACGTAGTAAATATTGCCTTCCAAGGAGGATAGTTGGCTGTTTATCAGCACACCAAACCTCTTACAAAACTCATCAAAATGTAATTCACTATTCCTTTGGCACGCAGCATCATCCTGCTGAAACCACATATCTTTCAGATCACTGCCATACATATTTTCAAAGAAATAATCTCCAATCACATACGCGAGCCTCGCTTCAATTTAAAAATGAGAACCGATGATGTCATTAACGTAAGGACTACGTCTAACCTACAAGTATTAAGCCGAAAGTGAGCTTCGCCACTAAACACGATTTGTTTATTAAAATAAAAGTCGACTTCAAGCTGGTCAGGAGTCTAATCCGCGAACTCACGTCACAAACCATGGTTCTGTGACTTTAGTTTCCTCATCAGCTGGTTCTTATATGGTTGTAGGGGAGATCGCTTCGCAAAATTTGCCACATAATGGACGGACAAGTGTTAAACTATTGCGATCACACTGTTGCATCACGATGCGTTTTTTCTGGTTTATGATGATTTTGCATACAGTGCTGAACATGGTTCCCACAGTACGTCATATTGACAACACGATTTGAAAGGTACCTTTATTGGAAGATATTTGAATCAAAAACAATGCCCTGTATTATTCACAAATTCTTGCGCATAGTCACATCCAGAGATTCAATACCGCTCTACATTGACTTAAATCCATTAATTCGGCGTCGATCATTCTTGCAACTTATTTCATTTCCACTTGTTTCTCTCCGAAAATAAGGCGATTCGGACACCAACGGAACCTCTTTCGATTTTGTTGTCAAAATGTTTACACGTGTTGGTTAAATGTCAAATTTTTATTTCGCAATTTCTTTGTTATTTAAAAAAACTAAAAAAATTTTGAACGATTCCATCAACGAAGTCAAACACAGTCAATTGCTCAAACAGAAAAATCTGGATTTACACACAATATACTCACTATATGTACATAAAATCCACAAACATAATGTTGCTTCTGAAATGAGAAGAAAGTGGAAGCGTGAGTGCCAATGGAACAGTTGCAGGAGATGTTCTTCTCTCCGGTGTACCAAAAGAAGGCTTCAGTCGGCCTATGGAAAAAGCCATTAAACAAACTTTCGAAAATCACATTTTCTAGATCCATAACACATGTAGGTATAATCGCATTATTAAGGCAAACAATCATCGTTACTTTATGTAAAGGGTTGATGATGTAATTCTACCTAACATATTTAGAAACAACTAATCATAGCCTTACGCATCAAATAAGCGACACCTTCTTTTTATTCCTTAATTCTCTTTTAACTACGTTGATTACCGAACGTTATTATAATTAACAATTATTTGATAACAAAATTTGGCGATTTGTTGACAATTTCGTATTTAATGACATATGCACTTTACGGGACATGGTTCCCACAGTACGTCAAATTAACAGCACGATTTGAAAGGTACCTTTATTGGAAGATGTTTGAATCAAAAACAATGCCCTGTATTATTCACAAATTCTCGCGCATAGTCACATCCAGAGATTCACTGCCGAGCTACATTGACTTAAATCCATTAATTCGGCGTCGATCATTCTGCAACTTATTTCATTTTCTACTTGTTTCTCTTCGAAAATAAGGCGATTCGGACTCCAACGGAACCTCTTCCGATTTTGTTGTCAAAATGTTTACACGTGTTGGTTAAATGTCAAATTTTTATTTTGCAATTTTTTTGTTAGTTAAAAAAACTAAAAAATTGTGAAAGATTCCATCAACGAAGTCAAACACAGTCGATTGCTCGAACAGAAAAATCTGGATTTCCACACAATATACTCAATATACATAAAATCCACAAACATAATGGTGCTTCTGAAATGAGAAGAAAGAGGAAAAGCGGAAGCGCGAGTGCCAATGGAACAGTTGCAGGAGATGTTCTTCTATCCGGTGTACCAAAAGAAGGCTTCAGTCGGCTTATGGAAAAAGCCATTAAACAAACTTGCGAAAATCACATTTTCTAGATCCATAACACATGTAGGTATAATCGCATTATTAAGGCAAACAATCATCGTTATTTTATGTAAAGGGTTGATGATGTAATTCTACCTAACATATTTAGAAACAACTAATCATAGCCTTACGCATCAATTAAACGACACCTTCTTTTTATTCCTTAATTCCCTTTTAACTACGTTGATTACCGAACGTGTTTATAATTAATAATTATTTGATAACAAAATTTGGCGATTTGTTGACAATTTCGTATCTAATGACATATGTACTTTACGGGACATGGTTCCCATAGTACGTCAAATTGACAGCACGATTTGAAAGGTACCTTTATTGGAAGATGTTTGAATCAAAAACAATGCCCTGTATTATTCACAAATTCTCGCGCATAGTCACATCCAGAGATTCACTGCCGAGCTACGAGTACATTGACTTAAATCCATTAATTCGGCGTCGATCATTTTGCAACTTATTTCATTTTCCACTTGTTTCTCTTCGAAAATAAGGCGATTCGGACTCCAACGGAACCTCTTCCGATTTTGTTGTCAAAATGTTTACACGTGTTGGTTAAATGTCAAATTTTTATTTTGCAATTTTTTTGTTAGTTAAAAAAACTAAAAAATTGTGAAAGATTCCATCAACGAAGTCAAACACAGTCGATTGCTCGAACAGAAAAATCTGGATTTCCACACAATATACTCAATATACATAAAATCCACAAACATAATGGTGCTTCTGAAATGAGAAGAAAGAGGAAAAGCGGAAGCGCGAGTGCCAATGGAACAGTTGCAGGAGATGTTCTTCTCTCCCGTGTACCAAAAGAAGGCTTCAGTCGGCCTATGGAAAAAGCCATTAAACAAACTTGCGAAAATCACATTTTCTAGATCCATAACACATGTAGGTATAATCGCATTATTAAGGCAAACAATCATCGTTATTTTATGTAAAGGGTTGATGATGTAATTTTACCTAACATATTTAGAAACAACTAATCATACCCTTATTCTCTTTTAATTCTCTTTTAACTACGTTGATTACCGAACGTGATTATAATTAATAATTATTTGATAACAAAATTTAGCTATTTGTTGAAAATTTCGTATCTAATGACATACTCGTATGTACTTTACGGGACATTTTGCAACCCATGAGTTTAAAGTCTGTAAGCATATGTATTTGAAATCAGCTCTTTGTAGTTGTCAGCTCTTATATTTCCGAGAATACATTATCGGAGCGCCATATAGGAAATACTCGTATCTAAGGGAATAGCTTGAAATATTAATGTGCGCACTTACGTAGGATTTCAATTGCATTCATGTGCCGTAAAGATTATTTAATATTTTTTAAGTAAGAGGTACATATAATACATAAATGCTTTCCGAAAAGGAAAGAAAGAAGAATACAAATGTTAATGCGTGAAATTTTCGACCTGGTAAATTGGAATTTAATAGTTCCTGTATTGAGTGGGATGTACATATATGAATGAATATATTTTTTTACGATACCAGAAGAAGAGATTTACTTCTATACACCCTTACTTTTGATAAACTTTTTTTGATAAAATAAAATGTAAGAAATATTTAGTTACCTTTTTAAAGAAGGCCATTTTGTACTCTTGATATATGCTATTCAATTATCCGATAGACTTTGTGGTGAAAAGAGCAGATTAGCTTATTTTTATTGGCCGGATTTCCAAGGTTTTTCACCATCGTATAGTATATGCACGTATGTATGTATATATGTATATCAAACCTATAAATAGAAAATGGATAGTTACTTACAAACCAACATCTGTGAAATGCCTAACTTTTTTCGTATCTGGAAATCATGACCAGCTACCAACCAACCCCGTCAACTTTGTGATAAAGAAAAACTTAATCGATGAAGTTTGGTTGACATACATTTTTTTCTTTTCATCTCAAGCTGACGCCGTTTGTTTTGTGAAATTTATCAAATATTGCTTGAATTGCATAACCAAACTTTTTCAACGCCAGTCAAAGGGGAAAGCCTTATTCTATGTGTAGTCTGAGAAAATTAAATTTCTATCACCAAATAACCATCCCTTAAATATGGTTCACAAAATGATGGATTGCTGTAATTTCAGAAACAAATAAACAAAAGTATCCTTGTAAAACTGCGAACATTTTCCTCCATTCAACTTCCTGTTTTCCAACAACTGACCTTCATGTTTGTAATAATTCAAGTTGTTAGAAAGTGCTGAACAAATAAATATTTAACTTAAGTGGAATTTTCCGCCGGCTCATGAGCGGGTACAAAAGGTTCAAAAGACTACGAGTAGGGATTAGCATGTCCTTGACTTGGCCATTTATTTATTTTCCAAGTTTCCATTGTGGTTCAAGTGCACTAACGTTAGTCCGCTATAGGGCCACATATAATTTCTTCGAATTATGGTTGCGTGCTAACGGATTGTTCTTTAGTAATTGAGATTGTTTTGTATATGATGAATAACTAATGTTGACTGCATGTGACTATTCCTTCGAACTTCACTTGTATATACATAGAATACATCAGTGTTGTACATATTTGTATATAAGTGAAAAGAAAGTTTAAGCAAGAAGTAACCGAAACCAAACGTGGATGAGAAAGTACTCGTATATGTATTTGTCATGAAATTTCTTACGAAAAATCTATTCTAGGACTTTCACTTCGCATCTTTGCTCATTATAATTCGACTTGTGTTTTTAATGTAGAGATGTTGTAATGACACTTCAGAGTGGATATTATAGTTATCCATGGGCTGATAATAATTAATCTTCTTTTCTTCTCATGTTTACACCTGTCAAAGCAGTGCAGCACTAGTACTAAGTACAGCTAAGGCCACTAAGCGAAACATAAGTTGGTAAACACTCCAGTTCCCTTCAGAATTATAAATATAAGTTAGTGTCAAATTCCAACCCAGAAGCATTTTTTCCGTTTTACCAGCCTACGCCCAACAGAAAAAAAACCGAAAGAATTTCGACTGAACCCCGAATGGTAGCAACGCCTTCGTTAAGCATGTGGAGTTCCAATTCGGCAAAAAATTGAGATGAACATCATTATAGTGTGCAATTTCTGGTCGTTTATAAAAAAAAACATTATAAATTCAGGCTCATCTCTTCATGACATTTGCTGGCTGCACACTTTTTTTTACAATCTGCGCACGCTTAAGGGTTTTGAGTATCCTTAAAATGAAAATTAGGAAGGAAAGAAAGAGGAAGGTTGGTTTTAATGACCAGCAGCACAAGTTTCATTGCAGTAAGTTCACTGGTGGTTTGATGACATGTCTCATCAAAAAGTGGAACGCAAGCACCACCAATCTAGCAATATATGAATTTCTCCTTCGATAAATTAAAAGTCCATCTCGGAATCTTTAATTTAAATTGCCTTGAACAGGCAAAATACCAGTCTGCCTCCGACATTCTTTTTATTCTTACTTAACTATCTTTGGTCTACTAGTTCTAATCCGATGTATTCCTTTGTCCCTGCGTTTTATATTCTTTCTCGGACCTCGCTCTGGATGTGTAGAATAAGGACGCCAGCGTATGTTAGTCTTTCTAAATTACATATGAGCTTTGAACAATCTGAAAGCATAAGCAATGCAGCTGTCAGATCTGGAGTGAGAGACCCATACCTTTTAGACGCACTGTGTGCAAAAATTTGAAATGTACGAGTATACATAATCGCTCCCGTGCAAAAATAAAATAAAAAAAACCCGACTGTGTAGAAGCGAACTAAAAAAAAAATGAAAACTAGATGAAAAAACTATCGTGGACTCTCAAAAATGCATTAAATCAAATAATAAAATTCAGTCGGAGGTATTTTGCATTGCTGGACAGGAATGAACAGTCGGGGTTTTTGCTTTGTTTATTCAATGCTTTCTGTTCGTGTATTTTTAGTAATAAGTATTTTTATTAAAACTCACTACCGATTGACCTATACTACCTCTATGTAGGGTTTTATTATTAAGATTATAGTTTTCGTAGCCAATCTAATTCTTTAAAGAAAATATGATCATGTGATTAATTTAGGACCTTTTTAGGATCGAGAGAACTGATAGCTACACCTGGGAGAGATACGCCTGAAGCTTACTGCTTAAATCAAGAGGGACTAAGTCAGTGATAGATCACATTTTAGTTAACAGAGCAGACAACAAAATAAATTCCTTTGTAATTGAAAGCGATATAACCGATCATTATCCAATCATTTATTCCATAAATGGACTGACAGTTGACAGAGAAAAATCGATGAGTACGTCCTACATCTGTAAAACAAAATTAAATGAACTCATCTGTGAAGTAGATTGGGATGATGTATTAAATGAATGCGATGCAGTTACCCTGTATGAAAATTTAGCTTGTAAGTTAAAAGCTGTATATAAAAAATCAACGAATACTAGAACACTAAAGAGTAAATACATAAAAAATCCCTGGATGTGGAAGAATAATAGGCTTAGCAGAACGTACGAAACTGAATATAAATATTTCCGAAACAAGATCAACAGAGAAATCAAAGCACATAAATCAAATTTTTATAGAAACAAGTTTAACGCAATTAAAGCTGACTCTCGTAAAACCTGGAACCTAATCAACGAGATAATGGGAAGAAGGAAGTTAAGCGTTGATGAAGTGCTTGTTAAGAACTTCTCATCAGAAAAAAGTATGATCAGCCTTTCTAATGAATATGCTAAGTTTTGTCGGAACAGACTCTCCAAATAATGCATCAGTGTAACGCAATCACATCGTATCATGCGAATACCTTCGTAGCCAACTCAATTTTTGCTAGGGAAACCAACATCGCAGAGGTGCGCAGCATAATTAATTTCCTCGGCGAAAATAAATCCCCCCGGAATCGATGGAATACGGCCGGTAGATATTAAAAAACACGCAGATATTTTTGCTCCCCTCTTGTGTAAATTTATTAACCTCAGTCTGATACAGGGCAAAATTCCGAAAAAAACTGAAAACTGCTGTGGTTAGACCTATTTACAAAGGAGGTGTTAAAAGTTAAATCGGCAATTATAGACCGATATCCATACTGCCAGTCATGGAAAAGTGTCTAGAAGATGTAATTATGTTATAAGTAGACTAATTAGCTTTACTGTGACCAATCACCTTAAGGGTACACAAACCCCTTGAGCGCGCGCTCATTATAAAAAAAAAAAAAAAAATTGAGAACCACTCCCTTATCCACCAAAGTCAGTACAGTTTCTAGAAGCAAAAAAGTACTGCACAATTGCTTGGAGAGTTTGCGGATTGTGTCAATGAATCCTTAAATAGAAGTCATCATATTTTGGTCATGTTTATGGCTCGGTCTAAAGTTTTTCCTTATCATTTATTTACAGTCATCGCCCAGCATAGGATTAAATTAAACATACGCCGCTCAACCTTATCTTTGGCACGGCAAGCCAAAGCATGCGGGTACATATTAATATATTTATTTATTAATTTTAGGAATTAGAGACCCAACATTACTTATTAGTTAATTATTAATTAATTTTTTGTAGTAGCGGGCCCATATTAACATAATTATTAAGTAATCTTAAGAAGCAACGTGCTCATATTAATATGAAATAAAAAAAAGGCATTACGGCATCTGACAGGTGCTATACTTAATATACCCTATGTCACTCTAAGAAGAGATCTAATAACACCTCATTTATTAAAATCTATCCAGCCGTTTGGATGATATGAGGGAATAAATAGTACCACATACACAGACGCATGAAAAGTATAGCCCTGCCTTTGCAGTCCCGCAATCGGATAAAATTAAACCACTTAACAATTTATACTTGTCTTCTATATAGATTACGTTCTATTCGAGAATTGTCAAACCGACACATGCTGTATCTACACCGGTGACATATTGACAATAATCGCAACTTGTAAATTAATACTGAGATTTCATGCAATCTAAAAACGAATAGAAGATTAGGCATTACCAGGCAATCTACAATTTTTAGGCATGCCAATAGTCAAGGCTCTCCTCTAACCACTCTTTCTGAAGCTCTAGGGATGATGAGAATATGTAAACCGCTCTAAACCTTCTTTCTAAGAGCCCTCCATGGTTTTCAGTGTAGCCAGACTTGTTTTAAATGAACCCAAAAAAATTAGCAAAATATTAGCATTTTTGGAATGAACAGCAACATTCAGAAGTCGCTAGATAAAAAGAAAAAAATTCAATAATTATTATTTTTATTACACTATATACTTTCCCCATGGAATATTACGACATTTTTGTAATTTAGATATGTAAAAAACTTTATCAAATCAGTAGTATTAGAGGGTATTAGGTGAACTATAAATGTTTATGCCAACAAGAAGCTTAAGAAGCAAGTAAATGAATGTGCTAATTGATAATGATTTGGTTTATTCAAAAATAAAAAATAAATATATTTAAAAAGCGTCACTATTTTGCTTTTGACTTTAATCCATTAAATATGAGTGATTCATACAAATGTACCAATCCCCGAAAACAGTAAATTCACATTCTCATTCTAACACATCTAGAAAGCCCTCGCTTTTTGGAAATTTAAACCTTCAAATAAAAATCCCACACCATTATATTTTCCTATAAGAATTACCGAAAACAAAAATTGGAATCCATAAAATATTGAATAAAACTAAAACCTATAAAATTTTGAACGCAATACTTAGAATTATTTGACATATATACAATATGTACAATAAAAACGTTTCGACAAACAGCTAATCGCTAAATCCAATTACGCGTAAAATTGTATTATTACTTCTAGCACATTCTACGTTGTCTTGTTTACATTTATATTGTACGTCATCTGTTTTTGTTGAATTTAGACGCAGTTACAAAAAATCCCCTAAAATTCAAGGGTCGTGCCACCTTTCGCCTCTCGCAAAATTAACGCAAATATTTATTGTTCAAAATAATTCCAAATACGCTATGAGAAACCCTACAGATACACGTAAATTCCACTTCTACACAATCTATCGACATATTTACACAATCCAAGAAATTCCTATACAGTTGCCAGAATTTTCCTTATAGGTTTCCATCACAACTTAGGAGTAATAAAAGAAGGATACCTCGTCGTATAACCAGATCGCGTACTTTGCTCCTAAGCCAATGGACTTCATTCACAAGAAGTGTTTTTCCAATTAAATTGCTTCTTGGTAATTATTTTTTAAGTCACGCAAAAAATTAAACAGGGAAGAAGGAATCAGTAGAATTTTCTCATATCAATTAATTCGAGTTCAGCGGAACAGGAAATATAGTAGTAACATTTATCTTTGTTAAGTTTTAAAACAACACTATTTGAATATTTTTGCGAACAAAACATTTGATCAAACTACCACCCAATTTTGTTCTATAGGGAGGGAATATTTGTTCAGCTGCAAGACTCTGAAGTATGTCGGCAGTAAAACTCTTTTATTGCAGTGAGTTATGAAATTGCAATCAGAATAATAATCCAGTTATTTTAAATGAAAACATGGGTTTATTGCAAAACAAGTGCATAGATGCTGAGTTCTTTTCCTAAGCGCTTTTCGACTGAGCTTCAAACAACATATTAAAAAAAAAAGAAATCGATATCGACAAGTCAAGTTTGCATAGTCAAAATTGCGAAAATCACGATTTACCAAAAATCTCGCTATGTATAATTCCGTGGTCAATTACGAGTTTGTGCAAAAAAGCAGTCATCAATATTTATTATCATTTTCACATGTGAACAAAAGAAAACTTAATAAAAATTATTTTGAACATTTATGATATTCCAGAATTGTTCTTCATTTTTCAACAATCAACTCAGAATACAGAAAAAAATATCTATATGAACAACAGCCTTATATATACAAACATGCATTCAACCTTCTGCTGATATTATAATACCCCAAGATGATTTTTCTTTCGGCGGAGGGAGATCAGAGCAAATGTGAATTAAACAATTCAACTCACTGCGCGCGAAAATTTTTTATTTTTATTTTTATTCGAATGAATTTCAATCACACAACTTACTAACTAACTGGGTGACAATCTGCCACTTCCTTATACCTATTCTTACCTTGCTAACTCAGATAACTCGAAAATGCGCGTGCCGACTTGCTGTGTGATATTAGATATCGTTGCAACATTGTCGCTACACATTTGTATATTCACCTTGAAGAAGTGTGGGAAAAACAAGTTATTTGTTCTTGCAAAATAGTTAAAATAATAGAATGCCGATTCTATTAGCATATCTGCCAATTAAGCAGTGGCTAGTTCTGATACCCACTAATATTCCGATATGCAGCGATGTTAACAAGCTAGAGATTCTTCGTTCATCACTGCTGACCATGTACGCAGCTTGTGTGCATTGCGAAGTTTTCGGCCATCACATTGAGATATAAGCTGTTAAGGGATTTTATAATTTTATAAACTTTAATCAAAAGAGATTCTCTTCAATTGCTAAATTGTTTAAGATACTCAATATCATTTGTTTGAGGAATACAACACCCCTACCACTTGATTTATTCTTAAGTACGGTTTCACTCCAGCTTTTTCCCTTTAGATTTTTTGTGTTACCGGTAGAGTCCGACCGAAGGTGAATTTTTTGGCTGAAGCCGAATTTCGGTTTCTTCATCACCTTCGGCCGAAGCCGAAGCCGAGTCTAATGGAGATTGTATTTCAAAATGCTAAGGAGCGTAAGATATAATGATCAGTTTGATAAAATTGATCAGTAGATATTTTTTTATTAATTTATTTTACAAAGACAAAAACAGCAAAATAGCCAGTAAAATATTGCAGTAGACTCTTTTAAATAACACATAAACGGAACAATCAAAATGAATGCTTAGCAAACAAATAAAAACAAAAAATAACCAGTAAAAAAAATCCAAAAGCCTAGGTACATTCGATAACACGTAAATACAACAAACAAAGTTAATATGAGAAGACAAACGATGAAGTAGAATTAATAATCAAAATAAAATAACTTAATATTATATGCAAGAAACAAAAGTTTTTGTAAAATTTCTCCCCGCAAATTTGCCCCGATCAGCATAAATCAGAACTGTAGGAGGAGCTGATAAATATTTGTTAGCTACTTCTTTCAAGTAGGTATAAGGACTTGAGGCCCAATAATTAAAAATATCAGCATTCCTTATAGCTACCTTCTACAGAAACGAAGCAAACATGAAATGACTTGCTCGAAATCTCCCCCAAAACACGGTGCGTATGATAGTTTAATTCTTGCAGAAAAATGGTTCGGCTTCGGCAAAATCTTCGGCCTTTTCTTACCGAAGCCGAATGTTTTGCAGAAGGTGGAAATTTAAGCCGAATGTGGCCGAAGCCGAAGCAGAAGCCGAATGTTCGGTCGGACTCTAGTTACCGGTGGAGCAGTCTATTTAGAAGCGCTTGCACTAGGTCTCTTAGAACATTCACGTTGTTGCCAATTATACCTATTGTAATGTCATTCACATAAACGAACTTTACAATCTATCCTTTCCAGAAGTTTAAGCAGTTCTACTGGCACACATTGCAGTGTGCCTCTTAGGAAGTTGATCATTCAATACGCTTAGATAAGCCTCTACTCCCAGATCTGATAATGCTGCTGTTACTGCTTCTGCTTTGATACAATTGAAGGAACCTTAAGTGCCAGTGAACGATTAAAATAGAGGGTCCGCCTATTTGGTCCGTCTGGACCAAAATCCGCACCAAACAGTGACTCGTTTTGGGTGTATCGGCTTTTCAATGTATGCGTGCGGGTTTTCTGTGCCCCAAATGCGACAATTTTGCTTGTTTACATACCCGCCAAAATCAAAATGAGCTACATCTGAAAAGATGATTTTTTTTGGCAAAATCGGCATCTTCTCAAAGTCGATCGCAGGCCCACTTAGCGAAGCGAAAACGCATTGGATGGTCAGTTGGCTTCAACTCCTGAACCAATTGGACTTTGTATGGCATCATACCAAGGTCTTTATGCAAAATTCCTCTCAATGATGTCTCCGAAATGTTCAATTGTTGAGAACGACGGTGAATTGATGTTGATGGCGCTTCACGCACACTTTCTGCCACAGCAGCAATATTCTCAGGTGTACGCACTGTTTTTGGCTTTTCACGCTTTGGTTTATCGATCAGGATGCCAGTTTCTTTCACTTTTTTCACAAGATAACGAACATACGGAGCTGACGGTGCTTCTCTTCTTCCAAAATCCGTACGCAATTTTCGCACACATTCTGCAACATTACCATGATTTTCAAAGTAATGTCGCAATATTTCCCAGCATTGTTCAAGCATATACACAACCATATTCGTTTAGCGGAAGGACAAAACTAATTATCTGTCAAATCAGACATGAGCTAGGTGTTACCATTCACGAAATAAGCACTAGTTGAAATAAAAAACGTTAGAGGGTGGACCCTTTATATTCATTGGGCCAGCGCATACTGCACAAGTTATCCCTGTGTACAAACCGGTTTAATTGGTTTTGTAGATCTTACATCAATCTTACACTGGATGTGCAACCTTGGGGTTAAATTATGTTTACGTGAACCGATTTTCATTGCACTGGTTTTTCTAATAATTTGACAGCTCGCAAACAAAAGAATTGATCAGGATGCTTTGCTTTGTACAAAATTGGATACTTTTTGTATTCCTCGATCAACTTTAGTGTTTCTACTCTACTCCAAACATTTGCTTGCTTAACATTCTCCATTTTAATTTTTTTTTTGTTTGCTCTTCGGCTACCAAACTACGAATGAAATGCGCATGACACGTATGGTATATATTTTTTACGCTTCGAAATAGTAAATTAAGTGTGTATTGGTTTTGCCTACATTTTCATCCGCTCGATCATGGATTAAAATATTTACCCTGTTAAGTACTTTACACTTCATATCCCCCTTCCAAAAAACCAGTTAAACCGGTTTGTACCCCGGGGTAAACAGTCCAATATGCGCTGGTCCTTGAGATTAACTATGCAATATGCATACTGACTTACACTTGCAGTACATGCATGGTGAGTTGTCGGGAGCTACTACGAAGATAATCTTTCTTTTCAAAAATCTTTTAATAGGAATTACTGGTAGACTAATAATTACTGGAGGGTCTTTCTATTTATGTATGAAGACTATATTGTCCTCTTCCCATAATCTGGGGATGAGCACCAAGTGCTAAATTTTCTGGCAGCTAAATTTGTTGACATTGAGAGTGAATCCAATAACAGGTTAATCGTGTGTAAATCCTTTGCAATTCGAAGGATCACCACAATATTTTCATCGAGCTTCACAAGTCCAGTTTTGAATTTGTTTATATAAGATTCCCCGTCATGGGCTGCTCTAAGGCTTTAGCTGTATTGAAAAGCCTTGAAATTTTTCGAATTTGAATTTTGACATTCCAGCATTATACCTCCAGTGGCGCTAATAAGACTTGAATTCTTGCGAGGCTAGTTATATGACGAAGTCAGTAAGTTTACCAGAGGGTTTAGATCCTCCTATTAGAAGTCAATTGTTTACAGAAAATATATATATTGTATTATACCTACTCGTAGCTCTGATAGGCATATACTTTCAAACCGATCTGCTGAGGGTTCTCAAAAATACGCTAGATATAGCCATTTGCAATGTACATATTATATTGTTAGAAGTCAAGACTGTTAACAATAACACCTCGATTTCTCGGTAACAAAAGTGGGTTCTCACACTTTATTGAAAAGACAAAAAATTCTAAACACAATAAAACCATAACATCAGATACCCGGCTGATATTGATATATTCCCAGAGAGGAATTGTATTGTGTTATTGCTTTTTCTTTATGAAGGAGTATTTAGTTAATTTCGGTGGTTCCCCAGATAAATTTCACATTTACAGTAGTTTCACGAACTGCGCTCTAGTCATACGTTGCTATATCTTCATTGCAGAAATTAAAAAAAAAAGTTACAAAGCATTTGCTTCTTCATTTTCAATTACTTATATGAACTTTCTTACATCTCCTGCACGACACATATAAGTTGGAGGCTTTAAAGTATTCTCAAAGTATGTCAACCGTTGAATCTTACGTAAGTGCTTCTACGATTTTGATTTCACATTCAGAAAACATCAAGAACTAGTTTTAAATTCAGTTTTTCTAGTGATAAAGAAAAGGGACTACCGCCCTATAAAATAAAACTATTTTTTCATATGTTGGTAGCGACATCCAAATTTGCTCTATCGTGCTCATATTCGACAGTCTTATTTCCAAGTTTGAATGAGGTATTCAAAGGGGAGATTCCGTATAAGTACTGCAGAATGAAGGAAAAATAACACAACCTACACAGAGTCCTTGCTTACTTCTATGAATATGTACATATGTTCCTCTTCCCTGGGCATTTACGGTCGTGTTTCCTAACATTTTTCGCAAACACCTTCCGACCTGTGACAATCTTAAATTATCCGAAATGTTTTTAATAAGGATATCTTCATCAATTTGATTTCAATAAATTAATTTACTTCGGAAGTGCTTTCCTAATAGAACCCCTCATGACCCTCTTCTATATCGTTTTAAAACTCTCATCAACTCAACCTAAGTCTGACGGCCAAAAAGTGTTCTGGTTTTGGTTCGGTTCCCCATAAGCACTGCTTGGTTTCTTACCCTATCGATTCCCCATAGAATTCTAATGAATCTTCAATCAAATGAAAAGACTCTATAATTTAATACTGTAGTCGGTGGGAATAACCTGCGAGTATGCTTCAATGGGATACTACCAGTTCTGGTCTTGTGATTACGCTGAATTAAAATTCACGTTTCTGCTGAGGCGTTTGTTTTTCCATATTTTTATAATTGGCGCGCGCACAAGGAATTTATGTACCCTTAAGATGTTTGCACATAGCGCGGGCGAAAGGAAGTTAGGGAGGGAAAAAAGAAAGATACCGATGTGCGTTGGTTTTAAATGTTTGCAAGT
Source organism: Volucella bombylans (assembly GCA_949129095.1). Lineage (NCBI taxonomy): Eukaryota > Metazoa > Arthropoda > Insecta > Diptera > Syrphidae > Volucella > Volucella bombylans. Next base: position 85,337,048 of record OX422143.1, on the reverse strand, counting down.
TATACTGGCTAGGAAATAAAGAGCTCAGCAGGGCATTCCATAAGCGAGTTGTACGTCGTGATTCGATATTTCAGAGTACGTCCGAAGACGGACTTGAGGGTGAACTGATGAGCATTCATTGCGAGACGGGTGTTAAGGTTAAAAACATGAAGGAGTTGAATGCTATTGGCAATTTCAGTGGAGAATTGGTGGTGAAATTAGCGATACAACAAGGTAAGACAAGAGACATTACGCCGGTGTTCGAGGGTGTCGAATGACTGTGTAATACTGGCATCACCTATGAGTTTTTCGCACGGTTTTGGATCTGGCAGGTGCAAAGAGGTCTGTGACCAGATGTGGGAGTTGTACTCCAGTTTTGGGCGGATGATTGCTTTATATATTGAAGCCAGTTCAAAGGGGGTGAAATATTTCTTACATCGACATTTCGCAGCATTTTTGGCGACATCGAATATGTGGTCATTCCAACGTAAGTTGTCGTTGACACACATACCAAGAATGGAAAGTTTTTTGGTTTCGACGATGCAAGTGCCATTTAATGAGCGTAACATACGCTGCCGTCCCCGTTCTACAGCCGAAGAGCAGGCTCGTGAGTCCGGAAACGAATATGAAAAACAGAGAGTACTGTCGTCAGCAAAGGTATATTGGATTAGAAGTGGTAGACAAGAGGTCATTGATAAAAATTAAAAAGAGTGTCGGAGACAGATAGTTTCGTACTAGAGAATAGTACTCGGTAAATGTGGAAATTTTGTATCATAATAATTTAATATTAATTAAGAAAAAAATAAGAAAATAATAAATCAAGTATATGCAGCCCAAATCTAAACACATCACATGAATATTTGTTGAAGATTGATTGCCTATCCTAAAACTAATTTTCTGTTCAACGAAAAGGTCTACCAAGTCATTAATATCAAATATAGCCAACTAGATAAGCCCCACCTCTGGTCATGTGTCACAACCCTTATTCCACACAACTCTCTCCATGAACCCTGTCAGACAACTGAGAAAAAAGTATAAACAAAAGATTGGAAACAACTTGTGACTAAATACACACCCCTAATTACTTAATGGGCTGAAAGATTATATGAAAGTGTTAAACTCATTCACATTGCATCTGCATTTGCATGTGAATTTATTTTTTGTTCAACTCTTAGCATACAAGGATTCAATGCAAAAATATCTCTTTGCATGTGCCCTTTTACAGGAATAAATTATCGCGGGTTTGACTTTCATTCATTTTTTGTTGTCTGCATTCCCGGACTCGAGTTAAATTTATTTTCTTTTTTTCTTTTCCCCTTTTTCATTTTCGTTATCTCATTAATTTATGCTGGCTTCGTTAGACTGATCCGCAAGGACACTCCTGCTCTGAAATAGATTTGTGGCAATGTACTTCAAATGATTGTGTCGGGAATGTGAATTAAATTTATGAGGCACTGAGTAAATGTTATCATATCCTAAGCATGTCTCATTTTGAAATTCCAAGAGAAAACTTTAAAAAAGTTCACAATTTTCCTGATGATGACAGCAAAGAAAAATTGGATGTCTGCCAATTTTTTTCTTGTTCTCTAAGAAAACTCTGCAAAAGCGGAAATGTATGTGTCTTCTGCACTTGAAACGTTCTAAAAAGAAAACTTTATATTGGTAACATGTACTTAACATGGCAGAGGTATTGACACTTGTACCATTATTCAAAAATTTAAGTGCGCACTTTGGAAGTAAAAACTATCGGAAACCTGATAAAAGTAGATGCATTCTTAAAGAGTACCTAATACACATTGTAACTTTAGTGGCCCCAAGAATGTCATGTGTCATGCGAGATCTTTATGATTCCAACTCCTATGGGATATATTTGAATGTTTTAATTCACGCTGCTATAAAACCGCATATCACTTTCATAAATCTTGGTTTAAAACAGATAGGTCCATGAGGGATATAAAATTTTAGTTGTAGCACTTATGTATATACATATATGTTATGTACTGTGATACCCAGATGGTAATTGCGTGACAACTACAATAAATACAAACAAATGTATGATAATAGCAACGGATTATCTTGAGATTTTATACATGATTTGGGAATAACATTCACAAGATAATGAATCAGTTATTCTGAATTTCACATATACTCGTAAATCGCAAACAATCTCCACTACGAGCAGTAGAAAAGCAGTTGAAGAAAGGAAAATACCCCTAAAGGAGCTTCCAAAGTACTCGTAATTCGCCATTTTAGTACATCGATTTCTCATAAAGATTCTTGAGGCAAGATTCACAGCATTTCATACGTCCAGAGTAATCATAGACCGGAACATTCATTCACATGTAATTTATCGCAAATGATGTATTGTTAGAGACATAAGGTGGAAATAAAATAGAGTTATGGTTATACTTCAGGGTGCAAGAGGTTAAAAGTGAAAAAGTAAAAAAGAAGCAGAAAATAATAATGAGTATCTTCGTCCTTAAATTGGAAGAATGAAACTATTTTGTAAGAGATGCCTTTTGCATCCTCTGCATGTATACGGCAGTTCCCGTGGAATTCTTAATATCATTTATCACAGTGCTTTGGAAAATATCTCCGCTCAGATTTCATCACATCAACTGGTTACATAATGCCAGTGGATTGTGAGTAAAATGTATAGTTCATGGAGAGCAACAAAGGAGTGACAGAAATATGTGCGTAAAAAATATGCAGGTTTAAATTCATATTTGTGTTGAAAGACTTACTTTAACTCAAGTATACGAGTATGTGGTTAAGTCACTCGTATTTTTTCCTCCTTCAATTTATTATTTTCTCTGCTATTCCATTTACTCGTACTTTCAGTCTTAAATCATAACCCTCTCCAGGCAAAGACTCTGTCAGCCAGAGAATTTATGTCCATCCACTCTACAGCTGGTACATACGAGTACGAGTATGGTATAATGAATTTTTTTTCCAGAATCTGTCAAAAACGAAAGATATTTGATATCTCTCTCTGCTATCGATAATGTTCAGATCCTGTGTCAGCCACATAAAACCGTATTGGTTATACAGGGCCCTCGTCGTTATTTTAGATTACGCTATATCTTTATTTCCCAGTTTCCTATCACAGTTTTTTTTAATGAGGTGTACTTTACAGAAAGAAAAGGGCAACTGGGGTTGTAAAGACCTTATTACCTTACTTATTTATACTATTTTATTCTTATTATCAAAGTTATAGCTATCTATTGCGTATTTCTAAAGAAAAAATTTTTGCAATAAGAGTCCCGTTTTAATTTTGATAACGCCGTAGGAGCCCATTTTTGGTGTATGGTGCGAAAGCATGTGTCGAGATTGGGTGAGGAGCATTCACAAAGTGATTGTGATGCTGTGAGGTTGTAGATATAATAGTTATTAATAAATCGCAGTTTCAACTTTTTAACCATAAAAATAAAATAGTACTATCAGCTCATTAAGTTAACCTTCCTCCTTCCTCGAAACCTACGCAACTTCAGCGACTCGGTAAATTGACTGCTTTTGATCTAGGTACGTCTAGTGAGAGAAAAGTTCAGAACTAGTTTACCATGTTAGACGAAGCAGATTTTCGCTCCAAAATAAAAAATAAGCTAAAGGGAATATGAGAAGATCAAAGAACTTGCGACAGCTGTTGAATAAAATCCAGCTACGTCTGTTCGGAAATGTAAAAAACGGGAAAAAGGGTTACTTCAAATCTTAACAGCAGCGAATTTGGTACGACCGACGTTTGGAAGTTGTATCAGTCACCGTGTGGTAGTCGTCACATGCGATGGAAAGTGAATCCAGTGCAATAATAAGAGAAGGTCAGAAGAACCGTTAGACGTGAGTGGGCCCCTCAGCAGACTTGTGAAGGAAGAACTACACCTCAAAAAGTTAATTTTGACAGTATGGTGGGTGTGTGAGGAATCTGCGCAATATTCATTTCTCGAACCCAAAGAAACAATCACATACATACGAGTACATATATAATCCTAACCTCCTTTGCCCTAACATGTCGAGTTTGCTTTTTGTTTATCTTGTTCTTTCCGTGAGGAATTTTCTCCGTCTGGTTCTTTCTCTTGCTATTGTTTTGTGGAGAAATCAAGATAATGCAGAGCAAATCAAACCAAAAACAGCCTTAATTGCTAAAAAGGCATTATCCCATCCTGATACATGATAAAGCCAGGCAACATGTGACACAGATGACGCTCCTGATGTTAACATGTTTGATTTATGAAGTTCTGCCTCATTCAACCTACTTACCAGAGTTTTCCCCTACCGACTACCGGTAGAAGTAAAGCCAATCACATTCTAAGTAGGCAATCTATAAATCCAGGTGTTATAAAACAGGAGTTTGAAAACTTTTTTTTTTACATAAATGGATAATGACTTATTTATTTAAAAGAGGCATATTTCTTTACTAGAACCTTGGACAAATGTGGATGTATTTATATTGAGATTTTATTGAATAAATTTTGTGACTTTTTAAAATAGCCTAATTTAGTTTTCCACAAGAATATACTCGTATTGTAGCAAATTTCATACGTAATGGCCTAATAATTCTGCATTCGTGCAACACTAAATCTACTTTGTCTGCTTCTTCTTTTATACTATCAAACTTTTGATAGATGTACTCGTACATGTGCATCACCATTCCAAGCATTACATGGAGCTTTATCCCATCTCTAAAAGTATAACAGCGCCCCAAATTTCTAATTGCTCCCTATTAGTAGGATTTTAAAGTAGAAAAGTCCATCATCAAGAAAAAAAATTTACAATATTTCTGACGAGTCTGTGTCCGGTGTTTCATCTGACTTATCTTTAACAGGTCCATTTAACTCTTGGGATATCCTAATGACACCAACATCATTGGTCGCAAGCAGCTTAGTTAGTAATTTTTATTTTAGTATTAACGCTTTCGTCTGAAACAAAACAACTGTTATGGAAATAATTAATGAGTTCTTATAAAGGTTTATTTATATGTTTGTATAATTTACATCGGCTTACATCGGTTAAGAGTGGAATACGCTATGGAGTTCCAAAAGACTTTATCTTAAATTATAGTAAGCGAAAACAACAAGAAGGCTTGCAGATTGAAGGAATTGGCAAGCTTATTAAGTTGTAATAGGGAAGGGAATAACTATACTACTCACATAATCGGTAGAAAACAAAATTTATCAAATACTTATATTACCGGGATCTAGTTTCGACGCTGCTTAATATATTTCGAAGCTATATTGGTAGAGAATCGTCTGCAATATTATTTCCTTACTCGTAGAACTACAACCGTGGACATAAATCTTCGCCAGTTAGCTATACTTCTAATATGTGTGGCATAACTTTGTACTTCTTACATACAATAGAAAAGCCTCAAAAAGATAAAGGTACATAGTAATATTTATCTCAAATCTAAGTCCATCGGGTGGCCGTGGTGTAGTGGTACTATCAAACGCTTCTCACTCGGAGGGTCCAGGTTCGAATCCTGCCCATGGCAAGTCACTTTTCTTTGTGTAATTGGAACTCAGACAGAAAAATTCTGAATGTGAAGGCATAACACTGACACGTAGATTTGGCTGTTGTAGAGTTTCAAGCACAGAAAAGAAAAATACTGTGATATACCTCGAATCACTCTGAGTGAAGCAAAACTCTCAGTCCTATTCGGACTCCCACCCCTGGAGAGCAAACATAGAAACCAAATACACCTGAGTTTCAAACTACTACAAAAACAATTTTCCTTTCTCCTCCTTCTATCTTTCCGCCCGCGCCATGCAACAGTAAAAGGGTATCCAACCCCTTAGGCGCGCGTAAATTATAAACAAAAAAACAAAAAAAAAAACAAAAAAAAATCAAAGCGAACTACAAACGTTAAACTATAATCTACCGCAATCTACAGTTCTTTAAAATGCAACTTCTCTATTACCATATTTGGTCATTATCATCCTCAATCGCTTTGATAAAATAAAAAGGAAGAGAGACTAACTACACAGTTGGCCAGTAGCCACGAAGAGCAACAGAAGTTTTTTAACCGATACGAACGCTACTCAACGATACTTAGAAACTATTCCGCGATATGCTTTTTTTTTTAACCTAGTTATGTTAATCTAAATTAGTTACTATTACCTACAATATTTACAAATTAACACTTAAGGGAATTAAACTACATTTGGAATATACTCTTAAAGAAACGTGTTCTTATTTCCCGCAAACATATATATGACATACATCTGACAGGTAAAATATTGACATATTCGTATAGTAAAAAAGAATTGCTCACATCTTCACTGAAAAAATATCACCCTAATTACTTTTTTTGGCTGTAATTCTATTTCTGCGTGGTAGTGAAGATGGTGTGCCAGCGACGAAAAACTGAGTGTGCAAGAGGACGTCAAGCCACCAGTGTCCTATGTGAAACAAATAACACACTATCAAGCGCTCTCTAAAGCCAGTCATAGGTTGCTCATCAAAAGAAATGTGAGGCATCTAAACTAATATGTCCCATACTCGATTCTGAGTGATTAAGAGAAGTGGTATCTTCAAAGTCACAAATATAATTGCTGAAGATGTTGCCATTGAAAGACAAGCACAACGATTGAGTATTACTCACACGATTTCTTCCTTAGCACGTACCAGAATGCAATCCCTAGTCAGATGCCAATTCCAAAGACTAAATGATGTTTGCTAAATGAAGATCACCAACCTTTACAAATTTATAACGAACTTTGGTTCCACGAGTAGCTAGGGCATCGCTCTCCCGAATTATTCTAGTGGTATCACAGTATACTTAACACTGGTCTAAGTGCAGCTTAACGAGGGTCACTCCAACCTAACCTTACCATGTAAAATCTACAAGAAGTATTGCAGGAAACCAACTCAATTCATGTCAAATGTGATTTCTAAAAAAATAAGTGCCGAATGGAATATGTTGAAAGCATTGCTTGTCGTGATTGTCGAATACTTTGCATTATACATGGGCCGCCTCTAGTTTGGGAGGATCCTGTAACTCCCAGGTGGAAGCTAGTACTACCTTTCCAAATATTAAAGGAAGCAAGTTCGTATTGAAAGACTGAAGCTTATAAAGGAAAATTGAAGACTGACTGATTACTAACTGGCGCGCAGATTAAGAGTCTGCCTATAGCAATACTTTCACATTATATGCATCTTCCTATCTTATGGATATTTTAGTTTTATAATCTGACGTTGGGGTTGCACAGCACAGATACTCGTACATTTCTAAAATTATTTATACTATTCACTATTCCCCGGTTAAATTAAATTGCACGCATTTGCTTCATGAGGAATTATATTCGCAGTCTGATTCGAATTACATAAATTCAAAATATGTATATGCATTAATTGGTTGGTAAAAGACAATATGCACGAGTATTACAGTCCTGCCCAAAATTTATTTGAAGCTTAAGATCTGAGAAAGCTGTCCTTTTTCTTTTCTTTTTTCTTAAAAAAAATTGTCGGTATTTTTATATAAGAGCTAAATGGCGACTTACAAAGGTAAAAGGTATCTCATTTTCCGGTTGAATACATTTCTTAATTTATGTTTAATTTGATGTGTTGAGAAAAAATGCCATATTTCTATATTAACTCCTGTTTCGGAGACTTAATTTAAAGAAAACAAACCTTTTGCATTTTATAACAAAAGAATCCTCCTGGCAAAAATTAACAGTACATTTTGAAAGCAAATAGACTCTAGTATCTTCAACCGTCTCGTAAGCCAATAAGGATTTTAAAATTTTTTTGTATTTGGAGATATTATTTTCCACTTGACCAAATACTTTTATTCCCTACTTCCTAATCCCTACCCATAAAAATTAATATAAATTTGTTTATTAATTTTCCCTCCATAATTTCACAAATTTTCATTTGATAACCTTATAATATTTCCATTTTTTTCGTTTTTGTTGATAGTTAGAGTTGGAACTTCAGAAACCATCAAACGATGTCAACTGGAATCATCAGTTTCCTCAGAAGAGTTCATCAACTGTTAAGACGTGCGGTAATAAAACCTATTTCTCAAGTATTGGAGACAGATTCTCCTTTTCCAAAAGAAAAGTTATAAAAAGAAATCAATTTTGTTGACTCCTGGTCGTCTGCACTAGTGGAGTACAGTCGAACAAAAAAATATCAATTTTTATTCAAAAACCGAACTAACCAAGTTCATTTTCCATCCAAATCAGAGCCTTTTTCATACGAGTATATAAACCTCTAAGGGATGCTGGTATAAGTGCTAAAAGTAATTCCTCACCATCAAGTTATTTCCCTTGTGTGTGACGCAAACAATCAAACAAAAACAACCGAATTTCCAAAATGAACAAATTCGAGACAATTTGATTGGAAATTGGTTTACTTCGCCTTCGATTGAGTGAAAACAAGATGTATGGACTAACAAAGATGCATTGACCCTATTCTCTTATATTTATCACAACCAAATTTTAATGCGAATTGATTTTGTATTTTCGATTTCGTATAAATTTTCCTTCCATTGAAAAATTTGTTTTTCAGTTTATGTTGCTAGAAACTTAACAAACCTAAAGAAAAATAATCTTTGAAGGGAAAAATTAGGGGATTTTCAATAACAAACTTCAGGACTGGGATATCAGCCTGGACATGAGGATGAAAAATCATTTTATAACATAGGTAAAATTCCATTTAGCTCTGTCAGGAATTCTAATAGTGAATTCCTTGTCAAAATTAATGATGTTTGAAATATAATCACTGTTTCTCGTTTTTTTATATGCTTGTGGTCAGTCCAAGTGCAGTTTTTGTCGCCGCATTATTGTATGATGGTTGAAATCTAGAGAGATGAGACATAGTTGGATAGATGGAATTAATTATCGAGCACCTTCTACTAGACCATCGTGCCGTAAGATAAGACTTACAATGTGTTCTAAGCTAACTGTGGTATTCTATTTGTTCACCATTGTTTTTAGAGAATTGTTGTTGAACAGGATTTCTTAGAATAAAGTTGTCTTTCTTATAATCTTATCTCTAAAGGACTGGAAATTCGATTCAATAGCACAGATGACTTCTGAGACTTGCCAACATCAAGAGCAGAAATGGCGCACGGGCGCACAATATCAAACAATAAGAAAAGCCGCATTTTATTTGTTGAGTTTCACTTTATCATCATAACGAAACCCAAAGACTGAAGAGGTGTCCCAACAAACGCATAATGCGAAAAGAAAGGCGTACAAAAAATCAAAAAAAAAAATTAGAGTTGCTCGAAAACTCTTTAATCGAAAGGGAAAAACTTCAGCATTGCCGAGAAAAACACTGAATTGAACTGAGCCAAATACATTGCATTGCTTACTTACTTAGTTCGCACTTTAGTCAGGAGTGGAGCTGGGCATTGACCAATAAGCCTATCCAGTTAACGCGGTCTCTGTTTAACAACTTCCAGTTGCACACAGCCAATTATTTAAGCTCTTCTTCCACTAGGGTTAGGACTGCCTCTACTGCGGGTCGAGTTCGAAGGGAGTTGATGTACATGTTCTACATATCCCAGCAATCCTATGCGAATAATGTGCACTATTATAACCAGGTCTATATCAGTCTACATTTCGTAGAGTTCGTCATTAAATCTCTCAAAACCCTGTCAACGCAAACGTTACCAAAAATCACTCGAAAAATTTTGCGTTCAAAACGGCCTTCTCAGGCCGAAGAAAGTGCGATTGAAGATAGTTACTCTTTATTTGATTTCTGACCAAATCTCATGATCAAAATTAATAACGGGGCTGAGGTATATAAAGTCAATCAAAGTTATAGATATTTACTATGAGGGCGGCGGCTCTCGTTCTTCTATGCAGTTCTGCTTCGAGTTGCTTTCCTACGTGTGCTTGGCTGCATTCATCATGAAACAATGGATGTTGTGGACATAATCAGCTGAAAACCTAACACATCAGTTGCGGCGTTTCTGTTGACTTGTTGGTACCGATGCCACTGGAATTCAGCACATGATGTTCGTTGCATAAGACATTTCGAGAGATTAAACTATACGCGATCGGCAATGACTCTGGCGTAAATGGTTACACTAAGTCCATAAGTCAACACCAATATTTAGAAAATCAACTTATATTTATATAATTTAACATTGATAATGATATTAACGGCATTGGCATTATATGTAACTATAGTAATTAGCCGAAGAATAACTCTTGCCAAACGCAGTTCTTAAGGCTGAAGAGGCATCTTGAAACCAGAAACTAAGCTACATGAGCACTAGATCTTTTTATTTTTATTTTAATACGAAATTCCAATTAATTGATATTGCATGAAAATGTTATTGAGTGCTTCAAAAGAAAAGTTTATTGAGTCGTGACAATAGTCTTTCCAATTTGGCTCTAGGCAGTTAGACCATGATTATGCAAAATGAAGAGGTTTTTTTCAAATCAGGCTTATATTAGAAGTTCTGTCAGGAAATCGTACAACGAAGTTTGAACTTGTATTAATTTAATTTATAATCTGTGATGTATTTTGCACATTAATGATCTGTTCAAATTAATTTGATTAGCTCGGTTTAGTTTTTATTTTGTATCTTTTTTTCAAGTAAGGAAAGTACATAACATAATTTTGAATCATTTTTTCCCCTGTAAACAGAAAGAACGATTTTTTTGATTTAAATCCTAAATCAACAGATATAAATGAAGAGCTATGAAGCACGTGTATTAGTAAGGAAGTTTTCGTCTATATAGTTATATTTTCAAACATTCGATCTTAGGGTTCTAACATTTATCCCAAATGTTTTGAAGCTTATTCATTTTTAACAGTGCCGGTTATTTCAATCAGTTTTAAAATCACGTTCTTCTCTGTATCAAAGTTTTTTTCAAATAGCCCACTGTCTGTAACAATATGATATGTCACCAGTATTATTATTTGGCATAACTTCAACATATGTAACTATTAGCCATAAGCCACAAAAGTAATGTCATTATATTGTACTACATTATACTTCACTTCAATAAAGTCATCACATGGTGTCAGAAGTGGCGCGAAAAAAAAAAAAAGCGTAATATAAGTACGAAAAAATTGGCAAGAAATTTTAAAGTAAAAAAAAAAAATAAATAAATAAATACAATGCCAAAAGACGACGATCCCCAAAGTGCCAGCACATCAAGAGACCCGGGGCGAACAGGAAATCCCGGAGCAAGTTTTATCCGACCTCCAAAAGAACTAATTACTACATGCGACGCAGCAACTGGAAAAACTGGATCCAGCAGTACGAGTGGTTCGCAATAGCTACGCAACTACCCAGGGAGTACAGGTAGCAACATTGATGTCAACGATCGGGTCAGAAGCAGTAGCAATATACAATACATTTCAACTCACTGAGGACGAAAAAGTACAGGTAACATTGATAAAAAACAAATTTAGTAGCTATTTCATACCTAAAGCCAACATCACATATGAAAGATACTTACTCAATAAAATGCACCAAAATGAAAGTGAGCCATTCGATGAGTTCCTTACAAAAATAAAATCTCAAATAAAAAAATGCGCATTCGAAAACTTGCAAGAAAGTTTGCTTAAAGACAAAATTATAATAGGAATCTATAACGATTTTCTTAGAGAAAAACTACTAGCAGAGGAGCATTTGAGCTTGGAAAAAACAATTAACATCTGCACAGCAAGCGAGATCACCTCCAAACAATTAAAAGAGATGCATAGGGAGGAAAAGATAGATGCAGTGTACAAATCGAAAACTAATGGGAAGTCATTCAACAAATATAAAAAGAAACCACCCTCCGAAAACACATTCGACTGCAAGAGATGTGGGACACATCATGGCAAAAAATCGTGTCCCGCATTTGGGAGTAGGTGTACGAAATGTCAAAATAGAAAGAACTTTACATCCATGCAAAAAGGTATTTGCACTAGTAAACGAGGAAGAAAGTGACGAAGGCTATGAATTAAATGAAATCTCTGCAAGCAACAAAGATGATGATAAGAATAAATGAGATAAATCAAAAGTCGAATAAAGGGAACAAAAATTGATTTGAAAGAAAAACCTGACTTAAAAGTTCATCCAGCCCGCAGAATACCGTACACTATGAGAGAGGCCGTAAAAGCCGAACTAGACGACATGGTAAATAAAGGTGTTATAAAACCAACTACTGAGGCGACGCCCTGCGTTTCCCCAATGGTAGTGGTTAAGCAAAAAGGAAAGTTACGCATATGTATCGATCCAACAGATTTGAATAAAAATATATTAAGGCGATACTACCCATTAAACACGCTAGAAGAAATATCAACACATATAAAGAACTCAAAATACTTCACTTTGCTTGACTGCAAACGAGGCTTCTGGCAAGTCAAAATAACAAAGCGAACAACAAAGTTCCTTACATTCGTCACGCCGTGGGGTAGATACAGCTTTCTCGTCTTACCATTTGGTTTAGCACCGGCACCAGAAATTTTTCAACAGATAATAACTGATACCCTAAAACATATTAAAAATGTTGAAGTCTCAATGGATGACATACTACTCGTAATTCACGCTGAAACATTAAAAAAATTACAAGAAAGGCAGAAGCAAGTTATCAAAGCTCTAAATGACAAAAGACTCAAACTAAACAAAGAAAAATGCGTTTTTTAAAAGGAGAAAATTAAGTTCCTGGGTCATTACGTAAGTGCGAAAGAAATAGACATTGATCCAGAAAAAGTCCGAGCGATAGAACAACTAAAAGCACCAGAAAATAAGAAACAGCTACAACGACTGCTTGGAGTGGTAACATATTTGTCAAAGTTCATCCGCAATGCTTCAGAACTAACACGTAAATTACTAGAGAAAAATGTACAATTTCATTGGGACATAGAACAACAGACGGCATTAAATAAAATCAAAAAACTATTAACAGCTGCCCCTGTACTAAAACCATACTATGTAAACAGTGATGTTACATCAAAGAGAGTTCATATGCAATTGGAACAACATTACTGCAAGATGACCAACCAGTGGGATATAGTAGTAGATCACTAACAAAAACTGAGATGAACTACCCTCAAATAGAAAAGGAGGCCTTAGCTATTCGATTCGCCTGCAGAAAGTTTTATCCATACATATACGGAAAAAAACTATTAATAGAGAGCGACCACAAGCCTTTAGAATCCATATACAAAAAGACCGTCTATTCAGCACCAGCACGAATAAAACGAATATTAATGGAAACACACCAATATGCTCCCACTATTGTCTACAAAAAGGGGACCAATATGAACCTGGCAGATACCCTTAATTGAGACTGCATTAATGATAAACAAATGGAAGGCGAAGGCGAAGAGTTTGAAATTCTGCAAATGCACTCGATTTCGCAAGAAGCACTGTCAGGCTTACAAAACGATACAAAATCAGACGCATATCTTGCAAGGTTGATGAATATTGCACACAAAGGTTGGCCCAATAAAGAAAGCAAAGTACCTGATGATATCAAGCCTTACTTTAAATTTCGTGATGAGATCACATACGATGACAGCATCATGTACAAAGGTAGTAAAATCATAGTCTCCAAAAAAAAAAAACGAATTCTTGAGCAGGTCAAGCCATATAGGCCATATAGGAAGTCAACGCACATTAGCTAGAGCTAGAGAAAACGTATTCTGGATAGGGATGACAAATGACATTATTATTTTCGTGGACCGATGTCACATATGGCAAACCACTCAACGAAAAACCACAGAAGCAGCCACTACTACAAAAGCCAATCCCTCAGTTTCTATATGAGATAGTTGGTATTGATATATGTATTTGTGTCCAACAACAAGAATTATTTATTAATTGTTGATAGTTTCAGTGGATTCTCCGATGTCATAGAGTTAGATCAAGCAACATCAAAAGAAGTCATCACACACTTGAAAAGAAATTTCTCGGTTCACGGCATCCCTTACTTTTTTGAAAGCGATAACGGGCCACAATTTTCGCGACTTCGCGAGGGACTGGAATTTTAACCATATCACATCCACACCAAAATACCCCCAATCAAACGCGTTAAGTGAAAGATACGTCCAAACTGCAAAGAACATGCTTCATAAGTGCAAGCTTGACGGCACAGGCTATTACTTGGCGTTATTAAACTACCGTAATACGCCAAGAAGTAACCTTATGGGATCTCCGAGCCAATGCTTGATGAGTCGGCGAACGAGGTCAATTATTCCAACTTCAAAACAACACCTATTTCCAAAAATTCAGCCAGATATCTCGCGTGAAATACAAAAATCCAGAGACAGGCAAAAGTGGTATTACGACCGCACTGCGAAGAAACAAGACACCATTCTCAAAGGAAATATTCGATTACAAGAAAAACATCGCAAGTGGATAGGAGCTAGGATATTACGCGAAACAGAGCACCCAACGTCAATGATAGTATCAACGGAAGACGGGAGAACATACAGACGAAACACCACTCAAATCAAAAGCATGAAAGCAGAAATACCACACAACATCACAGCATATCCAGAAATTAAAAAACCACCCGAAATTGACAAAGCATATGAACATAGCACAGAAGAAAACAATGTGACTGCGAGCAAAAATGTCAATTGACACATCAAACAGAACACACAACTGCTAACCCACCAGGGATGTTGACTACTCGAAGCGGCAGAGTTGTAAGACCGGTGATTAGATTAAACTACACCAATTAGTTTATATTGTAGTCCTCTATTGAATTATAAATTTATGAATTATCATTAATAAAAAAAAAGGAAAGTTGTAACAATATGATATGTCACCAGTATTATTATTTGGCATAACTTCAACATATATAACTATTAGCCATAAACCACAAAAGTAATGTCATTATATTGTACTACATTATAAAGGGTCCGCCATCTAACGTTTTGTTTTTTCAACTAGTGCTTAATTCGTGAATGTAACACTTAGATCATGTGTGATTTGACAGATAATTAGTTTTATCCTTTAAACTAATCCTTCCGAATATGGTTGTGTATACGCTTGAACAACGCTAGGAAATATTGCGACATTACTTTGAAAATCATGGTAATGTTGCAGAATGTGTGCGAAAATTGCGTACGGATTTTGGAAGAATAGAAGCACCGTCAGCTCCGTATGTTCGTTATCTTGTGAAAAAAGTGAAAGAAACTGGCATCCTCATCGATAAACCAAAGCGTTAAAAGCCGAAAACAGTGCGTACACCCGACAATATTGCTGCTGTGGCGGAATGTGTGCGTGAAGCGCCATCAACATCAATTCACCGTCGTTCTCAACAGCGTCGTTCTCGAAGCGTTTTCGCTTCGCTAAGTGGGCCTGCGATCGACTTAGAGAAGATGCCGATTTGCCAAAAAAATCATCTTTTCAGATGAAGCTCATTTTGATCTTGGCGGGTATGTAAACAAGCAAAATTGTCGCATTTGGGGCATAGAAAACCCGCACGCATACATTGAAAAGCCGATACACCCAAAACGAGTCACTGTTTGGTGCGGATTTTGGTCCAGAGGCATAATTGGGCCATTTTTCTTCGAAAATGAGCAAGGATCGGCCGCTGCAATCAATGGCGATCGTTATCGGGCCATGTTGAACGAATTTTTGTTCACAAAAATTGAAGAGGAGGATATTGGCAACATTTGGTTTCAACAGGGCGGCGCTACGTGCCACACAGCCGAAGCTACACTCGATGTTTTGCGCCCTGTTTTTGAAGATCGCATTATCAGCCGCAGAGCTGATGTCGTTTGGCCACCTCGGAGCTGCGATTTGACACCGTTGGACTATTATTTGTGGGGTGCCGTAAAAGATAAGTGTTACGCTGACAAGCCAGAGACAATTGACGCTTTAAAGGACAATATTCGTGAAGCCATTGGTGAAATACAGCTGCACACAATCGATAATGTGCTTAAAAATTGGACCGATCGTGTAGGCTACTGCATGGCCAGCCGAGGCAGCCATTTGAATGAAATTATTTTCCATTATTAACCGGAGGATAAAGCTAATTATCTGTCAAATCAGACATGAGCTAAGTGTTACCATTCACGAAATAAGAACTAGTTGAAAAAAAAACGTTTTATTAATTTTTTTTTTCGCTGCATAGCTTATTCTTGTAGTTCCTGTCTACTCCACCATCGAGTGAAATTTTGCTTGCGATTAAGTGTCTCAGTGATTCGGTGAATAAGTTTGAGTCGAAAAATAACCATACTTTCAAAATAATTCAAATTTAATTCACCAGATACGATGACATTATAAAATCTGTTGATGATTTATCAATTTCCCTTGAGCAATCTGCAATCTATAATAAGGGTCAATTTAGAAGCCTATCTATGTAGTCTCCTCATAACATTAATCTATTAAAACGAAATGGTAAACACGACATTAGTAAGGGTTCAAAAACTTTTCTCTCCAATAGCCCTAAATCTATAAAGTGCTAAATGAGTGATTAAAACAACCGAAGCACGCCCCCTGTTAAAGGAGAATACAGATCACATCCGAATAACTTCTAGTAAAATCAATGAATCCCAGCTGCTATCGTTTGCATCGCAATTTCGATTCCTACTGAGATGTTTCAAACTGCAGTTTTCGAAACCCCTCGGTCATCTTTTCGTCCACCACAACTCTATCCTGAAATTGAGGCTACTATACCACCTCCTGAACCCCCAATCTCATGGTTCGGAGGCTCATGGACCCTTTCGCAGTGGAAAAATAAGATAAAAAAGCTGAACAATATCAACAAAGCTAAATCAGTTATATGTCTAATAATTTCTTTTAATCAAAATTCAAAATTGATGCCAACAACTGCCTTCAAAGTAAGCATCCCATTAAAATATAGTAGGTTGTTCAACAACCCTGTTTTCGACGTCATCAATCTGGGTGAAATAACCATGGAAAAATGAAAACTGAAAGCTGGAATCAACGAACATCGGACCCTTAAGTCCAGTGTTAAAATTAAAAATAACAATTTAAAATCCACTAACCCTAAACCGATTATTGAGACTAATTCTAAGCCTAACTCTAATAAAGAAGCCCCTGATCCAAACTGGAATTTTAAAGTTGGGAAGTTTCCCTTCTTCACTTTCCTTGACCCCATATCTATACACAAAACAGTCTTTCACCCCGCCCAACCCACTTCCCAACCATGTGTACTCTTTCTACAGCATCTCCTTATTCCACTCAAAGGACCTTACCGACTCTGGGTAAGAGACAGCAGATTATACGATAATGTTCGTTTATATTTCGCTTATTATAATAATCTGCCTCCCCACTAATCGTAAAGATCTCCGGCAATGTTGTATACGTTTTCATAAGCTATAAGATATGACTCCTGATTATGTGGCCAATGACCTCTTTTCTTTTGCGTCTCATGTAAGTAGTCCAAACGACTACTACACCTACAGAGAGCACTGTCTATTTTCATAAACTACTATCGCTCCTAACCCGCCGATCCCTCCCAAATGTCTGTCCCTCTATTATTAAGATCTAAGAGGATTATGAAATGAAATGAAAAATTTCCTCATACATATATGTTTGTCCTTATGGAAACCAATCTCACTCCTAATATTAAAAATAATGAATTATTTTCCAAAGACTTCCACTTACACCACGGTGATGATCTAGATAAAGAGGAGTATTTATTTAGTCCGAGTCTAGGCCTTTTAAAAAGGCATGCACTGCATTTTTTAAATTTGTGTGCCCTAGAATTCCTATTTCAAATATGTATGATATATTTTTGCTTCTACTCGTATACTCATGTTCACTCCTCTCAACCAATTCAAGGTTAGCATTGTATTTTTATGTTGCTAATCCCATCGACTCGTCGTTGTTATTTATTTAGGTGATTTTAATCAACCTAAATGTCGATAGGCAAAGACTGACCAGACCTTCTTTACTGCAACAAATCCCACCTCTGAAAAAGAAAGTCTTTTCATCGATTTGCCTACTGACTCTGTACCAATTAAGCGACGTCACCAATAACATTGACAGACAACTCGACCCAGTCTTCGCCACTGATACAGAAATTATGTCGTTTTAGAAAGTAGACATCTTTTCTCTAAGTTGGATAGTTGGATACATTATCGTATGACAATGGTCTTAATCCTGATGAATACCTACAAATATTTTTATAGTTTTAATTTTCGTAGGGCAAATTAAGCCAAACTGAAGATCCTTCTCAGTACTGCCAATTTTCTACGATAATTCAATGCTCTCACAACCTTTTATACTAAAATAATGAGTTGCGCTGGTATACTTACTTAAAATCACTTTCCAACCCCGATTTCTTCAACTACCAGTCTGCCCAAATAAATATCTCTATACTTTTCAAATCTCGCTATGGCAACTATTTAAACCGAGTGGACCACACATTCATTTCCGACCCCAAGCGACACTTTCCTTTCATCAACACTAAAATTAAATCGGATAACTGTCCATCATCTCTGAATTTTCTTAACAAGTCGTCAGACAATCCCCAAATTATAACAATTACTTTTCCTACTTAAATAACTGCCCGCAAACAACTTTGGAATCAGTGTCTATAACCTTAGAAGTGATAATAATAAACCCCAAATATGATTTTTCTGCTGGACTTGATGATCTTCCCTTTATTTTTTAATGAAGATTTGATAGCTCTCTTTCGACTTTTTATCACCCATGGATTATTTCCCTCAACCTGAAAAAGGTCTTCTATTATTCCCCTACCCAAAAAGTGTCACAAATGCGATATTTCCAAATATCGACCAAACTGTCCTGCATACCTAAACTTTTTGAGAGCATTATTTATGACATTTCTTCTTTCCCGCTGTAAATCTATTGTTTCCCAAAACCAACACGGATTTTTCAAAGGTAAATTTACACCCACCAATCTAACGGAATTCGTATCAAGCACTTTATGTGCTTTAAATAAAAATTTACAAATAAAATTTACGTGATTGGCACCGATTTTAGCAAATTAAAGTCTCCTCTGGTGTCCCTCAAGGTTGCCATTTAGTTCTTTATTATTTATTCTGACTATTAGAGATGTTGGTTGTTTCATTGGAAATTCATACATATCTGTTTACGCAGATGATATGAAAATCTTTAGACATGCATCATCTTCCTTAGACGGTTTAACACTGCTAGAAGATCTAGACAGATTTTGTACTTAATGTCAAAAGAGTGTCAGGCTATAACTTATACACTTAAGCGCCTTCATATTGCACCCTTTTGCTATCTAATCTTCAATCTGCTTGTTCCCTTAGAGAATAAATTGGGTGAACTCACATCCTACGAGCAGAAGCTGTTTAACGCTGTTTTTTACGATTTGCTTTGCGTGAAATTCCCTGAGATGATAGCCAAAACTTACCACCATACTCTAAGCGGCTGAAACTTATAAATTTACTACCCCATGCTATATGCCGAAAAGTCGTTGGTATTCTCTTAGTCTGATGAATTGTAAACTTTACTTAAATTTATCTCGTTTAACACCAACCCACGTAATCTTAGGTCTATGCCACATTTCATTCTCAATATTCACAGAACAAATTAGGACACCATCAGCCAATGTCTAGAATGTTTCGTGAAGTTAACCATAACCCTCCGTCCCAATTAACGCTAACCGCTCCCTCTCCTACCGTTTAGATTTTAAGTGAAACTGTTACTTTTAGTTCTAATTTCTAAGAATTGCTTGTAATAAGTCTAAATAAATAAATAAATAAATAAATAAATAAATACAGAAAAAATGTATTTTAATGTATTCAGTAAAAGTCCTTTCGAAGGAGTTTTCTAAAAATAAAATCCGCGCGAACAAGCCGCGCAACTTGGATTTTTAAAATGAAACGATTTCTAGAATACTTTATAAAATGTCATTTATTCGACCGGGTACTGGATAAGACTGCCTAACAATGAATATAATACTTAAAATCTAACCTCGGCACAATTGATTCCAATGGCCTTGGTTCCCACGGGACAGCTCATGCAGGTTCGCGCATGCAGGTGAAAAATGCATACGATGCGTCTGACTGGATACTTGAGCCTTATCGTATTTCAGTCAGATAGGTGGATGCTTACGCGTGTTAACTTATTCTAATATTGTTCATGTTTATATCTTTTCATAGCTGCTTATGTCGGCTGATAAAAATAGTGCACATACGCCCTAGTATCGGTATGCAGTTATTGTCATACATACACACCTAAGTTCTCCATTAATCAAAGGCTATTTCTTGTGTTTAATGCATACATTATGAAATTATTAAAATCTCTGTTCTCTATATGAATCCTGATATCTGGCGATAACATTAACAAAGCATATGCTCCACTGCTTCAACAAAATATATGTAAATCTTTTGTTTTGTTATCTACCTACAAGCTTATGTTATTGATTAATTCATTTCAGTAAACATGTTATTGCACCAAGATAATAAATTACTAGGTCATGCTATTGAAAAACATCTTGAATTTAAAAAAAATTGGTCGGGGGTAAGAAAATCCACGTGAACTCTTAGCTTTTACTTTAAAAATTATAATACGTATAAAATAAAACAAATTATCTTCACTGACCAGAATGGATTTGTAATGTTATCCATCAATTTAATTTTTTGTATTCAATCCCTGAGTCAAGTAACTAAACTACGATAGACACGAGTACACTCTACTTTACAGAGATGTAAGAAACATATTGCTCCTAATAATCTCTACTGCCTACTCATACTATCCATCCGTAGAATAAAACCAATCTGCTGACTGATTAAATTAACATTTAACCACTTCCAAACACAATAGGTAACTAACAATTATTTCAAATCTCCTACGGAATAACGCTTCCATCTATATATCACATCAATAAAGTGAGCATAAAACTGTTTACCTCCAAACCTCATGCCACCAAGAGTGGTCACACTTAACCCAAATTAACGCGTTAGGACTTCTAACGATATCACGAACTTCAGCAGCATCGCTTGGCAAAAAGTTTCCTTTGTCCATAAAGTAATCATTAAAAGAAAAATAAAACTTTTTTACACTTTTCTTCATCGTTACGAGTTAGTGGAAAAACAAGCTACGTAAAAGAATTACGTTGCACAATGTTTATATGTTATTGTACATAAACAAAGTCATTAGCGAATATATACCTTAACATAATTGAAAGTCATCGCAACTGTCAAGGATATTCGTATATTCCGAGCTAAAGTACCGGTCAAATGTACAAACTCATAAAAATTGAGCCGACTCAAGCGACTGACTATTAAAGGCTCCAAAGGATTGCGATTTTTGGCTATTTATTGCGCACTCATTGTCAACATAAATCTTCCACTGATTTAGTACTCGTATAGCCTTTATTCCCATGTATTCGTTTGTCCTGGGTATACGAATATATGTAGGTATGGAGAGATAATCCAATAAATACAAACGTGTCTCAAATTCAACGAGTGTAAATTTTAAGGAATTAACATTTGCCTTAACACTTCCATTGAATGGCAAACTACAAATAATTTCCCCTAAACTTAGCACATTATCCTAAATAAGAATTAAAAACAATTTTTGTCACAAGGGATTCGAAAGGATAATAACGAAATTAGATACTCTCGAACTTTAGGCGGTTCTTCGCCCTAATTTTGTAATGAAAAATACGCAAAATTAGAACGAACATCACGCAGGACACAGTGTATTAGAACTCGACAGACATGGGAGAAGTTTTGTATAGTGTTGGTTTAGCTGGCAACTTGTAACTGTATCCGCATCATTAAAGATACAACATTTCCTAATCTTTTGCATGGCGAAATTCTGTTTCGCGCGTCATTTGGTTTGGGTGCGTGAGGTTTTGCGGGTTACGAGAATGTAGCAAAGAGGAGGCAAATACGGTTGACACTAGTTGTGTTTGCGTATGTTATTTCAAGACCTTTTAAAGGACAAAAAGACTCTGGGCCAAATTGGATTGGTTTTGGGTTTAAATTGATTTCGGCTGAAGGGTGTGCAAAAAAGGTTGAACTTTCTTACATGGATAAAGAATACATCTGTGCAATTTAATAATTCTCCAAAGGATATTTCTTTATCATAGACTCGAGTGAATAAGAAAGCTGCAAGAGCTTAATCTCCTGATACCAGAAAATTAATACTCGTACGAAAGATGGAATAGATCTTAACCAACAGTTTAGTTCTTAAGGAGCTGTTACTGAAATTAAGGAAGAAGTCTGTGATACGAGTATAATCGTACATGAATGGTAAAGTAAAATCTTTTCTTCTATTATGTAATACTTTGAGTAAATTTTACACAAAGTGGGATGAGCTAAGGACACGATGTTTGAGATCCTGCATACGAGTGTATGTACTCGTATATTATTTTTTTGTTAAAGAAAATCGAGATTGACGTATCGTTTATATGTACAAGCTGATTTGCACTTCATTTCAATTTCTTGAATCTTTAGGTAAAAGGGAAAACGACACAAACTTTGTCATCACTTTTTTTTTAAATTTATAGACTTTTCAGCAATATTGGCGACCAGAAAATTGCTACTCATATTTGACCGTTACGTCGACTTCCGTTATAGGACGTCTGTATGAATACTGTCATATGCTCCCCTTAAATCAATAAACCCGTAATGGTAGTACCAGAATATTGCCGTGCTAGCTATGTTGTCAGTTATACTATGCCAGCTAAACCGACGGCACAACTACCAATCCGGAGATCCAGATCTTTTATAAGATTTTTATATTTTTTTTTAACTTAACACTTAAGTGGGTAGGAACTAGGAATACACTTAAAGTGCGTAAGCATTTGTTAAATATTTTTTTTCAAAAAATGGGATATATAGAGAAAGAAAGGTGTTTGGGCTCCATGAGTAGGGCATTCAATATTTAATATAGAGACTAAATTATTACTGTAATTAGATTTGTTGTTATATTCTCAGCAGTTAGTCCTCTTTACATGATTACATGGTGACTAAAAAAAATTTATGTTTTTCGGAGCCGATTCAGATTCGAACATCAATTTGCTGTCATTTGTTTGCTGGAACCATCTCCCCCACAATCTGACTTTCGACATGCTGGCTAGATCCCGAAAAATACTCACATGACCTGAGCAACGAGTAAGTCGATGGATGTAAAATGAGCTTATCGCTGGATATTGGGCACACCTCCACCAAAACAGCCGCATTGTGATTTGTCTGAATAATACTTATGTACTATAATAAACCCATTTCCGATGATTCTGCAGATGATGATTATTTTAACGACTTCAATCATCCTTTTTCAACCCGGCCGGAGCTTTGACTGAGTTACACCAATGCAAAATCGATTGACCAAATTTCGTTGTCTTTATTCTCGATAGCGCTACATTTCGGGACCAAGACCTGAGTCAACAAACCATATCAAAGAGCTTGATTCGTACTCTGCCATCTCCAGTTTTGCACACCGATAAAATTTAAGTCTCCGTTATCACGTCACTTTCCGGATTCAAAAACTTGGAGAAAGAAAACTGATGTCCACACCACAATGTTTTTTATTTGTTTACTTTGACTAAATTTATGTCGCGGTACAGCCGGTTCAATTGTTGATTGTACAATTTATTTAATAACAAATATCCAAGAATACTTTATCCACTTGGGACAGTTTTCATGCTTCTACCCTGGTCGATTTAACTAAACTGGTCAAAACTGTGTCGATCTATGATTTTCTTGGATTGAATGCATCTTCTAGTTGATCGTTGAAGTTGTTCTTCTTACCGTCAGTCAAGGCTTCATTCGGTATGCTTCATTCCATCCCATACTTCTCGCGTTAGCGTACTCAGTATGCTTTTAGTTATTTACAGCAGTGTTCCTGAATGACTGCGAAAGCCCGCTGGATTCTGATCATGGCAACTTTTCTTTGAATCTTTAAGCATTCAAATTGAATTTCCTATTTTTTCGCCGAAGCAGCGCAGTAAGAACGTTTTCGAAAATGGCAATATTTCACGAAATTGAATTCCGCTACTTAAACATTTTACTTAGTGGCTCACGAGCAAGCCAATAATCAGCAAGATTTCTGCCACCTAACACTCAATTAGCTCTTTGGGGAAAAAAATGTATAAGATGCCACATACTCGTAGCATTACTCAAAATACACTGAGAATACATTGTTTGAATGACAGGGGAAACGATGAATACAACTCTTTGTCGGTGTCGGTGTAAACAAACTCAATAGTATCCTCGAAGGAAAAGGGAACATCATGACTCATATTCTAAAAGCAAGTAAATGTCAGCATGAAGATTAAGGTTAGACACAGATGGCAACATTTATGAACTCCAAACTCCCAGCTGAGTAATTAGCCAGGTGGGTAGATACCTCATTTAGGACAATTGCATTAGAAACTAAATTTGTAGGTCATGAGTTTTGGTCTAACCTAGATATGCCCAGTGTCCTATACGTAGGACATTTGGATTTTACCGTTAAAACTTGAAATTTCAATAAGAGTAGGCGAGTTTTTATTGGAAAACCCGAAAACATATTTACCGCTATTGAGGTATGTACGAGTACTTTTTCCTTTAGTTTCATTTTACACATTGGAGTTAGTGGTTTCAAGAAATTGTGAAATTTAAATAAATAAAAAAGTTGAGCTATGGCGCATAAAAGGTAAGAAAAATGTAATAATTGTTTAAGTATTATAAATATTTACATGTTTATAGTGTTTAGAAATAAATCTGTTATCATAAAACCTGTTAAAAGTTCAATATAAGTTGCAATAAAGCAAATTTTTTTATAAATCCAATTCCGTGTCCTATATAACATATAGGACACTGGGCAAATCCCATATGGCGATATAAAATATAATGTTTCGTTTGATTTTTTTATTTTTTCAGGCCATTCATTTTAAACGAAATTTTGGATTCTTTGGAAGCAATTGATGAAGATAATAATTTTCAAAATTTGCATAGCATCGATATTTAGGTTGTTCCCGGAGATATTGCCAACAACGTAATAACTGATGAAGACACAGGGGAGGAGGATAATATTACTTTCGAAAACTTACCTGCTGTTTTGTTAGGAGGTGATGCACACCTACGTACAAAGCTAAATGTTGATGTGGTTTATGCAAGTTCATCAGCTGAAGAAAGCGAAAATATACCGTTGTACCAACTTGTTAAACGACGCAAACTGATTAAAAAAACACGCCCATGGACAAGAGTGGTCTTGGAAACTTGAAAAGTTCTAAGAACTGTGGATGAAACTCAGCAAAATCAACTTATCCCAGCTCCCATTGATATTTTCGAACGCTTTTTTGGAGATGATCTTGTGGAACTAATTGCGAACAACACCAACTCCTACGCCACTGGAAAAAATACCAATTCAGCAATAAGTGCTGAAGAAATAAAGTGTTTTTTCGCTATTCTCCTTTTGAGTGGCTATAGCAAAGTAAGCCGGCGCAGGATGTACTGGAAAAAATCTGGTGATGTTCATAACACTTTAGTAGCAAATTCAATCACACGAAATCGATTTGAACATATCCATTTCGCCGATAACTGTAATTTAGTGAAAAATGACAAATTTAGTAAAATTCGTCCTGTGCTCGACTATCTGAATGGCTAATTTGTAAAGAACGCTCCGCATTGCCAATCCCATAGCATTGACGACCAAATGGTCCCATATTTCGGTCGAAATAGATGCTAGCAATATATTCATGGCAAGCCAATAAGATACGGTTACAAATTTTAAGTTTGAGCAACCTACAAAGGATATATAGTTTGGTTGCAACCATACCAAGGTGCAGGAACATTTGCCAATAACAAATACCGAGACATGGGTCTTGGAGCCAATGTTGTGATGACATACTCTGACGTCTTAGCAAACGCGGGAATACAAAACACATTCCTGTATTTCGATAACTTGTTTACGTCATTTTCCCTTCTCCATGAACTCAAGCCCAGACGATTTGATGGCAAAGGAACCATCAAAGAAAATCGTTTAGCCAATAACCCATTAATGAAGAAAAAATATCTAAAAAAGAAGGAGAGAGTTTGGTACGACTTTAGGCAATCTGAGGACAAAATTGTGATTTGCAGTTGGAATGACAATAGTTCTGTACTAGTAGCTTCTACTTGCAATCCAGTAGAACTTGCTCGAACCGTCACATGCTGGTTACGCAAATTTAAGAAGAAATTCCATGTGAAAATGCCGGAGCTAATTTTTGAATTTAACTCGTTTGTTCTAATCAGAGTGCATTTGCCCGGTGTCCTACTGGTAGGACGCTTGTAAACAGTAAAAAATAATCAACATTTTAAATTGTTTCTTTCATAATTTTTTTTAGACTTAAGATACCAAACCCCATATGCCTAGCAATGGAACTGAAGCCATGGGCCCCAGATATGCCCATAAACAATTTTTTTTTTTTTTTTGTTCATTCTAATAACAGAAATACATACATATCCACATATCCACATGTACATATGGATATACATATGTTATGCGTAGAGACATGAAATCTATTGAACTTCCAACGTGTCATTATGAATTTTGAATTATCGCTCATTTATTTCAAGGTACCAGTTCCGTTTTATAAGAATCGATTAATGTTGACATTGAATAAGGACAATAAACTTTCCAGACAAAATTTAAATTATGATTTAAAAAATTACATTTTCGACTGCGGCTATACTTATAACGATACAGAGCGAACAAATATGTCTAGATTCAATGACTTAGTTAGCCGAATTTGGGTCCACTTTGTCAAATCACGTATGAGTAAGACCTACACATCGAATTTGTACATTTGTTCGACTAAGCTCGGTAAAACGTACAAACGTGTATATAATTTCATTTACAGTGACCACAATTGAATGATGACATACGTATAATGACAATTTGTCCAAATTTTCGCCTTCAGTTCAGCGAATTTTATCACAACACACTTTATCTACTGAGGAAAATGTTATGTTTGTTGCGTTGCTTTTGATCTTTGCATGGATTAGCTTCGATAACAGGTATACTCGCAATGCGATTATACCTACAAATACGAGTATATACATAGGAATGTTGGCATAGAAATGTCAGCAATTAATATTAATGTCAGCATAATTGATGGGTTACCGAATAGAATTGATTGAATTATGACATAAATATGTATATGTATGTATGTATATAACACCAACGACGCGAGGAGAATTTTAAAGTACGGATATGAGCAATGCAGTCTGTACTGCTTGCTTTTAAATGAGTAGAGCAAACATTTTTTAGGAAGGCTACATACGCAATTTCAGACTTTATCAATGCGTGGGTGAGGATCTAATCAAATGAAGTGACCAAAATAGGGGTTAATTTGATTGAAAAGTGATGAACGATATTTTTATATACGAGTAGGAAAATTACCTTTATATTGCAACCCAGGTCAACAATCAGTTCAAATGTGTCAAAATCATCAGTACCGGGGGCTGGTGGATGTTGCTACATTAAGAAGCTCAAATAAGTTTTTTTTCAAAATCATGTACTTTATCGATTTTTAGTTCATTACAAACACAATTTTCAAGTTGCCTTCAACAGTGTCATTCGATACATATATGGGCTAAGAATGTATGATCTTGTGTCACATCTCTCAGTAAAAGTTTTAGGTATGCCTTTTGAAAACTACTCGTATCTTAATTTTCGCACTCTGGCCTTTCTCTTCAATAATCTTAGAACACGACAGTCTTCCTACCTCTACAATAATTTACAATTTCCAGCGTCAAATAGATCCACCTATCTTATTATACCGAGATATAATTATTTAATATCTGAAAGACAGTTCTTTATCAGTGCCATCCGTCTTGGGAATTCACTACCTAACCCTATAAGAGCACTAAGCGATATATCACCTTGATCGAAAAATTCCCGCAATAACAACCGTGTGGCGCTCCCATTGTTCCGATTTGAGTTCTGTTTTTCTGTTAAGTTGGTAAATCTGTTTTCGACATTCACTCTAAATCTTAGCGTCATAACTTGACATTTGCAAAAGTTACGCAGCCAAGAGTACATCTATCTCTGTGTGTGTTGGCGATTTTTTACAATTTTAGAAATGGATTTAAATTTGCAACAACGAACTTGTATTAAATTTTGCGTAAAAAACGGATTTAATGGTGCGGGAACGTTGGAAATGTTCGAAAAGTGCTTTAGCAACGATTCTCTAAAGAAAACGGTCGTTTAACAAGTGGCACGAACGGTTCAAAAGTGGTCGTGATTCAATCGAAGATGATGAACGCGGTGGTAGACCATCGACATCGAAAACCGACAAAAACATTAATGGCGTAAAAGAAATGTTGGTCAATAACGGCAAATTAACCATCAGAGAGATAGCGGAGGACATGAACATTGCCTATGGATCCGTCCAAGACATTTTGGTTAATGATTTGGTTTCCGTCGTGTAGCAGCAAAGTTGGTGCCAAAGACCTCAATTTCATGCAAAAAAGAGACCGTGTTGACGTCGCAAAAGAGATGATTTGTGAGGCTGAATCCGTTCCAACATTCATCAAAAGGATCATTACTGGCGACGAGACGTAGGTTTATGAGTTCGACACGCAATCCAGACATCAGGCAAGTTAATGGCGTTCAGCAAATGAGCCGAGACCAAAAAACTACATCGTTTTCAGTCAAAAAAGAAATCAATTCTCACGGTTTTCATGGATTACAACTGTCTAGTGCATCGTTGCACAGTGCCATCATTATTCGTAATTTTTTGACGAAAAATGCAACAAATACCATCCAACAGCCACCGAATTCACCTGATTTGGCTACCTGTGACTTATTTCTGTTTAATCGAATTAACACACCACTACGGGGAACGCGTTTCGGCAGCCGAGAGGATGTAATGAAAAAATCGCAGGAAAAAAGCGAATATAAAAAATGTTTCGAGGATTGGATCAAGCGCTGGCATAAGTGTATTGCAGTCGATGGATATTAATTTGAAGGGGACTGTAGCGCAACTTCGCGACACCACTGTATAAATTACTTTTTGCCACTCGTATACGCCACTGTAATATAATTTCTTTCACACAATCGAGCCACTACTTTATGGCGTGATGCTGTGGTATGTTATTTGTCTATGTACAAGACAATGCAGAATTTATACTGTACATACCACAAGCATATTACCTTCGCTTTAGCATTCTTTTCCGATAGTCAGTTGTAATCAGAAAGCCGAGCAGGCAACATCAAAGAAAATATAATTTTCTAAAATAAATCTTTAATTTTTTATTTCTTTTGGATTCATTTTTATTTCTTTTTTTTATCGTGGAAACAAATTCCATATTTGGTGACCCCGACGCACGGAGAACTTATAGCCATGCCTGATCCAACACCATCGTCAACCAACGCTCGTGCTCCAACCGTTGATAACACATCAGTTCAGCGTTTCATGGTTCGTCCACCAGCTTTCACTGCCGATCGACCCGCTCTATGGTTCGCACAACTTGAAGGCCAATTTCATCTAGCTGCTATCACCGACGAAACAACAAAGTTTTTCTTTGCGTCTTCCCATTTGGATGCCTCCCCCGCCGCTGAAGTGCAAGACATCATCCTTCATCCACCCGCCGTGACACCATACTTGAGTCTGAAGGCAGCGCTTATCGAGCGATTAACCTCATCGCAGGAGACAAGGCTCCACCAGCTACTCGACAAGGAAATTTTGGGTGACCGGAAACCGTCTCAATTTTTGCGGCAACTAAAAGGTCTTGTCGATAACATTCCTGACAATATTATTCGAACCAAGTGGTTGAGCAGGTTGCCACCTGCAGTCCAAACGATTTTAGCAACGCAGCAGGATACACCGTTAGAAAAGCTAGCACCGCTCGCCGACCATATAATGGAAATTTCATCTTCCCACCACATAGCGGCTGTTGGCGCTACCAATTACGCAGATTCTGTTACACCTTTGGACCCCCAGCTATCCAGACTCGAAGCCATGATTAATGAGTTGGTAAGTTCATTTAAAAATTCAACGCATGAGCGTCCACGTGTGCACAGTCGTCCACAACCCCGTCCACGATCCCGTTCAAGATCCCGTTCGCAACCGGTTTCTCCTAACAGCGTTTGCTGGTATCACACCACATGGGGAGAGCTCGCCAAGAATTGTCGCAGCCCATGTACCTTTACGGGAAACGGAACAGGGAGTCGCTAATGGCGGCATACGACTCCGCACTTCATTCACGCCGCCTCTTCATATCAGATAGCGCTACCAAGGTCCGCTTTCTCGTGGACACTGGCGCTGATCTCTGCGTCTACCCGGAAAAGCTCACAACAGGTCGTCAAGCAGAAACCAGCTATTGTCTTTATGCAGCAAACGGATCCCAAATCAAGACTTTTGGCTGCATTCTGCTCACTTTGAACTTTGGCCTGCGACGAGATTTTACTTGGCGCTTCGTAGTGGCGGACATCGAAAGACCTATCATAGGAGCTGACTTTCTCCCCCATTTTGGTTTACTTCCAGACTTGAAGAACAGTCGCCTCCTGGATTCATCGACCGGATTTTCAGTGGCCTGCGTCACATATGCCATTGCAGATGTTTCATCGATCAAAGTGCTACCCAACACTTCGTCATGGTTGCACATATTAGCCGAATTCCCCAACATCACCAAGCCCGAGGGGATTTGCAAACCAGTTAAGCATGCAACCCAGCACCACATCACGACTACACCTGGCTCCCCGCTGTCGACTAAAGCACGCCGCCTTGCTCCAGACCGACTTGCCATTGCCAAGCAGGAATTCGATAAGATGCTAAAACTTGGTATTGCCCGTCGCTCAACGAGCCCTTGGTCATCACCACTTCACTTAGCGCCGAAAAAGAATGGAGATTGGCGACCCTGTGGTGACTATCGGCAGCTCAACGCCCGAACAGTGCCAGACCGATAGCCAGTTCGAGTCCTCGAGGACTTTACATCAAATCTCGCTGGGAAGCATGTGTTTTCTACGACCGATCTGGTACGTGCTTTCAACCAGATTCCTGTGGCGCCGGACGACATTTGTAAAACAGCGATCATTACGCCATTTGGTCTGTTCGAGTTCCCATTCATGACTTTTGGCCTTCGCAACGTAGCACAGACCTTTCAAAGGTTCATTGACGAAGTCACAAGGGAACTCGACTTTGTGTTTCCGTACATAGACGATATTTTGGTAGCATCCAGAGACGATAGCGAACACCGAAGTCACCTCCGCATTCTCTTCAAGCGTTTATCCGAGTTCGGAATCGTGGTCAACTCTGCAAAATGCTATTTTGGCAAATCCGAAGTTAATTTCCTCGGATACCATGTTTCCGCAGAAGGCATTCGTCCTCCGCCAGAAAGAGTAGAGGCCATCATCAACTTCCATCGCCCAGATACCATCAAACAGTTGCGTGAGTTCCTTGGTATAATAAATTTCTATCGTAAATTTCAGAAAAACGCAGCGACGTGCCAAGCCCCTCTCCATGAGTGCCTGCAGGGCTCTAACATCAAAAATTCAGACCGAATCAACTGTACAGCAGAACGAGAACAAGCTTTCACAGCATGTAAAGAGCAGCTTCGTAATGCCACGCTTCTCATGTACCCGGACAGATGTCTCATGTTTTTTAACGTAAGTACCTGCCGTGTGGGCTTAAACCTACGGGATGCCCATACATCCATGGGAGCAAGGATACGCCTTGCCATCGCTCACCGTCAATCCATTGATACCAATTCGGAACTGTGTTGCCGGCACAAGTACCACCCTTGGTATGAGTCGAGGGCGACCTAAAACCTCTTACTGTTCTTAGGGTCACAGCACCCAGCACTTATTGCAACTCCACATTGAGTCAACCAAAGGAAAACCAAGGAAAACCAAAAGGAAAACCAAGGAAAACCATAGGAAGACTCTTACCCGCGATTTTGGGTTTAAACCACAGCCACCATGGCGCTCACACAAGGGGGCCTACCTCTAACAAGTCAGGCCCGGACCGAGATCCGGGGGGCTCCTGACTCCCATGGTACCGTGATTTAAGTCCTGGTAGGGACTACCGGTGGTCCAGCCGCCAACAAGACCTATGACCGGCAGCTTGTGACTGATCAAATCGTAGCAACCTTCGGTAGCGTCATCTGAAGATGTTCACGATAAGACCAGTACTTTGCTCTGCCCCCGTTCATTATTAGACAACGTCATTAAAGGGCGAAGCCTTGATAATTGGGCGGGGGCTGTACCCGGACACTAATTTACCGTGGGCTCTTTTTACTGACGCGTCTCTTACATCTATAGGTGCAGTTCTACAACAACGAAGAGGTACAGTTTGGGAGCCCCTCGCGTTTTTCAGCCAGAAACTGCAACCAGCCCTGAGGAAACGAAGCCCTTACGACCTAGAATTACATGCAGTTTACGCGGCAGTGCGCAAGTTCAGGCACTTGCTAGAAGGACGCAACGTTTCGATCTACACTGACCACAAACCGCTACTTCACGCCTTCTCGCAGAACCCAGAAAAGGCAACGCCGTGGCAATTTCGTCGTCTCGATTTCATCAGCCAATTTTCGACCGACATCCGACATATATCTGGGAAGGACAATGTTGTCGCTGACGCCTTGTCACGTGTTGAGGCAATCGCTACTGTTGTGTCCGCTACTGACCTCGCCCAAGCCCAAGCCACTGACGAAGAACTCCAGCACCGCCTCCGAAATCCATCACAAGACGCACTTCATCTTCAACCTGTAAGCGTCCCGGAATACGACCTGCCGATTTACTGTGATGTCAATGGGAAGCTAGCTCGCCCTTATGTGCCAAATAGTCTCCGTCAGCGGATTTTCTCATCTCTTCACAGTGTAAGTCACCCTGGTGCGAACGCATCCGTTAAACTTGTCTCACAGCGATATGTCTGGCCTGGTTTGAAGAAGGATTGTCGTCGCTGGTCTCGGGCGTGTCTAGCTTGCCAACGCAACAAAATTTCTCGCCACGTTGTATCCCCAATCAACAACTTTCCAGCTGGACGCACCCGCAGATTCGAGCACATACACGTCGACATTATTGGACCATACGTACCATCAAGAGGATATCGTTACTGCCTAACGATCATAGACCGCTTCTCACGTTTCCCTGAAGCTTTTCCGTTAGAGGACACTGGAGCCGAATGCGTGGCTAGGAAAATATTCGCCGGTTGGATATGCCGTTACGGTGTGCCATTGCGGATAACCACTGACCAAGGAGTGCAATTTGAGAGCCAGCTGTTCAATGCTCTCAGTCAACTGCTCGGCAGCAAAAACATTCATACAACGACATTCCACCCGCAATCAAATGGTATGGTCGAGCGCTTACATCGACAACTGAAAGCTGCTATTCGGTGCCATGAAAGCTCGACTTGGGTTGACACATTACCAATAGTATTGTTGGGCATTCGCACAGCATGGAAGGATGACTTGGGTACTACTTCATCTGATATCGTCAATGGAGAGCCGCTTCGATTACCTGGTGAGTTTCTCGTGCCATCTCCTAATCATTTATCACCCAAAGATATCGCCGAACGTCTGAGGATGCAGTTTGAGAATCTTGCACCCGTTCCTGGTACACGTCATGGTCAACGGAAGGTGTTCATATTCAAGGAGCTTGCCACCTGCTCCCATGTCCTAGTCCGCCTTGATGCATCACATAGTGCCTTCACTCCACCGTACGAAGGTCCATACCGAGTTGTTTCAAGACATGAAAAATACTTCATCGTGGACATTTGTGGTCGATCATCAACTATATCCATCGATAGGTTGAAGCCTGTGTTCACCTTGAGCAATGCCGACTACAACACAGCAGACAATAACGACAACACCAGCAATAACACCATCCTAGAGCAACCAACCGTAACGACCACACCAGAAACATCACAACAAGGCCAATCCGGTTACTCATCATCATCATATCGCCCCAGCAATAACAGTGATCCGCCATTAAGGCGCGTCCGATTTAACCTTCGGAAATAACAACATATTATTAATTACATATATATATATTTAATTTTTGTTTTTTTTGCCGAAGGGGAGTATTGTAGCGCAACTTCGCGACACCACTGTATAAATTACTTTTTGCCACTCGTATACGCCACTGTAATATAATTTCTTTCACACAATCGAGCCGCTACTTTATGGCGTGATGCTGTGGTATGTTATTTGTCTATGTACAAGACAATGCAGAATTTATACCGTACATACCACAAGCATATTACCTTCGCTTTAGCATTCTTTTCCGATAGTCAGTTGTAATCAGAAAGCCGAGCAGGCAACATCACAGAAAATATAATTTTCTAAAATAAATCTTTAATTTTTTATTTCTTTTTTTTATCGTGGAAACAAATTCCACAGGGACAATATAGATTTAGATGAATAAACTTGTAATTTTAATTTTCTGAATAAATTCCGTACACAAGCTTAAAAAAGAATTACAGCATCTTCTGTCATGTCAAAACAACAGATTTTTATCTATAGTATTTATTTTTTTTTTTTATTCTTTTTCATAGCCTTCGTAATCACATCCTACGTTTCATTAATTGTTTTTAAATTTTTGTTTGTATTATTCATTTATAGTTTACTTATTCTGTAATAACTAAATTGTAACTAAGTGTATATTGTAACTAGCTATTACAAAATTATAAGATTCATTCTTACTGTTTTCGCTTTCCTAAACCAAATAAATAAACTAAACTAAACCATTTTAATCCCTTCTCGTGATTGTCACACGCTTGGCAAAAGAGTTTACTAGCCTCATAATGGTCCATGCGCTCGGATGAGTGACTCGAAACGTCCACCAAAATTTTCTTTGGACTGAAATTACGAACAACAAAGCATGATAGCGCCATGCTATCCAATTCCTTTTCATCAGCCACCCCGTCTTTGTAGAAGGTGTTCTTTTAGACAATTAATCTGACTGATTGATATTCATTTTTCATTAATTTGCGACTCCTTCGCATGGTGATTCTACTTCGTATGGTTCCAAAACTCGGAGAAAGCCATCTGCTTTTTGGACGTCACAACTCTTTCAGTTGGAACTAGCAAACGTGGAAGTGAATTTTATGTATTTGATTTTGTATCCTCTGTTTATTATCGACGAGTATCATACATATATATTTATTCCGTAAGCAGCATAAACGTTAATTATGATGTTGCTTGACACCATTAAACCAAGATACTTATCATGGCATTGGGCTTGCCTTCTATGAATATGCAAAGCAGAATTTTAGCTCTCAGCATAGGGCTAAGGAAATTACCAGCAGGAAAGTAGTATCCTGCTTGATGAAGAGGAGGATTCCGAAAAATCCCGACTGGAAAAGAGGAGCTGAGAAAATTTCTCAAAACTCCACTTGAGATCAAGATGAAGCAGAAGGCAATTGTTCAGATACTGAACTAACAAGCTTTATTAAGAAAGAATTTCTGAAGATAGCTCGTTTCGTAGTGGAATGCATTTCTGCAGTGACTTCACTAGGAAATCAAAAAATTTCTATGCACATCACTAAATACTAATTGGAGGAAGACTGGAATCTACGCAAATCAAAGCAGCAAATTATTAGCAAGACTAGAAATACTCACAAAATCTCAATCTCATGTTTGAAACTCACTTCCCAGATAACCAGATCATAGCCAGCTCACAACAAGCTCCTATCGGTTAAGCTGCATGTTTGCTTATTACTTAAACTGGTACCTGGCGTAACATATGGCGACAAATTAAGCCATTAAATACCCTGTTACGTATTAGGTTGTATCATATGAAATGTCCGATTTTATAGTAAAAATTTAAAAGCCAATATTTTATTTACTTTTCCTATGAGAGAAAGGTGGCTTATTGTCATTGGGGATACTCCCATGATTTGTGCAATCTCCTGCGCCAATTTCGTTGGATCCGCATCCATCATTGCTCTTAAAACATCGTCGTCAACTAACGTTTTTGGCTTCCCACGTGGTTCATTTTCGAGGCTGATATCTCCCAACCGGAACTTTCCAAACCAACGTTGTATAGTGCGTTCGTTTACCGCAACATCCTCAAATGCGTCATTTGTTTTTCATTGCCAATGGCGCATTATGTCCCATTTCAAATTCGTAAAGGGAGAGGGTTCGAATTTGAACTGCCGACAGCATGGTAAATGATCCCTAGAAAAAAAATAACAGTGCTTGTAACGAACCCTAAAATTCTCACACGTCAAGCACACGTACCAATTTATTTTATAAAAAAAGAAAATCTAACGCCCTGGCACAGAAGTTCACTAGAGAACTTCTCATTTCCGACTGAGCGAAAATCATGAGGTACAGCCAAGTAATATACTTTGATGGTTTTAAGTCGCCTAGCGCTGATATTTCTGTTACAGTTGATTCCAACTTTGAGGATAATCTGTACTGCCAATGTACTTGACAATGGACCCTCCTGCAAATAGCGCGAGCAGCTTTTATACCAAAACTGAGCAAGATTATTACTCCCTCGCTAAGATCTGCAGCCTTCCTTCCTAAAGGAGGGCATAGAGAGGATTGTTGAAAATAATGTACCCAAAAATGCGAAAGATCTCGTGAGACTGCTTCAAAGTCAAAGAGCAGGATTTCATTCGTTCTTACCATTTTCATCGACATTGCCCTCAATTACCTACGACAACGCAAATTTTTAACCAACTACTAACGGCGATCATAGTTTTAACATTTACGCTAAGGCATATACAGATCATGAAGCTGTACTGTCTGTCATAAAAGTAATAAATAAAATAATGGTAGACTCCTGCTTAGATATATTGTATACGAGTAGGTATCTATTTAGCTTTCTATAAACAAAAAAACTTTCCTTTTCTTTTACACCTTCACTGGTTCAATTATAAAACGCGAATTAAATTTTGTTAACAATAATTCTTTAGACAAAACAAGCAAAGAACAACATAATTATAAAAACTTACATGTCTACAAGGTCGGGCAGAAGTAATGTAATAATGGGAATTGGCTGACATTTTGTTGAAAATGAAAAAAAGTGGCTATCTCCTAAGTTGATGCATATTATGGTCAGTTTAAATCGCCAAAACGGGATATCACACTGCCTGGAGAATGGTGATTCAAAATCTCCATCGTTGCCCGACCTGAATGAGCGATTGTTCCGTCCTGCTGGAACCAACAAATCTCGAGACCCAATTCAGGAACTCGCGGCAAAAAAAAAATTGCTTAACATCTGTCTGTAGCGCTCACCAGTTATGTCCTCAAAAAGTAAGGGCCAATCACTTTTTCACTGCAGATGCCGCACCATTCAACGACTCTGTGAATTTTTCGTGCCTCATAAATGCAAATTTTGTTTATTCACATAATCACTTAAGTGAAAATGGGCAGCGTTGCTTCTTGCACCTGGTTTAACAGAGCATGGGAGTAAGTTTGCTTCACTTCACGGTCAGCCGGCAGAGTTAAAGTTAAAGTGTGCATCGTTAAAGTTAAAGCGACATATAAGATTTTAGATGCTGTCCCGCACAAATTCTATATACGTTATCGTCATCGAAATATCCCTGTTAATTAACGTGGCACAACCATGTCTTCATTTTGCGCACTTCGGTACCCCAACATCTAAATAGATGGCGAAATATGGGCTTTAACTCCACAATATCTATGCAGATGTAAACATAATACAGAGGTCCTCATATAACTGTATGATTTAATATTTTAAGAATCGTTCCTTCCATGAGGAGCAGTCATAAAATTACTAGCCGTTTGCTTATGCCGCAACGTTACACCTCCTCTCTGAAGCTTGTTGCTTGTTTGTTGAATGTGTCCTTGAGCATCCTTAGCAATGTCTATACAAAGAAACTACGCACTTACTTCAGCTATAGTTTTTTTCGCGTCTCTTTTGGAAAATCGTAGTCTAGCTATAAATACACTTTATCGGTTTCGCTGTTTCCACTACACTTATTTCACACTTAAAAGATCTTTCTTAGTATTCCTTCATTCCACTACCATTTGCCCGCTTAGTTCTTTTATTTGGTTTATGGCATTTAGGAGCTGCTCTCTTTTCTTATTCAGGTTGTGCCAACATGTTTGAACTACAAATTCTAACTTGGTTTCTCAGAGACCACTTTTGTATCTTTTATCGCCATTTCGCGTTATTCTAGCATACGAGTAGATGGAAATCAGTCTAGGTTTAGTGTCTGCCTTCTTGTTGTCACTTTGACGTTATTTCAACTTGCAATACGTAATCCTTTCTCCACAACCATCTGTTGCTCCTCCCCACGGAAATCCTCAAGCTATTCTATTTCTATTTGTTCTGGGGTCATTCCTTCGCTATTCAGACAAAATTCCCAGCGGGCTATTGAATGCCACTAAGTTAATAGTCGTTCAAGTAGCGAAGAAAATTATTCGGGTCGATTGCTGTCTAGTAACTCACTCGGCTTACAATGTTAATGTAATCCGTAAGTATCAGAATTTATTATTTATTTTATTTTTATTTATTTTCAGTTACAGAAAATACATACATCTTTTTGTAGGTTTACTGTTATTTATTCTCGGTCATGAATAAATTATCTTTGATCTAGCTTCTAAGGCACAACTTATGCTACAGTCTCTTCTTTTTTATATTTCAACATAAAACTGTATAAGCACATTATAAGCACTTTCTCGACTCCTGAATTTACAGTTAAATACGAGCTCTTTACTACTTGTTTATTTCTTCTCATTTACTTTAGTTTTCCTCAAGCTCCAATTTTTTGATAAACAATGGAAGATATGCATCTTCCACGACAACTAGCGACACATTTCGTGACTCTAGTGACATTTCGCAGACTCAATTTCATTTACACATTTACAACAAGCCAACACAACAACAAACACTATGCTAATTAACACTTATTTACACGGTATTGTGCTGCCTCTTTGCATACTTAATTGAAATCCAATAAACCCAATTAAACTTGCATTCAATTGACTAACCTTCACCTCACCCATCTTGTCTCTTATTTCAGATTCGCATACCTATAAATCAATTTACACTGGGCCAGCGGAAAATTTCCCGATCATGTTCTGGCGTCGTCGTAAAACTTAAACAAAAGGATACATTTCAACAAGACCAGAAATTTAATTTGAAATTGTCGAATGGATTCATACGTGTGCGGCAACAACGGATTCATTTGCATTCCGACAATGTCCTGCGCTTTAACTACCGCCATCGTAAAATTGTGCATCTATGCAAATCCAGTATTCCGTCCCATAAGGAAATTACTTGTCAATTATCCTGCAAAGAATTATACATGAAAATAAAATTGAGACCACACGCGCATTTGAACTCTTACACGGTAATCCTTTCCAAGGTCATTTATCTAACCTGTTAACACTGACACAAAGCTAAAAAAGTACAGTGACTTGAAATCAGGTGGGAGGATACTTCACATAGAAAATAAGTGAACGCAGAACTTCTTTCAAGAAACAGGAAGTCGTTTAGCACTTGATCAAGAAAAAAAATAAAACGAATAAAAGCTAAAACGAAAACAACGTCCTACGATTTTTTTATTGAAACGAAAAAAAAAGGAAATCAATTACTTGCAGAAAGAGGTAAATATCGTGCGATTGCACCTCGCCTACATTTGCTCAAATTTACTCGATTTGAAGTGCCAAAACTCGCGCCATGACCGAACATCGATTCTTCTCTTACACCGACTTCGAGTTCTATTCAAATCGCTCGGAGAATCTTTTAGACCTACCATTTAGCCGATATCATCCGACCATTGGACCGTCTGGTGCCTCTGTCGCAGAGGTTTCAACTGAGCTCAACATTCCATACGCAGTTTTCGAAATTCTTGTCGCAGTCTTTGCCATCGTTGGCAATCTCATGGTGATTATTGTATTCCATCGCGACCGGAAGCTACGCAGAAGGACAAACTACTACATTGTGTCCCTGGCAATGGCGGATTTTCTGGTCGGCTCCTTGGGTGTACCATTCGCGATACTGGCTTCAGTGGGGCTTCCAACGAATTTGCACGCCTGCTTGTTTACAGTATCCTTGTTGGTCGTTCTATGCACGATATCGATATTTTGTCTGGTTGCTGTATCTGTTGATAGATATTGGGCAATACTCTACCCTATGGCGTATTCAAGGAATGTGCGGACTAAAACAGCTATTGGTGAGTATTTGTTATTATCCTTTTTGTTTACTTTTTGTTCTTTTACTTCAACTTCTACTTCCATAATACTACGAGTACTACCACCATAAACGTGACAATAGGACATTGTGAATGTGTCTAATTTGAATTTCCGGTTTTTTTGTTCTGTTTAGAATTGTGCAAATAGTTGTTGGCGTTAACATTCCTTTGTCTACATTTTGTACATTTTTCGGTTCACTATTGTTTGGATTCCTAGATTTGTAATTTAAGAGTTTTTTTTTTTCTTTTGTTTCCATTGACTGTGTCAATACATGAAAATGAAATGGGCGGATGTACTCGTACAATACTTTAAGCATTTCAACGAAAAGCGATGGGACAAAATTTATTCGACAAATGGAATTGCAAGGTTATTTGGTCTGACAAAAAGTGCTTATTTTGCTTTTACGCATTCGAGTGTTTAGTTTGGGATGGCGAAAAATACTACTTACAATGTTGGGGTAAGATTTTATCCTTGTTTTCTTTAGCTTAGTCATTGAGCTCCAGGAAACCTTTTGACTTAATTAAATTCAACGTCATGTTCTGTTTGAATTTTCGAAATACTTTTAAGGCGAAATATTATTTCTTACGAGTATGTGTTATATTCAAAGAAATGTTATATACTCGTACTGTTGAAGGTAAGGATAATACTGACAAAGGGAAAGCTGCATCTCCTTATTCTAGCTTTTCTATTGTACAATAGCCAATGATAATAATATTGATGAGAAATTGCAAGCGCCAATTTGTCCGACGGTCTCTATTCGACGTTTTAGTTCAGTTGAGGACTATAGTTTATCCAAGAATAAATGTCAGTACAGGGAAGATAGGACATTTGCTTCTTAGTCTGGTTGCAATAACATGCAT
Organism: Volucella bombylans; assembly: GCA_949129095.1. Lineage (NCBI taxonomy): Eukaryota > Metazoa > Arthropoda > Insecta > Diptera > Syrphidae > Volucella > Volucella bombylans. The sequence goes on along the minus strand of OX422143.1, from coordinate 85,296,249 downwards.
AAATGTATCCCTTTTTAAAGCTCTCATAGGGTTGCCATGGTGTATATGATGAATCACCACAAAGAGAAAGAGCATTTCGCTTAGGGTTACCATCTCCCCATTTAAAATAAACAAATAAAAATATTGCTGAACGTTATAAATTTCATTTATCTTTTTCCTGGCCATCCAGCGTCCCATATAATTTCCATTTTGCTAGAAAATTCGATTCCACTCTCCAGTCATCAATGGTTGAGTGTTTGCTATTCAAGTATCGAAATCTTCTGCTCTTCGAGTATCGATACCTTCTGCTCTGTAAATCTAGATGTCGCTGCTCACATTTAAGTGGTTATCACACTATGATCACTAATTGCACAGTGAATGAATTCTAGTTTCGAAACACTGCGAAAATAATCCTTTTTTTTCTTAAACACAACATTAACACCGACATAACAGAGTAATTTGAACCACTATTATTTAACACATTATCACTAAAATGCACAGAGTCTAGCAATAATATGATCACTTATTGCACTGCTTTGTTGCAATGCATTAAAATAGCGCGCGAATAAAATTTAAAATACAAAGTCGAAAAAAATGGTTTGACTACATTTTAACCGTTTCTCAAAAATAGGAGAAAAAAACCCAAATAACAACACCACCACACATTCATTTTTGTGTTCTCAAAAGCTTCAAATCCCATATGCTTTGTAAAATAACACTGAAAAATCAGTAACGATGTGCTAACATTTGAGAATGGTAACACTGCTTTGATGAGATTATTTTAAATGCACAGCCAGCAGTAATGGCGAATGGTGATCTTATGATCATTCTGTCCACGGCTATCGGGCAAACAAGTCATAGGGTGGCTGTGGTTAAATCTGAAAATAATTACAACAACAATTGTACACAAAGTTCAGTGGCTTCCTTTGTGTTTCAGTGGTAATGTGCCATTGAATCCACCTGCAGGCAGCACTGTTAGAAAAAAAGCTTTCCCAAAAGCCCTGTACTGACATGTTTTGTTGGATAAGGTATAATTAGATATCATCTCAGATACTGCTAACACCATTCCATTGTTTTTGTGAAATATAAATTGCCTTTCTGCGGAAGATTGGTGATCATTCTCTTCTTTCACAATAAGTGGTTGAAGGGGGTGCAATACTTTTGTTGTTTCTAAACACTTTACCATAACCACATCAAATATCACTCCCTTACTGGTGGTTACTGTGGTGACGAGGAATTTGGGGAACTTAATCTGAATAAGATTAACACTGTTTGCAAATATAATGGATATGTACATGTTTAAGATTCTCAGTGAAATCATATTTTCATCGTCAATGCTATTTACAATAATTTCTTTAAGCAATTTTGCTTTCACAAATGCTCAAATTTTATTGCTTCTGCAGCTAATGTATTAATTTAGTTGCCTCTGTTACTGGTGCTGTTGCTGTTTTACATTTTCCCTAAGCAGCCTCTAAAATGGTGATTGAGACGGGACCACATAAAATGTGCGTGTTCAATGTTCATAGTCAAAATTTAAAAGCCAATTTATAATTTGCTTACAAAATTGCATTTAATCAAAGACGGTTGGTATCTATGACTCTGTTTCAACGTGGTTTAACGACAAGTAATCTTTTTTTTATATAAAAGTCCTGAATTTGGCGCAACGAAATCCTCAAAAGCTCGGTTTCGAAAAATTGTCTTCCAAAAAGATGAAAAGTATCAGATCCCGACAATGGCAGTTTTTCATCGTTATATGTGTGCCATGGGGCCTGACGTTATCATTGACCATGCTTACTAACCCACACAGGCTGCTTTCAGCCAATTTTTCTTGCAGTGTGTCAATTGCCTCACAATACGGAACGGCATTTTGTTCCTCCTGGAATGAAAAATGGGTTGGGCCTTTCGATGTCCAGTAGACTGTGACCATAACATTTTCAGCGTGAAGGAGTGTGTTTTGATTTTATGTCTGCATCCAACCATTGCACAAGCTTTTGCAGTTGTCATACAGAGTCCAATTCATCATCGCCGCTGATTGTCCGGTGCAAAAATGCTTCACTTTGGTGTCTTAAGCTAAGCGATTCACAGTTTTTGGGGTACCCACTCGTCGAGTTTCTTAACCTTTTCTATGAAAGAGAAGTGTCGAAATATTATCATATGGGAATCTACTGCGCAATGTTCCGCATCAATTTCAGTGGGCTTGCATCTACCTTTACTCGTAAGATGTCGTTGTCAATTACCGCTTTCAGTTTCCCGTGTGGATCGTTTTCGATGCTGAAATCCTTGGAACGAAACTTTTCAAACCAACGTCAAATTCGTTTAACATTACAACTTTAAACGTTTTTAACATGAAGCGCCTTGGAGGCGTCAATGCTAAGATTCTATACTTTGTACTTTATAGGGGAGATGGTGTTTGGTCCTTATCAAATCAAATCAACTCCCTCTGCATTATACAGTTTTGTCCATCGTTTATCATGTTAAATGATTTGGTCTGCCTGGCATCTGATTATTTGTTGCTATTGCTCTTAAAAAGCTTGCATAACCAATCCTTTCGTTTTTTAAACAAAAAAATCATAACATTGTGTTAAGAAACACACATAGCAGCTCATCACCTTGGCTTAGCACTTTTTTGATAGCAAAAGTCTCTCGAATCGATTGTTCCCAACTTTTGCCAGAATGCGAAAACTAGATTAAAAAACATGGCTATGTATAGTTTATTTCTAAAAATGCGACGGATAAAGGTGGACGTATCGATCTGGTATTCTTAGATTTTGCATTTTTATCTGCCGTAATGTGAATATTTAGTCAGTTACCGATTTATAGGCCCAAAACCGTACTGACAGATCGCTACAAAATGTGTCAGGCACTCACAGAATACGACAGACTGATGCTCCTACAGGTGGCGAGGGTTTTCTTTTAGTTCGAGCAAAATCTGGAGGCATGTAGACCGTCGAAGTCTTTTTGTACTTGGAATTGTTGGTTTTCATCGCCCACAGTGAATGGTTCGCTTTATCTTGCAGTAGAATTTGGATCATCCACGCAGTTGAATAGCGTGTAAAAATAATTTTCCCATACCCTCAGCACCGATTATAACTCTATAACTAAGTTTACATGCTCAATTTCTGCTGGTCATTATTTGGGTCACTGTTTTTACTTTTTGGTAAAACTTCCCACCATTGTTCTCCTCCTCTTTTTCTCATAGAGTGCACCTTCTTTAGCTTTTCTATGCAGTGCCACTTCGTAGCTGGTTTGCAACATTTGCTCTCCCACACTCTTTATAAAACCAGGAATTTCGTGGGCGCCGACAGCGAGAGCGTCTTTACATCGATGCCGCTAGTATTCCATAGAAGTAGATTGCATAGACCTTGACGTGAAATTAAGGCGTACGCTATTAGCAAACTTGAAACGTTCAAAGTTGAATCTGATCACAAAATGTATCGATTGTTGTGACTTCTGAGTTGTACGTGAAATGTACCTAAGTTGGAAATAAATAGTGCTCTTAGTCTTTATTGGCCGTTCGGAATGATTTTCATCCGTGTGGGTCTGAGCGCAAATATAATAAGATGCTGCTTAATGCAAATTGTCACAGAGCTCAAAGCCGTTTGACTTACGAGTAGTCTTCGGCTTACAACAAAACCACACGCAAATAGTTTTGGGTCAGCGGAGGCAAATATTTCGATATCGATAACCCTCTTTGTAATATCTGAAATCAGTAATCTTCTTTGCACTACCACCTCTATTTTAATACCCTGACTAGCCCTTATATAAGGTACTTCCGATGCTACCAGTTCACTCAACTTTTGATTTAATAGTACCCGGAAGCACCCCAATACATTGTAGCAACTACGCGGAAGTAAGATAAGCACAATTGATATGAAGCCTTAGATACAACACTATACTGGAGTTACGTCTTGCGCCTGCGTATCTGATTGACAACTTCACGACTAAGGAACTATCAGTACACTTTGGGCATGTTGATTTGTGGGAAATAATATCAGATCTTTTAGAGCATTGAACCATACTCCTTTATCAACATCATCTCTATTTTAATATTCTTAGTGGATGCCGGAATATCCTCAAATGACCTAAGATCAAACGCGTTAAACGTAGATTCATCCTCTCTCATTATTAAATTTAGATTTATTCAATTTAGAAGAAATACGTTCCCCTGAACGTGAGTATTGGACCTTTGAGAGTACGACGTCATGCACTGAAATTCACCAATTTACACTCATCATACGAGTACTTTAAGCAACCGGTGATACTATACTTATTGCTTAGCTGTACTTCTTATTCTTTAACCGGCTATGGCAGAGCAGCGCCCCACTCCCATTGGCGGAAAACCATAACTATTTGTTAAAGCGTTGCATTTGGAGCGTTTGTAGTTTTGCATTCTTCTATACAATAACATTTTATCAGATCAATATGTCCTATTTTAAGTACTCTGAGAACAAGAAACATAATTACACAGAAATATTAAACCAATATAAATCCAAATATAGAAATTTTCAAAACGCATCTTAGCTACATCTACAATATGTTTTCAGTCAATTTAAACTCACACATTGTTCAAGATATGTATCCTAATTAATCAAAGTGCCAGAAACAAATAATTTTGAAAACGTACCACTCCTTGCAATAGGAACATGATTGACTACATTAGCTTCAATCTAAAATATTCTAATTTAACTAACCTAAGCAAGTGTTTCCCTTAAAACAAAAAAAAACAAAAGGAACCAATCCTATATATATCCTCAAAGGGAAACCCTAAAAGAAATCCCCACATGTCCTGTTTCGTACATAATGCTTGTGTCAAAAGCTCATTGACAGCCTCCAGGGTAAAGTAATTATTTTATATCCACATACTACGTCAACTAGACAAGCCTCCTTCTTCGTAATTTTGCCCTTTTTCTGACGTAAGTTCGAACGCGTTTTCATTTTTTTCTATTTTTACATTTTACGCGCAAGGACATACGCTTTCTATAGTCATTGAAGTAATGTCTGCAAAAACATCTCACTTCGAAAATCCCTCCTTTCTGAATTTCAGGTTTGAAGAAAAGTTTCGGAGAAATCATATTATTTGTCTTCAGAATTGTACGAGTATAAGCCTTTTGTTTTCAATATTGTTCGACCTAAAAGAACTCAGAATTGTGCAAAATATGAAAGATATCATAGAAAGGGGTGTGGTAGACGTCACTGCACTTGAATTATTTGAATGAATGATTAACACCCCCGGCAACCATCAAATGTCGAGACGCGTCAATATCAGTACATGTGGCAGATTAGGGTGAAACAATTGCAATTTATTACCAAGCTGCTGATGACATTTTCCAGAAAGTAATTTACTTAACACTAACAAAAGGGTTGGGGGTTGAAAGTTTAAGTCCTTGTGCTTATCTAGGGTGGAGTTGGGGCAATCAACTTTATCCAGTTCAGTAAATAATAGCCTTCAGCGGCAAAAAAAAATAAAAAAGGGTTGAAGACCTATCAGCGTAGTCATATGCTGATAAATTTATGAGAGCGGTGAGTTTTGTAATTAAGACTTGCAACAGTTGTAGCTTATTACGAGTACATCGGCAAAAAGGTCAGTCACAACAGAAGGATGTCGTTTAAAATGTGAAAGGTGAACCGGTGAAGGAAGTGAGAAGGAAAAGTTTAAGTATATGTATAGGTTGCCTAATTTTTCGTATGATATTTACTTACCTCTGACTCATTACCTTTCTTTCTCATTTCAGGTATCATTTCCATGTGCTGGGTTGCTGGAGCGATAGTTGGATTTTTGCCTCTCTTCGGTTGGCACGCCGGTGTTGAACACAATGAGGCTTGTCTTTTTGTAAAGGTTATGGATTACAATTACCTCGTCTTCCTTTATTTTGCAACAATTATAACACCCGCATTACTCCTATTAGCATTCTACGCTCATATTTATAGAGTTATTATAAAACAGGTTGGTTGTCACCATTGTTCAAATCTTCATAACCTAATCTTGACCTAGACCTTTCCAATTTATTTATGCCCACTTTACAAACTGTCGCAGGTACGACAAATTGTGACTATGAATCCAGTTGGGGACATCAGTCGGCGGTCATCCACTGCACAAATTCAAACTGTTCCTAGTCGTATGTGTCATGGAGGTACTATGCTTCGGGTACTTGGTGCAGCTAGAAAACGAGATGTTAAGGCAACACAGAATCTGTCCATCATTGTGCTGTTCTTTATGATCTGCTGGATACCACTCTACACGATAAACTGCATTAAAGCTTTTTGTCCAAATTGCTTTGTGCATCCAAAGTTGACGTTTTTCTGTATTATTTTATCGCATTTAAATTCAGCAGTCAATCCAGTTCTATATGCATATCACCTTAAGGACTTCAGAGCAGCGCTGAAAACTTTGATTTTAAAAATTATTGGTGTAGAAGTAGATCAGCAATTAGATGTCGCACACAGATTCTCATTGGCCAGTCAACATCGACTGCATTCAATCGATAACAAACGATCCTCCCTACAAGCGAAGATCTATATTGGTAAGAATGATCTTTTAATTTTACAATTATCATTTCATTAAAAGCTTTAATTTTCTTATTAGATTCACCGATTTGGCTTCGCCAACAACAGCAACAAAGTCTAAAAAATGATCTGTCCACCCAAATTTCCAGTAGCCCCCGCAGCCCTCCAACAATAACAAACAGTCTTGCCGGAGTCCATCAGACAGTAGCGGCTGTTGCATCTGCCACTGCCGACATTGATCGTGACATTTGGAACATAATGGAAGCTTCTAGCGGCGCCGAAAAAGAAGATGATACGCCAAAACATCCATCTTCATCGGACGATGGTCGTGACAGTCCTTATTCATATGACAACCATAACTATTCGTCAAGTCCCGATGATCTAGACTACGATGATGTCTTCCTTAATGCCGAGCAAAACAACCGACAAGCAGCTGTTTGTTCGTCAATTCGAAATCGACTTCGTTCGGATGATGATTCCTATAATGAAAAGTACAAATTAGCACAGAGAGCTTTAACAGATTCCTCATTCAGCGACTATGAGATTCCAAAGAGTAATCTAATACCGGCATCCAGTGAGACTACTGTCAGCTTTAGTCCATCAAACGTGGGACCAGAAAATTGCCCACCTTTGACGATGAACACAGATAGTAGGCATTCTTCAAGCATTTTCGTGATAGAAAATGACACAAATCCTCTCTCACCTGGTCATAAGCCAAAGTTCCGGAAATCGCCTAGACTTTCATTAGTTGGAACTCGTGCTAAAAGTAAAATAACACGTTCATGTAGTTGTACGGAAGATGGTGAGCTAGCATCGTCGAATAGTAATAACAGTGTAAATAATATAAGTAGTAGTAATAACAATAATAATAGTCCTAGTTTTGGAGAGAGATTTAGCCCATTGAAGGCGATGAGTCATTTTATTTTTCCACCTGTTAAGCATTCCAGTTTTATTCATATATTCGCCGGAGGAGCAGGAGTTGTTGGTGGTGGGGGTAGTGGAATAGTTGGTGGAGGAGGTGGAGGATGTAGTCAACAACATGAACAGCGAATATCAAGTCAAGAAAGTTGTGCATCAAATGGTGGAACAACGGTTGTCAGACAACAAAAATCTTCCGATAGTTAAGAGATAATTTTAATTTCTCCTTTTACGTAAGAATACTCAAAACATCCGCAATAGTTTAATTCCTTTAAGTTAAGTGTATCTTAAGTTAATCTTTAGTTGCATAAGTCCAGAATATTTTTATTTTATTTATTTATTTTTGCAAAAATGTTCAAACAAAAAGATTAGTATAAGATGATCGATCGAAAGCAAAGCTTTCTTTTTGTATTTTTAAAAGAACTGTCATCCTTCCGCAGACATTGCTTTCGCAAACCATAGTACCTATGTTACATATATCGTTTTCCATTTGCGCTCAATAGAACATATGTAAGCCAATCGTGTCTTTACAAGCAAAGTTTTTGAAAATCACTTTGAAATTTAGACATCAAGGTTCTTATAGGATATTATTATGCACTTTGAAATGGTCTGGACATTTTTAAGCAGTTTAAAAGCAGTCGTTGCTACAATACAAGATTAATCGGGAAGAAGATAGAGTTCATTGCAAAGGAGATTATGTAGGTGCTTCTTTATTTACAACATACATATGACGCAAAAATCAAAAATGCACCTAGATCTCAATCCTAAGTGTCTCAAGTTAATTCAATCGGCTAGTAGCAGTCTAAAGTTTCGGGCAACAAATTCCTGGTGGACGCTATATTCCTCTGCTATGTTTTCCTTCAGGGATTGATTTGAAAATTTTCCAAACAAGATTCTAAAAATTCATCTAATTTTGAATTTTAATCAATTTTTCCCCAAAACAATTTTTTTTACTTTCAAGATTTCAAAAATAGTCTCGGAATCGGAATCGCCGAAAGAACTACGCACAGCACTTCACTTTAAACAATATCGTTGAGCGAACACAACCTTGCATACAACTTGGAATATCGAAGTCCTCTGACAGGCAGAATAAACTTTCCTATCTTTATTCGACAAACTACCTAATTCAATATGATCCGTAGGATGTCAATATACGAGTACATATAATCGATGTACAGAGGAAAACGACCTATCACAGCTTTCTTTACTAGAGAATTGCTTTGAAGGAGGTAAAGTATGTTCTAGCGCCAAGTTATTTCATCTTAGATCGTCAAGGTGATAACGTGTGAATTCTTTCATTGATTTAATTGCTGCATAAAAGTTCGTTAAATTGTTGTTGCATATATGGAATTTTAAACTTATAGATATTAAACCAGATTTGGCAGAGATTTTGAAGTAGTATTTGCCAGTGGCCCCATAATAAGCATAGTGATCTAAAGATGACTTATATTTGTCGTCTTCGATGGTTAGGTGTCATTCAACTCTCCTCACGAAGAACCAATGGCCGTTCCATTTTCACTCAAATGTTCTATTTCAGCGTTACAATGTATTTTCTTGACAAACTGTGTATCGGAATCTGCCCGATAAAATGTGACATAATCGGGCATGACACCATCATGCGACCAACTGCAGGGCTTCCTAAAACTAAACAAGGTTTAACAATTTATAGAAATAAAAAGAAAATAGCTTTAATTGAACCATTACTTTTTTGTCGTCAATCAAGGCTACATAGAAACATATACTTCTTGTTCATATGAATGAAATATGAAACGTGCATAACTAACTAGTCATATTTATCGACATCGCTCCCGAGCCGCTTGCAGGACCAGGTTAATTTGGCTGATCTTTATACGAGTACCATTCCAGAGTCCACTATATTTTGGATCACTTTTTAGTAAGCGAAAAAGATTGCCAATGTGATTGCATTCCATCGAACTAATTATGTTTCTTTCCTTCTTTGAACCTCACTCAATGGATCTTGCACTTTTATTGTTTTTTGGACTGTATATTCCGACGACCTTGCATTGCAAAGCCGTCTGATTCATCGTACATATTCGGTTTTTGTCCGACTATCTTGTACACTATCATCTTCATTCAAAAAGGAAGAGAGGTCAATCAAAACTACGTACATATACGCATATATATCAAAAAGGTTTCATCAAGGATTTCGAATTATAACAACAAAAATAATGATTAAAAGCTTATATAACAAATCAATTATATTAGTAGACAAATAAATGCATCTGTGATTGAGCTCTTTATCAACAAAACCCACGTTGACATATTATAATATTTTAAACAAAAAAATATTTCCAAAAATGAAAAATGAAAATTAAATAAAATTTAAAATTGCTCAAGTATTACAATAAAATAAAAAATACAGAAACAAAATATATGTATTAATTTGTACAATGATTGTATAATTCACAGAAATTTCTTGTTCAAAATAATTGTAAATAATAAAAATGTATGTACCTTGAATTGTATACTGTAGAATTAAAATAAATATTTAAAATTAAATTTTAAGAAATATTCCAGAATGTAGAAATTAATATTTTTTAATGAGTATTTATTTAGAACATTTTGTTTACATATGTACAATGTGAAAAAAAAAATGAAATCCATGAATGAGCTATGTCGTGCTATTTTCCAAATAAATGTTTAAAATTACAAATGAAAAAAATCTACAATACATGATTTGGTTTGAAATATTTTGCTGGAAACTAAGAAAAAACTTATGAGTCAGGTACTTTAGCAGAGGTAAGTTTAACTCACAAAAATGACTTAAGTTAGTCCAAAATATTCTATGTAAGAATCGTCTAGTACCAGAGGAATGCCTAAAGGATATTCGCATATTTTCTATTTGAATAACTGGGGATCATTCTATTGATTTTATTGATTTTATGTTATAATTTGTGACTTTTTAAGCGTTTGGCTTTTAATTGTAACAAAAAAGACAGAAAAATTGCAAAAGTGTGTAAAATTTTTATTGGAGTTGATAAGTTAATGCTTGCCATTTATTTTTTAAAGATTGTTTCATGTAAATGTTGACCACGACTATGCTTTAAGAGGTCCATACGGAGAGTCCAATTTTGAATCACTGATATCTCGCTTGTAATGTTGTCTTTCAAGGCTGCAATTGACCCTAGTTTATCGGCATAGACGTATCCGCATAAAAAATAGTCTAAAAGCGTCAAATCGCATGATGTTGGTGGCCAATTCACCGGTCCAAAACGAGAGATATGAGTAAATTGCTACCCGAACTCATTTCTCAATTGGTCCATGTATTCGTATGCTGTGTTGCATATAGCATGTTCTCACGGGCATCTTTGAAAAAATACGGGCCAATAATTCCGCCGGATCATAAGCCGCACCAAACAGTGAATTTTTCCGGGTGTATTGGCAGCTCTTGTCAGTCGTTCGCAGATCTCCGGAGAGAATACACGTGTGTCGGCTTTTCCTAAACTAAAATAAAATAAATTTAGTAATTCAGTGTCGTACTAAAAGTAAATTAGTTAGAGTTGCATTAATTGACCCGGTAGCTCGCTGGTTAGCGGCGTCTGGCAACGAATCAGTGAACACGGGTTCGAATCCGGGGCCAAATTAAGACTTTTTTTTTTTGTTTTGTTTTGTTTGGTTTTCTCCTACGTGAAATCAAAACAGAACCAACAAGTAAATGAAATAAAATGATGGATGGCGAAGAGCGTTCCGCTCTTCCCATAACGGGAGTTACAAAAGGCAACAATACGGTTGCTGGTGCCGTGGCAAAAGGAATCAAACGTAGGAAGAGTTTGAAAACTCCTCCTAATTTAACCAAAAAAAAAAACAAGTGCCATTTTAAGAGCTGATGAAGAGAAAGATGAATTCCAGTATGAGGGGGGCAGTAACAACTTTGCCTCTTTAGCTGCATCTGAGTCGGAAGACGAAGCAGCAGAAACAGCAACAGTTGAAAAAACAGCAGCAGCAGCAACAACAATAACAAGAACAACAGCAGCAGCAGACGAAGAAGAAGGAGAAGGTGCCTCCCATCAACACCTATAAATTAGAGGTGAATGCAACCAAGGACCTGTGTAAGTTGGTCATTGGAAGTAACTTTAATATTAAGCGATTGGGGAACGATCGCCATGCCATCCACTGTAACACAGTGGAGGGCTACGCGAAAGTGAAAGAGCTCCTAAAGGAAACGACGACGGAGCACTTCTCATTCACACCAAAGTGTGAAAAGCGGCAATCGATGCTGCTGAAAGGGTTGGAACCGTCTTCTGATCCTGAGGAGATCCTGGCACTGCTCAAAGAGAAGGAGTGCGAAGGACTCAAGTTTGTGGGAGTAAAGCCATTTACCACAGCTAGAGCCAGGCGGGAGAAACGGAGTCCCGAAAGCCGTCTGGATAGTCTAAGGAGTATCAATGTCCTAGACTACCAGGTGGTCCACTGGGAAAAACTAAAAAGGAGCGAAGGCGTTATACAATGCGTTCGCTGCCAGAGGTTCGGGCACGCCGCGTCGAACTGCCAAATGCAGCCTCGATGCGTGAAGTGCGCTAAGAACCACAGTTCCGAGCAGTGTCCTCTGGGTGTTGACGGAGCATCCGATAGGTCGCAGCTCTCGTGCGTGTTATGTGGAAACGTGGGACACACCGCAAACTATCGGGGTTGTCCTAAGTTCATTGACATTAAAAAAGCAAAACTGGCTCGACAGCAGAAGGTGGAGGTCAAACGTTCACCTGTTAGGTTTCAAACACCAGCCGTCACGTCCCAAATTTCCTACGCTCAAATGGCGTCAGGTAGGGGGGCTACGGTACAGCAAGCGACTGTTGCTTCTCCGGCGCCAACGCCGAGAACAACGGAAGCTGCACCTAACATGCTAGCCATCTTGCTGGCAATCCAAGGGCAGATGGCTCAGCTGCAAAAGCAGGTTCAAGAACAGGCCAAGCGGGTGGACCAGATCTACTCGCTGCTGCCGGGCCTAACGCAACACATGTCGTAATGGGTACGCACATGGTGGAGCAAACTTTGAAGGTCCTTGCGGTGAATGTTAATTCACTGACTAGGATTAAACGAAGAGCCGCGATGTTTAAATTGCTACAAGACCAAACTCCTGATGTGCTTTTCGCTAGCGAAACCAAGCTAACCGACAAGCACAAACTGGAGTACAATAATTATATTGTTAGAAGAAGAAACCGGCCCAGATCCAAACGTGGAGGCGGTGTCGCGATCTTCATTAAAGAAGGTATAAAATTTCACAGAGTGTACAAGGGCGTGTTGCGCAGGTTGCGGGTGTTGGAGGCAGTCCTCATTTACATCCCGCCCCGCAGTGGAAAGCGGCTGTACTTGGCCTCTGTTTATGCACCTGATACTTCACAATCCACCCTATTCATTACAGAGCTCGACACGCTTTTTCGACTTCTGAGGCTGGAATCGGGGGAGAATTATTTTATAATCGGCGGGGATTTCAACGCTAGACACAGAGATTGGGGAAATAATTTGCCAAATACTAGAGTGAACCTACTACTCGATTGGTGGGGTCAGCACGATGTCATGTACAGACTCGGTCTTAAAGCGACTGATAACCCGTCGTTTCCCAGAGGCGGGTCTTATTTGGATCTACTGCTGTACGACGAACGCATACGACTGACAGGTACGAATTTACAAACGCTAAACTGTCTGCGCACATTCGTGTATGACAGTGACCATTGCGGTTTTAGCACCGAAATTTCAGTTCCCAACGAAATTGCGGAATTGGAGGAGTTTGTCCAAAGATATTCTTACAACTACAGTAAAACTCGATGGACACGCTTCTCCGCAACTTTGACAAGAGCGCTCTCCTCGAACACGCTCCACCCACCGTCCAATAGGAATTTGTCAAACGAGGAGATCGACAATTACCTAAAACAAATGGACGAGACAATTAAACAAACTATGGACACTACAATACCGCTGTATCGACGTACGACTAACGAAGACCTGTTCCGCAATCCTACTATTGACGCACTGCACCGACAGAAAAGTAGACTTCTGACAAGATTCAAAAACTTGTATAGACAGTTAACTGACAGACAAAACCCTGAGATTAGGACACTGAAGTCGTCGATTAAAAATATTCAAACGCTAATAAAAGAGAATTACAGAATTTCTGTAAGTTCATATTGGAACAACAAGGTTCGGGCTGTAAACACCAGCAACCCGAATATGTTTCCGCAAATAAATAAACTATTTCGGAGAAAAAATCAAAACGACCTTCAGTGTCTTAAAATAGCCCGGACAACAGACAACGAACGGTTACTGACAATAGCAGGTATTGATCCAAATGAGGCCGCTGATGATGACGACTTCTTTGTGATCGATGATCCACAGGAGAAAGTTGAGACCATAGGGGCGACTTTCCAGGAAGTATACAAGGCCATTGATATCATTGGCCCTAATTTTGACCTGGACAATCGCGTCTTGGTGCACGACTTCTGCATTCGAAATGAAATAGGGAACTGGCGATCGGAAGGCTCTGGTTTCACCCAGTTCAACGACGAAAATATGGCCAATAATGTCATTGCCAGAGAGGGTGACCTACCCCCATTCATTTCGAAGGAAGAACTCCGTGAGATCTTCGACACAATCAGGGCTAAGAAATCAGTGGGGACCGATGGTATTCCGAACATCGTGCTTCGACATCTTCCTCTAGAAGCGGTGGACATCTACACCACCCTGTTTAATAATGCAATGAATAATGCACATTATCCAGCGCATTGGAAAACGGCGGTGGTTCAACCTATCCCCAAAAAGGGAAAGGATATATCCAATCCGGCGAATCTCCGGTCGATAAGTCTCCTTCCGAATATCAGTAAGGTTTTTGAAAAGGTAATCAATAGAGCTCTGTCTAGGTGGGTTGAGGACAAACATATAGTTCCGGATAATCAATTCGGTTTTAAGGTGGGACATGATATCTCACATGCCGCGTCTAAACTGGTTTCTGATATCCAATGGAACAAAGGCAAGAAACAGTGCGCTGGTGCCTGCCTTGTTGACTTGGAGAAGGTCTTCGACACCGTATGGTTAGAGGGTCTTTTCTATAAGCTGACTAGGCTGGGGATCAGTAAACCACTCTTGTACATTCTTTATAATATGCTAACCAACAGACAGTGCATCGTGAGGAATGGTGATGTGACTTCTGTTGGAATATTTCAGATTAAAAATGGTCTTCAGCAAGGCGCGGTCAATTCGCCAATCCTATTCAACATTTTTACAAGCGAGTTGATAGGTTCACTTCCCTATACTATTGCGTACGCAGACGATTTGATAGCGTACAGAACAGGTCCAAAAATCGAGGTCATTAATACTCTCTTGCAAAGTGACTTCGATAAGATAAGACGATTTTGCGATGACTGGAAGTTGAAAATCAACTTTCAGAAGTCGGAAACCATTCTCTTTAGGACGCCGTTGTCTGGAGCCTCTAGGGATACCAGAAAAAATTGGCGAAAGTTCTCAATCATCGGACAGCACGGACAACCTCTTGCCTGTCGAAATGTAGTCAGATACCTTGAAATCTGGCTAGATCAGTTTCTGTATTTTGGCAAAAATGTAGATGCTGCTCTGGCCAGAGCTAAAGGTGCTTTTGCCCTTACAAAAGGACTGTTTTATAGCAGCCAACTCGATGCGAGGGTAAAGGTAATCTGCTACATGGCCCTTATCAGGCCCATGCTGGTATTTGGTTGTCCCGTGTGGTTCAATGTACGAGCAAGCTTAATGGAAAAGATTCGGGTGTTTGAGAGGGCTTGTCTTCGCTTGTATAGAACACCAGAGTCGGAGTACAAGAAATTTTATCCTAACGAGGTCCTTTACAATAGGGCTAACCTAATACGAGTGGACAACTTCGTAATTAAGCTGACTCGAAGGCACATTGCAAGAGCAATGACCTCGACGAATAACCTGATATCTGGGGCTTACTACCCCAATTACCTTTACCACGAGAGTGTGCGCTCTGACGGCTTCGTTCCACCGGAAGCATTCCTCTACCTAGATCAGATAGGGTTGATCCAGGATAGATCAGCGGTGCCGTTAATCTTCCATGTTGCTCGGACAGCTGGGGACAGGCGACTCAACTACAACAGAGACGTCGCACACGGTAGTTTGGATCGCCTCAGGTTCAGTAGGGCGGTGGGGAATCGCAATAAGAGGGATGTCGTTCGGCAGCACCAGCATTTCTGGTGGTTGAATGATGGGGAAGATGTTTCGTCGTCGTTTCCGTCAATTACGGACCAGCCTCACTAATGAGGCAGAGCTGACCAATCTATTTGTTCAGTAAATAGCGATGGCCAGCTTACATAGGTTTAGGTTAGCATTTAAGAAACATATACATATATCAGTGTATACAAAGGTGTATACTGATGTATGTATATGATTGTGTATAATGTCTATGTGTGTGTATGTGTGTACTGTACATTTAGGTTAGGTAGGCTAAGGTTTATTTTAAGTTAGATACTAAGTTTTTATAAAAACGAAAAAAGTGTCCATATGCTAAGTTTTTGTAAACAAATTTTTTCTTAGCCTTAAGTATAGAAAATAAGTATTTATAAATAAAATGTAAATGCAGTCGAAAGACATAGATATAAGTATTCAGAATAGCTTAGAGTGCCTGTGTGGGGCCAGTAAGTTAGTATAAGATTGTTAAGTAATTGTAAGCTAGCATTTAAGCATTTTTTGTTAGAATGTAAGAGTTAGTGTTAAGAAAATAAAATGCATTAAAACTGAAAAACTGAACTGATTGGCAGCTCTTGTATTGCCTGAGGTTGCTCTCGGACCAAATACAGCAGTTTTGTTCATTAACATACCCATTCAACCAGAAATGAGCTTCGTCGCCGAAGACCATTTTTCGATAGAAATAGCGGATCTTCCTTGCGTAAAATCTACCACGTAGTCGAGTAACACAATCAAAATTGATGCGAAAGGCGACGAATGGACAAATCACGGTCTTCATTAGCACTGGGTAGGTGGCTTGATGTCCAATAGTCAATATTATGACTGTCGATTATGAAAACCGCAGAATTGTCGAAGTGCGCGAAAATCATTTTTCAATTCAATAATTTGTGAATGTTATTCGGGTGTACGTCTTTCCATGATGAAATGGTAATGCTATCTGAACATGTTTGAATTTGACACATGTCACGAATCATGCGTGAGCGGTCAAAAAAATGGTAATCGGAATTATAAATGCTGGGTGTACCGGATAATGTTTCAAAGACTTTAAGGGCATATTCCTTGACATATTTTGAATAAAAATCACATAGACAAAAGCCTTACGCTGGTCCGGTTATTGAAAATAACCTCTTTTAAATCTATGCATATACGCACAACAAATGGGGTATCGTTGAACACGTAATTATGAGTACATACTTAAATTAAAAGAAAATGTTGTCCCAAAATTAATGTGTCAAAAGTTATTGAAGATAAAACGATATTTCTTTCAAAAAAAAAGAAAACTTAAAATTTTTACTTTATCATCATTTTTTTTCGGAAAAATAATAAAATAAAGTCTTTGCAAGTTTGAAACGTGTCATTTCATCTCAAGTCAGCTGTTCTCGAGATACGAGCCAAATTGTTCAAACTATAAAATTCAAAAATGGGGTTTTTATAACAGTCCTATAAAACTAACTATATCCTGTTCAACAAAAATCTGCAGTACAGGCCGTATAGGAGGGATTTTTTTAAAACACGGGTGCCTATCGATCGGTTTTCGTTTGAAAATACTACAAATCGCCACCGAATTGCCACTGGTTTACATTGAAATTGCTGTAACTGTAACTCATCTAACAATCCGAATGCGTGCAGATGAGAATGATCAATTCCACGTGCATCCGCCATTGATATCCTCTGGATTTTCTAACTGTACCAAAGTTATCAGTTTTAATTTGAACAAAGCGATATTGCTTTTTCGCTTGTATTTTCACAAGCTCTTCTATTTTTTATTGCTTTTAAAAGCTGTTTTTAATAAATAAGTGCTGTAGGTGTTGCCATACGTTCATTTGGTTAAACTTTTTTGTACGGATGTCAAAATGCGTGGTATATCAATTTTCATAACGTAAATATATATTGTTGGAAGGCCCTTTTTATGTATATAGAAGTGCGCAACTATGTATATTTTTATATATATGCTTATATATGCTCAAAACTAAACATACATATGGACATTCATATATGTACATGTATAAACAAAAACTATGAATAGATGAATTCTGAGTAAAGTCATCGTCTGACGTATGAGTTTTTAATTTAAAATAGAAAACATGGTGAAAGCTGAGTTCTTGGATGTTTCCAAACGCCACAAAGACAAGCTTGAAGCACACGTGGTAGTTTAACTGGCTCAAATGCAGGACACAAAGTACTACGATTGCTGCCTTAATCCCATAGAATTAATATGGGCTAAAGAAAAAGATTTGCAAAAGCCAAAATAAAAGACGTTAAGCTACTACTCGTATTAACAGATGCATTTGTGAAAGTCGGCAGTGAAAGATGGTTCAATTGCGTCAAACATGTTGATCAGAAATAACCAGTTTGTAGTTTTAACCGAGATATTGACGCTTGATTCAAAATATCCTCGATGATGGACTTTTCAAAACAAAAATACAATGTCTATGGTCTATGCAACGATAATGGTCAATATCTGATATCCATATAGAACTGATCCAAAAGTTAGGACATTTATTAGAACATTTTCGAGGTTGCCTCACATCCTGCTTTAGCAGAAAGCGTTCGCAGTTACGAAGACGTTTCACATTACTTGGCATTTTAATCCAAGCAAGACTTATATCTGCGAATTCTACATTCAGAAAGCATGCATGCATTCCACCATGTACTACTGCAGCAGCTACAATCCAGGGACTCAGAGAAACATTTGGAATTCTGCAATTACATTCAGGAAAGACACTTTGCGGAAGACTACTTTATTGACCGGATTCTATTGACGGATGGATCCCAATACACCAAGGATGGAATCACTAATATCCACAATTTACATACATACATATGTACCTGGACAGAAAGCAACCCCCACTTCATGAAACACAGAGCTTTTCAGCGTAAGTTCAATGCTTTCTCCAAGGCGGCGAGATGAACCCATTATGTGGCCTCCAAGGTCTTCGGACTTGACCCTAAAAGTCTGAGACGTTGTTAGAACTTTCCAAAGACGTGCTCTGGCGTGCATATAAAACAATGGTTTACACTTTGAACCATTTCACGTTTCAAAGTGGAGTTAATAAGATATTTTCCTGAAAAAAATTTGGCAAACTCAAAATTTCAAGGTTTTAGAAAAAAAATTGCTTTTGAGTTTTAGCACGTCAATTTAACGGCAACATTTACTTTGAAGCAATTAAAGTACTCATAATTACGAGTTCAACGATACTCCATTTCTTTTCATGTACCCATAAGTTCAGTTAAAACCGTCGCTGTGTTCAGTCGCCCTCTTACTTTACGCCATAATTTGTGAATTTCCGATTTCGCTTTAACCCAGTCTAATAACCTAATTTCTTACCCAATAATTGTTATCGCTGACTCGTCTTTTTGTTTTTTTTCATTGTTAACCTACTAGTCTGTTCATTTCGCGACAGTGCGTTTAGTGCATTTTTCTTTTTTTTCTCCGCAATTTGTTTTTTGTTTTCCTGGTCTTCGTCATGTCTTCTTGTGGATTAACCAATTGCTCTATTAACGACAATACTGCTGACTTCGTTGCCTGTAAGGGGATCTGCGGAAAAATATTCCATGCTATTTGTGTTGGCCTAAATAAACGAAACACGGTCTACCTTAAGGAGTTCTCCGAAAATCTACTGTTCTTCTGTGATGAGTGTATCAGTATTTCTCTCTCACATGTGCTCCTTGCGATCAAGTGCCTCAGTGACGCAAATGAATCCAACCATAACTCACTCGTCAGGCTGATAACGGACAAATTATCAAATTTTGAACAAAGTGTAAGATGTACGGAAGACTTTGGTCATAACATTGAAAAACAAGTTGCGCGTTTAATTGAGCTAGAAAGTGCAAGATCCAGAAATGAAGAAACATACAAGCGCCACATTGATACAGTTTTAAGTGAATTCACATCAATCGGAACCGCAATGATGGAATCAAACAAAACAACATGTAATTCCATCAACTCTCTCCGGGAAGACATCGATATTCATCTCCAATCATCCACATCTAATCTCCATCTCGAACCTGCAACAAACAATCACCTACTCTCAAATCATTACGACTTGAGCTTAGTGATGGACTCACCAAGAATAGAACAGTGTTGAATGATTTGGAACACCTCATTGGAACAGTATGCCACAAAATTGATGGTATCCCAACCCATCCCCCACCGCACAACAATTACAATACTTCAATTTTGGCTGAATTGTTACAAACTGAAACCGAATCTTTGCCAGATCCTGTGCCGACAACTCAACCTTCACCACCACCTCGTACCAGCCCTTTGATCCAAAAATTGTATGGTGATATAATTGCTAAAACGCCAACCCCTCCTGTCGCCGCCCCACGGAAACTTGTTACACAATTTAACACGACGTGGACACCTTCAGTGGTAAGGCAGGCTAGACCGACTCCGCACAACGAATCAGATGTTCACCACCCTACTCATCAAAGGTGCTCCTAATTATGCAGATGTTACTTGGATTTCCGAATTCTTCAAAAAGAGGTATGGCATCACCATCAACCAATGCTCAATATTCCCAACATCTCACCACAAAAACAAACGGAACTTCAAAATTAACATACCGGTTAAATACGAACGGTTATTTGTTAACTCATTCAACACCAACCTCAAGGTAGGAAAGATGCGGGTCTCCAAATGGACGGATCAACCAACCAACAAAAACGTAGAGAAAAAACGAAGCAACCTCTCATCAAAAAATAATTATAAATCGCCCAGATCCATTCCCCTTCCACATCCTAAACCTGACCCCAACTGGAGTCTTAAAACCAATATATTTCCCACTTTTTCCCCTCCCGTTTATATCCCTAAGCAACCCACTTCACGTATCTCCACAAAAGTGCCGAGTGCCTCTCTTCTATTAAAGCCGCAACGCGTTTCATTTAATTTAACCCCTGCCCCTGATACCGTCACTGCTCAACCACCCACACCCCCTCCCACGGATAATAATAACTGTTTTCCCAATTTCGACCTTCCAACAGGAGCCAAATACCCAAACTTTATCAGCTCGCATATATTAAATCCCGCTTCTAGCTCGCCTTCTCCCTCGGTTTCAAGAGCCCCAGTCCCTCTGTTTGATCCCCTTTCGCTGCCTAACGTTAAATTGACCCAAAAGAATATAGACATCGCAGAATGCCGTTACGCATTACGTAAAAAGATATACGAAAATATACGTCTCTTTCTCGCATATCTTTACCGCAAATCCGACTCTGTTTGCTTTGAAGGAAAAACCAAAACAAGTGTCATGGTCTCCATCCAACAGGAAGGCCTTCCTACCGATATAACCAGTCTCAGAAAGCTTTACAACAGGTACCACGAAATCTTCGACACACCTGCTCAAAAGATTGCGGATGACCTCTGCTTTCCGCAACTATGTACACTCTAAAAGAGTTTCCCACCTGAGCTGACCACGACAAATTTTTTCGTTCTTAACTTGCCTTCTTTGCCTACATCTCATCTACACTCCCCTACTACTCCACGCAACAAACTACCTCTTACATTTTACTACCAAAACGTAAGAGGCTTGCGCTCTAAAACTCGTGCTGTCTTGTCTAAATCACACGGTCTCTCTTTCAACGTCTATGCTCTTACAGAAACCAATCTGATCCCCGACATAAAGAGCCAGGAGCTATTTCCATCTTCTTATAATGTTTTCCGAGATGACGATCACTCTCTCCCTATGTTTAATGATCCTGCGATCCCTAAAGTTGATTCTCCATGTAGAGGTGTCCTACTTGCCATTCACAATAACCTCAACTCTACTCTCATCGCTATCTCTTCTTCTGTCAAACTTGACTTTGTTTCAATCAAAATAACACTTCCCAACAGGTCCCTGTACGTTATGTGCTGCTACATTCTCCCAGCTCAACCTATTGAATCCTACATCCTTGCTATCAAAGCAATTGACCAACTAATTGACCTAAGTGATTCCATCGACGATATCCTTATCTTTGGCGACTTTAACCTGCCCCTGCTAAAGTGGATTCCATCGGATGATCACTTATTTTTTACCGTGTCAAACGCCAGTTCATCCAAGGAATGTCTTTTCATTGAAAGCATAACTGATTCAAGCCTAGTAAGTAAGCGACGACCCTAATTCTATCGGTAACTAGACCTTATTTTCACTAGTGATCCTATTAACTCCACAGTAACGTTATGTCCCTTTATCCTATCAACTGTCGACAACTTTCACCCCCCTCTTCTTCTCTCATTTTTCCATAACTCTCCATCCCAGCCCACGTCTTCAACTACCACCTCCTCTTACAACTTCTATAAAGCTATTTTTCGCAAAATCAATACCTATATTAGCAAGTGTTCTTTTGATTTTACCAACCTATCCTTATCTGATGCTGTCTCCATTTTCTACAGTGAAATATTTAATTCCATTTCTCTTTACGTCCCCTTTTCACGTCATAAAACATCATCTATTTCCCCTCCATGGTACAACAGAAGACTTCGCTCTTTACGAAACAGAAGAAAAAAATTATGGGCAGTTTTTCTTCTAACCAATTCTTATTTTGACTACTCTAACTATCTTGGAACTTACCTGCAATTCACCCAGCTCTATAACTGCCTCTTTCAGCGCTTTCTCGACACAGCGCAGACTAACCCTATCAACGATCCTAAGTCATTTTATCAATTCGTCAACTATAAAAGAAAATCAGATGTTTATCCCCCCTCTCTCTCGTTCAATAATATATCATCGACCGACCCACATATTATTGCCAACTATTTTGCAAACTTTTTTAAACAATCATTTGCAGACAACCTATTTCAAGTACCTTCCCAATTTCTCCATTGGCCCCTCTCTATCTCAACCTTCTGATCCCACCCTTATCGAAGAAAAGTTACAAAATCTCAATGATGAATTTGTATCTGGTCCAGATGGGCTCCCAGCAATATTTCTTAAAAAGTGTGCCTCCAATCGTTCGCACCCACTTTCCTCCCTCTTTCATCTGTCCCTCACACAAGGGGAACTCCCCCAAGTTTGGAAGACCTCTTTCATAACCCCGGTTCACAAAAAGGGATCAAAGAATGAAGTAACCAACTACCGTCCCATTGCTAAGCATTCTCGCATACCTAAAATGTTTGAAAGTTTTTTATATGAAGTTCTAAGCTTTCACTGCAAGTCACTTATATCACCCAGTCAGCACGGATTTCTAAAAGGTAGATCAACTACTACAAACTTAGTTGAATTCGTATCCTTTGCGCTCTCAGCCCTAGAAAATGGCAACGAAATTGACGTTATTGCTACAGATTTCGCTAAGGCCTTCGATAAAATATCACATCAACTGATCCTTTTCAAATTGTCTTTCCTCGGTTTTGACCCCATATTGTTAAAATGGATATCTTCTTATCTGGAGAACCGTTACTATAGCAGTCGCTTTAGGTCAGCTTTCTCAACCCCGTTTTAGCCAATTCTGGTGTCCCACAAGGCAGCCATCTAGGTCCCCTCTTTTTTATTTTAACTATAAACGATCTTGAGAAGATTATCAACCATTGCTTCGTATCCATTTACGCCGATGACACTAAGTTGTCCAAAACTATTTCTGCACCCCAATACTCTATTCTCCTTCAAGAAGACCTCGATGGGTTTTCTACTTAGTGTCGAAAAAATTGCTTTGAGCTTAATGTCTCCAAATGCCAATCTATGACTTTGTCTCGTAAGTCCAATCAATCCCCCTCTCGACCTTACTTTCTGCATGACCAACCTGTACCCCAGGTTCGATGCCTTCGCGACCTTGGAATTTTATACGATAGAGAGTTAAACTTCCGTTCGCATATTGATGAGATAATCCTTAAAGCCAACTCATCGCTCGGTTTTATCAAACGTTGGTCCAAAGAATTTTGCAACCTTTATGTGACAAGGTCACTTTATATTACCCTTGTCCGGCCCCTCCTTGAATATGCTAGCCAAGTATGGTCCCCCTTTCAGCGAATTCATATATCCCTAATCGAGAACATTCAACGTCGTTTTCTTCGGTTTGCTCTTCGTGGACTACCCTGGAGTGACCCATTTATCTTACCTCCCTATCGCGACCGCCTCAAACTTCTTAACCTGAATACCCTAGAAAAACGCAGAGACGTAGCTGACATTCTCTTCATTCATCGACTACTCTCCGGTTCTGTGGACTGCGCTTCACTTTACAATTATATTTCCTTCAACACTAACTCTCGTAATTTACGCTGTCCTCGTCTCTTCTATATCCCAACCCACCGCACCTCTTATGGCTCTAACGAACCAATCTCCCGCATGCTCCGTAAGGTCAACTCAAACCTCCCCCTTTTTGATTTTAACCTGAGCACTTCTCGTCTTAAATCTGATCTCCTCCACAATTCCCTTACTTCCTAACCCCTAACTCTTATTAGTTCTTAAGTCTTAGTTTTTAAGTTACTTTAAGCTTGTATTAAGCGTAATAAATGGGGGTGTTAGCCCCCACTGAATTAAATTAAATTAAATTTGAAGGATGGTATTTTCAATAAGAGTCAAAATAGGGGAGCGCAAGACTTTGCTTACAACCTCTGCAAATAGAGGGGGGTATGTTTTTTCACAAAGTTTTCAATCATTTAGCCTGTAACTAAAATTGCTTCAATTGCTTATTCCGAGAAGCCTGACCACCTTCATCCTCATCAGCTTCATCTTCATCAGATAAGTGCTCCCAATCATAATTTGTTATAGCTTTGATTTCAACGTCAGTCAGGCCTTTTCTCTGTAACAGCTTACTTTCAAATTAATTTTATAATACGTTTTTATATCCAGCTGCTACTTAAGTTGCTTACTTTGGTTTTATAGAAGTTCCACCTCTATATATATTACTTTCTTTTCTAACTAAAAACATGAAAAAAACAAAACTTACCATTGTATTTCAACATGTTATTTATAAGATTTTATGAAGTACTCGGAAATATTTTAAAATATAAATTTTGTATCATAATTTTTTACGGTGCGAATCACACACGTGAACCCACTTTGAATAGCTTTCTGGAGCTCAACGTGAAAATGCATTTTTGTGTTTTCTTTTCTCGAGTTATTCTCACAAAATATCAATCCATTTTGTTGCAATTAACCGTTATAGCTCAAAGTCTCCCAAACTATAGTACGATAGACACAAGGTCAGAAGTTGCGTACAAGCAACTACTGTCGTGAAAGGGTTAAATAAAAACAATGTTATGCCGATCACAGAAATTCAAACTGTCAGAGTTGTTTTTTTATGGATAATATCAATAATTTTTTGACATACTTGATACATTTGTTTTAATAAATATTTCCAAAAAATATGTTCTCTAATTAAAATTAAATTCCGTTCAAGAAATGCAGGTTACCCATTCCCATCAAACTAATCTCACTATTGTGAACGGAATACCAATGTGTCACTTTTGTAAACGGACAAGAATAGGTTATGTCGAAATGTCAAAACAAAACGTATTTCTCACGTGTGCAGTCTCTAGATTAAGCGCGTTTGTTTAATTTGTTATTTAATTATTTAGAAAATGTCTTCGTTCTTTCTCAAAAACAAGCCAAAAACATCCAAAAAGCGAAAGGTATTTTGATTCTTCACAAATCGTATCACGTCTAATTCAATAAATTGCAGCACGAAGCACCGAAATCTTCAAAATCCTCCAAACAATCGAAGAAACCCTCAAAACCCAGAGATGACGAGGAAATCGACAGTGATGATGCTTTCGATAGTGGTGATGGGGAAGGTGGAGGAGCAGCTGGAACCAGCAACTACATAAGTGATGAAGAAATACAAGAAACAGCTCAGGACAAGCGCTTACGTTTGGCAAAGAAATACCTCGAAGAAATTGAGAAGGAAGAAAGAAATCGTGCTGAAGATAAAGAAGTCAATGACCATGTATCCCATCGTTTGCAAGAAGAATATCTAGAAAGTGTTGGCAAATTAAGACGTCAAATTGCTGGCTCAATCACCGGATACAGCAAAGACACAGTACTGAAGCACAAAAAACAAAAACTTCCACTCACCGTAGTGGCACTGACGAGTGATGGGAAATATTTGTTTACCGGTGCTAAGACACAGTGCGTGGTAAAATGGGATTTATCTACGTTGCGACCAGTTGGATCGTTTGATGTCCAACCGCATACTGAAGATCCCGATCGGGGTATCAAGAGACGATCGCATGTGATTGCCATGTGTCTGTCGACGGATATGAAATTCCTCGCACTCGCTGAGGGCGGAAACAACATTCAAATATGGTGTCCTCAAGAATTGAAGCATTTGAAGACTTTTAAGGGGCACCGAGATGTGGTTAGTGCGTTGGTGATACGGAAAGACACACATGACCTCTACTCAGCCAGTAGAGATAGGTCAGTGAAGATCTGGTCGCTAGATGAGATGGGATATGTCGAGAGTTTGTAAGTGCAAAGTGAGTTAATGAGGAGCGAGAAAAATAAATGTTCTTTTTCCTCAAAGATTTGGCCACCAAGCTCCTGTGACAGGGATAGACGCGCTATCTAGGGAACGTGCCATTACCTCGGGAGGTTTTGATTGCAGTTTGAGAATTTGGAAGATAACAGAGGAGTCCCAGCTGATTTACAATGGTCATAGGGGGAGTATCGAGGGCGTGAAATTCCTCAACGACGAGAACTTTGTTTCATCTGGTGACGACGGGTGAGTGAGAATTGAAGTTACTGGAATCAGTACTTATATGTACTTGGAGTTTGCAGGTCCCTCTGTCTTTGGAGCGCTCTGAAGAAGAAACCTCTGGCCTCACAAACAACGGTGCACGGAACTCAGCCAAATGGTGACGCCAATTGGATTTCTGCCATTGCTGTGGTGGTGAATACTGATTTGATTGCTTCAGGTGGGTTGAAACGTTGTTCGTTTGTACTCTGTTTCATTTAAAGAAATCCCTTTTCTTTTAGGTTCCTGTGATGGCTTCATTCGGCTCTGGCAGATGAGCGACAACGGTCGTAAACTCACGCAAATCCACGAAATTCCTGTGGAAGGATTCATCAACAGTCTAGCCTTTTCCCAAGATGGACTCAAACTCTTCGCATGTGTTGGACAGGAGCATAGACTCGGCCGATGGTGGCGGATAAAGGAAGCCAAGAACCAATTGCTTGTGATCGACTTAAAGACGCGGACAAGTTGACTAAATAAACCCCTAGCTGTGTAGAAAGAAAACAATTTCAGTAGCTTTTCATTGTGTGACATTTATTTTCTTAAATCCATCCATCAGACTAGAAACTGTAATACGAGAATCGGAATGTGCTTAAGTACTAACAGCAGCTTACCCTTTGTCTGAGCCCTCGCTCACTACGTCCGTAATTGTGGCAACCAAGCGCCTGCAATGTTCAACTGCACAGGTGGGCGTCACTAAACCCAAATGCATGCAGAAAATCTCAAAGCACCTGATCTTTCCCGGTGCGGTCTTTGGAAATCCAATTTCGGTGAGTTGGTGGTAAAAGTCGGAAGCTAGCAACCCCGGAGCATGTTGAGGTTTCACTGCCGAATCGTTAATGAAATGACTCTGCAAGTCGATTGGCTCCATTGCAACGGAATTTTGATCCTCAAACCACATGAAGTACGAGTAATGGAATGTCTTGTCTTTCCACATGATAGTGGTATGACCTTTCTGAACATAGGAGCGAGTAAACTCAACCATCGTCCAAATGCGTGGAATAACCGAATCCAACTTTTCATCCTTGGTGAGGTCTGGAGCAATAATAGCGCCTTTGGTACGATTGGCAAAGATAAAATGTACCAATCCGGGGAATTCCTCTAGATATGATTCTATCGTAAGATTTCTTTCAGCCTTCACACTCAAAAATTCGGAGAACTCCAAAAGTTTGCCCTCAACAAACGATGCAACGTCTGGGATCTGCTCCAAAGCGATTTGACTGCTGTCACAGCATGTGCAGGTGTAGAGAGTTTTGAGATCTTCTAGAAATGGTGGAATGTTTGATTCTAGCCGAACGGCTATCTCCTTGTCATAGTTTTTGAAGTATTCGCCGTACATTTTACGGATATTCTCCCACTTTGACGCAAATTTTTTGTGTATGCTTTCTATTTCGTCGCCGCGGAACTTTGCTTTCTTTAGAGCGTCGAGTGTCTGCTTCACGTACACCTCCAAGTTATCGAAAGCCGGCTTCACAGAATCAGTGTCCCCTTGAACTTGAACATTTTGAATTTTCTGCAGCACAAAGAAGGTATCATAGATGCTGCTGGCCACTTGAAGGTTGCAGTACTCGATTACAAAGATGGCAATCACTCCCTTGTCCAGTTCGGAGAAATGCGCTACACACGGAATACAGCCGGACACGTTGCTGGTGTGGTCTCCCTCAAGGAAAATAGCAACAGACCTATTCAGCTGTTTGGTTTTTTTCGTTTTCTGCATTGTCCTTCCCAAAAGAGATAGAAACAAAATATCAGACGCACTCAGTTCTGTAGCTGTACGCGAGGTAAACGAGCTGATAAATTTGTTCCTGATAAACAACAACGCATGAGAACGATTAGACCCAACGTCTTTCAACTTTTCCACAGCTACTTCTAGAGTGCGCTTTATGGAATTTCGAATTTCTGAATTTATCATCAGCTGTGCCATCGCCTCTACGTGCATTCCTTGATCTGTTCTTGCCAACGATTCATATGAATCAACTAAATCACTAAATATATCTTCTTGCACTTTGTCGGCGGCAAACAAATTCGGTCCGTATAGATGCCGTGCTAAAGAAATTGCAACGTCACAGTTTCGTCGCATTACATCCATAGGAACCTGCCCGATTTTGATGAATGAAAATCCCAAGTAATCACCAAAAGTAAAAATTAAATCCTCATCGCACTGTATGCTACTGTAGGTGTTATCAAATTGACAAAACATAATCCTCTGGGAGTTAATCATTGGGGAGAAAATCTGAAGAATTATATTCGAGTCGATGGGAGTGTCTGCGTCTGTGATGAGTCCTTGATCTTCGGCGATTTTACGGATTTTCTGATTGAGTTCATAATTGAATTTTTTAAATACAACGTCATTGGAACTATTAAATGCAATTATGCCGTTCATTTTGGGTTTAGGATGAAATTACTTTAGAGGATTTCTAATTTTTTTATCCGACAATCAATTATTGTGTAGTTGTGATAAGGAAAATTCGCGTAAACAAATTTTTTTTGTTTGTACTTTGACGTAATAATGCAGATATGGTATGAGGAATTTGCCATGGTGATGGTTTTACAAATGGATTGTCACTTTTAGAATGTGTTGCGCTTTTTCTTTAGGTCATACCACACGAGTGTTCAGGGGTCATTCGATGTTAACAAATAGGCAAAAATAAAAAACATCCCTTCTGCGTTGGCTTCGGATATAGTTATTTATTATATTTTCTTTTAATTAAAAACACAAAACATGGCACAATAACGAAATCGTTTATTTTCACAGATTTTGACTTGCATCGAGTATCTTTTGTATCGAGTTGAAGTCACGTTGCATATCATTGCGTTCTTTGTTACGAATGCATTACAAAAATCAAACCGTTTAAGTACATTATGTGCTTTATTCGCATTGTATATGTAACAATATCTGACAATAAGCTGTCGCAGTTTTATAAGAATCCACATGAAAAGCATAAGATGGCAGCAAAGCAATACTCAGTTACTTGTAAAGTACTATTGATTATAAATTGTTTCATCGAAACTAGGGTAAACATTGTCCTCTTTCACGGATTCAGATTGAAACAGATGGACTTACACCGGCTATGTCCCCAAGCTCAACGGTGGCGTAATATCCAGAGTAACATAAGAGGACTTGCCTGTGGTACCCTCGCACAAGACAATGAGAATATCAGGCAATGAGGACAGTGTTCAAAGAATTTGGTGACAGAAATAGGTTATAAAAACATCGTTGGCAATTCCACAATCATCCATTGTGATAATCAACACACCCAGCACCTTATGAAGAACACGGTTTACAATGAATGAAGTAAGCATGTGGACATTCGCTTTTACTATGTAGGAGAAATCTTAATACCTAAAATATTACACCGATCATTCACTAGTTCAAAATGATGTCTGTTAACTGTTAACATGATGACATGTTCACTTCAAAGTCAAACAAAAGGCTTCCTGTGTATAACTAGAGAGAGAGCTCGATTTCTGTATTTACAAGTGTTTAGCAAATAATCGCATTTATTTGGTGAGTAATGAAGATTCAAATGAACATCTTTTCAGATTTTCTTCCCGACCATCATTGGCTTTTAATTCTTTTGTTAAATTAGAACAGGGTTACGAGTATCACTTACTTTATTTTTATAGTCTCCTGTTTCTTCGACCTCTTAAAGACGTTGGGAAGTATTCGGTCTGCAGGCATTCTAGAAAGCATGCCATCTACGATTATACTCACAAGTAACCAAAGCCCTAATCAAGGAAGTAGGTTCGGGTCTTAAGAAATTTGCGTCGGAGCCTTACTTAACAAGTTTATCGGCGATCTTATTTTCCGTAATTCCATTGTCAAATAGGACCCATGAATGAACCAACTTCCATGGAAAACTTTCCAGATTTTGAGTGTTCCAAGAAACGCTTTGGACTGAATGCCCCGATTCGTGTGACTAGGGTCTGTGGCTGTGAATACGTGGGAATTGTCAACAACGTCAATTCGCCTCACGTTTTACACATACACATCATCCATATTGCAACAAACCAAACACGTGCGGCCCACAGAAAGTGTACAGGCTTAAGCTAGTATGGGGTTCTTTTTACAGTGGATTTGTGAGGGTTGCAAAGGTATTCGCAGAGGTTGCCAACGATGTAGTTAACTTATGTTGGGACCAAAACAAAACTAAGTGAATTCAACTTTCCGATTGCGTACGGAGAAACTTTGCAATCTCGAACTAGCTTAGAAGTGATGAGACATATATGACACAGTTGGGAAAGGACTTAAAAGTAGCTTGGTCGTAACTACCGACGCAGATAATTCTTTCCCTCCACGATCAGGATTGGATATTTCACTACTTGAAGATACGAGTTTTCCTAACGCGGAGTGTAATCCAACGTCGTCGTACTCCAAAACGACATCAGCACCACATTCTAGAGTTGTTTTAAAGCCGAACTCTTGACTACATTACTTTCCTAACTCAGATTCTGGTTGAAACCATTCTAAAGCTCAGGAAAAATTAACTCCATATTTTTGCAGCAACAGGATTTCGGGTGTTATTGCATCAGACGGCGTGATCATGAGATAAGGGTCAAAAGTCAATCGGTGCTCAAGCTCATCGCATCTTCCAAAAACCAATTCTCTTTAAACGGAAAATGGAAGCAAAAGCTGCAGTGACGTGTCTTCATGAAAGATTGTTCAGTGAAACCATATCGATCCAAATGAGTATCCTCGTCCAAGCCGACAACAGCTTGGAGGTTTTCGATACGACTTGTTTAGTTCCAAGAAATTTGTTATCCATGATGACACCCAAATTCAAAGCTTCGTTGGAGAAAAGGATGGTCATGCCTGTAAGCACTAGATAAGTCAGACCAGTAAGTTTCTCCTTTCCGTAAAGACGAACAGCAATTAACTTGCCATCTACTTTGGCGATTAGATAAAAAAAAATGGACGCTTTTATACTCGTAGAGTTAACGATTAATATGAACTAATTCACCAAATGTAATTTGTGTTAATTTTTTTTTTTTGAGTGAATTCATTATTGTGAACTGAACCAGGTTGCTTAACTTTCCACTGTGACAATATTTAGACTTTGACAATCACTTCAGGATAAGAGAAAAATATCAAGTGCAGCGAAAAAATATTGCACGATCCTTTTCATTTTAGCTCTCATTTGCAGCTCGCTCTAACGACAAATTAAATGGGAAAACTTGTAGAGGTACACACATTACAAGGCCACAAAGGACGAATATGGGGAGTCGATTGGCACAGTAAAGGGAATACGTTTGCTTCATGCGGTGAAGACAAAACAATTCGCATTTGGTCGCTGAGTGGGAGTAAGTGGACGACCAAAACCATTCTATCCGATGGGCATCGTAGAACAATTCGTGAAATATCTTGGTCGCCATGTGGACAGTTCCTGGCATCGGCTAGTTTCGATGCAACAACGGCTATATGGAGCAAGACCTCAGGTAGGTAAATACATATTTTAATAAAACAGTCGCAATACAATCACTTTTTTAAATCCACAGGTGAATTTGAGTGTAATGCAACTCTGGAAGGACACGAGAACGAAGTCAAAAGTGTCAGTTGGTCAAAGTCTGGATCTCTGTTAGCAACTTGCAGTCGTGATAAGTCCGTATGGATCTGGGAAATCGAGGGTGACGATGAGTTTGAGTGTGCAGCTGTGTTGAATTCACATTCGCAGGATGTGAAAAAAGTCGTCTGGCATCCATATGAGGAAATCTTAGCATCTGCGAGCTATGACAACACGATAAAAATTTACAGAGAGAACACGTTAGACAATGACTGGGAATGTACGGCAACGTTAGCCTCACATACATCAACAGTTTGGAGTGTTGCCTTTGATGAGTTTGGTAAGCGCCTCGCATCTTGCTCGGATGATAAAACCATAAAAATTTGGCAGTCTTATCCACCGGGAAATGAAGAAGGCATTCATACACCAGACAATGAGACAGTCTGGAAGTGTGTGTGTACAATTTCTGGAGAGCATACGCGAGCTGTATACGATATTTCGTGGTGTCATCTAACTGGATTAATTGCTACTGCTTGTGGAGATGATTCGATACGCGTGTTTAAGGAAGACGAGTGTTCATCGAAGAATGAACCGACTTTTTCGCTGGTCTGCTCGGTAGACAAGGCACACTTGCAGGATGTGAATTCGGTTAAATGGAATCCTGCCACCCCGGGACAGCTGTTGTCTTGTAGCGACGATGGAAACATCAAGATTTGGAAGTTTGTTGAGTGATTCAGGACTTTTATTTGTTTAGAAGGATAGAGAAATATATTTTTAATCAGAATTCTAGTTTATTTATTTAAGAAAGGTTCGTGAAGGGTTTTGTACAATTTTTTTGCTTTTCTTGGTCCCAGTCCTGTAATGAGAGACAGCCTTTCCTCGCTGGCATTAACGATGTTCTCTAGATTGCCAAAATTCTGAAGCAGAGATACTGCATCTGTTTTGTTTATCGGTTTAATATTGGTAAGTGCAGTAACAAGCTGGAAAGAGAAAAATCATTTGTAATACTCTTGTGTACGCTCTGTTGTTTTCTTTTGGAAAATCACCTTTTGATGAGGATCTGCGTCCGCACGTTCCATAATTAAGTCTGGGGGACGATTTTCAAATAACTTGTAAGTCTCTATGATCTTTCCGGCTTCTTCCGCATTCCAAGCCAGCATCAGAGTAAGATCTGTTAGTAAACAAATTCTCGTCAGCGTTTTCAACGATTTGTGAGGTTCCTAAAATATGCAAACGTATGGTAGACTACTCTTAGAGTATTTGGAAATACTGAGCTCACCGGAGCATCAACCTGTACAAGCAAAACCCTCAGAGCGTATTGTTTTCCGATATCTTTCAGACGTTGGCATATGTATTCAGGATGCATTTGGTGGTACTGCAGGGACAGATACAGTATGCAGGCACATTTTCCGACCACATAGTCTGGTACAATGTCTCTGAACTCGTAGGGGCAGTTAAGGATACTCCGGAGAACAGGGTTACCTCTTTGTTTTGGATGGACCTGGATGCAGTGAGGGTTTGCTGGAGTAATTACTTTACTTGTTGATGCTGTTGCAGATGACGCTGAAGTGCTTGCATTATCAGATATTGTTGCTTGAACTTTCGGTATTTTTGGAGCAGTTGGAATGTCGATGCTGGCTAAGGCATCGTCTATTGAAGCATCGAAGACGCTGTCATCCATATTTCTAGCAAACGACAAACAGAACTTACTTTGTATTTCACAAAAATCTAAATTTTTTGATAAACAATTTCTTGAC
This sequence comes from Volucella bombylans, assembly GCA_949129095.1. Taxonomy (NCBI): domain Eukaryota; kingdom Metazoa; phylum Arthropoda; class Insecta; order Diptera; family Syrphidae; genus Volucella; species Volucella bombylans. The sequence continues at coordinate 85,262,756 of OX422143.1, read as the reverse complement.
AGGTTGTCTTTAGCGGTGACACAAACTGGAGAAATGATAATGCAGTTCGAATGCTCTCTTGAGCTCTGCAACATTTTTGTTTTCTTGAAAATCATAGTGCTCCGCAGTTCTGTTCGCTGCCCCTTCTAGGGCGGTAATAAGAACATAACACAATAGGTCTTCTTCACTAAATATCTGAAAACTGTCTAATCTAGAACAGTGAGGATGAAATTATGTCTCTGAGAGAAAAAATGTTAAAAAGTAATAGCATTTTCCATTGGTTTCTCTCCATGAGTTGAGCAATTTGGACTCCAATGGAATGTTAAAAACTTCTTCTGACTTTGCTGTCAAAATTTTTACATGTTTGGTTAAATGTAAAATTTTTATTTCGCAATTTCTTTGTTCGGCAAAAAACTATAAAATTGTGAAATTGCATAGAATGCAATATTATTTGATGTTTATGTATATTTATATGGGTTAGTACATTCTGACATTAAATCTAGAAGACAAATTTGGCGTATGAAATAAAATCCGGACAAATGTTAACTGTCTTTATTTTTATATATATATTTTTGATTTTTCTCCAAAAGAATTATAACAATACGTTTTAATGAAGTTATTCCCTTTTTGATCAAAATCTCGAAGTTCAGGATAAAGGTCTGACCAGAATGTGAATTTGAAGCTTGAATTTGTATCTGATATCGAACTGTCAAAAGTTGAATACATGTATAGCCGTAAGCGCCAACAGAATGCGTATCTGTGTGAATCTGTATCTCGAAGTTGAAAAGCACCCAACTTCAAGGTACAGATTCTCGATTGACGTGTATCTACGTTTGACAGCGATTTAAGATTCAAGCTTCAGATTCACATTCTGGTCAGCCCTTAAAGATTATTTAAGCCTAGACACATCGAAATGACTTAAGATAAGTTCTCCTTCGAATTGTCTATCTGAATGCCATCTGAAGCTGCTTCAAAATTTTTGCAACCATTTTAAATTAATATTCCTGCTCTCCAGTATATTTTGTCTTTAAACAGATTCTAAAAACATTTTTCTGTTTGAACTTTATATTTTCAATTTATTTAATATTCAAATTTCACTTATTTTTGGCAAAATAAAGTGGAAAGCATCGAAATAGAAACCCTTTCAAATAAAAATAGGGTTTTGACAGTTTTCACAAATTTGTCCAAACAAATTTCTTGGACCTGTGTTTTTTTTTTATTGGCCGACAGAAGGCGGAGTCAATGTTCCATCGAAACTCTTCCTAGCATTCATAGAAGGAAAATTTTCCTTCTGGATTTTATGTGAGAATACACTAACACATATAAATATAAACGTCAAACGAAGGGTGTGCAGCAGCTGAATTTTGCCGTACACGGAAAAATAACGCGTTTTCATTGTTGAGTAATTTGCTAAAAATAATGATGTTTTTACAGCTACAGTTCGCTTGGCGGCTTTGTTAATTGTCAAAATGTTCGAATTTGCGGTTCAGAAAATCCACGAGTGATTGTTGAGAAACAAATGAATTTTCACCGCGCCACTGTTAGGTTTGGATTTTCAGCTGAAGGCGTCGTTTTTTGAAAAAGCGGCTGGTCAGGAAATAAGAATTCAATTACTGCATGAGTCATTTCCTGGTAGTGTAATTTCCCGTTTTGGTGATCAGAATTGGACGCCCAGATAATGCTATTTAACTCGATTGGACTTTTTACTCTGGTGTTTTTTGAAGTCTGAGGTTTATGCCAACAAGTTAGGGGCCCTTAGGATCAAATTCAGCAATCATGGAAATTTTCTATAAAATAGTGCGTATGTACCAGAAAAGCCGTGGAGGCCAATTAACCTATATACTATTTCATACATGTATACTGTAAAATGTTTGTGAGGGTACAAATGATAGAACTTATTATTTTCAATACAAATCGCTTTAGTTAATACAGATACAATTCACAATTTAATCGCTTATCTCAATACTATCCAATCTCTCAACCGTTTATACTTTTCTTATCTTTTACTTCAACCACTTAATCACTTCTGATAATTAACACTTCAAATTCCACTGATCAACTAACTTGCATACCAAATTTCGATTATGGAACCTCCAAATACTATTGCACTTGGATTTGTGAATCCAAGGTGGTAGACATAATATACGGGTTGTGGCCAACCAGATCATAAGTTGTGAGGTATTGGACCGCCCAACTAACTTGCATACCTTGGGGATGCTGGTTTTATACTCGAATGACATACTTCGAGAACAATCCTCTCCATTCAGCGTCATATACAATTTCCATTTTGCTAGAACATTCGATTCTACTCTCCATTCACTAAAGGTTGAAACTTTGCTATTCAAGTATCGAAATCTTCTGCTATGTATATCTAAATAACGCTGCTTACATTTAAATGGTTATCACACTGCTCCCTCCCTACAGTTGTTGGTCCCGAACAACTTCGTCATTCATCTTTCCATTGAAATGACACATTATATCCAAATGGACCACCTTCAATTTTCTTCGAACCTCACACTGGATCCGGTAGACAACGTCATTAATGCGCGTTATCACCTTGTATGGACCTTCCCAGTCCTGTTGCAATTTTGGTGATTTGCCTTTCTTACGCTGAGGATTATACAACTAGACCAGATCTCCTTCGTTGAAGCCATAGGATTTCGCCTTGATGTCGTGCCTAGTCTTCATGCGGCTGTTCGCTAGCTTCAGCTTTTCTCGGATGTCTTCATGCAATTTACGAATCCTGCTGCGCAAGTCATTCACGTAGTCGGTAGGCCATTAAGAAGAGGGGTATGTGTCGATCCCAATCCCGTGGGCAGTTGCTGTCAACCTTAGATAGATGCTCATTCAAGGTCCGATTGAATCGCTCGACCATTCCATCAGATTGAGGGTGTAGTGGCGTTGTCCTTGTCTTTCTTATTCCCAAATATTGGCATATTTCCTGGAAGACTTTTGATTCAAAGTTTCGCCCTTGATCAGAGTGCAGCTCCATTGGGACCCCAAATCTGCTCACCCAGTTGTTGACTATCTGTTCGGCTACGGTCTTAGCCTCTTGATTTGGGATGGCAAACACTTCCGGCCACTTACTGAAGTAATCCATGACCACGAGGGTATATCGGTTACCATTAAAGGTTTCGGGAAACGGCCCAGCGATGTCGATGGCTATTCGTTCGAAAGGTGCTCCGACATTGTATTGTTGCATTTTCCCATGTGGCTTTACTTTTGGACCCTTGGTAGCCGCACATCTTATGCACTTTTTGCACCAATTCTCGACATCTTGTTTAGCGCTTAGCCAATAGAAACGTTCCCTTACCTTTTCCAACATATTGTTTATTCCCAAATGGCCTCCTGAAATTCCGTCATGTATTTCATGGAGTACTTGGCTGACTCTGGACTGTGGCACGATTAGCTGCATACAAGATGTTGTCCCATCTGCACTTTCCCATTTTCTCTTCAGCAATCCATCTTGCACACAAAGCGAGTCTCACTGTGCCCAGTATGCCTTCAGAGTTTGGATCCGATCTGATATCTGCTGCCAGCTTGGTCTTTCCTGGTGTTCCTTCCAGCCTTCCAAGCCAATATTGGTTCGACGTCATTGTCTGCTTGTTGGGAGGAACGGATTTCGTCTATACTCCAAGCCTCTATTGGCTCAGTCTTGATCATTTGGATAGTGGCCTATTCTTTCGCTACTTTACGGTTGCAGTGTTCACATTTTATTCCGCACGTTGGACGAGAGAGAGCATCAGCATTTGAGTGGAGTTTTCCCTTGCCGTGTTGCACTTTTCAAAGTCATAGCCCTGTTCTGTTCGATCCATCTTGCAACTTGGCATTCAGGGTTCTTAAATTGGAGTAGCCATTTCAGAGCTGCGTGATCTGTCCGAAGAATGAGCTTTTGTCCGTAAAGGTACTTATAGAAATGCTTCGTAGCCAGAATTAAAGCCGGGAGTTCGCGCCGAGTTACGCAGTAGTTCCTTTCAGGTCTGGAGAGTACTTTTCTGTAATATGTGACCACTTTCTCTTGACCATCATGAACTTGGGAGATCACAGCTCCAAACCCAACACTACTAGCGTCTGCGTCCACGATGAACATTTTACCGGGCGTGGGGTAACCCAAGGTGGGGGCATTGCACAGCTGTCGCTTCAGTTCTTGAAATCCTTTTTCACATTTCCCAGACCACCTGTACTGTCGGCCTTTTTGATGAAGTTGATTCAGGCTCTCTGCAATATCAGCAAAATCCTTTACGAACTTTCTGTAGTACGTGGAGAGTCCCAAGAAGCTTCTCAGTTGGTGTTTATCTCTTGGGACAGGCCAACTTTTCACGGCTTCGATTTTGTCAGGATCCGTTCTTACTCCTTCCGCTGATATAGTGTGACCCAGATATTTTACTTCCGGACGGAACAAAGCACACTTTTCTAGGTTGAGCTTTAAATGAGCACTTCCCAGTACTTCAAACACTTCTTTTAGATTTTCGCGGTGCTTCTCGAACGTCTTACCTATCACGACAAAGTCATCCAAGTACACTAGGCAGGTTTTCCAGGTGAGTCCTTGCAATGTTCGTTCCATTAGTCGCTAGAAGGTGACCGGAGCGTTGCACAGTCCAAACGGCATCACTGCAAACTGCCAAAGACCTTTTTCTTACGATCCATACGATTCATCTCTACCTGCCAGTAACCGCTCTTCAAGATGACGCTGCTCATATTTAAATGGTTATCACAGTATGATAGTTGACGACCGAATTCGTCATCCCGCAAAAATTAATTCAACAATGTGATGCAACGTACAGTGTTCTGTCAACTGTAAGGAGATGCGTGACTTCTTCAATCTAGTGCTGGAACAGATAGTGCACAAGGCATGTATTAACACGAAATGTTCTTCATTCGCCAATTCTGTTCAGCTGTTGTGATGCACGGAACACATCGATATCATCGGTCGCTCTCAATATGCTGTCATAGAGGTTTTTCCGACTATAGAGTTAATGAGGACAAAACCAAATACATGTTGCCAACAAACAAAGAAGCATGTGTCCACCAATGTCACCGAAGGTAAGATTCGACGGAGACTTAACCCAAAACCGCTGCTACATACTTCATTTTGACAAATGAAACTATCTTTAAACAGAAGACGAAATGCATGATGAACCAATCACTTATCATGCCAGTTCGACTATATGGCACTGAGTACTGGAAAATAATCAGGAAAGCAGAACAGATGTGAAACCCTTTTGAGGGAAAAAATTCTTTATTGTATATTTGGTCTGTCTGAAAGCGGATGGAGAACAAGATATAAATGTAAATCTTATGAACTCTATTAATATGTTATATTCATATTCGGTTCCAACAATGCTCCAATCAAGAGAATCCAATCCCCCATCGTCATACTGATACTAACACTAGACATCGGTTTATATACATTCTTTATGTGTTTGTATATACGAGTAAATGCTGTCATATAATTTCTTAAGGGCTGACCAGAATGTGAATCTGAAGATTGAATCTTAAATCGCTGTCAAACGCAGATACACGCCAATCTCGAATCTATATTTCGAAGTTGGGTGCTTTTCAACTTCAAGATACAGATTCACACAGATACGCATTTTGTTGGCGCTTACGGCTATACATGTATTCAACTTCTGACAGTTCGATATCAGATACAGATTCAAGCTTCTGATTCACATTCTGGTCAGCCCTTTAAGATTGAGGTGTAGTGAGAATGGCAGTACTAATTGTTTGATGCTTCTAACATCATACAAATGAAATAATTATTTTTTATTGGAATACCTGGAAAATATACGCAGATTTTTTGCATAAAACACTGCATGCAGCTTTGTGCCTTAAACAAATGTGCATATAGTTTTTAGACGTTCCCCACAATAGTTGTCATTATTTGATAATTTGGTTCATGAAAATTCTGCTGATTTGTCTTTAAAAATTGTTTTTTTGCTTTTCAATTAAATTAATTATTCCCCGACGTTTTAAATAAAATTGTTTACAAGGAAGAAAGATCCTAACGCAAACATATGTAGACAATGAAATCTTAAAGACCGTTGATACAATATTATAAATTTCTAACTTTTTAGTTGTGCTCACATTGCATTCTCGAGATAATTTAAAAATAGAAACATGTTGCAGAACTGCAGTTCATGCAGCATTATAGTACATTTGCTATCGCCAATTCAACTGTGGGTGTTCTATTTTCGCTGCATTGAAAATTCTGAATATGTGTTTCGAGTATAAGAAGTGCTTCGTTTTAATCTGGTGAACTAAATAAGGTGTTTCGTGAAGGTTTTTGATGGACAATTTTGTATGACTTTTAATATGGTCTAACTCAACAGTATTGCTATAGATCAATTTCGTTCGGCTTTTGCTGATGATAAGTCAATTCTACATTTTATAGCTGTTCCAGATAGCATGGGCCATGATTAACACTGATTATCAGGCAACATACAGTGGGATAGAACAAATCTGGGCCATTAGTAAAATATGAATTCAATAATATGGTGCGAAGATATACTCAAGCGCATCCATTGTTCTTAAGAACTGTAGAAAAAAATTAGTGCTCGTTTCGGAGGATCCCTATTAAAACCTAAGTACAATAATTTGCTTGAAAAAGTAAATGAATTGCGTAGGACAACGGCGTGCCATTCTTCATGCTCATATTCTTTAAATTATCACCATATGACTTCATTTCGTTCCTTTTATCAAAAATAAATGCATGGTTTGCATTTTAATGCAACAAGATGCTGCAGGGACGTTCAAATGCTATATTTCTAAGGTATAGACTTTGTAGTTGCACAAATGCTTCGGAAACCGATTCAATTTAATATGAAAGTATGCTAATTTTGAATGAGAATAGTTTAAAAACAATAAACGTGTTAAAAGTACTATAATCCATGTACTCGTATGTTTTTTTCAGATTTTTCCTAAATAGCTTTCAGAGTTTTTTCGAACTCATAAGGATTTATCAGACCGTCAACGAAGGATAAGGAGTGCTTTCCGAAACAACAGTATTGGATGTCCTTTACAACATACAACAGACAATAGCCTCATTTATCTATAATTGGATCTTCGTCGCTTTTCTTTCAATGGTCGCAAATGCTTCAGTGACAGCTTACAGATTTTTTCCGATATTATTAAGGAAACTGATTATACTGTATTAACCGAGTACATGAAGACTACCTTATAGATGAGTTAGTGTACACTCCTTACCAAATCAACCATCGTTCCTTTCAATAATTCGGCAGACAAGGATGTTTCAGCAGCCTTATTGGTCTTCTTCTAAGCACTATTATCTATGGTCCCGATAGGGCCATTCTCTACTTTTTCCTTTTTCTTTCGGAGAAGGCGATATTCCTCATGCGATTGCCAATACTATTTGTCAAACCAGAGGATTTGTTATGGTTAACAAAGTTTAACACATTAGATGCTGCGTCTTTGTATTTATATATCCCTTCGGCGTATTAGCGTAGGTAGTTGTGTGAGTCGGTGTTGACTTTTCCTGCCTCTGACTTCGCTATTGGATCGATTTTGGTATGTAGTTCCTCCGCCAAAATGCCTGTATTATGCCTTATGTGCATCATGTGAAATGATGTTGGTTATCCTCAAAGTCTCCCTTCTCAATTTCACAACTGTGATTCGAGTTTGGTTATGGTAGAGTCTTATTTACTTATGACGTTGCAAACATTTCATTGTCTTATGTGTATTCTACGTTCATGAAAACTGCTGGTAGTTACTTGAAATGGAATAAAAAGAAAAAAAAAAAACAATTCTTATCAACCCTAATTAATGAAAGAAAGATCTTTAAATTCAGAAGGAAATGTCTAGAACTTTTAATTGCTTCAGTTAATGACAGAAAAGGATTCATAATGCCATTGATGTTCTTCTGATTAAACATTTATTGAAAATAAAGGAGGCCTTAAGACTAGTATTTAAAAACGTTTGGTTCAGTAGCCCACACAAGGAAAAGGATCAGTTTTTTTCGTATGTGAGGTAGAGGGGAAATATATGTATGTACTACCTAGCATAAAAGTTTACCTCTTTGGTTGGTAGAAGAACTATTTCGTAAATCCGTAGCTTTTTTCAATAAAAAGGCTTTTAACCCTTGTCGAGATGTATCGCAGGAAAGACTATGGATTCGCAGCCCGATAATCCTCTTCTGAAGTGTTATGGTAACACATGAGCTGCTATTGTTTAAACCTCATTATCTGTGTATTATATATTTATAAGTGTTCAGCTTTTTGTTTGAAAACCAGTAAATTAATCGCTAAGCGTGATTCAGATTTCAATAAGAGGGTATACATACATACGAGGGGCGTTCAACATATTCTCGGTATCGGGGTGAAGCTGTGGATGTATATATAAATTGACTTATTTATCAAGTAATAGTATTATTTTAGTGCATTCATGTAAAATTTCATATAAATGTGATTATTAATTCGCGTTTTATCTCTAGTTAAACAGAATCATAATGGCAACTGAGACGATGATGGTGAAAATTGAGCATCGCGCTGTAATTAAATTTCTCACTAAGCAAGGAAAAAGTCAAAAAACTATTCATGAAGAGATGGTGGCTGTTTACCAGGGTTCCGCACCTTCATTATCAACTGTGCAAAAGTGGTCAAGTGAGTTCAAGAGAGGCAGAGAGAGCATTGAAGACGACCCCCGCTCCGGCGCCCTGGCTACTGCTTGTACGGGAGAAAGCATCAAAGAAGTCGAAAAACTTGTTCTTGAGGATGCCCGAATAAAGGTGAAAATGATGGCAGAGATCACCAAGCTTTCAATTGGTACCATTCACACCATTCTTCATGACCATCTTAACCTTTCAAAGGTCAGTGCAAGGTAGGTGCCACGAATGCTCACAGCGCCTCAGAAAAAAGTGAGAATCGCATGCTGTAGAGAGCTTTTGGAGATGTGTAGTGAGAACGCGGACGGTGTTATGGATCGAATTGTTACTGGGGACGAAACATGGGTCCACCACTATGACCCTGAAAGCAAACAAGAGTCCATGCAGTGGCATAAAAAAGGAACAGACCCCCCGAAGAAGTTCAAAGTCACTCCGTCTGCCGGGAAGCTCATGGCCACAGTTTTTTGGGACTCAAACGGAATCTTGCTCATTGAGTACAAAAAAAAAGGTGAAACCATCAACGCCACATCCTACGCTTCCACTTTGCATAATTTGCGGTAGGAAATCAAAAAGAAAAGACGGGGTAAACTCGCAGCGGGTGTGTTGCTTCTTCATGACAACGCTCCTGTTCACACGGCGCGAGTTTCCAAGGCTGCTGCGCGAGATTGTGGTTTCGAAGAAATCCAACACCCACCCTATAGTCCAGGCCTTGCCCCTAGTGATTATTTCCTGTTTCCGGATTTGAAAAAATGTCTTCGTGGAAAAAGATTTTCGGATGATGAAGAACTCAAGTCGGCAATAAATGGGTATTTTGCAGAGAAAGAGGAAATTTATTTTTTTGAGGGTTTAAAACAGCTTATCTCAAGATGTAACAAATGCATTGATGTTAGGGGAGATTACATTGAAAAATAAAAACAATTTAAATTGAATTCGCATTTTTCTTCATATCGATACCGAGAATATATTGAACGCCCCTCGTACATACATATGTACTCGTTTGTAAGCATTCATATAAAAGTTCTTCCCTATGACAGCAGAAATATATAGAGTTACCCTAATTCGAAGTTATAATATTAGGTTGTACCACATTATAGCAAAAATTTAAAAGCCAATATTATGTTTTCGTAAATTTTTAGAGAAGGGTGTCGACTTATTGTCATTGGGGATGCTCTCATGCATTGTGCAATCTACCGCACCGACTTCGTTGCTCTTAAAACATCGAACGGAACTTTAAAAATCAACGTCATATAGTGCGTTCGTTGACCGCTACATGCTCAAATGCGTCATTAATGTTTTTCGTAAAGAAAGAGGGTTCGAATTTGAACTGCCGATAGCATGGTAAATAATTCCTAGAAAAAAAATAACGGTAGTTATAACGAAACCTAAAATTCTCACAAGTCAAAGACACGTACCAGTTTATTTTATAAAAAAAGAAAATCTAACGTTCTGGCACAGATGTTCACTCGAGAACTTCTTATTTCCGACTGAGTGAAAATGGGACATTTCATGTGGAACAACCCAATGCTTACTTGGTCAGTTTTATTTACATTTTTAGTTTCTGTTTGTCCTTGACGAGCGCACGTACTAAGTCTTTCTTATAGCGTTGGAAACACTTTTTTAATACTGAAGAGATTGGGCGTAGCCTTAGACAATTTTAATAAAAAAAAAATAAAATAAAAAAAAACGTTCTTAAGAAACCTAATCACGCATCGCACTAGTTATGCACCAAACCACGTGACTGTAATAATAAATCAAAATCTTTTGAGGCATGCCACCTAATTTCATAACTTCCAAACCCGCAGATACTTTAGTATGCATAGGAACTTAGCTCATGTGATTGCATTTTTCTCATTACCACTGTAATCACACGTGAATAACGTGTAGCATATTTATTGCCGTGCAGTTGAGCTGTACGAGTATCAACGTATCATACATTCACTTGATTCAACTAATAAATTGTGTCTCAATAATCGTCACAGAAACAAAACCTTAGTTGGTGTAATTGCAGATATCCCATGGAATTGTTCATTATGAATCCGTTGGTATGTACGTGCAACACTGTATCTGTTGGAAAAAATCTCAAATCGCAAATGAATCTGAGTTTAGCTTACAACACATTCCACAGTTTCAGCAAACTTACACACCCTCTAGTGGGCCCTCTTGCCTCCTTGAACCAGATGGCATTGATTGCGCAAATTGCCCGTACTTCGGACAAAAGCGATCGTTCATCGTGTGCCTTAGAGAATTAGATACAAGATACATACCGGGCCACAGATACGAGTACTCGAAGTAGATGCAAGTCTAGAAACAACCAGCAACACTTTCAGTTTCGTCGAATCAACGAATTGGAACAATTTCCCGCTTTTCTGGTGTTGCCTTTAGCAACCTTCAGTCTAAAAAAACTCGATAATAACTGTTTTGTTTTTGTTTTTGTAATACAATATACCAAAGTGGGTTGAGTGGGCTGTTCAGACAAAGAGGGAAAAGCGACTGTTTTTGTTGATAAAGTGCTTTGGAGTAAGCTGTCATGATTGTGGGCAGATAGTATGCGCGACGGTTGACATTCAAACTTCAATTGCAAAAAAAAAAGTTAAAGAATTTCTGATTTAATGTGATTTGAAATGTTGCAGCAATTTACATTTGTTTAATTCTTTATTACGGTTAACCCAAATACGGAATGCATATATGATAAGATTCAGATCCGGGTTTCTACAATAGTTGAATCTTGAAAGGTATTGTCAAGGAGTACATTAAATGAAATGTGCTGTCGGCGAAATGCTAGTCTCTACAGTGCTAGTGTTTGTTTATTTTGCCATTTTTGTGCATATAGAGGGTGACCTACGGTATTCTGCTTACCTCGAACAGCGAGAGAAAGGGAAACTTTTTCATGGACAGAAGTTTCCACGTTCGGGAAATTTTCCACTCCCTCAAAATAGTAACACCAAAATTAATTTGTCTGTGTTTTTCGTGTGTTTTTTTCGGTGTGTAAGCTGGCAACATGATCTAGGAATTCCGGCTTAGCAGACGAGTAGAGCCCAAACGTCCGCCAATGGTATGTCATTCATTGCTGATGTACATCACGAAAGCAGCTAAACCCGTTCATAAGAAACTTAGCCGTAGACAATGAGAATTCGAATGCAGGCCCTGAGAAGTTTTCTTCTAACTAGTGCCCAGAAAATTCATCCGAAATCTCTCGTTTCTGTTTTCTTTTATTGTGGCTTGAAGTTAATAAGTTTTTGAATTTTTTTGAAAAAAAATGAAATGGTTTAAAGTTTGATAAAAGGAACAGTAACGTATTTGGCGTAAGTAATGAACTATAAGACTTGTCAAAGAGATTTCTTGTTACCTGATAGGATATGAACAAGGATTTTTAGTTGGCCAAGCTTTCCCACTGCTTAAGAAAAAGTATGTTTTATCTCTTCTACCTTATTTTAACCGTTGGAAAAAAATAAATTTTGAAGTTCTTTCTTAAACTCCGTTAAGAGTCAAAGATACACCGAAACAAGGCGTGACGTTGAAGTAAACGCCGAAGACGTCCTACACTGCTACCGAATATGGAGATGACCCTCAATGGTTTTACTCGCAATTGCGATCATATTTTCATCGCTACCGAGTTATATTATTACTATATGAATTCTATGAATTCTACCAAAACTGCTACCTAGGTAGAAATTGCTAGATTTTCCAATTTTGATTACTTTGCAGCTCTTGGTAGATTGAACTGGAACAATGGAGAGAAGCCTCAACCTGTTACAATTAACTCCATCATCATCATAAAAGACTGGTGGTTGATCAGAGTACTTGACTCGAGAGACCGAAATGGTGGAACAGGCGACTAAACGGACAAAAACTTAGTTTCTGCGACGCATCCTGGATGAGAGTCTTCTTTGGACTATCAAGGCACTGTCGGCTTTCAAGCAGCGGAACGGAGCTTTTGACAAGACATGCTTCTTGTCAACTAGCATAATTCTCTGGATTTACACGGCTAATTCAAGACTAAGACTAATACTTCGTTGTATTATGGAATAAGCTGTCACGTATTTACATATTTACGAGTATGTCACTGCTGTTTTCAACCAAGTCTAAAGGCGCGTTTACCTCAGCTGCTTGAAAGATTTGTACTAGAGCGTGACTCAATAACATTACTCACTTCGGTGTGAATCTGAGCTAGAAAAGGAATGTGCTCGAGTTTTTACCAATGGCTTCAGAATGTAGAGCTAGTATCTTTGTAAGGGAAGAGAACTTCCAATTTCACTATTCGCTAGACAAATTTGATGAGTCATCCAAATGGAGACATATGTAATGTTGATGTCAATGAGTTATGTTGTGAGTAATATGCAGATAGATGTAGATGGTGTCTGCTTTTGCATCGAAAACCAAACTGCGTTTAAAGCCTTACATAACCCGTTCAGCACCATCATGCTAGTACGAGAGAGAAAGATTAATTTAAACGCAGTTGGAAGGCTGAACGCTATACAAGGCTCAGACTTCTCATAACTTAAACCTGTGTTGCATACGCCTCAGTTAATGCTTCGATTGACAGAAAGGTGTCTTATGAGCGCAACCGTAGGTGACATGGCCCTCTAAATTGCTCACCGAACTCATTTATCAACTGGTCGATTCGATTCGCGTGCTGTGTGGCATGTAGTGCATCTTGCGGACCAAATATGGAGGTTTTGTTGATTAACATACCCACGAATGGACAAATCTCGGTCTTCATTAACACTGGCGGATAGAGCAGCAATATTTTCCTCTGTAAGCACTCTACGAATACGAGTAGGTGACTTGATGTCCAATAGCGTGAAATTGGTGCGAAATTTTGTCACAATGACTTGAATAGTTTGCTCAGTAGGTTGATTATGACGAACGTAAAATGGTCGAAGTGCGTGAAAAACATTTTTGAGAGAGCACGAATTTTGATAATAAAATTCTATAATTTGTAAGCGTTGTTCGAATGAATGTAAGTCTTTCCGTTATGAAATGGCAAAACTAACTGAGCATATTTGACTTTGAAACATGTCACGAATCACGAGGGAGCTGTCAAAAATAGAACACTGAAAACCCAAACAGCAAAAAAATCATACCTTACAATTTCGAATTTCCCGTTCCATTATTTTTTCTGTTGAGCATTTTTTCTTGTTTTCAATTGACGTCGTCGTACATATCGCACACCATTTTTACCTACCGACTACTTTTTTAGGATCAAACACTTTCGGTAAGATGATAAATATAATCCCGTATCGGTCTCTTGTTTCCTTGTTATAAGCTTTACGGGCTGAATTGACCGCCATGAAGTTTACCGATATTACAGTGTCGGCTATCTAGAACTCATTGCTATATTTTAGTTTATTGTATTTAAGAGTTACTAATACAATACAATACATTGAAATAAGTGGGGTCTCTTTCCACTGAGTGGTATCACATCCCATAATGTTATTTAACTGATTCGTGAGTCATTTTCAGTAAACACTTATCAATACTTCAAATAATAGTAACCTATCAATGCAGTAGTTGAAACTAGTACTTTTTGAAATGATCCATACGGTTCCATTTAAATATATTTAACCTTCTCCGAAACAAAAACACAATCTAAACAAATCCGATACTAAACAAATAAGCAAGCTTCAGGACCATTCTTAAAAGACAGCGCATCCTGGTAAGTTTGGCTACTACATAGAAGAGTTAAAAATTGAAATTCGGAGAGTTGTCGCCGATCTGATTAACTTAAGCACCTAGCTCCATCTACCGCTCCGCCCCAGCAAATTTTTAGTCGAAAATACCTTCATGCCATACCACTCACCACTACCAAGTTTTATTTTCTTTCATTGTATTATGTTAAGAGAAATACATAGGTTGCATATCTGACATAGGTCATAAGCTAATTGTCATGTTGCCATAAATATTAATTTTTTTAATCATCCAGTTCTTTTTCTACTCTCCAATTGTTCAAAAGAAAAATCACCTTTTCTATAATTGGGACAGGAAGAAATGCCATAAAAGCTGCACCCTCATACATAAGTGCTTGAAAGTTAAAATTATACTAATCCCACTCTAGCTAAAGAAAACATGTTTCATCTTCCATTAGTCACATCGGAAGTTCTATCTCAAATTAGCTGAATCCTTTATTACATGATTTTTTAAATAACTTTGTAGGTATTAAGAGAAAGCTGTCAAAAATAAAAAACGGAAAGTAATCCAATAATTTAAAATGCACAACCATTTGTTTAATGCCCAATGACAATAGTTCTCAAATTTAAAATAAACAGTGTAAAAGAGGTGACGCATTAAGCAAATAAAAAGACAAGTCTGTTTTCGAAAGCTTTGAATAACCTCAACACAATATGTTGACAAAAAGGTGGTACCAATCCGTAGTTCTTAGATCACCTCTTCCCACATGCCATCCACCAAATGACTAAGAGATTCCTTTTACAGCGTTATGATGAGAAAAAAGCCATGATTGAGAGACAAAAAGAAAAATAACTCCCACGAAAATTTCCGTAAAAATAAGTTTTATTTTCGGTTAGGCTCAATAGTTCACTTAACTTAAATAAAATTAAAAAAAAAAATAAAGTAAAAATAAAAACAAAGCCAACAACTTAAGCTAGACGTGCGCATTTCGTTATTAACAATTTCTAATTAAAATCTCCGTCCAAAGTTGCAATTGCTTCAACCGCAAATGCATTGCTTCTGGTAACGATTTTTAGATACCTTTAACCTTTGCCTTATTGGATTCATGGTACTTCTTTTTAACTGCAATTGCAATAATTAACACATAAATTAACCAAAACCGATTTTTTTTTATAATAGTAAAATACTCACTTGTAATAAGAGTATCCGGATCCTCTTCTTCGTCCGTATGTTTGACCTTCTTCCGGAGTTTCTTCAAATAAGCCATCTTGTATTCCTCACTTGGTTTTCCACCTAGGCCATAGCTTACTTCGTATACCGTTAGAGGAATCACAGTCGATGAAACGGGTACCAAATCTGCGGACGATTTTCAATAAATTTTTATTTTTTTTGTACAGTTTTTCAAGGCTTGCACTTTCACCAATTTTTGGATTTACGCATTCAAACACACACCTGGCTCATATTTGTCATTGTCGTTCTTCTTGTAGAGCATTGGAGTGGCCAGAGCAGCACCCACAAGGAGCATAAGGATGAACATTGAACAGGGAATATTCATTATTTTGTTTCACTCGGAAAAGTAATGAAAATTGAAATCTTTAGATCCGCGCCACGACAACGGAAAAACTTGTATAATCGTTACGACTCGAGACTGCAAACTAAATGAAAACCAGGTCTAGAGGCATTCAGTTACCTTGACGAGATCTACAACATAGTTAACTTATTTTTTGTCTTTTTTGGTCTGTTGAAGAATAACAACAAATTGACATGGGAGCTTAAAGCCAGGCTTACACTCAATGTCTCTCTCTGATTTTCTCTTTATCTTTGTATCTATATACTTGTATGAGATGCAGGGTTTTATGTTTTTTGGTGGGAGGTTAAAGTCGTAAATTGTAATCCATTGGCATTTCATCTCTTAGCTTCTCATGCTAATTGATGTTTTAGCTTTTTCTTCGTTGTTTGCTTTGTTGATTTTCCAATTTGTTTTTTTCTTTTGTGTTTTGTGCGTTGTCGTTTGTTGCATCTGATTACCTAATTGGCAATTCAAGATGAAAGTGAGAGGAAAGTTCACGTTGAATAGAAGAATCTGCTTTGGAATTCGCATGCTTTCGGCTTCGAATCTCTGGTTTATCTCATCGTTACGATGTTTGATGCTTAGCGGGGCGACGGGGCGTATGTGGAATATTAATCAGGTGGAAAGAAAAACTTTTGTGTAGTAAAATGCTTTGAATCATTTGAACATTATTATTATAACGGATGAGCTTAGACTTTTGTCATGGGAATCAGTGATATTGACTAATCTCTAGTATAATGAGCAGCTTGTGATGATAACCGATTTATTGTATCAGACTTATCAGGAAGTGTTGTCACTTCACTGTTTAGCAGCAGATAGTCCTAACGCATGCGGTCATAGGAAGTCCTCCCGAGTTTTTCTTAGCAAGTTAATCGGGAATCTTATTTTCTTTGATTCCATAACGACCTTAAGTCCAGTCAAGTCTCTGTGAATTCAGGATCCCAACTGCGTCCAAAGAAGTCTTGCATTGTCGAATTAGCTTGCAGACAGGAGGTTCAATAAGGTTCAATAAATCGTATATACTCGATTCCATTCATCTGTTCTTTACAATAAAGTTCACTGTCACCAGAATTGAGTATTACCCCGTTTGAAAGACAGACATATGTATGTATGTTTGTTTGCCTATCAAGAAGTACAACCTAAGGTTGCAGTCCGCCATAAAGACTACAAAATCGGTTCTAAAGCTTTCGACAAGCATTCAACTATTCAATATTCCTTCTCTGACTCAGATTCTAGATTAAGCCAGTCGTTAGTAGTTGAAAAGTCGACTTCGTATTTCCGAAGCAACCGGAGTTCAGAAGGCATATCTTTCAATCCCCAATAGATTTCTTCAAAAGAAGAGTCATATATGTGGGCGAAGACTTTTAACGCTTTGCTAAATAAATAATTTCTGAGCAGTACCATTCCCTCGACTGTCACGCACGAAGAGGAAGCGGCAGATTTTAGAGAAGGCGCAATTAGTGAAGCTGTAAAACAAAAAAATTAACATGCCTTCCAAAGTATGGCCGGCAGTTAGAAACGTTGGGTTTAAGCAGTTCGCGATTTTCTTTCAATAAAATGTTTAGAGGCGGTCGAATGCTTGGCAAGTGTAGAGAGAGCTTTCTGTTTCCACTGTATGAAGGTAAAAGCGACATAAGAAATTGAATCAACGACCTCACCACTCAATACGGATACTACGAAGATATTCGAAAAAGTTCTAGACAGTCAACTACGGATTATTATTAAACTCCATGGCAGTCAATGTGGACCCGAGACGTACATATTGTATATATGTTAAGAATCAGCTCAGTAGCTCATAAACGAGTTCGGAACAACTTTTCCTCTTTTCGTCGATGACAGCGCTA
This sequence comes from Volucella bombylans, assembly GCA_949129095.1. Taxonomy (NCBI): domain Eukaryota; kingdom Metazoa; phylum Arthropoda; class Insecta; order Diptera; family Syrphidae; genus Volucella; species Volucella bombylans. Next base: position 85,245,115 of record OX422143.1, on the reverse strand, counting down.
TTGTAACCAACGGCGTGGCAGCCCTTCAGAAAACTTTAATAATCAGATAAAGGAGAAGACCTAATATCTGCATTGCCATTTTTCCGAACCAGCAAACCCTACTCCAGACATCTATTTAAAAGGAATCATTGTGACTAATTGCTAATAATTCAAATATAGTATTTAGGCTCTGTCTTAATTTTAAGAATTTTAATTTTTTTTGACGAACGCGGAAAATGCTTATCACTTAAATGTTTAGAGAAATTTAATTATTTCATGCCTTAGGTTTTAGTCGTATTGGAGTTTTGCACTTCATTGTAGACATTCGTGGCTCGTTTAATATTTTTTTAGGTTGGTCTTGTACGAATGACAGCAGCCTCTTTACAGTTCGAGTTATATTACAACTTTCCTATCTGTTTGATATTTTTCAACCGATGAAGGATGTACACTCCGCTTCAACTAAATAGGTACAACATTTTTCAAAAGTTTGTGTTTCATTATTTTCAAATAATGTGCATAAATTTAATAGTTCATGCTGGTAACGGTTTGTTTATAATGTTGAGAAAAGAAATTAGAAAGAACAATTCAAAAAGCACCGTTATTTTTTATCTGGCTCTCTTGCACTGTATTTCATTTGGGAAAATACAGCTTTTTTTGAGTCAAGGTACAAAAAATAGTAAGTGGAATGAAATAAAACAAATTTGTTTTTACAAGAGCATTTTATTGTTGACTCTAGTTCTAAGTACTGCCACTTTTGTTCATAATCATTTCACAAATTCGGTCCGGCATTGAATCGTAAAGTGCCTTTAAGGAATTTAACGAAATTTCTTTCCAGGTTAATTTAATAGCTGCAATGAGTGATCCTCTGTCTTCAAACTGATGGCTAGATTCGTATATTTTTCGGACTAACCATCCATCCATATGTTTTCCATAAGATTTAGGTCCAGTGAGTATGGCGGCCAGTGAAACAATCACACAATTTGTTCCCTTATACAATTTTTAACTATCCGCGGCGTATGAATGTTTGCGTTGTTCTGCTAGAAATTCCAATTAATGAGTCCAGAAATATTACAAAATTTCGGAAAATTCCTTTCCAATATTTCTTTATAAGATCTTGCGGTCAATTTTGCTGTTTGAAATTCTAGTTCAACAGATCTATAGGGTTTTCCAATAAGGACTTGGCAACTTTTTTTTTTAAATAAATCGCAAACCATTTGAGATATTTCGAAAACTTTATTATCGGCTTGAAAAACAATCGAAACATTTATGAATGGAACTCGACTTCGTTCATATCTCCACCGCGGGCACGTTTGCAGCGGTCGATTCGTTGGACCCAATTTTCAACGACTCGGCCACACATTTCGGCCGAAACAGACGCTATTTCGCGTTCAATGTTGGCTCTGAGCTCTTCCAACGGCGTGTTGGCATAGGCCAATTACTTAACGTAGCCCCACAGAAAATAGCCAAGCGGCGTTAAATCGCACGAACGAGGCGGCCAATCGATTGGGCCATTTCTTGAGACAACACGCTCGCCATACTTTCTCTTCAATAAATCGATTGTAGCGTGTGCTGTGTTGCTTGTGGCATCATCCTGTTGAAACCACATGTCGTCCAAGTCCATATCTTCCAATTCGGGCCAAAAATAATCGGTGATCATGGCGCGATAATGCTGACCATTCACAGTAACGTGACGATCGTTATCGTCGACGAAAAAATATGGCCCAATAACGCCGCCGGCATGCAAACCGCACCAAACAGTTATTTTTTGTGGATGAAGTGGTGATTCATGAAGCACATGTGGATTTTCACCCGACCAATAATGCATATTTTACTTATTGACGAACCCATTGAGCCAAAAGTGAGCTTCGTCACTGAAGATGATTTTGCGATGAATTTCATCATCTTGGCGCATCTTCTCCAGAACCCAATCGGAGAACGTACGTCGCTTCAAAGGGTCCATCGTCTTCAATTCTTGAGTCAGCTTGATCTTGTATGGGTGTAAACCAAGATTATTACGCAAAATACGCCATAATGTGGTCTGAGTGATGCCCAATTCTTGAGAACGCCGTCGAATTGACTGATTTGGATCGTTTGCTACGGACGCCAGCGACCAACCCGTTGTCTCACTGACACGGCAACTTCACACAACGAATATGTAGACTAAAATTTTTGCCCTATACTTGTTATTGCCTGTCTACTAGGGCGAGAATTACGACCGAAAATTGGAGTTAACGCTCTTAAAGTTGTAGTCACCGACTAAAAATTTCGGTAGAAAATTTTTATAATTTTCAGACGTTGTTCGTTCGTGTACTTTACCACGATGAAAATTTTGAGTTTACTGAATAAATTGACTGTGACAGTTTGATGGTTAGTGAAAGAGTGCGTTCACAAACTAAATTCAAAGTTGTCAAGTCCCTATTGGAAAACCCTTTATAATAGCTAACCGCTACCCATACCATAACACCACCTTCTCGGCTATGATTCCGGGCTAAAAACCGTCAGGTCCATCAAAATTGAACTTTTTTTCATCTGAGAAAACCACGCAACGCCATTCTTCTTGCCAAGCCATGTGATACCTCGAAAATTTCAACCCCATATGCTTTCGCTGAGGGTTTAAAGGTGGCTTCTTCTGAAGTTTTAGACGTTTTAGATGATGGGCACAATTAATCGCTCTTCTAACTGTCGAAACAGTAGCATTAACTGCTCATTGTTTTATTTTCGCAGCTGAGTCGAAAGAATTAGAAGGACATCGCAAAATTTCTTCTATCGGCCGCTGTTGTGGCCGTTTTTGTACCTCATTTCATGTTTTTTCCCATACAAGTCTTTACCTCGATCAAATTCTTTAGCTATAGCACGTCTGGTTAGTCCTTGCTTCTGTAGTAAAGTAGTAAAGAATGAATATAATGTACCTATTCAGTTGACTCAAAAAAAACTGAATTTTTCCATATGGAATACATTGCAAGAGATCAAGAGAAAAAATAACGGTGCTTTTTGAATTAATCGTTCTAATTCCTTTTCTAAACATCATAGATAAATAGTTATCAGCATGAAATATTAAATTCATGCACATTATTTGAAAATAATGAAACACAAACTGTTGAAAAATGTAACTATTCATTTGAAGCGGAGTGTACATCCCTCATCGGTTGAAAAATATCAAACCAATAGGAAATTTGTAATATAACTCGAACTGTTCTTCAGACGTCGGAAAACGTTAACCTCACAATTTATATTTTGATGAGAGGGTATAAAAAGCAGTCATTGCGTGCCAAGTCAGGGCTGTACAGTGGATGAACCATCAACCTAATATTTTGAGCGCTCAAAAATTCACTTGTTTGAGTTGACCTGTGAGAGCTTGCATAGTCGTGTTCACCGACTGCCTCAATTTTAGTATAAGTCATATGCCGATCTTGCAATACCAGTCCCCGCCCAGCATCGATATTTTCTGGCACAACAATGGATTTTGGACGACCTTGACGAAATTCGTCCTATTGCGAACGAATTGCGAAACCAGCGAAACACGATGGCACGATGGAAAATCACAAAAAAAAATCATTGCACGAAAATGTTTACGATTTCATTTCATTTTTTGGCTAAGATGAATTGTTCAAGTTTTTTATAAAAAACGCAAATAGCACTCGTATGACATCGTAAACTTTACGATGCTCATTTCATATTTTTCATACCTACACCGGTATTGCCATATCTCAAAAGTTAAGTAGCAACCTATATCCACTCTGAATATTAAGTTCTTAAAATTAAATTAAAATTATAAAAAAACACAAACACTGACGATGCTAAGCGTATTCTAGATTTGAATAGCCCAGTGGTAAGATTTTTTTTCATTTTCTAAAGAACTTAAAGAACTTAACACTCAAATGGGTATTACTACACTTAAAATGCCTGAGTGTGTGTTAAGTTTTAAGTAAATGGGACAGTTACGTCGGACACTCCACTTCCATTCTCCCACTCTCATCCTCATCCCCCACAAACGATCAAAGCCATGTAAGATCATTTTCCAAGCGCAAGACACATGACTCCGAATGTGCATACAACTTTTGCCTGCAAGCATTTTGCGCTACTTGCGCAAGGCATAATCTGACACCTTTTCATATTCCTGCATTCCACTCCCACAGACAAGCCATTGCTCCTAAAAAGCTGTCTCAACAATATTCGACATGTAGTGAAGTTCAAATGGAAAGTAATGTTAACAAATAAATTTTAGTCTTAGAAGAAGATTCAACAATAAAGGTTATAAAATTAAAGTGTGCTTTTATTTCAATAGTTGCGAGTAAGCAACTTTAAAAATTATTTTTTTAAAAAACGTTGCCGCAAACAACGTAACTGGACAAAGAGAGAAAAACTAATGTTTGGGCTCAATGGTTATTTCGCTCCATGGGTGGCATCCAAGATTTAATGGGGAGACTAAATTATTAGTGTAATTTGACTTATTCTAGGCAACCACTCATCTTACGTGAATTCATAATAGTTACCTGAAAAAGAATGTCTTTCGGACCCGAACCATCCGATTTGGAAGCCAATACACTACCATTTGAGCTTTGCCTTACAAAATTATGCCATTACCATCCGGAAAATCAAAAGCTGTTCACTTAAGGCATACTTCGAACACACTTTAATTGAATAAAACACACAACGTCATTGTTTAAATATACATTTATTGCATTGTTTCTGCCGTTTGTGCCTACACAATAGTTTAACAAACACCATTTCATTTTCAAATTTGTTATATATATAATTTTTTTTTTTATTAATTTCTTGTTCTTTCATTGTGTATACTTTTGGAAAAAAAAAGCGCTCAAATAAATATTTTCTTAAATAAATCAACATTTCACAAAAATAATTTTCATTTGTTTCTTGTTCATATATATTGTATATTCAATTTTGTATCTTATTTAATTCATATTTATTTATACCGATTTTTGTTTTATTAATTGTTCGTTTTTTTTTTATAATACTGCTTTAAATTTTATATTATATATCCATATACTTATGTTTCTTTTAACAAACTATTTACACATTTATCAAAAAGGAAACAAAAATCAAATAATTACTACATGTTAACTTTAGTACTCAAACAATTCCCCCTCAAGTGTCTTTTGCGTTTTTGTGTTTCAATTTTCCATGGTTTTTATTTTCTATTCTTAAGCATTTGACCTTTTTTTATTTATTTACTATATTTTTTCGGTTTATGTTTGTTTTTTTTTTTGTTATTTTAGAGATTTGTTTTAAAAATTTACCTTGCATGTTTGCTTTTGTTTTTGGTTGATGTTGTTTTGTTGATCTTTTAATTCATTCGGCAGTGTCTTTTTTTTACATTTTATTTTTTTTTTAATTTAAAATTTTGTAGTTTTTTTTTGTTTAACATACATATGTCCTTTAAAGCATTTATTTATTTTTTTTACAATTGTTTGTCTTTCTTGTGGTGCGTTTGTTTTTCGTAATGAAGGATTTGTTTGTTTTTATTATTTAGAATTTCACATTTACAGTAAATATATATATATATATTTTCTTTAATAAAAAAAATTATTATCTACAGTAAATTTGAAAAATAATTTATTTTAACTACATCCTTGTTAACAAATTAAATAAATACATTAATGCACTATTGCGCGCAGAAATGATAAAAAATTCTCTTTTCTTTTATATATAACACATATTAATTTTGTTTTTATTTAATAAGCGTTTTTGTTTTGTTTTAAATATATACTCTTTTTAATTGAAATTTTGAAATGTTTAACTTTTGTTTATTTGAAAAAGATTTCTCTTTTCATAAATAAAATAGTTTAAGATAAAATTTAGCAACTTAAAAAGAAATCTGTTTGGTGGAGAATCAATACTAATGGGAGAGATAGGAGGACACAAATACCAACGTAACATTTAACATTTAACACTTTTTGTTTAACTTTTTCCATTTATTTATTACATTTCATTTATTTAAATTCTATGAGTTATTTATTCTTTTTTTATTTTGTTATTCATTTTTTTTTTGTTTGTTTTTTTGCGTTTTTATTTATATAAGTGGGATTTAGATATATATATTTAACACTACACACATATTTAGTATATTTTGGTTTAAGTATTTTAATTTATGTTGGCTTTGTTTCATTTTGTTGCATAAATATTACTTTTGGGAAAGCAGAGAGAAATTATTTCTATTTGGCATGGTGGTTATATTTTTTTTTTGTTTTTAGAAAATGTAACTGTTTTGTGGTCATATAGCTAGATGATGTTGATTAACAAAATAATCGAAGTTTAATAAGGACGTGTTTTTAAACAAAACTGATACAAGTTTGATAGATCATATTCATAGTTACGAGTTATTATATTCACCTTTGAGTTGGGAAAGTAGGGTATTTTACACAATCAAAACTACATTTTCATAAAAGTGGATTGTATTGATAGTGGTAACGAACTATTGAAAAGTATGGGGAGAATTGATGCAGAATATGTACGAAAATATGACGTAATATATGAAATCAGTGTTATGTTTTTATTTTGGCCTTCATCTGAATGGCTGCATATTTGAGACAAATTTATCGCGATCTGCTACAAATCTATCTACGACACGATGACTTGATTTTTCATGTTGACACAAGTACTCCTGACTTCATTGGCATTGCAAGGATTTTCTTAAAAAAAAAAAAATGAAAATTCGGAACGACGCGACTTCTTCAACCGTTTGAAGTGAAGTGTAAGTGAATTGAACCAAGAAGAGGTCTGGATAGTGATATCAAAACTGATTACCAACTGTATAGTGCCAAGCTTTAGTTTTTTCATAACTGTAAAACTCGTTTGTCATTGACATGAACTTAAATAAGAACACCACTGAAGAAATCACGGGAACAGTCACATCTGTCAGTCAGATTGCTGTTTCTTTTATCTAAGAAAGCAACTTCACAATGTGTTCCTCTCATGAATGTATAGGGCTGAAAAAGTTTTTGAATTTAAGAGATAGTAGTAAAGGAAGACTCATTTGGAAAGAAACCTTAACCAATTTGGTGTTCGTAGGTGAAGGTGTTAGTCTATGTGCTATGATTTCCTGAAAGCAGAATGCTCAATGTATTGAAATCATATTCAACAACATTGATTCCAAGTCTCCAAACCCTTCCTACTTATTGAAGCTTTTGGTATGTTTGGTTCATAGCTACAAGTAATAAGTTTCCTTATTACCTCGTCTACCAATCTAGTTGTTCCCAAATAGTCCAAAGACAGAGAAGCTGTTATTTAATTCAAGGGGGGCTTATTGATGTACGTCCTCAATGGCGGATGGATTCACCAAATATATTTTATATCTTTATTCAAATATCATATTCGTGTATACAACAGTGGACAGTCGTTGAGTGAAATATTCACATCGGGCATATACGCCCACCTATTGTAGCTATAGCATAAAGATTTTAACTTAACAATAAATTATTTATCCTGTATTCATGAACCATTAATGTCGAAGATCAGCGGCTTTAGAACGTGGACCAGAAAAAGAAGGCCAAAAAACAGATGGAAATGTATTCATACGTTAGCTCTGATGTTTAGAAGGTGAACATCAAGAACAATGGAACTTTACGAACAAGGTGGTTACCTTTGGTAGAAATTTTATGAGTATTTATTACATAAGAATAGCAGCACCCCAATTCTTTATTGTATGTATAATTAAAATAACTCGAATAAATATTTTGCGAGATCAGATGATGGCTGGATAGACCTGCTCAATATTTTGTAAAAGATTTTTGGTTCTGTCTCGGTAGCGCCTTAAGCCGCTTGGGAATATTTTTTGGTAAATAAATGACAATAGACAAATCTCCAAAAAGAGTTGTAGTTAATAGAGACAAGACTACATGCTGACCGTAAAAACAAAAAGAAAAGAAAATTTCAATTTCAATATCTCAATTGACTTTTTAGATCCTAATTTACGAACAGACAAGCAGTATATTTTGTTATTATTTTGCTCCCATTTATTCCCATGGTTGCGTTAACGCAACATTGAAAGAACAATTTTTTTTCGAACTTAAGTTTTAAAATTTCTGAAGCACTTCCATTTCTATTGCATTTTCGAATATCTGAGCTTTTTAAAATGTATTTTGGTATTCGGAATAGCTCTTGAAGTTTTGTTCACATTTAAAATTAAATAGACAAATTTCAAGGAAGAAACCTACATATGTAGTTTATAAATTCCCTAAATATTACTGTTTTTTCTAATATTTTATAGTCCGAATGAGGTTACGCATAAAATAAACAGATAATAGCAGTAATTTGAAAAAAGAATTTGCATTTACTTTCCCCAAGTATTTGGGTACCATCGATTCCTGCTACTCGTATGATCACGCGAATGAAATAATTGTGAAATGTTGGAATGACAATTTCGTTATTACAGTGGCAACCAATTGCGAGTCTGCTCAGCCAAAAAACGATATAATCGTAAGGAAGGGGAGATAAATCTCGATACCACAACCATATTTAATCGTAATGTACAATAAATATATGGGGGGTGTTGACTTGCACGATAATGGAGTCGCAACCTACCGTATAAATATTGGTTGTAAAAAATGGTAATATCAATACGATGGATTCGACAGTGGTGAATGCCTGTAAGCTGCACAGAATGGTGTACAACGAAAAACCAATATCGTAGCTGGACTTTAGGTCTGAGTTGGTTCGCAGTCTCATAAGCGTCAACAAGTGTAAAACACGATCTGTTCGAGGACGCAGTTCAACTTCATCTCTACCGACCACTGCGCGATTAGATAACGTTGAAGCATAACTGTATTTATGTGTAACAAGTGAGCAATTCGGTTACATTTCCATTGCTTTAAGACCTATCACACTTAATTTTTTTCATAGATATGGTCCCATTGTTGCGTTAACGCAGCATCCCAAAAGTGGGAGAGGCAGATTGAAAAAAAAAATTTAAAAAAAGGTAAAATGGTTATAGACGTACAATAAAATGGTTATGAATTTAAATGTTGGCGTTTTTCTGAATATATATATATTAGTGGTCCTAAATGGGTTAAATGAAATATTAATGTTCCAATTTTAAAATAATTTTCAACCCACACATCCCAACAGACCACAAAACTTTCACTCAACCTACAATATGAATAAAAATAATTTCTTTTAAAAATATATTTTCTTCTTACAGAAACTTGTGGGAAATTATTGGTGGTATTTAATTCAAGTTTTATTTGAAATTTGGTTTTCTTTGTTTTCTATAAAAATTTAACAATTTTCTTAACAATATTTATGTTCGCGTTCGTTTTTTATTTTTAGTTTTTTTTCTTAAGGATTCCTTTTTGTTTTTTATGTTTTTTTTTATTTAAAAGTATGTATAAGTAGTATTTCTTATATATCTTCTAATTTCTTTTAAAAATGTTATATCAGGAAGTTTAATTATTTTTTGGAGTTATCTGTTTGCGTTTTGTATTATACATATGTATGTTTTTTTTTTTTTTTTAGAATATTGAATTGAAATCATTTCTAATGGTTTCTTTCTTTACATATAAATAAAATTTTTAAGTTGTGTTTTTCATTTCTTTTTGTTATATCTGTTTTCGATTTTTGTGTTACTCGTATTTGTCTTTGAGAACTATTAAAAATAAATTCCGTTTGTGTCTCTATGTAGCATAACTTCCTTCCGCATTTTAAACTATTTTGATTTTCTTTTAGGTTTGTTTTATTTTTAATTAAGTTAATTGTTTTTGGTATTGGTTTTGGTTTAGGTTTTGCTTTGAAATATAGATGTTATTTTGTCGTTTTTTGTTTTGTTAACTTATTGCTATTCAAATATATATATTTTCTTTCTATTTTTTTTCCACTTGCTTACATTTTTTGGTTTTGTTAGTTTAGTTTTATTTTTCAAAAATTGAACTAGGAGCCGGATGATAGTGTTTTAAAGGACTGTTTCCATTTCAGCAATTTCTGTCTTATAAGACCTGAAAAATGTTGATTTATTGAGAGGAGTTGCAGATAATTTTTTAATTAATTATTAAAATATTGTTTGAAGTACAATACTTACCTTTTGGGGGGAATTAATTTTGTCAAGTAATATGTAATTAATTAAATAAATATTTAGTGTTTGATAGAGGAAGAAATCATGCGATACAATTATATATATATATTATATTATATGTATATAAAATTGTTTATGATTAAGAGCTAAGGTAATTTTTTATAAAAGCAACGAGCACATTTGCAGACACGAAAAGCGCTTCATTTATATTAATTCACAGTTCTATTGTAAATTGTCATGCTTTGGCTCAGTTATATATATTTTGAATTATAAGGGACTACCAAACATTTTTAATAAGAAAAGCATAATTAACCAATAAAGCATCAATAAAGAATTAGTTCCCTAATTCTTAAAGACATTGCCAGAAAAACAAAATACGGAAAAATATTACGAGTAGTATAATTCTTCAGAGAGAGATATTTGCACTACGAAATAGAATTCATGTTTCCCAGCGATCAACATCGTATAATCAAACACTTTATGGTTTCCTCGGAGATGGAATTCAACTCAAAATCTGGGCTAAAAAAAAGTTTTACATCAGGATTGGTTGGGAACTTTTCCATTTCTTTGCCGTTAAACATGTCTAAATTGACGATTGCACGTCATTTATCAGATGGATCAAGGTAGAATCTTCTGTCTATGAAGAAGCCGAGCAAAAACGAATATCACAATCAGTGGAAGAGACTTTGGTATGTTCCGGACTGCAGCGCCAACAATTACTTATTAATTTTTAAATACGAGCTTATCTACATACTTATGGTTATAACAGTCTGAGCTCTGCACTTCTTACAGTGATTTTGATGCGGTTCAGTTTTCGGGTTCTTAAACATCATTCAGTCAGGTTTTAGAAATGACTTTTGGGCAGAAGCAGTAGCAGCGTCAAATTATTTACGAACTAAGTGTAATACGGTCAATTTGGATGGCCACACACCATTTGAGCTTTGGTACAGAAGAGTACCAGACCTGAGACATCTGACGTATTCGGAGCAAAGGAATTTGTTCTGGAAAAAGTTCCTGACAAGCGAATATTTGGGGAGCGTTCAAGTGAGGACATCATGGTCGGACACTCTGAACCATCCAAGGGCTACCGAGTGTGGGTTTCTGAAAAAGAAAAAGCGGATATTACGAGAGATGTCAAGTTTACCGAAGACAAACTGGCCTTATGATCTACATAAAGAAAAATATATTGAAGTTCCGAATGAAGAACTTATGAGTGTATATGGATCAGTATCAGTGCAGGTACTGATGCAATGGTCGAGGTAAGGACTACACCACAGGATTATGAGCGAGTTTTGAAAATTGGCTTTGAGTCCCAAGAACAGTACAAGGACTCGTGAAGAATATATCAAACGAGATCTGTATCGCAAAACCAAAGAAAAGGAAATCAAATAACAGAGTCTGAATGGAATCCACACAAATAAGGAGGGCGAAACAGATGACGAGATTCATTTTGATCCGCCTGATGAGGTCTGAATTATTTTAAAAGTGAACATTGTAGAATTATGTATCATTTTGGGATGCGATGTCTGGGACAGATATACAACAATAGCTGAAGGGAGCCAAAGAAGAGATTCGAGGACTTATCAAGAACAATACATGGGACCTGGATGAGCGTTCAGGAATAGAGCTGTTGAAACTAGCAAGATTGTTGTGCAAGATAAATTGAAATAATTGATGGATCGTTGGATCTTAAGAAAGCTCGTGTTATTGTCAGAGATTTTTCACAACGCCAAGGAATATACTTTGAAGAAACTTTTGCGCCCGAGCCACGACTTGAATCCATCGAACAATTAATGGTACTGGCTGTTCGTAAGAACTTATCATTTTATCAGATGCATATCGTTGCGACTTATCTCAAAGGCGAACTGGAGGAAGAAATTTACAAAAACCCTCCGAAATACTTTGAGCAGTCATTGGAGATGCTAGTAAAAGAAGATGGGCAGAAGGTTGGAGTAGGAACAATGGCCAAAGAGATGCTTCAGTAGGTCAGAGCAGTTAATAATGTTTGTAAGTTCAAAAAGGCGCTTTACGGTCTTCGACAGACAGGTCGTCTGTGGCATAAATAGCGGGACAACACACTATCTAATCTAATCTTGACTTGAAACCAGCCACTAATAACACATGTCTCCACTTTGGACCAAGCAAAAAAGTGATCACCATAGTTGCGGTGTATGTCGTTGATATTTTGTATGCAACAAGGACTCTTTCTTTGGGCGCCGAAATAATTCAAAGAGGTGGTGAAATAAGACTAAAGCAGCAAACATACATCAAGAAGTTGTTGAAGAAATTCAAGATAGACGAGTCGAATGCGATTGGCTGCGTAATTGCAGAATGGAGAGCACTATACTGAAGGATGGCAAGTCGAAAAACAACATCGGCAGCTCATCGGTTCGCTTACATATTTTGCGATTGCGATAAGAAGGCCGAACATCGGCCAGCTGCAAAGCGTGTTCCGGGAATGCAGTTTTAAGTTTGTCACCCCGCATGAAGCATATTGCAATCAGATATCATTTTGTGCGCCAGTTGTTAAAGGAATTACAAATTGATATCGTATACACTTCAACATCAACGTATTCACTAAACCATTACCTGGACCAGCACACTATTGATGTACGAGTATGAGGTACATTGGGATGCCAACATATTAAGTTTAAACACATTTCAACACTTTCCACTAAACTGCTAGTTTATGAGATTAGTAAACGGGGTTCTCTTTTTACTGATAGACTAGGTAATGTTTGACCGTTCTTCAGAGTGGACAATCATTTTGCCCTAAGCCCCGGCCGGGTGTGATTATAATTAATAACAACTTATACTCGTATAATTTACCTACTCTGGTTATGCACAAAACATACTCTTCTTGTTTTCTATCTAAAATTTTATAGGTAAAAACGTTTAAGTGGGTTATTTCACTTGCAATAGATTAATTTTATTGTACGTATTTGATTAAAACATGCTCATTCCACTTCAAGGCACTACATCAATAGGTAAAAAACTTACCACCTGTATAAGTCTTGGGCACTGCCTCCTAAGCTTAAATTTCCCAATAGTGGTGGACGTTCTTTCATATGATGGTGGTTGAGCAGATCTGAGGAGGACGCAAGCCTAAAAGCAATAACAATTATTTTAGCAATTCAATCTAAGGATATAAGTATATAATCTAACCTTAATTGTGGAGGTTTAATACCATGTTTATCCATGGCTTTTTCAAGTTGCCTGATTCTTAGTCTGGCCATATCCAATTCATGTTTAACTTTCCACAAATGTGTATCACAAATTGGATCATTACAGCGATGTTTTTTGAGAATCTCTGTTGCCTCAAATACCGCACCACGAAAAGTTAATGATTTTCCCATTGATAGGGAAATTAAAGCACAGCAACCTCCGCGATCAGATTTCGCTAAACGCTTACGGAAATATTTAAAGTACACATGCTCGAGCAGCAATAGTAAGGCGGCTAGCAATATTCCAGCCATTAATAGAAGAAAGGCGGACAAAAACTGCTCCAGGGCTAGTGGATCTGAAGATTTATGTTCCTGTTTACCCGGTCTACAAGTTCCGGTCATCCAATATCGTCGTAAACGTTCCAGATCACCATTAGCTCTAAATTCCAGTAGACGTTTATTGAACATTTGCACATACTTTGAGTTTCGACTGAACGCCAGACCATATCCTGGAAAAAAAAATCAAAATAAATTGTTATTCTGAACACTTTTTTTTGTGCTCACCTGTCATGGCATACCAACTACCAACTGTCAGTAGCCGACAATCTTCATCTTGTGCCACTAAGTAATCCAACACGGTTCCATCGTAAATGAAGCAATCTAGATTTCCATTAAGGACTGACGCAACTCCTTCTGCCACACTTGTCTTGCTGAAACTTTAAAATTGAGCAGAATAAGGATGTGTCTGTTCACAAGAATAAAGGACATACTCCTTCATGTAATAATGCATTTCCTTGAAATATCTGTTTATGGTAGAGTCTGTATGGCTATATGGTATTGTACCGAATTTAAATGAAGGCTTGTGTGAGTATGGAAATGTCAAGCGAGAATCATTCAAACCACTAAATTCGTGAAACTCCTCCCTGAAAGAATAATCAAAAATAATTACTTAGTTACGAGCACATACTCGTGTGTATAATATGAAAGTCTCATTACCTCGTTATCATGAAGGCAGCCAAGTTGGCAGTGTAGATAGCCAAAAATACTACGGCAAATAAGGCCCAAACATTGGTCATGAAGCGCGACGTGAAGCCCCTCGGAGAATCAACGTGTACAGCAGCTTGAAAAAGCACTGCCCATACCAACCAGTATGTCCGAAATAAGGAGAACCTATAAGGAATTACAGAGCCTGTCTGCAGAGATAGCTTCATATCGAAACCACTCGGTGAAAGCCATTCAAATAGAAATATCATAAAAGTTGCCGCTTGGATTGCCACTATTCCAACCTGAAGAGGAATATTAAATATAAAAAAACTGTCGTGGGTGATATATGGAAAGTCTCTTACCAACATCCATGAAGCTGTGTCAAAGGGCTCCAAGAACGCTGTAGGTGATATAATCCCCGTTCTTTTTGCCACCACTATGGCAATACCAGTTTCCATAAATGGCTCACTAAAATCCACAACAGCTTCTCGTTCGGTATTAATCATCAAAGAAGTTAAAACCATATCGGTCTTTCGATTGACCAAATCCGCAATTAGCCCATTCCATTTGCCATTTACTATTGTGCCCCATTTGCCATCTTCCACACGTACCAATTCATAAGTGAAACCTAATTCTTCTGCAAACTTCTCTAGCAAATCTATACAAAATCCACTGCAACATTGGTAGAATGATTCATTCAGATGTGCCTGCCCAATATCAATTTCTGCTCCCATTTTATCATCAGCTGCTACCCGACAAAGGACACCTCTATCCATAAGGCATTTACCACTAACTGGATCCGCTGGTGAAAGATTAATGTAAGGTGCTTCCTCTAGGAAGGTTATTTTCAAATGGAATTTCTCTGGAACACCCTGTGGTGGAGCATGTGAATTTCCTGGCCATGCTATGTCACGAATATCCAGCTTCTGTGTTTCCCATGATTTCCAGACTCCAATCTAAATAGATATGAGTGAGAAACATAAAATTATTGCCAAACAGATAAGATTCTCAAGCATTGGACATTTTAATATACAATAAAATATATAAACATAGTTAAGGGCTGAACTTTAAAGAGAAGGGATTTTGTTTACACTCGTCTATTGAATATTTGATGGCATAATCATAGAGTATTAATAGTTCTACGGTTGCTTGTGTTAATCTAAACACATGTCGGTCAATCTGCCCTTTTGGATAGCTTTATTTTAAGAGGGTTTATTTCAAAGCATGAAAAGTTTTTTTTTTTTTTTTTGTTTAGCAAAACTTTTGTTGGCACAGTTGGACGAAATCGTTTAAAAAAAAATTCAACCGTGGCGAAAAGTAGAAAAGAAACTTTTTCAATTGAGACGAGTGGAGTAAAGATTAGGAGGATGCAAACTTTTCGACGCATGGTTCGTACACTTCGAAACAATTTCAAAAAAACATTAAAAGGATTAAAAGGACAGCGTTAATACAATATGTACAATATAATGGACTATAGGATTTATGTATATAAAATATCATTGACAAATAAGCTATTATACATCATTATAGAGAGGTAGTGGCAATAATGAATAACGCAGGAGTTTTACTTTGCGTAAATGTTAGTGAAAAACTCTTCTATTCTCCTTAGAAGATGTTTGAAATCGATACGACATTTGGTATTCTTTTATATGGAGAGCTGTTCGGCATCACTTTTAATATTTTGCTCTGTCAACAATTATTCTCAACAGGCTTATTTTTTCTTCCAACATAGCTATTCCCATGTTTTCTTATTTTCTACAGCAATTCCTTTTAAACTAAACCGTTTTAAACAAGGTTTTGTATTATAAATCGTGTAAAATTACCTTTTGTTCCATATGGAATATCTTACTAACTTACTTATCAGGGCAGTGAACTTTGGAGAGACAGAGCCTAAATATAAGCCTGAATATAAGTCTTCATCCAGTTTAATAAACTGCAGTTTCTAGCGTCCTCGATTGTTTGATCCTTTAATCGAAGGTTCGATCTCTCTTTCTCTGGAGACGTGCTGCTCGTGTTAAGATTCAAAACCCGTCTTACCTGGAGCATTCTCGTCACCAAGTCAGTGCAATCGAAGGATTTTTGTTTTTCGGATTACATTCACATCTTTTTACAGCTTTTTGAGCTCGCGTTTGTATTCTCTCTTCTACATTCACCTTCCTCAAGGGCTGGCTAAATGTTTAACGCATAAATTTAATGCAAAGGATTCCAAGATCTCAGATATTTATGCATGCAACAAAACGGTCATCTTGGCTGAAGCACAGCTCTTTTCAGAAGATAAGCACTCTAGTTCTGCATTAAACTCTAGACTAGTTTGTTAAAATGGTTTTATATCGACTTTTCCAAGCTATGTATGTACAATGCGCGCCATCTTTTACGTCGGTATGTAAATATTGAATAACTTAAAAGAACAAAAACCGATTTCCATATATGAGGTATTTTTATTTAACTTGGTCCTTTGCAATTTATTTGGACTAGTTTTTGAATACAGCATCATTCAAGTGGCCGCCTTTATTGACCAAAGCATCCATCACTTTTCGAGCATCTCGAGCGACGATTTCGGCACGAATGTTTGCCTTGAGCTTGTCAATGGTTACACGTACTGGCGTACACTTGGCTTTTCAAATAACCCCACAAAAAGAAGTCCGGAGTGGTCAAATCTGGAGATATGGGTGGCCAGTCAATTTTTGGACAGCACACATCAATGGAATTTTCGTTGCAGAAACTGAATTGCTTGATTTGCAGTGTGGCATGGCGCACCGTCTTATTGAAACCAATAACCGTCCACACCTTTTTCACACATTTGTGGGCAGACATAATGAGTCAACATCCACCGATATCGATTCCCATCGACTGTTTCGCCTTCTCTGAAGAAAAATGGCCTAATGATGGTTTTGACGAAAACGCTGGCCGGCCCAAATAGTCACTTTTTGGTCATGAAATAGTGTTTCATGGATCTCGTGAGGATTCTCCGTTCCCCCAATGCGACATTTTGCTTGTTAACGGCGCTAGAGAGTATGAAATGGGTCTCGTCGGTCATCAAAAATCGGGTTTCGAGCGACTGTTTGGCCGTATTCCAAGCGACGTGAACGGTCTGTTGGGAATATTCGTTGAGTCAATTGGACATCATAGGGAAACAAATGCAAATCATCCTTCAAAATGCGTCGCAAGGTGGTTTCACTGACCTGAAAATGCTAAGCGCTGTGACAAATGTGGGTTTTCAGCAACACTTTCTTACCACTTCAACCAGTTCATTGGAACGTCTTAGGCGTTGATGAATGGCATCTTCCATCCCAAGACTCGTTTGTAATGATATTCTAAGCACCAGCTCTTTAGACAAGACCAATCTGCTGACAGTCACTACGCAGAAAGCAAAATGTAAACACCCAGCTATTATTCATGAATTATTCGTCGAAACTGAACAACTCTTCATTTTTGGAATGCATTCAATGATAACCTGCTTGGGGATGGAAATATACTCGAAGTCGCAAAATGTGCTACGAAATGTGTAGAATAATTTTCCCATTCTGATCTGGCCTCAATATATGCTATATGGGAGTCGGACAGAAACCCGAAAAACAAAATCCCGAAAACACAAAGACTTGCTTACAGGCACCTGCCTGACAGTTGTCGAAATACCCTTAGCAGAGCGACGAAGTCGCGTGAGCGGCTAAACCCTGCGGAGAAAAGTTTAAATTCTTTTATCGAGGGAAGCAAGTCACCCACGCAAAACTTGAAATACGTATAATATTTCGTTTTCGGGATTATGGGTTTTCGAGGTTTTGGATTTTACGGATTTTGAGTTTTCTGGATTCTGAATTTCGGGACTGTGACCCCAACCCATGCTAATAATTCAAAATTGGGGTACAATGTTGGATAGGATTCAAACAGTGCGATATAATATTTCCCAGTCCATGGCATTCTTTAATGCCGATGTAATGTTCCGTATCTTACCAGAGCTTCAATGAAATTGCTATGAAACCTTCGAAACCTTCAACTGTAACTCTTCTCTCGCTATGAATGTTTATCAGTTTACACTCACCTTCGGACCTACTCTGAAATATCTTGATTCTCTCCTAAGCCGTACAATTTACGAGTACTTATAAATTGCCTTGCCGTATTCCTTATTTCCAAATCATTATAGCCTGCCAACATTCAAAACTAACGTGGGTACATCGGTATCTCTCTTTTTTTCGTTCCATAATTCTCCATCGCCTGTGTTCGGGCTCTTGAGCACGCGTTAATTACATACTTGTATAAAGTAAAATCATGATATATCATATATACACATATCTGTCTGTGGCAAAATGTACTTCATGATTAACTGCTGATTAAAAGTTTCAATATCTGACGCTACCCAGGCTTGTCTGGTATATTTTTCGAAGTTTTGCAGGTTCCTCCTATTCCAGTAGCCTCACAAATCCTAATAGTCTTGTGTACAATACCAAAGCAGTTAGACGTGCAATAAAATAAAAAAAATATGTCATACATATGGGATTTAGTCGTGTCAACGAGAACAGCAACCCCGCGACATAAAGATCCATTACAGAAACTCCCACAACCTACGAGTACCTTATTATCATTGTACGTTTTATATGCCTTTCAATTTTAAATCCAAGTTAATGGGCGGCTTATTTTTTTCGACAAGTAAAAAGAGGCTATAAATTGTGGTATTGGTTGAAAATTTATAAATGACATCAAAACCAACATGAATTGTTAGGTTAGCTAATTAAAAATAATAAATAGGTTGCTGACATTAAAAAAAAAATTTAACTATACTGTATTGGAATCGACATCTTAGATCTTATCCGTAAAGTGATACCAAAAACGGCATGCTTGCCGATTTCGCTTGGATAGTCGAGTTCTATTTGACTTTGCAGTATGTTTTCGTAGAGGAGACAAGCTTATCTTATTTATTTTGAGTAGTGAAAATACATATATTGTACATGTTTTCTCTGTATATGGATGACAAAATGTTCAACGAAATTTGTCCAGGTTCAAATTCAGGGATACATGTGCTGTACAATTGAGTAAAAAAAAAACAAAGAAAACATTTCTTAAAGTTTGAAAATTCGAAATTGGTTTTCAAAACTTGTTGGGAGAGATAGGAAATTTTTACTAAACAATTTGATGAGTAATATGACCTGGAAAGCTCTTATCTTTGATCTGACTTACTTTAATGGTTGTTGGAGAATTTTTGCCTGTATCCGCGAGGATACTTAAATGCTTCGAACAGAAAGTTGCAAGCTAATTGAAAAATAACACTCTACACAATATTTACTGGGGATAACATTTTGAGCAATAAATTCACAATATACTTGTGAATCCTTAAGAATGGAATGGTAAGGGGTGGATTTGTGTTAAACTGAGCCAATTTGAATATTTACTTTTTAATGCTCTCTCAGAGCCGTGAATGAACAAACTGCTGTCTTTAGGGAAGAGCTGTCCGTAGTCGCCACTGGTACGATTTTTTTTTTTTTTTTGCGCGCACTCGAGGGTTTTATGTACCCTTAAAATGTTTCCACACAGCGCGGGCGAAGGAAAATCAGGGAGAATGGAGAGAGAATTACAGGTGAACGCTGGTTTTAAATGTTTTAAGATTATAATGACTAGGGAATAAATAGCTAGGCAAGGCATTGCATAAGCGAGTTGTACGGCTTAGGATTATGCTGATGAGCATTCACAGCTATACGGGTGTTACGGTTAAAAGTCTGAAGGCACGGAATGCTACTGGCGATTTCTATGGAGCACTGGTAATGGAAAAAGCTATAAAACAGAGTGAGACACAAGACATTACGTCGGTGTTCGAGGGTGTCCATTGTTTGAGCGATATTAGTATCACCTATGAGTTTTATCGCACTGGTTTGAATCCTATCTAGCAGGTGCAGAGATGTTTTGGGAGCACCCGACCATTTGTGGGCATTGTACTCCAATTTGGGGCGGATAAATGCCTTATACGAGGGGCGTTCAACATATTCTCGGGGTGAAGCTGTGGTTGTATATATAAATTGACTTATTTATCAAGTGATACTATTATTTTAGTGCATTTATGTAAAATTTCATATAAATGTGATTATTAATTCGCGTTTTATCTCTAGTTAAACAAAATCATAATGGCAACTGAGACGATGATGATGAAAATTGAGCATCGCGCTGTAATTAAATTTTTCACTAAGCAAGGATAAAGTCAAAAAACTATTCATGAAGAGATGGTGGCTGTTTACCAGGGTTCCGCACCTTCATTATCAACTGTGCAAAAGTGGTCAAGTGAGTTCAAGAGAGGCAGAGAGAGCATTGAAGATGACCCCCGCTCCGGCGCCCCGGCTACTGCTTGTACGGGAGAAAGCATCAAAGAAGTCGAAAAACTTGTTCTTGAGGATGCCCGAATAAAGGTGAAAATGATGGCAGAGATCACCAAGCTTTCAATTGGTACCATTCACACCATTCTTCATGACCATCTTAACCTTTCAAAGGTCAGTGCAAGGTGGGTGCCACGAATGCTCACAGCGCCTCAGAAAAAAGTGAGAATCGCATGCTGTAGAGAGCTTTTGGAGATGTGTAGTGAGAACGCGGACGGTGTTATGGATCGAATTGTTACTGGGGACGAAACATGGGTCCACCACTATGACCCTGAAAGCAAACAAGAGTCCATGCAGTGGCATAAAAAAGGAACAGACCCCCCGAAGAAGTTCAAAGTTACTCCGTCTGCCGGGAAGCTCATGGCCACAATTTTTTGGGACTCAAAGGGAATCTTGCTCATTGAGTACAAAAAAAAAAGGTGAAACCATCAACGCCACATCCTACGCTTCCACTTTGCATAGTTTGCGGGATTAAATTAAAAAGAAAAGACGGGGTAAACTCGCAGCGGGTGTGTTGCTTCTTCATGACAACGCTCCTGTTCACACGGCGCGAGTTTCCAAGGCTGCTGCGCGAGATTGTGGTTTCGAAGAAATCCAACACCCACCCTATAGTCCAGACCTTGCCCCTAGTGATTATTTCCTGTTTCCGGATTTGAAAAAATGTCTTCGTGGAAAAAGATTTTCGGATGATGAAGAACTCAAGTCGGCAATAAATGGGTATTTTGCAGAGAAAGTGGAAATTTATTTTTTTGAGGGTTGAAAAAAGCTTATCTCAAGATGTAACAAATGCACTGATGTTAGGGGAGATTATATTGAAAAATAAAAACAATTTAAATTGAATTGAATTCGCATTTTACTTCATATCGATACCGAGAATATATTGAACGCCCCTCGTATATTGAGGCCAGATCAGAGGGGTTGAAGTATTTCTTACATCGCTTGAGGAAATGGAATGAATTCTCTTAAATCATTAGGGAACCAAGTCTATCTAAATTTGTTTGCGTGATATGACTCTGTGGTGGTGACATGGGTTCTTTGCTATGCATATATATAATAAATGCAATAATCATTACCCATAATTAGTTGCTTTTTAAGGTTGTGCAAATATAGTTCCCTTTTAGCACTTTTCTTTACGATAGTATATTACGTCATTTCGATATTCGGAAATGCTTGGAAATAAGTAAACAAACACATATATTGAGCCAAGATCAGATAGATGAAGTATTTTATATTTGAATTCAGCAAACCTTTTACTTAAAACTTATCTTGCTCCGCTGGATGAACTTCAACCTACGGGTGATATTAATGCTTACTCATCAGAGTATCCAAGTGGATCTCTGGTAGAAACCATATACCATAAAATTTTCAGAAAGGGTTGGATAAATATCTCGGCTGAATTGTTCATTTTACAAGTAATTAAGAGAAGCCGTTTGGGAAAGGCCATAAGATGCACCTCGAATGATAAATCTCTACAAGCCTATGCGAAAGAAAAATTTATGTTATGAAGGGAACATCAGCGTTGGATAGATTCCACCGTAGACGACACAAGTATGAGGTGGTAGCCGAGGTGCTGAACAGTCCAGGTGACCGTACCAAATTCACCAACAGAATGATGATATCAAAGAAGGTTTTAATGAATTGCTGGAGGGATCAGTTTCTTAAGTATGAAAAAAATGAAGGCACATTTAATTGCGCGATGGGCATTTCCATCGCAAAGCATTTAACATCCAGAAACGGACATACTAATTGACTTCGCAAATATATCGAACACTCTCATAACAAGTAAAGGTTTCCCGAATCTCACAACAAAGCAGACTAAAAATATTTGTTGACGGAAGACACGTATTAAGTATTCAAGACCTCCGCACATTCCGACGGAGTAACATTGACACGGTAGCTTAGGTACGTATACTACGTTCAATGCTAGAAAAATACTGTGGAAAGATTTCGTGTCAGGCGGCTTTGATAGCAAGAGATCGACAGAGCCTTTACTGATTCGGTTTATCATATGTTTTTTTTTTTTAAATCCGACACCAACACCATCATGTGCAGAGGACTAGTGGCGATACTGCTAGCAAATAATCAGAAATACCACCTTTTTATTATATAAGGCTACCACAAACGAGAAATTAATGAATCGGCGCCAAATGCCACTGGGGACTTGCAGCAAAACAGCAGAAATATGGTGCGAGATGCTACATGTGAGGACGAGATAAGCGGTGCTGTTGACACAAAACAGCCGATGAAAAACGTCCAAATCCGAAGTAGAGACGATCAAAAAGTATTTTTTCAGAAGCCGAGCAAAATGCAATTTCCAAACTTGAATTCAACGAATCTGCAGAAGCCGATGGTTCTGATGGGGGTGCGAATATTTTTTATATAAAATTCACTCACGTCCAAGAGATTTTGGTGTTTCCTTGCTGAGTGTTGAGTGCAGCAAGGGCGAAATGAATGAACGCCAGTGGGACAACGCATTAAAGGAAAATGTAACCCAAATTGGTTCATGATAGTCATAAACCGGTGTTCAACCGGTTGTTTGTACAACCAAAGAAACCATAAAGAACCAAAATTGTAAAACAGGGTCAAATAGGATGCCAGAATTTATTTTGTAAATATCAGAACTGAAACTATATAGAACAACTTGAATTGATATTTCCGCTGACACCACTTCCGCTGTCGCACATGAAAAAGAAACAGCAGATCTTTCGAAAGAATCAAACCGAATCTGCGAAAAGAACGAAAAGAGGACGTTCAATTGAACCAGATTAGGAAGAAACTGTAACAAATACGACAAGTGAAGTCGATCCATAAGAAGGGAGCCTCTCGCGGCTCAAACAAACTAACCAACCATTTTCTTAACATTACACCTACAAGTAGAGGGAGTTGATCATAGGCCAGGTCCACCCCGGATTGTAGTACCGTTTAGTAAGTAAGCAAAAGCCTAGTGTTGCATACTATAAAAATATGTGGTACTAATTCTTTTCAATCGAAAAAGCAATATAATCAAATATAAGACATTCGATGCTATTGTACGAATAACGATTGAGGAAAATACCGTCTTCATCGATTTGAAGAAAAGTTCCCAAACATCTTATATGGAGGGCGAAGATCTTAAAAGGTAACCGAGACTTGTGAAAAAGATTTACATAATATACCTACATACAATAATGACAACAAAAAGGAAAATCCAAAGCGGATGAAAGAGTAGCATTCAAAGTTTGAGTACATCATGAAAGTGGTCGAAGTCCTTTACTTTTCAGGAGCACATCGACGATTTCGTAACGGCGTCCACTCGCTTTGTTTGATGGCAGCTTTGTTTGATGGCAGCTTTGTAATTAGTTAAGACATGACATTCTGTCATGCAACGCTTAATATATTATTGGATAAAGGCACTTAAAGATAAGAGTGTTCGAATCATTCGAACAAAGATAATATCGCTTCGGGGAATCCAATTCTTGACATCTACTTAGAAGGAGTTCTGCAGCCAAAGTGACAAAAGTATAAATTTTTTTCCCATTCATAAAATATGGGGAAATTTACATAGACTTTATTGCACATGGATTTAGCATAAGTGGCTCAAATAACGCAAAATTTTTGCAGTCTTCTGTAAGCTTAAGCTTATGGCTTTGCTATACATAACAGTCGTACATCATCTGCATCGCAGAGTTACGAAAATATTATGACTGTTATCAGTTCCAAAAAAAGGTCGGGTATTGTTTCAAGGGATGAAGAAATATCTTTAATGATGAGAACAGATGATTCGAAGAAAGTCGTCTAAAATTCCGGTCCAAAACAAATAATGGAGTCCAAAACAAATAATGTAATTTTTATGTTTTTCATACAACAATACTTTATATTTTTTCACATGCATCGGTTCTTTAAAATATTTTTTCCATCTTATTTAGCACTGAAAGAAATCATTTCTTTATCTTCGTGTAAAAATATTTTTCCCGATCTGAATTTGAAAATGAAAAACTATTTGGAATAGTCAAGAATAGTTACTCATTTCACTTTCAATCACTCAGAATTGCAGCATGACGTATGATGTATTACATTATGTATGTAGGTATCTATCTCATGTAAACAACTTGAATGGTTCGTGAATAACGTCCGCCATTTGATTTCATTAACAATAGTTTGTCGATGAAATAGTGAATTCTAAAATATTTCCTCTTCTAGAAGAAACTATTATGTGACATCATTCTTGACATTTCCGAATAGGTAAGAGTTCCTTGCTGCTATCAATAAGATTGCCAGAGAAGCAAAACAAAACAAAAAGACAATGGGCAATCGAGATACCAAAAACATTGTAAGTTGAGTGCCGTAATAAGTTCTCGTCATTTCAAATAAGTAATTCACTTTACCCAAAGGATAATGGGATAAGTTGCTAGAAAAGTAACTTGAATTTATGAATTTATTTTCTTTCTTTCCTCTAATTCCATCACTAAACATATACAAGTATATATATATCAACTACATATATTGTTACACCAAAGGAGATTTTTCTATTTTACTTACCTCTTCCCAAACTAAATTCTTATTATTTGCACTTGGACGGAGATTCATAATTTTCAATTCAGCAGACTTTAGATCACCATCAGCTGTGAATTCTATGTTCGGTTTATTTAGGTCACCCTCAATCGATACATTGCGCAAATACTTAAAAAATCTGTAAAAGAAAAAAAAAGTTTAATCGGAAAAATTCGTACATATCGTATAATATTGTACTAAAGTCACATCAATGACGCCCACACGCATCATCAACATCAAAATCAACATCAATATGAACACAACTATGAAACTGAACATCATCTTCATCAAGTTCATCATCATTATATTCATTATTATTGTCATCATCATCATAATCATGATTTTAATCGTCAATTTTAATCTTGTTTACTCACATTTCTCCATTGTCCCAACGGCCCCGACCCTCATCTTCACATGATAGTGACTGAGTTGTCAACTTTCTTCCAACATTTGCCGGATCTGTCAAGTATGCTTCTACTCCATAACCATAGATCTTAATGGCATTAGAAATCTCATTCATCAACGCTCCACTGCTGGTGTCGAAATGCACTCCCAACATCCCCACCGGAAATTGGGGATGTGCATCCTTCTTTTCAATTACAGACTGACTCACCACCCACACATAGTTCTCACCCGTCAACTTCAACTCTTGAGCCTTTCCAAGGATATTGATGGCTTCACCTTGAGTGGCATAGAGGAGCATTACTCTGGCTTCGCTGTTGACCAACTCCACAAGGTCACCCGGTCGTGTTACAACAATTGAATTTAGAATTGTAAATTTGAAATGTTCCTGCATCTCGGCGACACGTTCTCGTACAGCTTGCACGAAATCATCATGACCGGCTATCTGAGAGGTGACCACCGAGAATTGATGCCACTTGTAACGTTCGAGAATGCTCAACATGGCCGCACTTTGGTGTTCTATGCTTGGAGCTAGCTGAAGTTGAAGTGTCGATTGGGAGGCACGTCTTTCTAGACCAGAATTATCAGCATTCCATGATATGACTGGAATGCCTAAGTATCCGGCCAATTGAAGAAAATATTGCGCTGATGCCGTACTGTGACCGAATTGTTCATTGTTCATCATATAAAGTATGGCCGAGACGTTAACATGAAGGAATTCCTTGCAGAGGGTGCTTAGAATTGCTGTAAATTGTAAACAAAACAGAAAAATCAGAATTTATAAAAATTCAAAAATTCAAGTTATTTAAGAGACACGACCAATAAAAAAAAAACCCAAACAAATAAAATGAATGAGCTACAATGACTTGAAATTGTGGGCAAATAATTTTTTTCGGACGTTAAGAGGTGTCGCGACAGTTTTCAATTGAAATCCCCCCCCCCCAAAAAAAAAAAATAATCTGTCAAGTGCAATGTGATAAATTATTTCAATAACAAAAATGATGTTCCAAAACTAGAAACATGTGAGGGGCAAACTTTGAAGGAAGACAAATTTATCAAAGTTCTTGATGCAACTGTTGAAGTTGAATTGAGAATTTGAATAATATTCCAGTAAAATAATAAAGTACACATGCATACATTATGTAGGATGTCGAGCAGCGTTGATGGAAGACTTGAACTTGCCTCCAGGAAGTCATAAAATTTCTCAAACTTACTCGTATACAAGTTAGTTTTAAGTTTCTTTAGCAATTAGCTGTAGTGTATAAGATAAGATTGCACGTACAGATTTGCTGTTTTCAGTAATTTTAAAAATATTGATAGACTATTACTTTAACTTTAATATAACCTTCCACATGTGTATATATATGGTGTTCTCAATAAAGTGAAGGCAATTTTGAGGGGTGACTCTTTGACATATTTTGAGAATAAAATTGTTCGGGTGAATGTACAATATATTCTTTATACTCGTAAGTAAAAAAAAAATATTCAATGGAAAGAAACGGTAGTTTGTTTTCAAGAACTAAAAGTTTTGTTCTTCTCTCATGCTAAAAGGTACATACGAGTACATATTTAATTAACTTTTTCTGTTTGTAGTCAAATATGTGTAGTTGACACTTACAATTATAAAAAAATATTTTCCTCAATATTCTCCATTTTTTCGCCAAACCAACTCCTCACCATCTGAATCCTGGTAAAGTCTTGAGCTCCATCCGTAATAAGTTAAATTAGCTATGCCACGTTATATTAGACATCATGCTCCGAAGCAGGGCAACGTGTCCTTTGATGATACTCCAATAATCGTGGAGCTATTTGCTCAATTATTTAAACAGTCCTTCGATAACCACTCCGAAAATCCTGTCTAACACTATTTCTCTTACTTGAACAGCTGCCAATAAACATCATTGATTTCGGGCAATAATATAGCATTAGTGAAGAAAAAGGAAAAGAGCTTAAGGCCGAATACTATGCTCACCCTGATAGTCTGCCCGCACATCATTTTAAAAAGACATGTGAATTACTTGACGCAACCAGTCGCAATTCTTTTCCAGCTTTAAATTTCTTAGAAAAACTCCATAAGAAAGGCCGAGAAGTGGAATCTTAAATTATGTTTTTCCATCGCAAGTATATCCTTTTGAAATGCAAATACGGATTTTTAAAGAACAGATCAATAACCAAAACCGAACAAAATTCAGCAAAGGAATTAACATAAACGTTAAGTTAGAGTCCTATAACTAAAGGCACTACAGGGTATTTTATAGGTCCACAGTATCTAAACCAATAATACCCTCTCTGGTGTATTCTGGTGGAAAGTCATATCGGTCCTCTACTATTCATTTTGACAATTGACGATTGTTAATTCGTTTATATCTGCAAATATAGATGACATCAAAATCATTCGGCACATTTCGTCTCCCACTGATTGATTTCTGTTGTAAGAGGACTCTAATACTTTTCCTCTTAGTCACAGAAAATTTTCTCAAATTTAACGTCAAAAAATGTCAAAATATATCATATAAAATACACGTGATAACGTTTTACAACTTTACTTACTTTATTTATAATGAACCTAAGCCATTTACATGTTATAATTGATAACGTTGGTGGACGTGGCTTGAAGTGGTCGAATCCCAACCGCGCCCGAAATACATTCATTTTTTCAGTTAACAAAAATCGAGTAAGATGAGTAGTTAACTAGAAACCAGCAAGAAGCCAACTTCCACTAACAATTTAGTCTCCCATTAAATATTGGATGCAACCCATGGAGCTAAATGACCACTGAGCCCAATAAACTTTCTTTCTTTATCCCATTTACAGAAAGAACTTACCACATGCTGATTGCTGAGGCATTATAAGTGTATTCATACCCACTTGAGTGTTAAGTTTAAAAAAAAAGGCGCTGATTTAAGGAATTTTCTTACTAAATTTGTTTATATAACATTTCCATCGCCTCTTCGAAATATGCTACCTTCATCAGCTTTTACTTGGTAATATTGATTTTCCAGCTCCATGACTCATCTCATTAAATCTGTTCCGCTCTTCCAATCGTCACCAAACAAAACATAGGTTACCATGAACTCATGTCCAGAATCCTACGCGAAGTTGACCCTACCCAACCTATATTTGCCTATACGCTAAACAAACTCTCCTTCAACACTGCCCACCAGCCTGTAGTTTTTTTACCGTGACATTAAGGTTTAATTAGAAAATCCTTTTTGACAGATTTCCCAACACAGGAATACGCAGACATATTATATAACTACAGGGATAGAGCAGTAGAAAAATATACCGAGAAAGGACGAAAGGACTTCTCAAGGTTGAAAGAGACTGTATCAACATGGATAACAGTGAGATACTTACATCATGGAAGAACTGAAGGAGTTCAAAACTAAAACGATGTTTCACGTACTCGTACATCATCGATGTAGTACACTCAGGCCAATAAGCAGACCTTTTTATTTAAACAAGGCTTGCGTCTACAAAGTTCTACATTCAGATTAAATGCATTTATTTCATCCATTTCATCACATAGAGGCTTAAATCCGGAGAGTCAAAGTACTGTTCGAAGTTCGAACAGAGAGCTTTTCAACAAAAGTTCAATACCATTCGAAAACTAAAACATCAAACCGTACCGGCTTGTTCCAAGGCTTGATTCTGATCTTCAAATGGAATACTTTTTAGAAACAGAACTGCCAGAACCAGATCTGGCCCAAATGGATTTCTATTTATGAAAGCGGATTGTTAATTCAGCAGAAATACATAACAACATTGGGTGATTTAGATTGATGAAGCACCCGCGAAAAAGTGCAGGATTTCGTTTTTTCTTCTTTATTCTATTTTACAAAAAAAATTCGAGCTTACTATGATATTACAGAATTGCTTTACACAATAGAATAGTTAGTGACATTAGATATTAAACAATACAAACAGATATAAATGCCACTTCAAAACTAAATTATTTATTGTGGGGTGAATTAAATTCAATTAAATACTTAAAAAAGAATATAAACGAACAGGGAGCTTTAGAGCTTGTACAAAAAACTAAAAATCAAAAAATGTAGGACAGCAAAACTTCAATATCAATATGAATAAAATCAAGGAGCCATATTTGCACTTTTTTTAAAAACGCGTTTAATCTTCTAATGCGTCGTATGTCTAGAGGGAGTCTAATAAACAATTTGCAAGATACTACACAAAAAAAGTTTCTAAAATGGGTGGTACGAAAAGGAGGTATTTCGACAACAGAACGGGGAATACTTCTTAAATTGTAAGTGTCAGAGATTGGGCTTTGCATATATCCACCCCTTATAAAACAAATCTTTGAAACTTTAAAATAGTATAAATGCCTAACAGGCAGGATTTTTAAGGACCTAAACAGCACCATAGAATGGGATAAGCGGTGAGCATTACATATTCCTCGGATGGCATACTTTTGCAACACAACAAGTGGTTGGAGATTGGTGATGTATGTACCCCCCAATAGTTTAGTTTATACCATATTGTAACTTCGAATGAAAAATTGCGTAGTAGACTGTTTTCAAAGTACGATTCACACAACATTTTTTGAGTCCGCGATGTGTTCACACCAACTCAGATTTTCATCTATAACAACACCTAGGTACCTAAACTGTTTTACGACTTCAACTTTAAAACAGTTTATATTGCATGTTACGCTGTCATTATACATGATTTTACAGGCTTCCGTAGTACAAGTACAATTTATCATGTTTTGCCGACAGCAGCCAAGTGCATGGAAATATATTTCGAAGTCAGGAGACTCTTGCATTCTAAGGCTGAAATACATAATTTTGGTTTTGTTACTGACAATTAATCTGTGCTTCGCAAACCAGATTCTACATCATGGTTTATGTCAGCAGCCAGATCCAAAAGGTTATTATTTGAACCATAGGCAGTACCAAGATCATCTGCAAAAGCAGTGACTTTTCAGAGTTGATGTACTCGTAGATCAAAAACAAAATGGGGCCAAGGACAGACCCTTGCAGTACACCCAATGAAATTACTCTTGGGTCACATTTCAAATATTTTAGAGATTGAAGGTAACAAGGAAATCGGTCTATAGTTATTTTTACCCATTTTTGGAAAAGTGGTACCACGTAAGCACATTTTAGTTTATCGAGAAAGTGTCCGGTATTAACACTTAAATTAAAAAGGTGAGCTAAAATGTGAACAACATTATAGGCGATATTCTTAAGAGCTATGTTAGAAAGGCCATCATTGCCACAAGATTTTGTGCTATTAAGAGATTTTATCATACTTAATAATTCGAACCCAGTGTTGGCAATATGAAGGACAATCACTATATATATTGGCTATTGTAGATTGAAATTACTAAACATCTTCATTTCTCAAAACGATTGGGCTAAGCCTATTTGTAAAGTTGCCACTAATAAAGTCATTTTTATTCATTTTCATTCTTTTCTAGGATTACCTAGTGAACTAATCATTTTAAAGTGAAAATAACCATCGCGGCACATTCGAATTTCCCTGTTGACTTTCTGGCTCATTTTTTGAAACGACATTTAAGGCTAGAATTGAATGGATGTTTGTAACACTTTCTACGGGGTTTGTTTTTAAGTTTTATTTTTTTTAAGGACTGTACGGTTAATCCAAGGCTTAAGTCTCATATTAGATTTCCTTTGAACCACTGTAATGTTCCAGCATTTTGACATGATCAATTAAAGTTTTTATAAATAATTCATACGCCCTAGACGCATTTTTGTTTGAATAGACTTCATCCCAATTATCAAAACGCAGTAGATCATCCAATATACTCGTATCATACCTAATTTTAGTCACAATTATGCCTAACGCACTTCAATTCTCTTAGACTACCAAGCACAATCAGTGATTCGGAGATCAAAGTTAACCCCTGAGCATTGATTTAATGAAATTCCCATAAAACGACCAAGAACATGATCGAGGTATTTTATGTATTGCATATTGGCCTAGTAGAATCATTAATGAAAGATGTTAGCTCGTGTTCTGCTGTAAGAGATAGGTACGAGTCTGTAGCAGCGCTAGACGTTAACAAATCTAAATTGAAATCGCCTAGAATGACGAGATTTGCTGTTTTCTCCTTATTAAGAAAAATAGAAAATTCGTCCAAAAATGCTTCGAAGGAATGGATATTATCAGAGCCCTTAACAGACGATCTCTGGCATACATGGCTGGTAAATAGACTCATGTCGTTGTTGGTTATAAATATCAGATACATCTTTTTGGTTAAAAGAAGCAGTGGTTAGTCAGAGAAAAAGAGAAAATTAAGCTACAAAATTATCCGTTTGGATGATCGTCAATTCGATTCGATTGAAACATAACTTGGAATCCTATGTATTGAGCACACCACGATAAAAGTGTAGCCAAATGTTTTTATTCCAAGTTATTCAAATATTTTATGCTAAACAGATGAATTTGCTATCCGGATGTGAAGGCCTGGAGTATTTAAAAGCAACAGGCAACTGACTTCAGGGACTCAATAGTCATGGGCATGGGGATCACCAAAAGAAAGATGAAGAAGTATCAATTTTTTTTTTATAATGGGCGCGCGCTCAAGGGGTTTGTATACCCTTAAGGTGATTGTTCACAGCGCGGGTAACGAAAATTTATGGAGGAAGAAAAGAAAGGTACCGATGTACATTGCTCTTAAATGTTTTTCAAGTTATAACGACCAGGAAATACAGAGATCGGCAGGGCATTCCATAAGCGAGTTGTACGGCTTAGGAACGAATCACGATATTTTAGAGTACGTCCGAAAATGGGCTTGAGGGTATACTGATGAGCATTCATAGCGAGACGGGTTACGGTTGAAAGTTTGAATGGGCGGAATGCTACTGGCGATTTCAGTGGAGCACTGGTGGTGGAAATAGCGATAAAAGAAAGTGAGACAGGAGACATTACGTCGGTGTTCGAGGGTATCAATTGACTGACTGATATTAGTATCATCAATGAGCTTTATCGCACGATTTTGAATCCTATCTAGCATGTGCAGAAATGTTTTAGGAGCACCTGACCAGATGTGGGCATTGTACTCCAATTTTGGGCGGATGAATGCCTTATATATTGAGGCCTGATCAGAGGGGGTAAAATATTTCTTACATCGCTTGAGGAAACCTAGACATTTCGCAGCATTTTTGGCGATATCAAATATGTGGTCATTCCAACGTAAGTTGTCATTGACACACATACCGAGAATGGAAAGTTTTTCGGTTTCGACGATGCAAGTGCCATTCATAGGTAATGTCTGGGTGTTTAAATTTCGCTTTAAAGACAGCAGACAGCATTGTGTTTTGGAAGCATTAAATTCAACTCTATTGATAGTTCCCCAATTGGTTATGCTGTTGATATCGGAATTTAATGCGCTTAGCAAATGCTGCCGTTCTCGTTCTACAGCCGAAGAGCAGGGCCGTGAGTCCGGAAACGAATATGAAAAGCAGAGAGTACTGTCATCAGCAAAGGAATATATTGGATTAGAAGTAGCAGACAAGAGATCATTAAGTCGTGTCGGAGTGTCGGAGACAGAACGGAGCCCTGGGGCACACCAGCATTTATTTTGTGAATATCAAATTTGAAACCGTCCAAGACAACTTGAATTGAACGTTCCGAAAGGTAATTTCTAATCCATTGAAGAAGAGAGTCGTCGATCCCAAATGCACGCATTTTTGACAAAAGAGCTTGATGCCAAACTCTGTCAAATGCCTTAAAAATATCAAGTGCAACTATCTTACTTTCGCCAGATTGATGTACGCTTTGGTTCCACTTTTCGGTAAAACATACCATCAAATCACCAGTGGACCTGTTGCTACGAAAACCATATTGCCGGTCATTGAGAAGTTTTCGAAATATTTCATGAGCTGACGATTTATCAGCGTTTCTATTACCTTGGAAAGAAGGGACGTAAGTGTAGTGGGTCTGTAGGAGGAGAGAGAATATGATTCGCCTTTTTTAGGGACGGGCTGGACAAATGCTGTTTTCCATCTGCTCGGGAAGAGTCCTAAGGAGTAGGATTGATGAAAAAGCTTACGCAGTGGTTTTGCCAGCGTAGAAGAACACCTCTTCAGAAGAAGGGGGGGATATACCATCTGGATTAGGCGGCTTTATATATTTTGAGATCTTTAAGTGCTCTTGCTACTACACGAGTGCGAAAGTGGATTCATCCCATTGAAGATTCTACGCACTCAAGTGTAGGTGGAGACAAAGCACAATCTGGGACTGTTGAGCTGACCGCAAAGTGTGCCGCAAGCAGATTGGCCTTATCCAAAGAGCTGACGCTGGAATGCCATTGTAAATGAGCGTTCTTCTTCTACAGTGAAGTAAAGTGGAAGTGGGCTGGAGATAGATTTAAAAAGATAATAGTAGCAATCTCAAGCAACTCGCATTTTCACAGTACTATCCAAAAAGTACACATAAGCCTCATCACTTTCAATGAATGCTTTTGAGTTTTTTTATTAGGACCTTAGAGCAATCCAAATATACATACTTATACTACACTGCAGCTGAAGGAATAACATTATTCAAACCAACATGTGTGTAACCAAACCGGCAACCGGTTGCTTAGAATACAACAAGAAGTCCAATTACGCTAATAATTTAGTCTCCCCATTAAATGTTGGATGTCACCCATGGAGCGAAATAACCACTGAGTCCAAACATTTTCCTTTCTCTCTCTGTCTCACGTTTCTAAAAAAAACTTAACACATGCTCAGGCACGTGTAGTCATACCCACTTGAGTATTAAGTTCTTAAAAAAAAAATTAACAATTCCGAAAGCCCAAGGCCCAATATAGTCTAGGAACTTTTTTCTGTTATTCATAGAATACATCTGCGAAACTATACCCTTTAAATACTCCTATCCGCCGGCATCAAATGCCGAAGAAAAGCAATTACCAAACCAACATAAACTCAAAAACGCCGCAACTAAAATGATTGGTTTTTCTAGACCATCACAGAAAAAACACAGAATTCTTGAGAGAAAGAAGTATAAGTTATAAAATATAATACATGTAACCCAGGACATTGATATATAATGTCCTATAAGTTATATATATACGGAAGTTAAGGAATGAATAAAAAATAGCATATCGGAAAACACAGCCTGTTTATGCCTTGAAGTGCAGTGCTGACCCCACCAATTGAATAGTAGGTCCCTTCTAGTATTTGGTGTATTATTTCCCCAATCTCTATGTTTGGCGTTGAAATCTCCGCCGATAATAAAGTAATTCTCCTCCAATTCTAGTCTTAGGAATCGAAAAAGTGTCTCGAGCTCTGAGATGAATAAGGCGGATTGAGTAGCCTTAGGTGCATAAACAGACACCATGTATAGCCGCTTTCCACTACGGAGAGGGATATACATGATGCATGTTTCCAGCACCTGGAACCTACGTACTACACGACTGTATACTCTTTTGAAACGCAGTCCTTTTCTTACAAGGATCGCAACGCCTCCTCCCTTAATGGAGTTGGGTCAGTTTCTCCGTACTATTTTATATCTTCTGTGTCTTTTGGTAAGCTTAGTTTCGCTAACCAAAAGTACATCAGGGGCTTGGTCTTTAAGCAACTTAAACAGTGCGGCTCTTCGTTTGAACCTAATTAGTGAATTAACATTCACTGCAAGGACCTTCAGGGTTTGCTCCGCTATGTGCATACCCATTACGACTGGAGGTACGTAAGGCGCGGCAGCAGCGCGTATATTTGATCTACCCGCGTAGCTTATTCTTGTATTTGAGCTGAAGCTGAGCCATTTGCCCCTGAATAGAGAGCAAGATAACCAGCATGTCAGATACAGGTTCCGATGCTCTAGGCGATGGGGCCTGAGAGGCTACCTTTGCTTGTTGTACCGTATTTTCCCTACCTACCGCCATTTAGGCGTAGGTAACCTGGGGAGTAACGGCTGGTATTTGTACCTGCACGAGTGTACGTTTAACTTCCACTTTCTGCTGCCGAGCCATATTTACTCTTTTGATGTATTGGAATTCCCGATAATTTGCGGTGTGACCCGTGTTTCTACATAACGCGCAAGAGAGTTGACTTTTTTCTGACACTCCGTCCTTGCCTAGACGTAGCGTGCCCGAACCTTTGGCAGCGAACACATTGTAAAATGTTTTCGCTCCTCTTTAATTTCTCCCAATGTACAACCTGGTAGTCTAGGACTTTGATGCTCCTTAGACCATCCAGTTTGCTGTTGGGACTTAGCTGAACCAGGAAGAACGGTAGTTTCCGCTTCTCCCTTTTGGCACTAGCCGTGACGAATGGCTTAACCCCTACGAATTTGAGCTCTTCGCACTCATTCTCTTTCAGCAGTGCAAGGAGTTCCTCCGGATCGGTCGACGGTTCTAATCCCCTCAGCAGCATTGTCTGCAGCTTTTCACCATTCGTTGTGAAGGAGGAGAACTCTGTCCTCGAATCCCTTAACAGGTTTTTAATTTTGTGATAGCGCTGTTTTGCAGTAGATCGCGTGCCTATCTAAACTAAGTCTTTTAACAAAAAAATGATTGCCTATGGCCGACTTACGAGTACATAGTTCAATGGTTTCCTTTAGTTTCACCTTATATGTGTTTATAGGTGGAACTCCTTGTTTTGTAGTGTTTTGTTGTTTCTGCTGCGGCTGTATTTGTTGCTGCTGCTGCTGTTGTTGTTGTTGTTGTTGCTGTTTCTATTGTTGTAGTTGTTGTTGCTGCTGCCGCTGTTGTTTCTGTTGTCGTTGCTGCTGTTACCGTTGTTGTGGCTGGAGTTTCTTATGTTTTAGTTGGTGTTGTTGTAGCACTGATGTTTTTGTGCTCGTTTTCATTTTTAGATGTTGTTGTATGGACTGCTTTTGGGCTTGCTGCGTCTGCTGTTGCTGTTGGTCTTGCTTTTGGGAATACTCTTGTGCTTCCCTCTTTCTTCTTGCCATTTGTTTTTCTTTTGTGGCTAGTACTATCTGCTCTAGCATTTTGATACTGCTACTTAAAGACGCCACTTCTTCGTCTTCATCGCCTAAGACGCGAAGCTGTTATCCCCAAGATAGTGACCTTCACCACCATCTGAGACATATGAATAGTCGTCTGAATCTTGCCTAGGGCGTATATTATCTGCTGCCGTTGTCGTTTAGCGCGCCCCTTTCCGCGATCCACCAGGCAGTTCTTCAGTGGAAGTTGAAAGGGAGGGGCGCTTTACCAAATTAGGAATTGGACTTAGCCTCCTCCTTCTCTTCATCTTCGATACGGCTACTACTGCTGGTTGGCTGGAAGTAGTTGCCAATTCATCGCCTGATTTCTCTGGTGGTTCCGCTCTTGGCATATCGGACCGCTCTCCAGATTCCATCGCGTGATATTGTTTACCACTTTTATATATTTATTTATTCTTTAATTAGAAGTTTAAATAAAAAAAAAGAAAGAAAGATGTATTTTATTCGACCCGGAGTCGAACCCGCAACCTTTAGCTTGGTAACCGGGTACACTACCACTGGGCTAATTGGAGCCCTATATGGAATTCGTCAAACGTCTTTTTTGTTGGAATCACTAACTCTAACAAAAGCAAAAGCACTTCTATACTCTACGGAGATCAATGAATGATTGAGAAGCAATTGCTAGTACCACTACACCACGGCCACCCCTTTGCTGAAGAGAAAGAATCCAAGAAAAACTAAACCACGGAAAAGCCATGTAAAGTCCGCCACAACTCAGAACGAGACAGAAAGAAGTCCAGCACATGAACAATTCCCTGAGGTTATTTATTCCATTTCAAATCCGTTGCAGCAAATTTAGGAAAGCAGAAATTTTGAAATAGGGCCGAAGCACCCGGCGAAACCAACAGACGAGTCAAAGTACGGTCAATCAATCTGATAGCACCTACACTGGGAGTGCACTGAGTAGAGATAGTACCTACTCCCAGGCTCGAAACTCTTATCATAACTAGCTCATAATCAGCTTCTATCACTGAAGATCCAAGTGACAATTAAGGTCATGGATATGTATTTGTGTCCTTTGTTGTGTTAAAATCGCATAGGAACCAAGGCGTATGTGTATTTAGATATGCTGCAACAGCAAGCTTGACAATAGCGTGCATGTATCGCTGACTGGCAATAAAA
This sequence comes from Volucella bombylans, assembly GCA_949129095.1. Lineage (NCBI taxonomy): Eukaryota > Metazoa > Arthropoda > Insecta > Diptera > Syrphidae > Volucella > Volucella bombylans. The sequence goes on along the minus strand of OX422143.1, from coordinate 85,207,595 downwards.
GGAGCTACTACAAATTACAAACTCTTTAAGACTACCTTCCTTCCCGCTAAAGAGCATAGAAAGGATGGTTGAGTTTCCTGTGAGCAAACGTCTTTGCGAATGCATTCTGTGTTAAGATACAGCATGCCGAAAAGACCGTTTAAGATTGCGCTTCAAAATCTAGGTTAAATCGAATGTGCAGTCAGCAAGAAGGAAGGCTTTGGACAACTTCACCATCAGTGAAGTTCGGAACGCCTGTAATTCGGTCAGATGACACGTGCTTTGCTCTAGAGGCTTTGCAGATTAGAGCAACCTAAGTGAGGATATAGTCCTGATTGCGGATACTGACTACCGTCAATATGTAATGAAATGAGTGTCTTATTTCAAATGGTGCATATAGGTTAAATCTCTGCTTAAAGCGATCAAAAACTTCTTTAACTACATACGCAGATGGTGCACCTACCTAAAGACTATTTGTTCTAAACCGCAAGCGCCCTAAATATAAATGAGGATGAATGTATCATATTAGAAATGGCTGCACGATAAAAAAAAAGCTACCTGGTCTGACTCATTTGGTGATGAAAGGCATAACAATCGGTTTCTGCAATGCAGCTACGCATCATATAAGCAAAGCTAATTATTTTTGAACAAGCCTGCTGCGTCAACAAACTTTTAAAGCGCTGTTGTCTTACTCGTAATTTAATGAAGCTATCTGCAGGACATGAGGCTGACTCTGCTCCCTCCCGTTAATATTTATATCATTGACTGCACTCGCAAAACCTCCTTTTCTTTAAGAAGTTATTTCCTTTGTTGCGATTTGCACTGGCGCGCCGACTTTTCTTTAACTCTAGTCTTTTTTAAAATGCCATTTGATGAATTCATACCAGAATTTCGATTGCTATGAGAATATAAAGTCAACTTTTCCTCTACTCAGGACTGAAGAACAGTGTAAGGTACAAAACATCTGCCTGTGGAGCGAGAGTAAAAGTTGAACCGTCTTATAACTTTCGATATAGTCCGAGAATATAAGGCTTCTTTGAACAGTTGGAAGATTGAATTCATCGCAATTTAACTGGGTCGCGAGTGGGCAAGTGCTTCTTTAAAAATAAAAAAAACAACTGGAAATCAACGGTGCAATATGGACCAACAGATAGCAGGAAAAAATCATATATATGTGTAAGAAGAAAGTAATTTTATATGTATGATAATATCTGGAAGTACATAGCTGAAACTAGGAGGAGGCTTGGGTAAGGAGTCTTGATGGTCTACTGTTTTGATTATTCTAATTTTACCTCAAACTGTAACATTAACTTCACACGATTCAAAGGATAATATCTTAAGAAGGAAATCTATGTTGAGATTAACCTGTTCTCGATTTAAGATGCTTTAAACTCATATTAGAAGCAAATTTTCGTGCGTTGGCATGACTCTGAGGGATATGAATGTGAAAACGCCTCAAATGATTTTCTTTCCGATTAATAAAAAGCTGTCTCAAGAGCATTCATAAGAAGTGAAAGAGATAAGTACCAATTTCACAAGTTCTAGCACTAAATAAAACCATGATTAAAGAATTAACTCAGAGAACACGAATAAATAAACTGATAGTGGAGAAACTAAAGGCTAATGTGGCCTGTAGAATGGTTCTAAGATCCGCACATTTAGCCATCCCCATAAGCGGCACAGTAGCAATCCAAATACGTGGGAAAAATGCGTATCATTAGAAGAAATTATATGCGTTACACATTTCAACAGTTAATAAAAGCAGAAGAAGAACACGGATAAAAAATTGTGTACACATACTGGTTCTCCCAGCTTAGTTGTGTACTTTTAGTGTTTATTGGTGTACTTTTAATCATCGCAAAAATGTTTGACCAGATACAGTAGCCATCGGCTTTTTTGAACCATATAAACAGTATTTTTCTTTTTAATTAGTCATATAGTATCTATATATAGTAAGATATTGTTAATGTAAAAATATTCTCAAAAGTCAAAACCGCTTTTCTGTAAACAGAAGCTGCATAAGAGGTTTAACATAGTTTCATCCAATCCACCTAAATATACTTCAGCTCCAATAATTTATTATTACAAAATTATTTCACAAAAAAAGTATCTTACATATTGGCAAGCATGAAACAAATTGTCCTTAAACACTTCAACGATTTAACTAACACGGCTTTGCAAGGTCAGCAAATCCTAATAGAATTGAATTGGGAAATACTCAAATACATGTCTACAATACTCTTAACACTATAGAATCTCAGATGACCACCAATTTCAATTCCACCTAAATTCCCTAATGGAAAAACATTTAGAAATGAAATGAGATGAGATGAGATGTCTACGGGATTGGAGGAATATTTTATATATAAAAAAAATAGCGGGTAGAATAATATACATAAATAGACTACAAAAAAGCTGGACGACAGTAATAGAAAATAATGAGTAGAATTTTGAAGGCTGAGAATTACATTAAGAAATTTCATTTTCATTAACAATTCGACATTTATATTTAATTTTATTAGTTTCATCTGGAATGGCAATGGTACTCTTCGCACCGAATCAACGATGCTAAGTAACTCGAGAATTCCACTTGGGCATAACGTTTAATTAAATTTCAAGAAAGCACAGACCTACTTATTTTAGATGGTTACCTCCACCAATTCTTCTACGAGTACTTACGAACCATACTTCAATGTTTAGAGTGTCCGGTGTTGAGATGTCGACCTAGCAGGTGGCATTTCATTGAGTTACGCTAAACTAAATATTTTGCTGGTGAACTGGTATCTTTCTTCAAATATCACTTGATTGCCGGATAAATTTGCAACGTAGAGTTAGTTGAAATTTCTTTATTGTCTTGTCGAAAGTAAAGCCATAGACTAAAGAGAAGGAATTTTCTTAAAAAGAGGTCTTACGAGTAAAGACATAATAAAAACACAGTAGTAGGATATACATACTTAATCTCATATTACGAAATAATATCAATAAAACTAGGTCACAATGTTATGCTTTTTGACGCGTGTTGCAAAACACAATGAAGAAATAAAAAAGTATTTGCAATTTGTTCGGCACTGTTATACAAAGCAGCCTTATGGGTGGTTTCACACCTCTAATGAAAGCAACGAAAATCGATCTAATCTTGAGTAAAATCCCGACACGGTGAAAGTTTAGTGTAACTTCTGCAATAGAATGAAATAGAAAATATATTTGATCATAATCAACTATGTAATTGCATGCATAGATTACGTTAATTAATGAGTATGAACGTGGGTTTCATTTTGAGTTGAACCACATGAAATGTCCTATTTTATAGTAAATGTTTATTCAATCAAAATAGGATCCGTTGGCATCTATGACATTCTTCCAATGTGATACAAGGTCAAATATTTCTTTTTCGTAGAATTCCTGCCTTTTTGACGCAATGAAATCTTCAAAGCTCTTATGACAGATGGTAATCCGTTGGGGAAATATCAGGAGAGTACGGTGGATGCGGAATCCAAACTGCAACAGTTTTTGCACCGTTACTTGTGAGGCATGGGGTATAGCACTGTCATGCAAAAGAATCGGACCGTGCCTATTGACCAACGCAGCTTGCTTTTCAGCCAATTTGGCAAGCAATATGTCGATTACCTCACAATATTTGATAGTGTTTATCCCTTCCCCTGGTTGGAGAAATGAAAAGCGGATTGGTCCTTTCGATGTCCACCAAATTGTCACCATATCCTTTTTTGGGAATGATTGGACTTGGAATGTGTTTTGGTTTTTCATCTATATCTAACCACTGCCCAGATCTTATACGATTATCATACAGTATCCACTTATCATCCGGTGCAAAAACGGTTCAGTTTGGTTCCTTAATGTAAGCGATGCTCAGATTTCTAAGCGCCGTAGTTTTTGGGATGCGCTCAGTTCATGGGTTGGGTACCCACTTATCAAGTTTCTTTACCTTTCCTATGAGAGAAAGATGTCAACTCATTGTCATTGGTGATCCTCCCATGCTTGGTGCAATCTCCAGCACCGGTTTCGTTGGGTCCGCATCCACCGTTGCTCTTGAAACATCGTCGTCAACTAACGTTTCCGTCTTCCCACGTGGTTCATTTTCGATGCTGAAATCTCCCAAATGGAATTTTCCAAACCAACGTCGTACAGTGCGTTCGTTTACCGATACATCCTCAAAAGCGTCATTAATGTTTTTCATCGCCAATGACGCATTATGTCCCATTTTAAATTCCTAAAGGAAGAGGGTTCGAATTTGAACTGCCGACAGCGTGGTAAATATTTTCCTAACTCTAAAATTCTCACACGTCAAGCACACGTACCACTTTATTTAAAAAAAAAAAGACAGTTTAACGTTCTGGCACAGATGTTCACTCGGGAAATTCCTATTTCTGACTGAGCGAAAACCGAACATTTCATGTGGTACGACCCAATAGAATATGGTAGAAGCCCAGGAGTGGTCCCTTCGCTTATACGGTTAATAACGTTATCAAACTTCACGCAGCTAAAGGAAGTTGACTGGAGAGCTTTTACCAGAAAAGTTCAAAGTCTATTTGTCTACAATATTGGGCCCCCGTCCAATTATCAAGGCTTCGCCCTTTAATGACGTTGTCTAATAATGAACGGGGGCAGAGCAAAGTACTGGTCTTATCGTAAACATCTCCAGATGACGCTACCGAAGGTTGCTACGATTTGATCAGTCACAAGCTGCCGGTCAATAGTCTTGTTGGCGGCTGGACCACCGGTAGTCCCTACCAGGACTTAAATCACGGTACCATGGGAGTCAGGAGCCCCCCGGATCTCGGTCCGGGCCTGACTTGTTAGAGGTAGGCCCCCTTATGGGAGCGTCATGGTGGCTGTGGTTTAAACCCAAAATCGCGGGAAAGAGTCTTCCTATGGTTTTCCTTTGGTTTTCCTTTGGTTTTCCTTTGGTTTTCCTTTGGTTTTCCTTGGTTGACTCAATGTGGAGTTGCAATAAGTGCTGGGTGCTGTGACCCTAAGAGCAGTAAGAGGTTTTAGGTCGGCCTCGACTAATACCAAGGGTGGAACTTGTGCCGGCAACACAGTTCCGAATTGGTATCATACAGTGAAACTTATTGGTGAGCGCTGGCAAGGCGTATCCTTGCTCCATGGATGTATGGGCATCCCGTAAATTTAAGCCCACATGGCAGGTACTTACGTTAAAAACATGAGACATCTGTCTACAATATTATACTCGTATTTAATGGGATCAAACAACGTACAATAGGGACACAACTTCGGAATCATTTCATAAGCTAGATCTCATGCATTATGTGCGTTCTGTATTGAGAACAGAGATAGACCGAAAATGTTATATTTGGGTCTAGGTGACCCAATACTCAAAACCTCCGATAGATAAGTAAACAAACAGACAAGTATCTACCTCATATGATAACACAGATCTTACCACCGCAGATACCTTATTTACAGAAAATCTGGTCATTTATTCGGATATTGCAGGTTCACCGTGAAAATGTCGGGTGCGAGGCTAGCAAATGCATGAAAAGACAAAACCGTAAATCCCAAGAGTTCTGCCAAATGTGCAAATTGGACTATGTTGGATCAGCCACATCGAGTGGATACACGACAACCGTCCAGTTTAAAAAGCCCTTGGTCAATGAAGCGATCGCTGATATCGGAAAGCTTATTGTGACAAGTTGAAAGCTTTATGCTAGGGCAGCCTTAGTCAAGACGTTTCACACTGGCGGGAACCCGTAATTTGTTAGTAAGAAAATTTAAGTATACTTTCTAGAACTACATATAAAAATAAACTACATTTAATCAAGACTTTTTTTGCCTACCTTTCTCACAATATACGGATGAATGTGTATGGATTAAATTATAGGTTTAGGTTTATGTGGAGAACGCTTCAAATGAAGATAGTCACCTATGATTTGAGTATCCATCGGTCGACCTAATACAATTATAATACAAGTTAATGAACCTGCATTTTTTTTTAATTGGCGTGTGCACAAGGGTAGGTAAAAATCTTGTGTAACCCTTAAGATGTTTACACATAGCGCGTGCAAGGGGAAGTTAGGGAGGGATAAAAGAGAGATACCGATGTGCGTTGGTTTTAAATGTTTGCAAGTTGTAGTGACTAGGAAATAAAGAGTTCATCAGGGCATTCCACAAGTGAGTAATACGGCTTATTAACGAATCACGATATTGCAGAGTATGCCCGAAAGCGGGCTTAAGGGTATACTGATGAGCATTCATAGCGAGACGGGTGTTACGGTTAAAATTTAGAAGGGGTGGAATGCTACTGGCAGTTTTGGTGGAGCACTGGTGGTGAAAATGGCGATACAACAAGGTGAGACAGGAGACATTACGTCTGTGTTCGAGTGTGTCGAATGACTGTGTATTATTGTCATCACCTAGGAGTTTTATCGCGCTGTTTCGGATCCTATCTAGCAAGTGCAAAAAGGTTTATAGGAACACCTGACCAGATGTGAGCATTGTACTCCAATTTTGGGTGGATAAACGCCTTATAAATTGAGGCCAGATCAGAGTTTCAATGATGCAAGTGCCATTCATGGACAGTGCCTGAGTGTTTAAATATCGCTTTAACGACAGCAGACAGCATTGTGTTTTGGAAGCATTCAATTCCACTCTATTGATAATTCCCCAATTGGTTATGCTGCTAATATCAGAATTTAATGATCTTAACATACGCTGCCGTTCCCGTTCTACAGCCGAAGAGAAGGGACGTGAGTTCGGAAACGAATATGAAAAGCAGAGAGTACTGTCGTCAGCAAAGTAATATATTGGATTAGAAGTAGCAGACAAGAAATCATTGATGAAAATTAAAAAGAGTGTCGGGGGCAGAACGGAGCCCTGGGGCACACCCGCATTTATTTTGTGAACTTCAGACTTGAAACCATCCAAGTCAACTTGAATTGTTCCGAAAGGTGGGGTGGCCGTGGTGTAGTGGTAGTAGCAAACGTTTCTCACTCGGAGGGTCCAGGTTCGAATCCCAAAATCAGTTTTTCATTGTATAATTGGAACTCAGACAAAAAAATTCTGCGTGTGAAGGCATAACACTGACACGTAGATTTGGCTTGTTATAAGAGTTTCAAGCAATGAAAAAAATACTGGGAATTATATCTCGAATCACTCTGAGTGAAGAAAAACTCTCCGTCCTATTCGGACTCCCACCCCTGGAGAGCAAACATAGAAACCAAACACACCTGAGTTTCAAACCACTACAAACACAATTTTCCTTTCTCCTCCTTCTATCTTTCCACCCGCGCCCTGGCAACAGTAAAAGGGTATCAACCCCTTAGGCGCGCGTAAATTATAAAAAAAAAAGGTAATTTCTAATCCATTGAAGAAGAGAGTCGATCTCCCAAAAGCACGCATTTTCGACAAAAGAGCCTGATGCCAAACTTTGTCAAATGCCTTAGAAATATCAAGTGCAACTACGATCTTGCTTTCGCAAGATTGATGTACGTTTTGGTTTCACTTTTCGGTGAGGCATGCCATCAAATCACCAGTGGACCTGTTGCTACGAAAACTGTACTGTCGGTCATTGAGAAGTTTTCATGTTAGGAGATACTTCATGAGCTGACGATTTATCAGCGTTTCAATGACCTTGGAAAGAAGGGACATAAGTGCAATGGATCTCTGCTCGGAAAGAGTCCCAAATTGTAGAATTGATGAAAAAGCTTACGCAGTGGTTCTGCGAGCATGGAAGAACATCACTTCAGAAGAAGTGGAGATATATCATCTGGACTAGAGGATTTATGTATATTAAGATCTTTAAGTACTCTGGCTACTACACGAGTGCGAAAGTGGATTCGTCCCATTGAAGATTCGACGCAGTCAAGTGTAGGCGAAGACAAACCATAATCTGGAAGTGTTAAGCTGGCCGCAAAGTGTGCAGCAAGCAGATTGGCCTTGTCCAAAGAGCTGACAGCTCTAATGTCATTATAAATGAGCGTTGGGATGGAGGATGGAGCAGCATTTCTGATGTTTTTGACGAGCGACCAAAAATGTTTACTACCTTTGGGACATTGTAGTATTCTTTGCCTCAGTTTTTGGTCGTATTGGAATTTCACACACTTAAGAAAGGCTTTGTAGTCATTCCAATTAACAAACATTACAAATTAACAAACACAAAAAACACAAACGATGACTAAGATGCTAAGCAAGGCTGCAACGTGAAAATTCTTATGTTGGGTTTCCAAATCAAATTGTTGTAGGTGTTATGCACTTACAACAAAATGAAACAGTGCACCAACAGAATTCACATTTGCAACCCGCTATTCATCAGTTTTTACATGAACTCTGCCACTGCCTCTACTGCATAACAGAGTTATACAGTAATGGCAGTGGCCGAGTGCAAACAACAGCACTCTGACCAAGGGCAGGAAATATCCAACACTATTTTTTTTGTTTGCACTATTTTTTTTTTTTAATTTTGCACTCGCGCGAGTTACATCCATTACCCTATCCAGTTCAACCAATTCCCAGAGCCCTAAATCAAACAATTGTAATTTCCTTTATCAGCATTTTGTTAAAATAAATAAATTAAATACCATATTCAGCAAACAATGTACAGGTTAATTCCAAGAAGTCTAGCCGCATCCGGCACGTGTAATTCTTGGAATAACCTAAATATTGCAAAATACAATTTACATTTTCAATAAAGAATTAGAAATAAGTTCAGTTGTAATCTACCTCTCGATCAATAAAGTCAAATAGATTTTTTTTTTCAACATTATTTTTGATTACCCATCCATAACTCACTTTTTTTTTGCACAAACCCAGATCGAGAGTACGAGCGCACTATGTCTCGTGTGAACTTGTCGGGGTTCAGCTCGGCACTGAAGGTAATTGCGAACAAATCACAGGTTTATAAGTTCAAGCAAGAATATGTTGTAGTTCATAGCAAACTATGATTCCGATTTTCACACAATTGAAAAAGGTTGTCGAACCAATTGAGACCTGAAACTTTGTAGCACTACCCAGGACCAGCTGGACAATCGCGGCAGCAAGATGGCTCCTAGACAAAATCACAAATCATTAGCTACATAGGCTGATATTTTGATTAAGAAAGGTGGCCCCATGAGTGAAACCTTCACAGCTTAAAACCCGTATCTATCATCTTGTGGGAGCGATACTAAATTAATTTATCGCACGATAAACACGGATATACTACACACGCCCTACGAAAAATTTATGCACCAAGAATACAAGAGTATAATTATCAATATGAGAGCAATCGAAAACAATAGGATATTAATGGTGATCAATTGAATAAGTTCAAAATTGGTTCGATGATACTTTCCCAGCCTATCTTCCCATATTCCAGAAGAGCAATAAGGGAAATATACATTTATTCCAAAACTAAGCAATTATCCTACTAGGAAAACTTTCTCATGTGCCCTGTCAAATGATTATCTCAAGTGCGTATTGGTACACATGGTATGAAAACGCTATGAATTGAAGATAATGAATCCGCTGGATTCCAATGTCGAAATGAGTATGGTTCAATACAGCAGGTTTTTTAAAAATATCCAACAGATTGAATTCTTCAAGACTGTAGTCTAGAATAATCAATCCAGGAAAGTGTTTTCTATGAAAATTGAAAACCTAGCAAGTGTATAGAAATATTCTAGCAAAACCCTTAGAAACGTGTAGCTTTTAAATGGGTGGAAGACTGACGGAATGAAATAAGGATTTATCTAAATTAGAAACAAACTGAAGCAAAAAAATACAGCTCGAGCTGTTCATGGTCCATGGTCAGAAGAACATAAGGTGGATGAGAAGGTCAGTGAACTAAGAAGAGGGCGCTAGATTCTCTATGAATTATTCGCGGAGACAATTTCGTAGAGAGTAAACCGCGTCACATTTATTTACAAAACCAGAGGCCAGATGGGCGAATGGCGGTTGTGTCTAATGCAGTATGCGCCACAGCGGCTCATTTTGACTTTTTTGCTCCCAAAAATCATAATTCTTAAGCGAATAGGGATATCGTGACAGTTTTTTTTCTGATTAAAGGAAATTCCTTTCCTTTTTTCACAATATTTTACTTTAAAATATTTAAAAGTCCATGATTAAAGTAATATCAAGTCTAAAAGCTAATCCGAGCAAAACAGTGGTGAATTAAAGTAAATGATTTAATGTGTTTTTTTTTCTCTTTTCAAAAGAATTTTTTTTTTATTTTGTGGCACATCAGAGAACGTAATAAAATATTTCAGTTCAAGTCAAACGATGGAGAAAAAAATAAACGGAAAAAGAATTTAAATTTAAAAAAATCGAATTTCTTGGAAATTTCGTCGACATCCGGGGTATTGTCTAATAAAATTATCATTTCTGGAGAGTATTGTGCTTTGAGGTCTTTTTCGGTTCTGATATGCTTTAACGAATAAATGAGTGGCTGCAAGCATATTGAAAGGTCTTCATTCTGACGCATCCGTGAAACCTACCACGTATTTTGATAGCTATATTCCTTGCAGTCTTTATTTTTCTGACAATTCACGCATGATAACTATTGATACTCGATTATATTTGACTATGAGCTGTCTAATGAAGAGTAGGTGTGAGTTGTTTTCCGGATAAGTTTGCTTTAATATCTCTGTTGTTTTCTTGGCATACTCCCCAAACTTGAAAGTGTAAACCTTTTCCCTGCGATTTAATACATTAAATATTACTTCAAGCCTTGTAATCTCTATTGATCCCAGTTACTCGTATATGAGCTGTTGCCACTGATTCCTGAAAAAATATTTTCTATGTATTTCCATCATTGGTATGTATTTCCAAATCCATGTTTTAGTCGATCAACATTGAGCCCAATCTCATCGCGAAAATGCTTTTAGAGCTCTTATTTTCTTCTTTTTTCTGCCTCCTTGATTGCAAGAGATTCATCAATATTCCCTCCCTCTTGCCTAATTGTATATGCAATTTTCAAAATATGCAAATTCTTGCATGTAGTAGAGGGATTTCATATTCGTAGTTATGTTCGTCACCACTTGATTCATTGATTCTTCTTTTTGTATTTTTTGCATATGAGACATGACCGCGTTGACTTTTTTCTTTGTAAAAAAAAGGACTTAACACTCAAGAGGGAATTAATACTTTTAAAATGTCAGATCACGTGTAAAGTTTTTCGGAAAATTGGATAGAGAGAGATAGAAAGATGTATAAGCTCTGTGGCTATTTTGCTCAGTGGGTAGCATCCAAAATTTAATGGATAGACTAAATTATTAGTGTAAACTGACTTGTTGTTGTATTTTAGGCAACCATTCATCTCGCGAGATTTTAGTTGCCTGAAAAGAGGAATGACTTTCGGGCATGGCTGGTATTGAACCCCGATCCTTTTGTGGAGTAGAAATACTTCCTTTTATTCTTATATTGGAAAATTAAAAAATTTAATTGGAAAATTGAAACTGTGAATACTTGTGAATTATCATCAATGGCAATTTCCCTCCATTTCATACAAATCACGTGCATTTCAGTCCACTACTCGTGCAAATCGCTCTCATTCTTGCAATTTTACTTGTAAATTGCTCTCATTCTAGCAAAAGCTTTGTTCAGTGAGGTTGTTCCGGACTGTTCCGAACAGAAAAGTACAAGCTTTCCTGTTCAGTGAGAAAAATTTCTGTTCGAATCTATTCTGCTCTGTGTTCAGTGAGGCTGTTCCAATCTGTTCGGAACAGAAAATCTTGCACCTACTTTCGAAGTAGAACACAATTGTGAAAAATGTCAAAATCAGCTGTGCTGTACTTTTCTGTTCTCATTTGATTTGACGTTTTTCACAAATCTGTGCTGCTCTGTTCTAGTTTTTCCTTACTGAACAAACCTAAATTTTGGCAAGTTATAGAGATGTAAAAGTGTTGGAATTTACAGTGTGTCTGTGTGAAAGTTAAGGGTTTGTAAAAGTATTAGTAGAGTTTGACATCTAGGTTAGTTTATCTATGGCTCGAGGGGTATGGAACATTGTATCCAACCTTTATGACCATCATGAAGGATACGCATGTAATTAGGGATGAATAAGAATAAAAATTTGGTAATATATGTTGAAGGCTTTATTATAGCAGTCCCATTTTTCTTTAACAAAGCCTTTAGGGTATCCATACATGTAAGTATGTTTTCTCTTACAATAACCATTTGTGCAAGCTCTTGTAAGTCCATATTTCTGGAAATGGAGTACTTCCTGTGCTCACCTGTGAGGGTAGAAATACATATGAACTGGTACACCGCACTACAATTGAAAGGGATCAAAGGGAAACATTTTTCTATTCATTAAATTTTTTTTTCAATACTAAAAGAAAATCGTCGCTTGGTTAATGCTTGTTTTTTGCTTTCTTTTATATTTTCTAAATCCTAACTACTTTTTTTAATAGCACAAATTAAAGAAAAAACAAAAGAATTTACACTATTGAAGAGCAAATGAGGTAAAATGAATTAATTGTTTGAATTTCAGTAACTGACCCTTGTTGACCATTGTGAATCATTTAATATGCCTGAAACATTTTGAACATTTATTCTTAACAGCTCAGTTGAAGAACCAATATACACAATAAACATCAACCACAAGAAGTTTATCAAGAGAGTATAACGATTCATAGTATTTGGTTTAACAAGGAAGCGAACAAGAAGTATCAGCACGTGTCACATGAATAATTGATAATGACCTGTTCACAATGCTTTCACTTAATAAACATGACAGATTCTTTACTTTTCAATAATAAAATGAAATTGTTATTGTCCGGCAGCAATAAATATATTTATTTACTTAGAAGACACTGTAGTCTGGGGTGAACCTGAACCTTAACAAATAAACTTCTAGAGTTATCGCGTTCATTGGATAACTGCCTCCAGTTACGCACTCCAAGATGCTCGAGGTCGCCTTCCACTTGTCCGTGGCACGTAAGGGGAGCTGTTTTTCTTCTGCGTCGTCCCTTCAGGTAGAAATCGAAGACTTTTCGGGCCGGATGGAAGCGTTAATTTTATAAGTTCTACATATCCAAACCATCTTAGGCGACTGATCCGTATTTTTCTGACCAGGTCGAGGTCGCCGTACAACTGACAGAACTCTTATATCTCCTCCTCCAAGCTCCGTCAACGCAAACGAAAGAAAAAGAAAATCATTTGAAAAATTTTATGTTTAAATGCGGTCAAGGATATCTTCATCTACCTTCGTTTACGTTCACGCTTACGCTCCAAGGAACAGTATAAGCATGCATAGGGTTTTACATATATAGAGTTTGCTAAGTATTGCTTTAAAAGACTTCATTACCCAATTGCCTTCTTAGGCCAAATAAACAGTGATTGGAAATTATAATTTCCCGTTTGATTACTGATGATGTGTTTATTAAAGTAAATAGCAAAGCAGGGATAGACAAAATCTGTAGCTCAGAGTTACAGCTGTCTATTGTGGCATTCTCTTTAGTTGAATAAGCCCGAATTACGCACTAGGAGTGTTGCTTCTGAAGCTCCAAGTGTGATCGTAAGCCCAGGTTCATCTATCTCAGAAATTGGAATGATATGCCCAACAGTCCTCCGATAGCTATTGATATTCAATCTCGCACCAAACTCAATTAGTCTAAATCCATTTCCAGACGTGATCTCATGCACACTGTGCGATTGTGCAACCAAATAAATCCCCTTTGCTTTTTGTGGTTAAAGTCAGGTAAAATGATGTTAACAATACTTATTGCATCGCTAGCAGGTTCTGTCAAGGAGTTCTTTTGTGGGCCATCTGTTGAGCTATTCTGAGCGAGTTTTGCATTGATGCTGATTGCAACAATGTAATTTTAATTAAAATACTTCTCTTAACAAATCCGCACCCAAATAGATGCCGCTTTTTTTCTTTGTAGCACTCACCGCAGTTTTTCATCCTTCTTTGATCCGGTCGATCGCATTCCACTTCCTGGATGGCACTGATATCAACAAAGTCCGAATAATCCGTGTAGAGATCTAAACATCGCTTTTCGGAGAGGGTTTTGTCATATGCCGCGGTCTAACGCAAGAAGTCTTGAGCTTCCGACAAGTAAGAAAAAGTCATATAACAATTCTCATCAAGATTAATATACGTCCACGATCCTACGGGATACTACGTCCATGCGACGGGACGAATTATCACTATAACAAGCACATGGTTTTCTCATCTCAATATACACAAGGGGACATGACGGTCTCCGGATCATGAAACGCTAAATCAAATTGATCACATTGCAATCTTCATAAGATATGCTCCAGTATTCCGTACGTTCGAACCTTCATTCGCCCTTATTGTACCCAAGGTATGAATGCGGATTTCCCAGGAAATACAAAGAAGAAGAACTACTGAAGAAGATAAAACGTAAAAAAGCTGTAATCGCAAGAGACCGCCAGAATTTTCGACAAATACGAAACCCGAAATCTCTCAACAACTCGAAAAGCATCGAAAAGCGAAGACCAGTGGCTACGCTGCCACTGAAATCATGCCAATGCCATCAGATTTCTCTCGGGAAGCACACGCAGCTAAACAAGAAGCCTACAAAGCGGCGCTGCAACAAAGGTCGAGAACTGTTCGTGAGCTCCAAGAGTAGAAGAGACGGGAAGAACATCGGCTTTTCCAGAAGAAGAAAAAAGAGCACGGTCGAAGATATTGAGAGGTTGTACTCCAGTAATAATGTAAGGAAGTTTTACCCACAGGTGAACAGGATGTGTCAAGACAAGAAGAGCTATACAGAAACCTGAAGGGATGTAGAAGGAAACCTTGTAGTAGAGTCATAGTCGGTGTTGACTGTATACGACGAAGAAGCCCAACATCCCACTATCAGGCAAAATGTATCATTCAACTTAAACGATGATACCCAAAACCTCTGAGAACTGCGCCAACTACAGAGGCATCAATCTTCTTAACATCCGCCGTATTGCATGAAAGCCTAAAGCCTAAGACCTAGTCTATATCAGTGTAGCTTCAGGCCAGGAAAGTCCACCATCAACCAAATATTCATACTATGGCAGATCTTAGGGAAAACGCATGCATGTCACGTACGAGTATGACAGCGTCTATTTCCGTCTGCATAGGCGGTGAGTGGAAGAGGAGAAACAACGACAATACAGCGACATCGACTTAGCCAGAAGAGTGAAGGTTTAACGACTGAGGTGGCTGGGTTAGGTGATGTAAAGCAGATGGATACCAATGCCGTAGTTCGAAAAGTCTTCAAATTTGCCTCCGATGTACAGATGTCTCTTGTGTTTAATGTAGGTACCTGCTGTGAGGGCTTAAGCCTACGGTGCGTCTTCGCACAAGACATCAAAACAATGCGTTGATAAGCGCCCTTCGTGTAGTACAAATACTACCACCAGTATCAGATTCGAAGTCGTGTGTAAGGCACGAACTTCCCCTTGGGGAAGAGTCGAGGCCTATCTAATACCTCCGCCATTCTGTGGGTCATGGCACCCGGTTGCAATGCAAATCTACATCGAATAGACCAGTTGGTTCCATAACAATCCCATGGTCCAGCACAGGTCGTAGCAAACTACTACATATGCAAAGCCATGAGATGTTCAAGCTCCATTCGGTCTACTCTCCCCGCGATTTTGGGTATGAACCTACAGCCCCCACTAGGGGGCCAACTCCTAGTTCAGGCCGGAACCATAGTTCCGGGGGCTCCTGTCCTCCCGTGGTACCAGAATATAGCTTCCGGTCAAGTTTCGCAACCTTGAGGTTACTTCCAGTTGGGCACCTCACTGCCCAGGATTGGCGGCCTTGCAACAAAAAATTTCTACAAACTTCCCGCTAGCTGCCTACTGCGCCTTCTATTTTTTTTTTTTTTTTTTATAATGAGCGCGCGCGCTCAAGGGGTTTGAGTACCCTTAAAGTGATTGTACACAGCGCGGGCAAAGGAAATTTAGGGAGGAAGAAAAGAGAGGTACCGATGTACATTGTTTTTAAATGTTTGCAAGTTATAACGACCAGGAAATACAGAGATCGGCAGGGCATTCCATAAGCGAGTTGTACGGCTTAGGAACGAATCACGATATTTTAGAGTACGTCCGAAAATGGGCTTGAGGGTATACTGATGAGCATTCATAGCGAGACGGGTGTTACGGTTGAAAGTTTGAATGGGCGGAATGCTACTGGCGATTTCAGTGGAGCACTGGTGGTGGAAGTAGCGATAAAACAAAGTGAGACACGAGACATTTCGTCGGTGTTCGAGGGTGTCCATTGATTGACTGATATTAGTATCGTCAATAAGTTTTATCGCACGGTTTTGAATCCTATCTAGCAGGTGCAGAGATGTTTTAGGAGCACCTGACCAGATGTGGGAGTTGTACTCCAATTTTGGGCGGATGAATGCCTTATATATTGAGGCCAGATCAGAGGGGGTAAAATATTTCTTACATCGCTTGAGGAAACCTAGACATTTCGCAGCATTTTTGGCGACATCAAATATGTGGTCATTCCAACGTAAGTTGTCATTGACACACATACCGAGAATGGAAAGTTTTTCGGTTTCGACGATGCAAGTGCCATTCATAGATAATGGCTGGGTGTTTAAATTTCGCTTTAAAGACAGCAGACAGCATTGTGTTTTGGAAGCATTAAATTCCACTCTATTGATAGTTCCCCAATTGGTTATGCTGTTGATATCGGAATTTAATGAGCTTAGCATACGCTGCCGTTCTCGTACTACAGCCGAAGAGCAGGGCCGTGAGTCCGGGAACGAATATGAAAAGCAGAGAGTACTATCATCAGCAAAGGAATATATCGGATTAGAAGTAGTAGACAAGAGATCATTAATGAAAATTAAAAAGAGTGTCGGTGACAGAACAGAGCCCTGGGGCACACCAGCATTTATTTTGTGAATATCAGACTTGAAACCGTCCAAGACAACTTGAATTGAACGTTCCGAAAGGTAATTTCTAATCCATTGAAGAAGAGAGTCGTCGATCCCAAATGCACGCATTTTCGACAAAAGAGCCTGATGCCAAACTCTGTCAAATGCCTTAGAAATATCAAGTGCAACTATCTTGCTTTCGCCAGATTGATGTACGCTTTGGTTCCACTTTTCGGTGAGACATGCCATCAAATCACCAGTGGACCTGTTGCTACGAAAACCGTACTGCCGGTCATTGAGAAGTTTTCGTGTTTCGAGATATTTCATGAGCTGACGATTTATCAGTGTTTCCATGACCTTGGAAAGAAGGGACGTAAGTGCAATGGGTCTGTAGGAGGAGAGAGAAGATGATTCGCCTTTTTTAGGGACGGGCTGGACAAATGCTGTTTTCCATCTGCTCGGGAAGAGTCCTAAAGTGTAGGATTGATGAAAAAGCTTACGCAGTGGTTTTGCCAGCGAGGAAGAACACCTCTTCAGAAGAAGGGGAGATATACCATCTGGACCAGCGGATTTATGTATGTTGAGATCTTTAAGTACTCTTGCTACTACACGAGTGCGAAAGTAGATTCGTCCCATTGAAGATTCGACGCACTCAAGTGTAGGCGGAGACAAAGCACAATCTGGGACTGTTGAGCTGACCGCAAAGTGTGCCGCAAGCAGATTGGCCTTATCCAAAGAGCTGACAGCTGGAATGTCATTGTAAATGAGCGTTGGGATGGAGGATGAGTATTTGCATTGCAGTATTTTTTGCCTCTATTGAATACTTCTTTTGCAAAACTACGGGTTCTTTCGAACCGTACGGTATCAGTGATAATTCCACTGACATTGTAGGTCTCACCATTAAAGGTGATGCCCATAGCCTGCAAGTTCCTTATGTAAGCGTAATTGGAACACTCACATAGGACATGTAGCCAGTCCTCATAAGTAGCTCCACATGAGCAGCTCGCAACCTCGCTAAGCCCCCTCTTATGCAAGAATGCATTAAGAGAGCCATGCCCGGTCAACAAAAAGCCCAGGCTGAGGTTAAAATTCCGTTCAGGAAAGATTCGCATGGTTAGCACATCCCTTAAGAAGCCGTAAGTAACCCTACCATTTTCTCTAGCATCCCGTCTAGATTGCCATCTAGATAGAACACATGCGTGTAGCAAGGTTTTACGCTGCTTCAGGGATAGGCCATCCACTTCTTCCGGGGAAACCCAATCGCGCTCATTTAGAGGGAGACCTTTTCTGATCTTGAAAGCAATAGCACGACGCATCACTTCCAGATCAAGAGGTGGCACTCTAAGTAACACCTGCATTGCTTCCATGGAGACAGTGTGGCACACCGGTAAACAGCCAAGCAAGGCGACTCTTTGACAAGTCAAGATCCACTTTCGACCATCAACAGTCATAACCCTGTCGTACCATACCGATGCTCCATATGTTGCACAGGCAACAAAAAGGCCATCGTATAGGATACGAACAGAACACCTGTTGAGTCCCCAGTCAGATCGCAAAATGCGCCTTACCTGGCCTACAGCACTCAGCAATCCGAGGTACGACGCAGTAGAAGAAGAGCACGACTCAGGTGGCGCACGCAAATTTAAGGGGACTTCCAGTAAACTTGCGAAACGGGAGGCAGCTAGCTAAAGATCGATCTGGCTTTACTGATTGAGACTAAGGTCCACCCCGAATTGTAGCGCCACCTTAAGTATGTAAGCAATGCTTGATCAAACAATTTGATAGCATCTTTTGAAGTGATGTAACGCTATTGGCCAATCAATTTTTTTGAGAGTTTAAAACGCTTAATATTATGTTTTCTTTATCATCACATTCATCTTCTTCATTTGCTTCTTCTTTAAGAACGTTAGTCCAACATTTTTCAATTACTTTTGCTTCTGTTTGATTCCATGCTGCAAATAAATTGAAAACGACATCCTTAATCGAAATTGATTTCATTGAATCAACAAGGTCGATAGTAACAATGGAAGACAACAAGTTCTTTCTGTAGCTTTGTAAGACGGATAACATTCTGGTTCATAGGCGGGATTGAAGAAGTTGCGTTTGGAGGCACAAACATAAACTTCGAAGTTCGTTTTCCAGAGAATGGCTTAAAGGGTTATCGAGAATCAGTAAAACTTTGATTGGTAAACCTTTTTGACGAAGACAACGTCGAACTTCGAAGTCAAAAATGTTATGGAACCAATCCTTGAATATTGCTGAAGTCATCTAGGCAGATTTTTAGTGTAGTGTACTGGTAAACTTAAATTCTTGAAAGGACGAGGTTTCCTTGATCTTCCAATGGCGAGAAGCTTTAATTTGTGGTGATCAGATGCGTTAGTGGAATCCAAAAATGTAAACCGTTGCTTCTCAGTCTTTTTCCCTGCCAAAATTCTCTCCTCTGACGAGACATATGTTATCTCTGATAAAACTTTCCAGTACGAGCCTCATAGCCATTATAATGTCTTCAGGATGTAATCCAAGTTCATGAATTCGACTTCTAAAATTTTCCTTGAATGGATTGACTAGCGCCGGTTTGGAAGAAATTTTTTCCCCAGATATCTTAAGAAGTCGACTACAAAACCTCTTTTTAAATTTCTGCATCCAACCATCAGTACGCACAAAGCCAAATGCATTTTCATTTGGCTTGGTGTGTATATCCAAGGCTTTTTACTTTAGAATTAGTTCAATGATGGGCAGATGTCGGCTATCTATATAACCTGTTCTCCCTTTCAGGTCGGTCGGAACATTTCAGCGTTGTTTTCCGGGCCACAGTCAGTATTCTTGACTGCTTTTATTATGCGACGTTGTTTATTACATACATATATAGTACTTCATGTGGTTGGTTTAGATACTCGTACAACGAATATTTTTGCGATTACCGTCACCATAGCACCTTTATTTATGTTCCAAAAACGGTAACAACACTTTAAATGGAATAACTATGCATTATACCTTTATAGTTCGTCTAAGACTTTTATCTATTGTCAAAAATTTTGGAGGCATTGTTAAGAAATCCTGTATTATTTTTAAGCGTAAAAATTTCAAAATTCCAATGTAAGAAACATCATCCTATTCCAATTTGCATTTCCCAGGTTCTTTGTGAAATTTGTTCATGTTATAGAGTAGTAGGGAAATCTTTATTTGTGCCCGTGACTGGATGTTCATGTTACCGATCGCCTTCTGCATCAGATTCATTCGTCGTCTCTGTTTAAACTGGGCGGAGCCCACTAGTTTGTACGTAAAAATAAGTAATGTAATAATTTCATAAGAAATTGTATATAAGTAATTATCCACACAAATTTTAAGTCCTCGATAGTATAGTGGTCAGTATCCCCGCCTGTCACGCGGGAGACCGGCGTTCAGTTCAATTCCCCGTAGGGGAGGCGTACTTTCCTTTTTTTTTCAATTGATACAACTATTTTATTTGAACTCTGGTAGTCCAGTTGGAAACGAAGTAGAGTACATCCTCAAGACTTTGTGTTTGGCCGTTGAATGCATACTGCTTAAGCACCAGCCATGGAATCATGAAGTGCCACATTATTATGGGATGGTTAACACCATAAGAAAGATGGATAAAGAAAAACAAACCTATTAGCCTGCATTGCATTATTTTGAGTTCTTCAAGCAGTCCAACTATTCCGGAAAATTATTTCATCCTTATATGAAGGAAAAGGGTTTTAGAGCATTGGAAGAAAACAACCACCATGAAAAAAAAAATGTTAACCCGTTAAAATGTGCGGTATGTGTTGTTGCAGTCGCTACCAAATAAGCATCATTTGGGTGTCCCCGAATTGTATGCATTTGATAAAATTGAAAGAGCAAACATCGCATTTCAGATGTTTCTATCTTTGAAATGAGTTTGTCGAATCGGTTTATATGAAGGAATTCAGTAATTAAAATATTACTACCGCAGTTATTCGCCAGCTGCAAGACTACTTGAATGATCCATTGCAATGTAAGTTGAAGAAACGTTACAGGGCATAGTCAGAAGAGTAATCTTCTTACACCGTAATGAACCACATGTGATAAAGCCAGTAAGTAGACTGTAGTGGTTCAATTACAACTTAAAACGAAACATAAATACATACTCTAGGTTGTTAGTACTAAATATATATATTTCTTTTTTATTCTCTTACATTCGAACACACATAATTTTTCATTTTATACTCGTAAATAAATAAAATGGTCTCTAAACAAATACACCCTGTTTCATGTAATTTTGAAAAAATTTCAATTATTGACCTCAAATCCAAATACGTTGACAGACATAGGATGTCTTCCATATTGACTGTTGACGTCATTCAGTCAGATTCAGAGGCAGTCATGTTACAATAGTTCATCCGCAATTAATTCTCATTCATTTCTGACAAGGCACTATAGTGTTGCTTTTTTGCTCCTGCTCGGTACTTACCCTTATGAGTTTGACAACTCGAGTCAGATAGGACCAGTTTAGTATCCGGAAGTTAAATAAAAACAAAGCATTCGCACCGCCAGGTTGACGCCGCACACTGCCTACTCTAATCGTACAACAGCCACAAATCACTAAATATATTTTAAATAATTCAATTCGCAAGAATCGTCTTAAAATATCATATTAGGTATTTAAGGGCATCCTTACGGTGTGCTTTTAAGTGGATTCTAATTCTGGATGATTACATTTCCAAGGACCTAAAGTAAAAATATAGTCTCATCATATCCCATCATGAAATAAATAATGTTCGTTCGTGACAAACTGTAATATAACGGATTACTAAAAACCCTAAGTCTTGCAGTAAAATTTGATTTGAGATTTCGCTCAAAGTACGGCAATCAAAAACCACTTCGTCCCATGTTGAAAACACATACACTATTAGTATCCCAACGCACATATGTAACATACGCACAACAGATAGGATAAAGAAGAATTTCTAAAATAATGTATTTTAAAAATATAGCCAATGTAAGCATTCTTCTATCCATCTTAAGCTTGAGGAAGGATATAAACATACTTTTAGACCAGAACGACATTTAAAAACATACACACATGTATTCGTACATATTCGTACATGTCTCAGGACCGAATCTATTTCAAACAGAATGATATAAAATACCGTGGTAGCAAAATCATTTCGCCAGCATAAAGTTAAGTGTATGTAAATTTACTATGCGACAAAATTCTGCTATAGAATTCCGACGTCGACCCTCTAAAAAGATGAAAGCCGAAACAACGCAACAGAAACCGCGACTGCTGTTAAGGAAGGCCTTCAACTCAATATCGAAAACTTCAATTATGCAAAACAAAAACTGGGAGGCTTGCAGAGAAAACAGATTAACGTCTTTGTTTCCTTAGAGCGACGAATTCCGAACGACTACTAAAATATGAATGGTATAACCCTCGCTGATTTTATTCCAGTGAAAAACAACCGGTAGTGATTATTCAAGCTTCTGGTTCTCTAGGCAAAATGTGGGGTAGATGGAATATGTTAATAGGGTGTGACAGGAACAAAAACGCACGGAGGAATCTTTTAAGGATACATAGTTCGAGTAGTGATTTTGACAGGTCGGTGAAATATATTAACGTATGAATTATTTTCACATATAACATTTTGAATTCAATAAAAATATTTAATGTGCCCTCTATATATTCAATAGGAAATTATAAACGACGAGTAAAAGTAAAAGAAGAGGAAATAAATGGATAATTGTTTAGGCGATCGATATACCAGTTAATAATTGGCAATACAATAATAAGTCACATATCAATTAAATTAAAATGCATGTGTATGACTTTTGAAATAGATTTGAAAACATACCGAAACTGTAGTTACTTACAAGTACCTGGTGATCTGTGGTGAACCGGGGCCTTGGCCAACAGACCTCTCCAATCGGTTTGATAATTTAGATTGTTAAGTTGTGCACATGTGTGCGCCACCTAAAATTTTCTTTCACTATTTCGTCAGCCCACTAGTTCGAAAATTGATGTCCATCCGCTCTACATACCTCAACTACCGATGACGTCGTATCTGACTATCAAAGCAGACAGAATCAAAGATCACACAAACTATTTTCTGCTCGAAATGACTAGGGATTTCCTCATCCGCTCTTCATAAAGACCAGTCTCTACACCATATACGAGTAGATAGAGTAAGACTGGAATGGTCAGGGTTACATATAGAGTCTGCTTCTTGCCTTCTTAGCCCAAATAGTGATTGGTAAAAGTTATTCTACCCTATTGCGCTGATTTCATTAGACGTGTTTAAGGCAGAGCCCAGGTAGACAAAATGGTGTTGTAAAGTTTTGTCCAATACATCAGTGTTGCGTGATCTTGAAAAAATACACTTAGAATATGCATACCTAAGTTTGCCCTCATTTACCACTAAATCTGCACGTACTAGTAGAGGGATATAGGTCAACACAAGAATTCCGACATACCAATCGATTCGGAGAATCGCAGCACAACGCTGCGTAGTAGCTTACAAAGCAATTAGTTTTAATAATTAAATGTGTAACAATTGCTAATTTTTTAAGGAGGTTACTAAAAAAAAAAAAATTTTTCTGCTTCCGTTTTTAACATGCGCCCGAGCAGGGACTAAAGGCAAAGTTCATATAAATCTTCATATAGAGTGAATTAGTGAAGTTAAAAGTTTTGAAAAAGGTGAAAATAAGAACGATACCAAGTGCAAACCAAATAAGTCATTTAATTTTAGTGTGTGAAGACTTAACAGGTGGCAGGTAATAATTTTAAAACCTATGAAATCAGTGCAACACAGTAGTGATAATAAGGCCCCTCAGTAATCGTACTTATATATAAGTTACACATACTTTTTGTAACAAATAAAAAAGTACACAGTTTATTTATTATTATAGTCATATTATAAATTGAAAACTTTAAAGACAAATATTCAGGCTTAATTAACAAACACTAGCTCCAACTATCATAGATTAAAGTCTCATAATTTTTATACAAATCCTTATCAGATTGATTTCCATAAAAGCCTTTCTATAAGTCTTTTCACTGCAGTCTAAAAAATAAATCCAAATAATTTAATTCAACCACCTCGCCTTGTGGCTAGTGAAACTGCGGCTCCTATTGCCGCCGCTGCTGCTCCAAACCAAAATAAACCCCTAAATTGAAATACCTTGACTGAACAAATTACAAGAGCCGTTTCGTAAGTATTTTCAAGGGAGAGACCAAAAATAGTTAATAACACACTTCATCCCCACACAGATATTAATAATGATATTGACCAGGTCATAGATATTCGTACAGATAGAGACCTGTTAGCACTCTCCTCGAATTCGCTCTACCCACCGTCCAACAGAAATCTGTCAAACGAGGAAATTGACAGGTATCTAAGACTAATGAACGAGACAATCAAACGAACAATGGACAAAATGGACGGCTTTATTCCTCCAGAAGCGTTCCTCTATCTAGATAGTAAAGGTCTGATCCAGGACAGATTGGCGGTGCCGTTAATCTTCCACGTCGCTCGAACAGCGGCGGACAGGCGACTTCACTACGACAGAGACGTCGCACATGGCAGTGCGCAGCGTCTCCGGTTCAGTAGGTTGGTAGGGAGTCGCGACATGAGGGATGTTGCTCAGCAGCACCAGCAATTTTGGTGGTTAGTTGAAGGGGAGAATGCTTCGTCGTCGAATACCTCCAGTGATAGATAGCTTCATCTGAGGCAAAGTGGGTAAGGCAATTTTTTTTTAGCCATGGCCGGCTTACATAGTTTTAGGTAGGTTTAAGTTAGTTTTAGGAAAAAAAAAATATAAAAACAAAAAAAAAATTAATAAAAATAAAAAATTAAAAAAAAACAAAATATATATATATATACATATATTTATATATCAAGTATATATATATTATGTATATATATATATATATATACTTTTTTTTTTTTTTTTTGGTTGCGCCAATGGATGTGGTAATCTTCATAGATGCGGTAGCCCGTGCCACCAACATGCACGATTCGCAACACCCGAATGTTCGATGCCAGGAGTGCGCCTACGTACTAATCCACACCCTTACGACCTTCAACCACTCTCCCCGCGGGACTGCCGTTAGGTATTACTTCGCGGGGCTGGTTAGCAATTATGCTCTATTCTACGAGGCCGCCTCTTGAGCTCTTCTTAGGGCTTCTGCTCTTCGCAGCGCGTACTGTACGCGCACTATAAATGAGCAGATCTCCATCCACTTGTCCTCTGACTGCGTCATGTGACTAATGAGATTTTCTGGACTTGGCAGATTTACCCTTTCTTCTGCAAAGCGTCTGCAGTAGAACACTGTATGCAACGCATCCTCTTCCTCATTTTGGCATTCTGGGCACTGCGGCGAACTATCGTGTCCAAATCTGTGGAGGTATTTCCGGTAACCGCCGTGCCCAGACAGGAACTGTGTGATATGGTAGTTACAGTTCCCCCATGATCTCTTTGTCCATGTTTCTATGATGGGAATAAGCTTGTACGTCCACCTGCCTTTTGTGGAACGGTCCCACCTGGTTTGCCACAGCATTGCGGATGCTGCCTTTTCTTCTTCCTTGACCCTCTTTGCCTCTTGCCGGTTCGATGATCGCCTAAGATACACCCTCTTCATCTCCTCCGCGAGGATGTCTATTGGGATCATTCCAGCTAAAACACAGGCTGCATCATAGGAGATTGTACAGAATCCGCTGATCACTCTGATTGCACAGAGCCTGTGAGCTGATATTAACTCTCTCCTACACTCGTTTGTCACCAGCGCACCCGCCCATATAGGAGCAGCGTATAGAAGTACTGAGCTGACCACTCTGGTCAGCAAGATCCTTCGGGCGTATCCAGGTCCGCCGATGTTCGGTAGCATTCGGGCGAGTGCCGCCTGCATCAGCGATGCTTTCTTAGTAGCGTACTCGACGTGGGGTTTAAAGCGCAGCCGATTGTCGATCATGACTCCAAGGTACCTTAAGGATTTTTTGGATCTAATTGTCTAGTTTCCGACGCGGAAGTTCGCGTATTCCGCCGCCTTGCGACTGGTTATTAGTACAGCTTCAGTCTTGTGTGCAGCTACTTCCAGACCCGTAGACTCCAGCCATTCCTTTATCTTTGGAACTGCCTCGTCTGTGGCAGACTCCACCTCGTGGATGTGCTTGGCTACTGTAACCACTGCTATGTCGTCAGCGAAGCCAATAACCTTGACTCCCTCAGGCAGGGTTAGTCACAGAACTCCGTCGTACATTATATTCCATAGGAGAGGTCCAAGGACCGACCCTTGTGGGACTCCCGCGGAAACACTGTAGTGCTTAGCACCATCGTCCGTATGGTACTTTAATCTCCTGTTACTGAAGTAGTCCGTGACTATCCTCAAGAGGTAGTATGGTGTATCCATCCTGGCCAAGGATCTCCTAATAAACGACCAGTTCGCCGAGTTGAACGCGTTTTTGACGTCGAGCGTTACTACTGCGCAGTATCTTTTTGTCCCCCATTTCCATCTTTTCCCTTGTATTGCTTCAGTTGCTGTATCTACTACCGCCTTTATTGCATCGATGGTAGAACGAGATTTTCTGAAGCCGTACTGGTGATCTGACAGCGCTCCGTTTTCCCTCCGCCACCGCCAGCAGTCTGTTATATATAATACGCTCTAGGATCTTACCTAGAGTATCAAGCAGACATATTGGGCGATACGATGATGGTTCTCCGGGTGGCTTATTGCCCTTTTGAAGCAGCACTAGGTGTTGTAGCTTCCATGGCGTAGGGAATATCCCCTCCTCTAGACACCTTTGCATCGCCGCTAAGAAGATGTCCGGTCTCGTCTTGATGGCCATCTTTAATGCCTTATTCGGTATGCCATCTGGTCCAGGTGCTTTGGTGTCTCCAATTTTTTTTGCAAGCAGCAAAAAGTTCTTCCGACGTGATGGCCGGGATATCTTCCATATTGGTCTCCCTTGTGATGGTGACCATAGTAGTTGGTCTATGCGGGAATAGGTGCTCTACTATAGTCCTTAGCATTGCAGGGCAGGTTAGTTGTGGGGACCTGTTGCCTTTGAGCTTCTTCATCACCACCCTATACGCTAAGCCCCAGGGGTCTAGGTTAGCCTCGTCGCAGAGCTGTCTAAAACTCCTTGACTTACTCTTTTTAATGGCACTTTCCAGTTCCCGTCTCGCCAGTTTAAAGTTGGTTAGTCGTTCTTGGAAATCTTCTCTTCCTCTGGATCTCTGAGATCTTCGTCGTGCTTGTAGACACTTCGTTCTGAGCTGTTTAATCTCGTCGGTCCACCAGTAGCAAGGCTCGCCTCTTTTACTGACAGATCTTCTGGGCATTGATGCGTCGCACGCTGCGGTGATGGTCTGGATTAGCTGATGAGAAAGGGCTTCATACGATCCATTGTTCATTGTTGCGCTGCTGTTTAGTATTTCCTTGAACATATCTTTGTCAAGCAGCGTGTCCTTCCACTTTGGCCCTGTTAGAGTGGGGCACAGTCTGCGTTTCTCTTTGCCGACATTGAATAAGATACCCTGGTGATCGCTGTGGGTATATTCTTCACTGACTCGCCATTTGGTTTTCCGCAGGAGTGAGTTGCTCATGTATGTAATGTCGATGATTGACCCTCTGCCTGCCTTTCGGAACGTTTCAGCTGCGCCATCGTTGGCCAGAGTTATATCCAGTCTTGCGAAGGATTCGAGGAGAACTCTCCCTCTTACGTCTGTGGTTTTACTTCCCCAATCGGTAGCCCAGGCGTTGAAATCCCCAGCAATAATAACTGGGTGTTTTCCTCGTGCGTCAGCTACAATGTCGTCCAACAGCTTCATATAATCCGCCAATGATAGACTGGGGGGTGCATAGCAGCTATAAAAATGTACACCATTTATCTTAGCAGATACGAAGTGGTCTCCCCGATGGCCGACTGACTGTAGGGCATAATTCCCGCAGGTCCATATCGCGGCCTTTTTTGTGTTATCATCTATCCAGCTGCTTCCGTCTATGGGTTTATACGGTTCGCTTATTAGGCCTACGTCGATTCTTTTCTCCCTTACTGTTTGCGCCAGAAGGTCCTGCGCGGCTGCGCAGTGGTTTAGATTTATCTGGACAGCATTTATCATATTAATTTGGCCAGTGCCTTCTTGAGTACCGGGCACTTGCTGCTACCAGCCACGTGTCCAGCGTTTTCTGGCGTAACCATCTTACACCAGAAGCATAATGCGTCCACTTTGCATTCTTTGGCTATGGGCCAGTAAGTTAGAATAAGATTATTTGTAAGTAATTTGAGGTAATTTCTAAGCGTTTTTTGTTTAGCATATAAGAGTAATTTAAGTTAAAAAAATAAAAATGCATAAAAACTGAAACTGAAAAAGATAGAGACCTGTCAGACTTGGATAAGGTACTTGACATTGTCAACAAATTTTGCGAAGTTTCTGGACAATCAGGAGAATTCAGCTCCTGGAATAATTGCGCATACAATAGGAAATAAAATCGTTGGGAAGGCTGATATTGCGCTCGAATCCTAAAATACTCGCTTGAACTGGAGTAAAATTTATAAAAGCCTCACGTTGCGCCATACCGACAAGAAGGATCTCGGTACGCTCGAGTACCAAATGACTATTGTTGTACAAAGAAATAACTCAATTCCTGAATTCTACCAAAGCTGTCCTGTATGGAGAAGAATAACGAATATATCGTAGTATGACTCAATCCTACAGAAACATGGCATTAAATACTTTTGTGAGAGGATTGGGAGCGGATCTACCACGTACAAAAGAATCTGCGGATCTTCCACAAGCTCTACATATGTGTCTGAAGTCTCAAAACGTAGACTTTAGAACATAGTATTCAAATAACACTCATAATTTTTCACGAAAATCCCAATTGCCTCCCGCATTACCACCAAAACCAATGCCACCTTCTCGAAGAACTACTATATAACATACAAGCGTCAATGAAGCCATCGTTTGAAAGGAGATTCCAAACCCTTGGCAGCAACTTGGTCTAACATTTCAACCAAGTAGACCACTGCATCAAAACTCTACTCCACAGAACTTTTGGGAACAATTCGGCCATTCAACGAGACCACAACATTCGGTTCAACAACATCATAGAGCTCAGCCACCGCTCAAACCTATGAGTATAGAGTAGAAAGTCCATTCACGACAAGGGAATCACGCAAACCGACCACAAATTCGTCAGATACAGAAGCTATATTACCAAGAAAAATCTAAACATGTTCATCCCCCAAACAAATTTCAAAGGATTTTAACTACCAAACAGGAAAATGATTACCAGGAATAAAAAACTATCATCGGACCAATATGAAGGAGAAGTTTATTCTAAGATAACGGATAACAACTAAGATATTCAGACGTATTATGACAATACCAATTATGACCAAACAGAGTAATTGAATGACATCTATTTTTTAGATTAAGTCGCTCTTCACTTCCGTACTTTGAACTTAAAGTAAAAAGTGTTTGATAGATACTGGATCTATTACTCATATAACAAAATGTTGGTGCAACCTAAGCGTATAAAATTCCCTATCACTAATGAAAAATCCGTTTTTGCCAATTTCGCAGGAGTTAATGTAAAAATTACCCATCATACGTTTATGAACCTATTTAGGCAAACTAGTACCAAATTTAAATTCTTTATTCTTCCTAGTCTAATATACATCAACGGGATAACAGGCAATTACTCTCTTAGAAAACTCCGAAGATCAAAAAAACAAACTCCACAAAATTATTAAAGATTGCCCGAGACTTTTCGCAGGACCTGATAAGAAATTAACATACACTACCAGAATAAAAAGTGGCACTGAAAGATGAGGTAGAGAAACAAATAAAAGAACTGTTAAGTGAAGGAATCATTAGACCATCAACATCTCCTTATAATTTTTTAGTTTGGATCGTTTAAAAACAAAAACCGACGCATCCGGAGAAAAGAAATATTGAGTAGATATTGATTATCGAAAATTCAACTCCATCACTATATCTGACAGATACACTATGCCAGAAATTAACGAAGTACTTCCGAATCTTTGTAACAAAAAATACATTACAATTATCGATGTCAGAAGTGGGTTCCACCAAATCCCACTCAGAGAAGCTTATTTAGAAAAACTGAAAACGGAAAATTCGAATTCGTTCGCTTACCCTTTGGGCTGAAAAATACTCCCTCAATCTTCCAGTGTGCCCTAGATGACATCCTTAGGGAACACATAAGCAAGAGATGTTACATCTATATTGACAATATCATCATATTCGGCGAAACCGAAGAAAAACATTTTCAGAACATGAAACTACGAGTAGTACTCTAGGAAATGATAATATGAAAATACAACTTGACAAAAGCGAATTTTTGAAAAATGAAGTCGAATTCTCGGGTTCAAAGCCAATCCAAAAAAGGTTCGTACAATAGTTGACATGCCCCCTCCTCTAAATCTTAAAGACCATCGTTCATTTCTAGGAATGTCAGGATATTACCGATGTTTCACGTTTCATTAAGAGGGGAAGATACGTGTCAAAAAATGTTTCAAAAAAGAAAGCTATCCACCTTGACGCAACTGCTTTCGATGATTTTCAAAAATTGAAAAATGCACTCGTATAGCCAGAAGTTATACTCTCTTATCCCAACTTCAATAAAAACTTTGAATTAGCAACAGACACTTCTAACTACGCCATAGGCGTCCTATTATCCCAGGATAACAAGCCAATTACATTTCTCTATAATACCTTAAGTGCAACAGAAGAAAATTACGCCACTGACGAGAAGGAAATGTTGGCAATATTTTAGTCTTTGAACTCTTTACGAAAAATTAACTCAGATTGAGTCACAAAAACACGAACTCTAAAATGAAAAGATGGAATGCCACATTAAAAGATTATAACTATGAACATAAGTATATACAAGATGGCGCAAAATTAATCACCCTATCGGAAGATGGTATAATTTTTGCAAATGGCGTCGTTCGTCACCACATTTGACATTTGTGAACTAGACACGTGCAGCATACAAACAGACAAGCAATGGGACGCTATACTCCGCAAGTACGTGGAATTATTTGTGTCAATCTTTTTGACCAATAATAATCGGTCGGTGATGTTAGCGCAGCGTGAATTTCGACGTCGATCTCCTAATCGTGTCGCGCCAACTGGGCAAACATTCCGGTGCTTGGCTACTCGACTTGAACTGAGTGGAACCACAGGAGACCATGCAGGGCGTGGCCGCCACCGGTCGTTCGGTCGAGAATATCGCGGCTGTGGCTGCAGATGTCGCTGAGAACGAAGAAACATCAACCAGGCGACGGCCACACAATCACCTGAAGGACCCTGAAGCGAATTTTAGTGAAAGACTTACACATGTTCCCGTACATCAGTTTATACCTCCTGACTGTTAGTCGCGTGTGAATTACTTTAAAGCTATTCTCAAACATCATGAGCGACGAGGCGCATAAAGCGGTTAAGTCAATAGGCAAAATCTTCATTTCTGGGGCACTGAAAATCCGCGTGTGATGCACGAAGAGCCATTACATCCACTCAAAGCGGAGGACGCCATCGGCAATACGTTCACTGTTACTGACGAACGCTACAGGGTCATGACGAACGACTTCTTACTGCCGGAATTGGATGAACGGGGCTTGGTGAACATGTGGTTTCAACAAGACGGTACAACCGCATACGCAGCACGAGACCCCATGAATATTGTGGTCGCGTTATCTACCGTTTTGGCGATTTGGCATGGCCGGCAAGATCGCCCGATTTAACAATCCCAGACTTCTTTCTTTGGGGCTACTTGAAGTCGCGGGTTTATGCCAAAAGCCTCAGACAATCGCAGCCCTTAAGGAGAATATTCGACAGGAATGTATCAACACTGGATATCATCTAAAGGTCCAAATAAAGATTTCCATCACTCAAAATCATTTTTTTTATTTAGTAAAGAAGTAATTCAAAAACAAAATTGGATGATTAATTTTGCACCGTCTTGTATAAGCCCGGTAAAGCAAATGTCGTCGCAAATTCTCTTTCAAGACCCCTATTACATTAGTATTTCAGATAAACTCACTGTCACCGACTATGCACAACGATGAAAGTTTGGTGCATAATCTGATTCATTCGGTAGGAATTCCAGTTAATGTTTTTCGTAAACACTTAATACTCAAAATAGCTGATGAAAGTAGTTCTCAAAGTAAACCCCTCTTTTCAACGTACCATAGACACATTGTAATACAGTTAAGTTTCACAGAATCAGACATAATCAATTTTAAACGATAACTTAATCCACATATTGTCAATGATCTATTAACAGACGTAAATATATTAAGTAAACTACAAGAAATCTGTCCAATCTATTTGAAAGACTATAGAATCCATACCGATCGTCGAAGATATACAAAATGAGACCCAACAGGACGAAATAATACGAAAATAGAATTATAGAAACTATATTTTCCAAAAATGAAACGAATAGTAAAAATTTGTTTTCTATGCAAGGAGAATAAACATGAGCGACACCCAAATAACCTCTACACCTATTCCACGACATCCTGGCCACACCATTCACCTGGATATATTTTCCACTGAAAAGTACCTTGTTCTAACAGCAATAGATAAACTTACTAATTTCGCCCAATCACGAATAATTGAACCATATCTATTGAACATATCAAACCACACCTTAAAATTAATATATTAGTCTTCTTTTGTATTCCCGAAGTTGTTGTAATTGATAAAGAAAAATCACTCAACTCATATATGTAAGTGGAGTTGAGTAATTTTTCTCTCTATGATGGAAGATAATTTACAAGGACATGTCGAAGGCTTTCATTCAACTTTGTAATAAATCATAGGATGTCTTAAAGCAATGTCCACCCCCGCTCCTTTGAGAAACTTTTATTATAGATAGAGATATTGACGGATACAATTTCACAATACATCCTACAATCAAAAAGAAACCAGTCGAACTATCTTTCGGACGTTCCCCTAACATAGACCCAGAAGAATTTGGAAATACGACTAAGCAACATTGTGAAATTAGAACTTAAGCATTAAGTTAAAAGACCTGAACTACCACAACAAAAGTAGAGAATCCATTAAATAGTACGCATCAGAAGACATAGTTTATGTAAAGCATAACAAACGAATAGGATCAAAATTAACAATTAGGTACCGCACAGAATTTATCATGGAAAACAAGCACAGCACAATTATTATTAATTCTGGTAGAATACTTCATAAAATCAATATAAGAAATACCTTCTCCATTTCGATAAACCGGAAATCTAAATACTCGACTTAACGAATTCTCAAGTGGTGGCAATACATACAGGACATGCAAGACTAAAAACAGGGAACATTCAACTTATTTTCGTAATCTATTGTACTTGGACAAATACGAGACGACACTAAACAAAATTACTCAAATTACACAGCGTGACAAGGTTTTGGTAACATAAGTGATGATATGTGAACAGGTCAATCATTATGATGACTGTTATTTTTGCTTAACTAAAGTCAAAGGGTTTTCAAAAAAAAAATTAAAAAACAAAATAGAATACCCTAAAGTAGATCCTGTGTCCATGCCAAGAACACAAGGACCATGTACAAAGTCAAGTGATGAGGATGAGCGTGAAGAAAATTAAGCGCTAGAGAAGCAAATATCCGAATATGTCCCTCCTAGAAAAACCACACATTATTCAGCAGCAAGAGTTGAATGATTTGTTCCGGGACTTAAATTTATCCATCAGACAGTCTGAAATTCTCGCTTCTAGACTACAAGATTGGAATCTGTTATCACCAGAAACTATATAGTATGCTACTGTATCCAACGAACGAATCCATATGCTACTGTAACGACATTAACGAATTGATGAATGAATTACGGATCACTTACAGAAAAAATGAATGGCGATCTAAACCGAGTTTAAAAGTATGATAGCGAATGTCCCTTCATACCTGTAGCATATTCAATCATTTACGATACTCTGCAATTTATATTAAACTTAATAAAGTATAGTTACTCAAGATAGAAAGCTTATGCTGACTTAAAAGGATTACAGGGTGGCTTAACAAAGTATTGATGCTTTCTGTGTATGTGAGAAACACTAATTGGTTAAAGATTGGCCGATGAGATCGAAATTTGTTGCTGGACAGTCAAATGTCAAATATTCAAATATAGGGTTGCAAATAAGGACTTGACAACTTTTTTTTTAAATAAAACGCAAACCATTTGAGATATTTCAAAAACTTTATTATCGGCTTGAATTACAATCAAAACATTTATGAATGGAACTCGACCTCGTTCATATGGCCACCGCGGGTACGTTTGTAGCGGTCGATTCGTTGGACTCAATTTTCAACGACTCGGCCACACATTTCGGTCGAAACGGCCGCTATTTCGCGTTCAATGTTGGCTCTGAGCTCTTCCAACGTCGTCGGCGTGTATCCCCACAGAAAATAACCAAGCGGTGTTAAATCGCACGAACGAGGCGGCCAATCGATTGGGCCATTTCTTGAGACAACACGCTCGCCATACTTTCTCTTCAATAAATCGATTGTAGCGTGTTCTGTGTTGCTTGTGGCATCATCCTGTTGAAACCACATGTCGTCCAAGTCCATATCTTCCAATTCGGGCCAAAAATAAACGGTAATCATGGCGCGATAACGCTGACCATTCACAGTAACGTGACGATCGTTATCGTTGACGAAAAAATATGGCTCAATAACGCCGCCGGCATGCAAACCGCACCAAACAGAATATTTTTTGTGGATGAAGTGGTGATTCATGAAGCACATGTGGATTTTCACCCGACCAATAATGCATATTTTGCTTATTGACGAACCCATTGAGCCAAAAGTGAGCTTCGGCACTGAAGATGATTTTGCGATGAATTTCATCATCTTGGCGCATCTTCTCCAGAACCCAATCGGAGAACGTACGTCGCTTCAAATGGTCCATCGTTGTCAATTCTTGAGTCAGCTTGATCTTGTATGGGTGTAAACTAAGATCCTTATGCAAAATTCGCCATAATGTGGTCTGAACGATGCCCAATTCTTGAGAACGCCGTGGAAATGACTGATTTGGATCGTTTGCTGCGGACGCCTGAACGGCAGCAATATTTTCGACACTTCTACCAATCCGTTGTCTCACTGACACGGCAACATCACACAACGAATATGTAGACTCAAATTTTTGCACTAAACTTGTTATTGCCTGTCTACTAGGGCGATAATTACGACCGAAAATTGGAGTTAAAGTTGTAGTCACCGACTCCGAATTTCGGTAGAAAATTTTTATAATTTGCAGACGTTGCTCGTTCGTGTACTTTACCATGACAAAAATGTTGAAAGAGTGCGTTTACAAATTAAATTCAAAGTTGTCAAATCCCTATTGGAAAACCCTTTATTCATCAGGACATAAAGAAAATCGAAGAACGTTATCGAGGTCGGAGGGATGCAGCCATGTTAGGAGGGGATTACTGTTGGTCTTTAATGCGAGAAGATTCAACAAGTCGCAAACGTAAAAGCGAAGTATCATAGAATACATGTTTTATAATAAATAAGAATTACAAATATTTATATTTTAGAATGAATTAAATGAGTTAACCTTTCTGAATTTTTAAGTTTCAATGCCAATAAACGTTTTGTCACTTCTAATTTTGTATGTACATATTTTGATATTATTTCTCGTATTCATAACACGGAAACGGTACGTGTTACAAGATAATCATTGGTATATCCTTAAATAGAATTCCCAATTGATAAAGGAATACTTTATAATGATACACAAAAAAAAATTGTAATTTGTCACGCAGCGTTATTATTACCCATAGAAATAACTCCATTCATCCCTCTATTACTTAAACATGAAATCCAACAAATTCAAAATTTAATGCAAAATCTTAAACAGTAAACAGCGAAAGGTGAAAAGAGCTTTTTAGACTTTATACATAGAAATGGCTGGGAAATGGATCGCGGGTAGCCTCGATCACGAGTATTACATAACAATTGAAGAAATAATTAGCAACGTATTACAGAGCAACAATAATCATATAATAACAAATACAATGTATAACGAAAGAATCAGTAATATTACAAAAATATCAAATGAGATTACTAAAGCACTCCAAGGACATATTAATTTTAATAATAACATTTTGATTAAGGTTCAATACAAATTTAAAATCTTGAAATAAGAATAAGAGCATGTAAATAACGCCAGAAATTGGGCAAAACTTAGCATCATTAACGCTCTTATTTTATCGAAGCAAGAAGTTAACTTGGCCATAAGCACTATTAACATAGAAAATTTACCCTTTACTACCACTGACGAAGCTCTGAAGTTTGCTGTTGCGAAAATTGTAAGTAATTCTATTTCAATACTCTATATTATAAACATACCGCTAGTGACTCAAAATAACTACGAAAAACTTATTTTAAAACCCCTAAAAAGAAATAATTTTGCACCAGATTTATTGCTCGAAACAATTTTAAAATCAGAGAATGAAACATATGGCTTAAAATAAGCCTGTAAATCATGTAATTGTACATTTAACTAATACAGCAAGTATTTCAAATATTTTACAAGATGTAATGAACAGTCAACATCTCCCATAAATCAACTAAGTGTCAATAAGAGTTATTTTAATGGGACTCGATCATTTTAATGGGACTATATCAACGGAAGCAACACGGCAACATCTCAATGGAACATTTTTAATTAAATTCCATAACACTAGCCTTACCATCAATGACGGAACATTTATTTTATGAGAAGCATAAATTCTGCAGCTAACCCCCGAA
This sequence comes from Volucella bombylans, assembly GCA_949129095.1. Lineage (NCBI taxonomy): Eukaryota > Metazoa > Arthropoda > Insecta > Diptera > Syrphidae > Volucella > Volucella bombylans. Next base: position 85,171,032 of record OX422143.1, on the reverse strand, counting down.
GAGAAACGATAACGAAAGTTTCGTTAGAAATGATGAACGAACTACACATCAACAATACAAGTAAAATTAAGCTTTTACAAACAAAGGCTACAGTACACCGATCCCGCACGTACGCTATCATATTCATCATATGGTACAGCCACAATTACAACCATTTACAAGATTTGCAGATGAAATGACACCAAGGTAATCATCCAAAATTCCGAACCTAACTTTTCACAAGTCAATTGCAGTTCAGTAAGAGAAATAAACCACAGAGTAGAATTACCCAGACTCAAGTTCAACGGCATTCCACATATCTAATTAGTTGCGGACCATCAAATTTAACACAAGAATCTGATACACACGCCGACAAAGTTCGATGCAAGTAACTGAACATTGCTAATTTTTTTATTCTAAGTTTTCATTCAAGGCATACAGGAGGCTACTCCAAACAAATAAAATATATATTTTTTTTAATCAAAAAACCATTTCCGATTTTAACTTAAGTATACCTTAGTATCGACGCTTGAGTTCTGCACAACTCCTACAAGCTAAATTTTTAAAAAATATCGTATCACAGATAATTGCCTTGTTTGAAGACTTCTTTTTACATACAGTGAAGACTTTACCAACCCTGATGGAGCAGCGTGTATTCTCTATCGTCATTCTGGATACTCAAAAGAATTTGGCAGGGATACCAAAGGCGGACATGCCTTCATACAGTTTTTCTCAATAAATGCTATCATACGCATCTTTAAACTCGATAAAAGTTTATTACATATCGATTTGTTAGTCCTTAATTTTTTTCCGAAATCTGTTGTAAGATAAAAATTTGATCTTTGGGATTTTTTTTCTGGGCCAAAATCATATTGACATGGAATGGGTATTTGAGCTTTAACATAAGATGGCAGATATGGTCTTATGCGTGATGTCATTTCATGAGGATTGGGGAAACGATACTTCCAACCATATTTTGCTAATAAATTGGTGCATGCATCTTACCAACATACATATAACTGATTTCTTGTAGTTCCAACAAGACGTTATATAACTGAGAAACTTTTCCCGACCGAATAATATAATATAATATGTATCAAGCAAAGGTGATATCGACTGGTTCTCAGGATTAATAATATGACCGCCCCCGATTTTTATACTTTCTGTGAAATTTAAATTTCCCGCTTTTCTTCTGCCACTCTCCAACCTAAAAGATCCTTCTTAAACCCCAGAAGACAATTTTCGTATACCGTATACTGTATATAGTGAAATTTCAAACTAACCCTGTGTAAAAAATTCTTAAAAGCATTTTATTATTTTACCATTTCTTTTTTTTTTTGTCTTTTAAAGGAGGGCTACTTTTATATTAACCAGACGACATCCCGGAGATTAACACAACAACAATTATGAACTCAAAATGTGTCAAGACAAAAACTTTGGTATTTTATTTTTAGAAATTAAGAAACTTTTAACTCGCAGGCAACATCTCATCATAGTGTATACGAGTAAAATGCCCAGAGACCTATTGAGAATTTATTATAAAGTATCTTCCTAAAGAATCTGGAAAAATATAATGCAGTATCCCACGATAAAGAAAGAAAAGAGTAGGAGTATCCCCAATGAATTGGGGTTGCGGCCACCATCCAATACATAAAAGACAATAGATGGGCAAGAAAGGTTAGCTACTCTCTGGCAGAAGAGATTAAGGCTATAAAATCGTAGTAACCATGATTATTATAGACGAAAGACATCAAAATGGCGACATGATAAATCTGTACGTAGAAAACCAAAAATGATTGTCATTTAATTGAAAACGGCAAGGATGGCATTCCCAGTTAAAGTGATAAATGAGGAAAAATATTGCTTTTTTTTTATCCGATGGGACAAGAAACTAAAATCAAATTGATTTAATTGATTGAGATTTTGCAGCTCTAATACGAGTACATTATTCAACTTACTTATTATATTAAAAAATAAACGTTTAAAAACGTAAAATGATGTAAGATAGAAAACATCGTTGTGGTCATATTCGGTGCCAGATTAATACTATAAACTAGTGTAACTATCAGCCCATGTAGACTGGCGACAGTTGCTGCCTTATACGGTAAGGTTTTGTATTTTTATAGCGAATTAATAGAAATTGTCATTATTGGTATCTTATGTACGGTTCATTATTTTTTTTATGTAACAGATTTGAAGATCTCAGCAGCCCGAAGTATACAGGGTGTCGAAAGCTTTAACGTATAACGAAAGCTATACGATCACTTTTTAGGTAGGAAAGTACGAGTATGTCTTTCAGTCGAGGTTTGAAAAAAAGGGAAATAGAGGACGTCCTATATGCAACCTCAGGCTAGTCAGAGGATTTCGAGGATAGTGGTTCGGAGTACAAAGAGGAAGAATCTCAGTCAAATTAGTCGAGCTTTGAAGATAATGAAGACCAAGTAGATGCGGATATGGAAAAAAGTGACAATTTGACTGAACGAATGGAATAATCACAAAATGACGAGATTATCGGTAGGGAGACCACAGAAGATATTGGGCCGCTCACAGCGGAAACAGAAAATATTTGGTCTGCCAATACCACAGTTCCAAGAATGATAGCTCCACCTGAAACTATTCCCTCTGTGCTGTGTAATGTAGATAGGGGTTCGAGTGAATTGGACACGTTTTAGAAATTATTTCCACGCAGCCTACTTGTACGGATAAGCCAATGTACTATACAAACGAAAGAATTGCAATCCTCAAAAACTCCCAAGAGGGTAAGTTCCCGAAAACAATGCGTGATGTAGTGCAATCTGATCAATACGAAGTTCTTGTAGTGCTGGGCATAATGCTCATAACTTTATATAATCGGTTGCCAAAAATGGCAATGTATTGGTATAAAAAGAAATCGGTTGGTAACTTACTAATCTACTAAATATTTGGGAACGATCGGATTCAAATACAGGATACATTTACGATTTTAATATTTACTGTGGAAAAGACTCACAAATGCTGAAGGTACGTTGGGAGAACGGGTTGTATTGAATTTGGCAAAAACTATCAAAAGTTCAAATGTTTGTCTTTCCTTTGACCGCTTTTTTTCTTCAGTTCATCTTTTTAACACTTTATCATTTCCTGTTGTTGCCACCATTATATCGAACCGAAAACAAGTTCCATACTGCCCGAATAGGTTGACGAGAGGAGACAGTTTTATTTATATGAACCATTTTGGAACATCATGAGCTTTTTGGCAAGATACAAAATTGGTAAATGTAATGAGTAACTGCCACGGATCTAAGTTAGGAACTATGCGACGCAAACAAAAGAATGGTGAGAAGGTAGAAACTAACTGTCCAGAGTTTATCATTTTTTACAACGAATTTATATAAATTTAAATGGTGGAAGAAAGTTTTTTTATAAATTAGTTTAATCAACTTGCGTAAACGCATGGATTATTTATAAAGACACTCATCACTTACCGAAGTTACCATACATTGATTATGTGTCAACTCTGGCAGAGCAAATGATAAACGATGGTCTACCGAAAACTAAAACACTGAAAAATATGAAAACTGGGTAATATCAGAAGCGTAGCACTGTACAGTATGGAGTTTTAGGCGATCATATGCCTATAGAAGGAAAAACACGCAGTAGATGTGTAAAGCGCTACAAGGGTAAGAAAGGCGGAACACTATTTATTTGCAAGGCTTGTGATGTTCCATTGTGGTTCAGTTGTTTCCCTTCTTTCCATGTAAAAAACAATGTTTAAATAAAATTTTCTAAACTGTTCATTATTTACAAATTGCTTTCTTTATCTTCCTTAGATACGGTTGGGACAATACATCCCAATTTAAAAAAAATGGATGGGATCATATATCCAAAACGATTACAGCGCCCCTAGTGGAAAAAAAGCGACCGACGAAAAATTTTATTTTTCCCTTACATTTAATATTTCCTCAACAGTAAGTTCAGATTTCTTTCGGGACATTTTCGGTTCGAAGGGTTAACGGGAGATTTCTCGACATATTTAGGAAAGAAAATCGTATGGGAAAGAAAATCATAAATGCATCCTGTTAGCGGTAACTGATAAAGCTCTAGAATACAATTATTTATCTTATAAATCTATTACAAATTTATTTACTTGCTGTATCTAGAGCTCAATGTATGAATTAATCTATTACCAAGCCTATGTTACTGAGCAGAAAGAACTTCCTTTCTTTCTTTTTCTTCTGACTGTCGGCGAGTAAAGTATACTCGTATATTTAAAATAACTAAATTTAAATCTTAAACCTGGTTTCCACACCATAAAGAATTTTAACTGTGAAGTGCCTAGAATAAACGACAGAAAATTAATGCGTATATTTTATTTGTTGGGCATACAGTTTAAAATCCTCCAGAAACCAGAACTAGTTCCACTAGGAAGCGGATTACTCCAACAAAATTAAAATTCTTTATGTACGACGGCTACAGCTGCTGCTGCGGTACAACTATACCTCGCCGATCATCATCCAAGAGACTCGGTAGCGAACCACGTGTATCTGCTTGCCAAACCGTGAGTACAAAATGAACACTTCTACCTTACAGGGTCAACCATAAAATTCCCCAATCCTTACAACCAGTGCCGACCAAAATACCCAATCAGCGGATCGTATACCTACGTGCCCAATTTTTACTAATCCATCCAACGTGGAAATGATGTGCTGCAGCTGGTGCCATAAACAGTTTCACTATATATCTGAATATTGACTGGCTTTGCCAGTCTTGCCATTTACTTAGCCCAACTAATATCCATTCAAATGCTGCCATAACACTCGGAAGCGGAACGGCTTTTCTTTACCCCCAACTTTACATACACCAGTTCAGCCAATTTACAGTTCCACAAACAATTTTACTTCAACAACATCTGCTAACACACAATCGACATCAAAATCTATACCACAAAACAGATTCACACAGATACATACGAGTAATTCTCCTCAAGTCACACTAAATACAATATCAACAACAGCGACTGACAGTTACTATAAAAACGATCTACACAACTCGACATTTCGCAGTGTTCCAACCACGCTAATATACTTCAATTGTCCTTCAGAAACACAACACGCTCAACTTCGGAATAGTAGTATGCCAAATGCGGCGTCCACAGAGCTCTATAACACAGCTTCACCGTCAATAGGAATTTGTCAAACGAGGAGATCGACAATTACCTAAAACAAATGGACGAGACAATTAAACAAACCATGGACACTACAATACCGCGGTATCGACGTACGACTAACGAAGACCTGTTCCGCAATCCTACTATTGACGCACTGCACCGACAGAAAAGTAGACTTCTGACAAGATTTAAAAACTTGTACAGACAGTTAACTGACCGACAAGACCAGGAGATTAGGACACTGAAGTCGTCGATTAAAAATAGAAGCACGGTCGACTGGGATGATCAAATCTTGGAACAACATGCCATAAAATGGAACCATTGGACCAGGTTTCTGACTAAACTGGCCGAGCTACGCATTCCACGGTGCCACTTACAACATCTTCCCAATTATTGTGATAGCGATATAAAGTTGCATACGTTTGTCGACAATTCTGGCCCGATTTTTTTTTCAAATTTTCGGTAAATGTGCGCTATATTAATGGATTTCCAGAAGTAGTACAAATATTTCGTAAGAGTCCTCTATTTTTAAGAAAGAATTAATTGTATTTTGTGTAGTTGTTTTTTTAATAACTTCAAAAATCAACGACGGATTTTTGTCAAATTTTAATAGCCATGATTCGGCATGAACACGCACCATCTGACAAAAATTCAAATCGATAACACAATTTGTTCTCGAGTTGTCGTAGGCCAAACAAATTTACCCACAGACACACATACGAGTACATACATTTTCTATACTGTCGCTGTCACTGTCCGTCGCCTTAAAACGTAAAGATAACGCCAAATTTTCATTTTTGATTTTTGAGGTGAATGCAAGAACTTTCCTATCAAGAAGTTAAAAAAAGTCAGGTCATTTCACCTCATTAGATTTCAAGATACGACCCAACTTGGAGTAGTCTTTTACAACAGTCCTATAAGCAGTCCCGTAAAATAAGATTTATTATTGCACAATGCAAAGCCAATACAATAAAAATAAAAAATAAAACCGTTAATTATACAACCCTTAAAAAGGGAGAAGGTGGTCCCTCTACCTCGGTCAGATCTCTTATTGTATAATATAAAAAGAATGCTAAATTATTTTGCATATCCATTTTGTAGTTTTTAACCGAGATATTGACGTTTAAATCATAATATCCTCGATGATGGAGGTTTCAACACAAGAATGCGCAGACATGGTTTATTCCTATGGTTTCTGCAACTGTGAAAGTGGAATATTTAAAAAAAATTTGAAAGCCAATATTTTCTTTACCTTTCCTATGAGAGAAAGGTATCGACTTATTGTCATTGAGGATACTCCCATGCTTAGTGCAATCTCCCGCAACCATTTCGTTGGGTGCGCATCCACCGTCTTTCCACGTGGTTCATTTTCGAGCCTGAAATCTCCCGAACGGAACTTTCCAAACCAACGTCGTACAGTGCGTTCGTTTATCGCTACATCCTGAATTGCCAATGACGCATTATGTCCCATTTTAAATTCGTAAAGGAAGAGGTAAATAATTCCTAGAAAAAAAAAGCAGTGCTTGTAACGATCCCTAAAATTCACACACGTCAAGCACACATACAACTTTATTTTATAAAAAAAGAAAATTTAACGTTTTGGTTTGATGAAAAAAAATAAAAATGTGCAATGTATTTGTATCTTGTTTTAATTTAATGCTTCAATAAGTTGGTTCGTATCTTGAAAACTACTGACTTTAGATGAAGTGACCTGACTTTTTTTTTATTTTTAAATGCATACTAGGTTCTCGTTTCAAAGTTACAAAAATTAAGGGCTAATAACATATTTAAAAAAAAAATTATGATTAAATCAAAATTTTAAGATTTTTTGATCTTCAATAATTTTTGACACATCAATTTTAGAGCCACATTTACTTTGACACAATTAAAGAACTCATAGTTAAGATTTCGACACATTAATCGGAACACCCTTTATATATAAAGAAAGCGAACCATCTTCACATATACATACACTTATTGATAGCGATTCTACCAAATACTAACCAGTAAAACTGATTAACATTTCGAAAAGTATACGAGTAGATACTTAAAATGATTTGGACACAAGTAGCTCTGATTGTCGTCTTCTTCTTAAATTTTTCTTGTATTTTGGGTCTCGCGGTAAGTAAAGCCAAGAGTTTACTGATATTTTTGCCTTTAAGTCATCCAAATATCATTATTCGGTCTCGTGCTTGCACCTCAGTTGGAACTTCACCCTTTAATGCTTTGCACAGTAGAAATCTTCATTGAACATGGGAAAACTATCTAATTTGCTTTGCCTGAAGTTTTCCACTATTCATTTCTTCATATGGGGGCATCCGCGACGCTCCATTGTTTTTCATTTCTGTCGGTGTTACTTTTCTTTAATACTATACATATCTCGAATAGAAACATAGAAAACAAACATAGAAACCAAACACACCTGAGTTTCTTCAAACCACTACAAAAACAATTTTCCTTTCTCCTCCTTCTATCTTTCCGCCCGCGCGCTGGCAACAGTAAAAGGGTATCTAACCCCTTAGGCGCGCGTAAATTATAAAAAAAAAAAAAATATATATATTCACAGTATGCGATGTGGAACATCATTTCATCATTTTACTAAACAAAACCTTTAGCCATTTAAATTCAAAATTTCCGATTGTCGCCCATACTTCCCAAGCTGTGCAATCCGGCCCAACTGCACGTCGCCGGTTCATTCTTTTTATTGTTTTGCTTATTTCGTATCCCTTCCTTTTTATGAACGACAGCCGAGGGAATGTTACTTTGCGGGAACTCTTCGTTAAGTGACGCGTTAAGTTAGCTTCCCATCTAATGCAAAATTCCTTATTCCTCCGTTTGCAGATATTCCTGTGCATAAACAGTGTATGTATTTCGGTGATGAAATCTCTTGCGATATTTTTCTCTATTGCGCTATAATCTAACAATTAGCTCGCTTGCCTGTGCTTCGACACTGCACTTCTTTATATGAGACTGCAGCTTGTTAACTCTTGATATAATTCCCCTATTGTCACTGCAAGTGCTCTAGCTACCGTTTTTTCCGCTTGTTCATTGATATACCTATATAATTCCGTACGCACTTATCCGTTTCGCTATTTCCGAGGTAATGTTGAAGGAGTTGCCTTGCATTCCTTAAAGCCATTTTTGTCTCATCGTTACACCACAATTTTTCCTGATTTAAGTGAAAGATGCCTTTTACAATAAAATACCGCGCAGAGTTTTGCACTACTCTCATATTTTTCATCGAAGTTGTTCCACCTATCTTGCATGCTCCGTTCTTTGGAGCCTTTCTCGGCGAACGGAGCTGGCCTTCTTACTTTTTTAAATCAAGCCAGTTTATTTTCAGATCTTTTTATTTTCGTTGGTAATTCTCTGGATCCTTCGCGAAAAATTCTGTCAGCAAAAATAGGTACTGATTTTCTATTTTGAATCTTTTACTCGTCGTATGTTATATGATCTTTATGGATTTGAAGACCACTGCTGCAGTAAGCAATTAAGTGCCATGCTTGCTCAGTCAATAACGTATTTAAAATACTCAAACCGTGTGATTTGCATGAGTTTAGTATATATTTTTCCGCGGATTCCGATTTTACTATGTCAATAGCATATGAAGAACGGATTCCACAAGACCCTTGTAGTCCATTTTGCCGCGGATGCATTCAAAAGTGAATGAAAATGTTGTTCGGAAGATATTCGAAAGATATATAAATTTAAATTTATCGACTTAGGAGAATTTTAAAGTAAAAACTTTGGCGCTCTGATCTGGATAGTATTCCAATACATTTCAGAGTGACAGCGCAGCAAACAAAATGAAAGACTTAAGCCAACTGGAAACAATTCGAGCAATCCCCCTTAAGTAGAAAAGCAGATAAATACCCGCGTCCACGATGGGTAAGAAATCATTACATGCAGAAAATTTGTAAGACCGGTATTGTTATAATGTAGTTTGTAAGGTTTCGAAAATGCTATCGTGGTTAGAGCGATAAGAAAGTGACAAAGAGATACTGACGCAAAAAAAGTCACACGAGAAACTAATTAGTTTTAACATACTACATATCATGTGAAGTCCTTCTTCAAATTTGCATTCACATTTATATTGCTCAAAGTCAGTTCTGATGGTGCATGACATAAGCTTGTCAATTTCTTATTGCTTCAACTAATACAAATTGTTTCAACTTGATAAGAAGAACTGTAATAGAAAGCCGTGATACATGGAAGGATATATCTAGCTTCTAGTCTTTTAACAATTTATGATCCATTTTGCCCCAAAAGCAAATACATATGTCCAATATACATACTCGTATACCATGCACGGGAATGTGAATAGGCATTGGAATCACGTTGAAAACGTTTAAGAATCTGCAAATATGGGAAGAATTGATCATTAGTTCAGCATATGGATTTAATTATTTACAATAGAGCATACGCAGTCGAAATTAACAATCAATAACACGTGTAATTTACATTTAATCTAACACAGGATTACATATAGAGTAGTATAGATACAAATTATACAGTACGAGTAATGGTAAATTTGGCTGGTTCATCTTGATATTTACAAATTGTGCATTTAGTAATCACGTACAATACTTAGTGCTCTAGATTACATTAACAGGTTATCCGTGGCCCCCTTTAAAAACGGTTGCGGGGAATCATATACGATTTCATCAATAGCTTGAGATCACATTTTTCTTGGAGGGTCGCAATCAGCAGGCATAAATGTACGGTCTTCTGTGCGGAATGCCGAACACGTCATTCTCGAAGCAGAAGATCCATTCATTCCTCCAGATGTCCGATACGCTAAAGTTAGTAGTTTGCATATCTTGGGTCAGTTTTAAGTGTGGACGCGGAGCCGAGATTTTAGCCGAGACATTGAAATTCTTTCGATGTTGCTGTGGGTAGAAAGCTGCAGGCTAGAGCCCATTTTGTTATACACAAGCAATAGAGCACTTTAGTGAAAGCTCCTCTAGTTGTCGGGCTTAATTATATTTTCACATGTTTTCAGTTTTGCAGCAATATTTGTGTGGCGTTTTTTAAAAGTAGGATGACTCCTAGAAATTTTGAGAAGGAGTAAGTCTTATCACACGTAATCGAATCTTATTTAGTGCATAACCTCCATGCACTAAGTAGCATCGTATCTGACCATTATACTTTAATTTTGTGCGGATCGATTAAGGTTAGTTCTGACGAGCTAAAAAAAAGGACTAGTATAGAATAGGATCATTTTTTGCGACATTGAATATGTGATCATTCCAACGAAATTTACCATTGACACGCATACCGAGACAAAAAGTTTATCAATTTTGACGACCAAATTAATTCCAGCGTGTTTAAATTTAGCTTAAACGACAGCAAAAGAGTCATTGATCCCAAACCTACGCAGTTTTGGCAAGAAACATGTCACCAACCCTTATTAAATGCCTTTGCAATATCAAGTCTAACTATCATATCTTGATTTGGCTAAATTGATCTAATCTTTGGATACATTTCTCGGCGAGACATGCCATCAAATCGCCGGTGGATCTGTTATTGTTAAAATCTTACTTGCGCATTAAGAAGTTTTCGTGTATTAAGAAAACTTCATCATTTAGCCGCATTTTCATAATCTTGGAAAGTACAATGAGTCTAAATGAGAAAGAGTATTTTCGAATCTTTTAGAAACGAATTGGATAAATATTGTTTTACAACTGTTCGGATATAGCCCCAAAGTGTAAGATATGATAATTGGAAAAACGTATGCAATGAAATGGCTAACACCACTTCAGAGCTAGGGACCATACACCATCAGGACGAGCTGATTTGTGTTATATCTCCCTCTACAATAAATGAACGTTAAGACAAAATTCGTTGTTTTAACAAGAGACCAACCATTTCTACTGCCTTTGGGATATTGCTGTAATTTTTGTCCAAGTTTTCATTGAGTCTTTTTAGTATCTTGTAGACTTCTTTTTTCTGACGCCGAAATGCGATTGCGCATAAAATCTGCAATATACAAATGTAATTTTCTTGCCTTAGTGAAAATAGCATGACATTAGTAGCAGAATTACATTTTAGAGAAAAGCGCCCATTATTTGGTCTTCAACCTCAATATACATATTGGTTTTCCAT